>NW_024121099.1:48285397-48381097 GCF_016745375.1 Pimephales promelas
CTACCGCAGAGCTCTCCAGCTTTCCCCCTCTCTCTCTCTCTCTCTCTCTCTTTCTCTCTTTCCCTCCCTCGTCAGCCACTCCCTCCTGGATGGCAGGCTATTATGGGTGGAGACTGGACAGAGGTAAAAGTCTCTCTTTCTCTCGTGAATTCAGGGATGTACACTATCAGATGTGTGTTTTGTTACGTTGGAATGTTTTAATTAGTTCTGGATGAGTTCCAGTAAACTGCAGTGCAACTTTAGTTCAACTTAGGAGTGTAATGAGGTAAATTATTACAGGGATAGTTTACCAAAAAATTTTATTAACCCTTATGTCAACTTAGGAACTCAAAACAACTGATTAAAAAAAAAAAAATATATATATATATATATATATATTCGTTTTTTAAGTTTTCTGAAGCCTTATGATAAGATTGTGTGAAGAACTGAGTCATTATCCACTGAACATCTTTCATCAGAGTTCATAAGAAATGAACAATGTCTGATTCATAAACGAATCATTCTTGAGTCAGATATTTTTAATGACTCAGTTGATCCAGTTCACAAAACCAACCTACTGTAAATGATTTGTCCACAAATTGGACTGATACGGTTCTCAGATTCAATGATCCGGTCGCAGTGGTTAACAGCTCACTGGTGGGACGTCAGTGAATAAAAAATTCAAATCGTGGTTGGTCACAAAAAGATATTGTATGACTTCAGATGGCATGAAATATAGTGCACGCATTGTATTAATAACGTTTATGATGTTTTATGTTGCTTTTTTCATCATTTTTTGAAGCTTGAAAATCCAGTCACCATTTATTAACTGCAGGTAAGACTCTATTCCCCCACAGTCTCTACTTTTTTGTTCCAGAAAGAAAAAGGAATACATTTATATGGGTTTGGAACAATAATAAAGTGAATAAATTTTCATTTTTGAGGTGAACTATCCCTTTAACTCTATATTTAAAACAGTTTCCCATGAACATATATCAGTCTGACAGTTCAGTTCATCCGCAATCATTACAAACACAGGTCAGTGTGAGCTGCACTACACACTTTCGACTGAGTGGCGTCATTATGGCACCAATAGCCGCGTTTCCACTGCCGGGCCAGGGCCGGGCCGTGCTAGTGCGTGCCAGGGCCAGTCGCGTTTCCACTGTCACTTCCGGGGCTTGATCGGGGCTTCCTCAGGGCCAACGGCCAGGATTTCTGGCCCGTCGAATACCTTGGGCCAGAGGGGGCCAGCTCGGGCTAGAGGCGTGTTCAAGGTAAAAGGCGGAGTTTATCGGTGTTAAGGAACGTTATGATCTGAAGCAAGATGCACACAGGGGTGTCCATGTTTAACCGATTAACCGTTTAAAATTGCATAACATTTTAATTTGAACTGTAGGCCTATGCCAAATGCTGCGCAACAATATATAGGCTATATATAGCTATACATATCGACGAATTTTCAGATATTTGTTTGATTTTTTTGCCCCTTAAACATTTAAAATATTTGACAAATTAATATGAAAAAAATATATATTTTACTGGTTTTCTGAGGCCAAATTAGAACCTGGAAATGATATTTTCCCCGCAGTGCTGAATGAGAAGAGCCGTAACCACAGCCTACAGAAAGGGGATTTATGGGTGATTTATAGGCTATAATAAATGTGTCTGATAATAAAATAATATAAAATAACGAGGCATTAATTGTTTATTAATAAACTATTGTTTTCTAAATGATTTTCGGCTAAAAACATATCTCCATCTCCGGATGCACATTTAGAGAGAAATTAAGCTACATAAACATAGAAGATATTGGCTTTCGATTCGAATTTGTTCGTTTAAATTGGACATTTAAAGCTTTAATCTACAAAGGATATAACCCCTGTAGACTAAAGCTTTAAATGTCCAATTTAAAACGAACAAATTCGAATGCGGTGGCTGTTTCAGGTCTCGCGCTTCAGTTCACGGAGATCATGAAGCGCGCCTTGATTAATTGTTAAAGCACAACGTTTTCTTGTTATAAATAAATGTATTTGCGAATAATGTATTATTATTTTCTGTATGACCAGAAATTAAAGACTATTTTAAGTTGTTTCCACTGAAAGAAATGCAATGAAACTGTTCACATGGGCGTCTCGCAGCCATCAGTGCGTGCTCCACACACACTGGATATGCGTCAAAAATATTGTGTTTATTTGTGCTCTGTTCCTTTTTTGGATAAAGACGTCTTCTACATATGCAGCCTAATAAAATGTTACAATAATGAGGATGATGGTTATTATTATTATTATTATTATTTGCAGACACGGAGTTTTTGTGAAATGGACGTTTTTACCATTTATTTTCAATTGGCAATTTCAGTTTGAAGGGTGATGGAATTATGGGCTTTAACTGCTCCGTACTTGCTGCGTTTTATTTCTATAAATTAATTTCGTTTCAAATGGGGTCCAATCAGTTATTAAAGGTGTTAAAAATTTACTCTGTATCTCGAGGTTGCGGCGCGCACACTATGCACCGAGTATTAACCGATGGGCCTCGGTTAACGATTAATGAATAACTTGAAAACGTGCCCGCAGCCCTACTTGTTATATCGCGCAAAAAATCGCTGCTTGAAATGGAGAATCGCCTGTACTGGTCTCGGGACACTATTGCAGCCACTACGGCGGGTGAGTTAATATACATGCTATCTTCCTAATTTAAAAAATAAATTAATTCATAATACCCGCTGAAATGGGTTGGGTTTTATGACGTTTGATCCTGAAAGGCGTGTTAGGGGTGGGGTCTGGGGCAGCGCTGTGGGGCTACTGGCCCGGCAGTGGAAACGCAAGCCCGGTGCTTGAGGCCCGAGGCCACTAGCTCGGCCCGGCTCGCTGTTAGCTCTGGCCCAGCCCTAGCCCGGCAGTGGAAACGCGGCTAGTGAGACACTCTAGAGGGCAACAGTCAGCAAATGTGATTCCATCAAGCTCTCAAACACATTTACATTTTCCCTCTATCTCCTTATTTTTATTCTATTTTCCTCTCCATGTTTCACAAACACACACCATGGCTCCAATTTCTAGGTCTTTGGCACCTGAAATCACAATAATCAGAGATACACAACTGTAGCAAGTTGCACAGTGAGAGGAAGGGAAATAGAGGAAGTGAGATAGAAAGAGCGAGAGAGAGCTGGCCCATGTTATATGATACTTACCATAAGCTGTCATGGAGACCTGATGTCGTCAGCCGCATATAATGTAAACCTTTGTTTTCCATTAGCTTCACACACACACACACACATAGAAACAGACAATAACACACATGTACAGGTGTAAGAGTGATTTAACATATCATCAGATATTTTAAGCAAGAAAACAATAACAAGCAATTGAGAAAAGTAGCACAGAAATTCAAAGTGAACCCCCATTTGCAACCCATTAAATTTCCAGAACATGCATATTTCAGATTGAAACAAGATATTGTTTATGAGATAAAACATTAGGAGATAAAGCAAGACGGGACTGGATGTAAGTTTGCTGAAACAATGTTTATACAGCCAATTGGCTTCACTTAACTTTATTCATTAGGCAAAAAAGCGACATAGGAAAAAAATTAAAGAAAGAAAGTCGGAAGTGCATGTTTTAAACATATTGATGAAATATTAAAATGTTTTCATTTGGTTCACATTTTGTTCACAATAAGAGGTACCAGGATAAGACATCAAGAAAGTAAATAGTGTCAATTATGATTTCATGTAGTGATAGTGGGATGACAATATGTCCCTACATGCCAATATGTCCCTATTAAAGGAGCCATGAATTGAGAAATCAAATTGCCCTTGACCTTTTGACATGTACAGTAAGTTGTAGGTTATTATTAAAATATCCTGTAAGTTTCATAACTCAAAGCTTCCTAATTAGTCCAAAAACAGCTTTCAATGACACCAAGCTGACCAAAAAAGTAGTTTTAAATTTTGTTACATTATGATGTAATAGTGTGGCAAAAGACATTGTTGCCTCTTTAGCCCCGCCCATCGATTCACACGTCATATAGTCGTAAATACAAGAGAGACACAAACACAGGATTACTTCAGCAACAAAAAAAATAGAGATGCCTCTGAGGATTACAAGACGAAACGAACCTTATTTTCTAGATCTCGTCAGTAAAACACTGTTCGTTTGTTGGCTTAATTTTCCTGCGAATTCATTTTTAAACAAGACACTGTTTGGTGCAAGCATGTCCAAGAGACTAAAAATAAAAGATGATGCAGTGCCAACTACATGGATTCGACAGCAATGTCGCAACACACAAGTGTGAGTAACAATGTTTTTACCATGTGTCACTATTGCTTTGTCCACTATTGCTTTGTATAACTGACACTTTTGACCATACGTCAACATCCGAAGTTTTAGGGTACCCTTTAACGTCAGTTAGATGACGCTATCCAATCCTAACCCTACCCCAGACCTAAACCTACCCGCGTCAAGGTAAAGCGTCAAAGTTGGATGATGCCCTAGGATCGTCATCTAACTGACGTTAAAGGGTACCCTAAAACGTTGGATGTTGACGTATGGTCAAAAGAGTCAGTTAGATGACGTCTTGGGATGAGAATGTATTGCTTTGTCTGTTACAGATTGTATTTATTTATTGTAGAGTATTTATAGTGTAGCTCCGCAGTCAGACTATGAACCAGAATGCTTCAGCATTTAAGGGTTTAATACGGGGATTCCCGGATATAGAAGAAAGCACATAAAGAATTTTGTTTTTGTTATTTTTTTTGATCTATGCCATTCGCTATAATCCTGAATAAAAACTTTATTGAAATAAAACACGACACAATTTATGATTCTATATCGAAAAGCATAGTCAATAAGAAGGAGAGTGCGACAAATTCATTTACACAAAACAAAGTTATCATGAACTATAACTGTGGTAACTCAGTAGCCTACTTAAACTTACTTGCCACAACCAAGAATTATAAAGCATATGTAATACGCATGAATGTTTCACATTGTTGTTGAGGGCGTTTTTCCCGAGGAAGGTCTTTTTTGTGTAAAAGTCACTCGTTTTTATAAAGCAACACTGTCCAACAGCATCACTCTCAGATTAAGTTACAGCAGAAGACGTGCCTCCTCTGTCCCCATTGACTTAAAACAGACCACCTAAAGCATGCGGTGAGTTTAGTGGGGGGTAACTTAAAATAAATGGGGGAAAGTCACGTGAGAGGAGGTAATGTCTCCATCGCAATATAATTGGATATGATATAATTGTTGTAATTAAAAAATAGGGTGGTAATGGCGCAGTGGATAAGACACATGCCTTTGGTGTGAGAGACCCGGATTAGAATCCACTGTGAGACACCAATGTGTCCCTGAGCAAGACACTTAACCCCTAGTTGCTCAAGACGCGTGCGACCTCTGACATATATAGCAATTGCAAGTCGCTTTGGATAGAAGCGTCAGCTAAATTAATAAATGTTAATGTAAATGGTTTGTGCGATAAATACTTCCTCTTGTTTTTGTTCATGTTCACGAACTGGCCTCAATGAAGACAACGATGCCATTAATGGGAAGACTAATATCACCACAACTTTATGTCGCACGTCGAAATCAAACTTGAAATGGCCTGAAAACATGATGTGTGACCAGTCTTTACGAGCTAGATGACTGCTAAAAATAAGTTGACTATTAAAAAGAACATGTGTAACATAGCTGAACATAAGTAACAAAAAATATATATATTATGAACAAATTATATACAAAATTCTTAGGCACATTAGTATATTCACCAGAAGAAAAAAAAATTTTTTTTTGGCCAGTTTTTATATCTTTTGCTGTAGTGTCAGTTATATTCATCTGTTTACGTTTCCAAAATTCCTTTTGCCATTAATTATAATAATCCAGTGAGATTTTTGTATGCACATGGAGTCTGACAGTAGCCGGTAGGACAAACACCGAAGTCTGATCTTACCATCATCGAGTCCATTTTACATGAAGAAACAGAAAAACTGAGACAAGTTCGAAAGAGGGGGTCAAAAACAGGACAGAAAATAGCTTACGGTATTACTTCTAAATGAGAATGTTTTTTTGATGTAAATCTATACTCAAATATTCAACCAAACGTTTATAGTTCAGATTATTAAGATGTTCTTCACAAAAGAGAGTTAGTTTAAGAACTGTTCACTGAAAGGTTCTTAGGGGAACCCAGAATGGTTCTATGGCATCACTGCAGAACCCCTCTTTTGGAACATTTTGTACAAAGGCATTTTCACCTGCTCATATCCCACTTTCCTATTGCTTTTCCTCTCAGCTAAAGGATGATGGAGAACACACACTTATATACACAGACTTGGTCTCTCTGGGCCACATTCATATGTGTATGTGTGTGTGTGTGTGTAGGCCTGAATGGTCCAGGTGGAGAAACAAATCAAGAAATGGGACTGCTGCTGTGAGAGCCATTAAGGCCAGGACCACTGAACTAACACATGAAATTAAACAAATCAAAAATATGTGTGTTAATTTAACCTGGCTCATATCAGAGACATACAACCTTGCATTAAATTCCCAAGACAAGATTGCTTCCTTTTATCTTACAGAAGGCCTACAATAAGGACAGGTTCCTGTAATTACAGGAGTATTCCTGTACAACTATGAGTTAAGAGGCTCGCTCAAGGGCACGGCGGTGACAGAACATGATGGGCATCTTGGTAACCGTTCATTTCACGGGCTGCCCCAACCGGAGATTAAAACTGTGACCTCTGTTACCACATCAGCGCTGTTACTCCGCACAGCCATTACTCCTCATCTTATTCTAACCTCAGAGACAGTATAAGGAGGAGACGAAAAATGAATGCGAGAAATCATAATGCTCAAAATGTAAGCTGATGTAGCAGTCAGATCTTTTAGTTAAGAGCCAATAGAGATATTGCTTTTCATCACCTATTCTTGAATGCATCTGCACATGGGGGGAGAGCAACATTTATGATCCCATTGTGATCTTGACAAATAGTTTTGGGGATTTCCATCTAGTTAATCGTAAAAAAAAAAGAACAGAAAAAAAGATGGGGGTGTTACAAAGATGGTTGCAAAAAGAACTGACTTTCTTTAAAGGGACTTTGTTCACCCTCACCTTAACCCACTTCGAACACTTTCCGTTTTAATGCCTGCTTCCTTTTTCATTTACACATTTTAATTACATTTACACAATACAACCATGTCGTATACATTTCCTAACCACAAGCAATAATAATATTAATTTATGATGTTCCTTCTTTCGCAACTAAACCATGTTGGTAATTGATTGCATTAAATTAAAATGTTTCCTACATCCATAAATAATATACGTCACATTCAAAACTTAATTAAATAGATCATTCTCACAAATGCTGTAATTTGTGACAGCTCATTATAGTATTGATTCCATTGATGCATTAAGAGGAAAAATAGATTATAACATGTATTTAATTATTTTGTTAAAATATGACTTGTCAGTGTCACTGTCATGTGAAGGCTTATCTGCTCAAATGTTTGGTAGGGTAAGTTTGCTCATAATGGATGGATTCAAAGAATTTCACCGATCTCTTATACAACAGAAGTTTATATAGTCTTGCTACTGTAATTTATTCAGCTGTGAAAGAAAAACTAATGTGGAAAAAATGCCATGTTCTAGCACAAATCACAGTCCATTCATTGGCACCGTAAATCACTTCAAGACTCTAATGATTAAGTATTAAAAGCTTAGAGTTGTAATAGATTTTACTGTTTCATCTAAATCATAAGAAATCAGAGAACAGCTACTTCCTTGTCTTATCCAATAGTATGATTTAAAACATAAACAACAACTCAACTGTAACTGAAGTGGGGAAAAGGGAGCCATAGTATAGCCCAACAGAGATATTGCATATACGTATATAACATGAATTCTGCTGAACACATGATGTTGATGATGATTAACGACACTTAATACCCCGTTCACTGGTCAGAGAGCTGAATCAAATTTAAAATGTTCCCTGCTTGATCCCTCTGTCTTCCTCTGTTATTCGCTTCAGCCAGCATTCCTGATGGACTGAGTGGAATTCAGGCATTCCGGCCAAAGTCTTCCACACACACACACACAAAGCGTACTGGAATTCTGATGTTGTTTCAAAATGCAGAGCTGAGCCCCCTCTCCCCTCAGATTCTGAATGCATTATTATATTGTGTGTGTATTATTTTACAGCCGACTGTCTGGTCAGTATTGTTCCTGCCGGGATGACCTTTGACATATTGTATATCTCTGCCTGTTCTGATCCTACAGTCTCAGGCCACTTGCAAAGTTAGGTGTGTGTTAATGTCACACAATAATGACTTGTCACCTGCCAACAACATACAATACTCGTGACATGATGGCAAGCTGATGAATGTGATCATCAGCTATATACACACATACACGACTCAAGGTCTACAAGCATTGAGGCACATTTGCTATCAGCGTGGCCAAGACCTTGAAAACAGTTTATCAATCACAACTGGCTCAGTTAGGATGAGAGGGAGAGACAGAAGATTGTGATGGAAGAAAAGAGGATGGGATCAGAATGTGAAGAAATAGAAGAGGGACATAGCGTTTTCTGGCAAAAGAGGGTTCCGCTGAAGCACGCTTGACTTTGTGCGTGTGTTTTGGATACAGAGTATCTATGCGCGTGTGTATGCATCACTCAGCTCTACACGTCTGTTGTTATTTATCATGCCATGAGCTCAGGCCTTGAAGTCACCATCCACTGTCACCACAACAAATATTTTGGAAGAACAGAAGAATTAGACTCCAAAAAAACATGTGTTAACTATTAAACTGTAATGTTCAAGCAATTGAATAGTCAGGTACAGTAACATTGAAAAGTTTGGGGTCAGTTTTCTTTTCTTTTTTTTTAAAGAACAAAATATGTTTATTCTAAAAGGATGCAAATTGATCAAAAGTGACAGTAAACTAATTTATAATGTTACTATTTCTACTTCAAATAAAAGCCGTTCCTTTGAACTTTCATCAAAGTATCCTGAAAAGTATCATAGTTTCCACAATAATAATAAGCAGCACAACTATTTTAATCATTGATAATAAGAAAATGTACTTTTCATACATTGTGCCCCAAGAATGATATCTGAAGTAGGGGTGTGCTATATGACGATTTTTGATCATGGACAATTAAAATGTCTCCACGATCTGGAGACACAGTATGCAGTGTATTCTATAAGGACACACCGGCACGGGCACCGCCATGGACACGGACACCGGCACAGACATTGGCACGGACATCAGCACAGACACCAACACACTGGCACGGACATCGACACACCGTTACGGACCGTCACCCGAAAATAAAGATTCTGTCCTTATTTACTCACTGTATACAATTCTTTCTTGTGCTGAACACAAAAGAAGATATTTTGAAGATTGTGGCTTATCAAACAGTTGCTGGACCCCATTGACTTTCATAGTAGCAAAATATATATTATGGAAGACACTGGGGACCAACAACTGTTTGGTTAGCCACATTCTTCAAAATAACTTTTATTTTCAACAGAAGAAAGAAACTTATTTGGGTTTAAAACAACTTAGAGTAAAAGATGACAATTTTCATTTTTGGGGGAAATTTCATTTCGACAATTTCTATTATAAATACTGTTAATAAAACAACAAAAAGCAAAGAGAAAAATCACTCACTGCTCTGATAACTTTAATAGTAGCTTTAATAAGTAAGTCTATGTAGTGTTTTATTTTTATATTTGATCATTTAATTTCTTTATTGAATGCTTCTTTTAAATGCACTAAATACTAAATACTGTAGTACACATAAATACTTTAGCTGAAAAAATAAAGTACTGTTTATTTCATTATATGTTGTGTATATGTAATGTGTATCTTTATTCTCATCTTTTAATAACAAAGAAAATAATGACAAATATTTTCTGTCTTCGCCACTTCGGCCTAAATGCATACATTCTTTTTTATTTGAGATTCTGTTACCTTGTAAAGCTTTGTTCTAATAAAATAGGGTCATTAGTTTGGCTGTAATGCTCAGGTCACTTGCAAAATAGTTAGACCAACATGAAAATCAATCATGATATATTTTCCTGGAAAAAAAAAAAACATTAAAAAAAAAAAATCAAGGTATGATATTTTTTACCTTATTGCACACCCCTAATCTGAAGGATGATCATGTGAAACTGAAGACTGAAGTAATGACTTCAGTCATCACAGGAATAAATGGCTTTTTAAAATTAAATAAAATAGAAAACATATTTAAATTGTAATATTTCACAATATTATTGTTTTTGCTCTATGTTTAATCAAATAAATGTAACCTTGGTGAGTATAATAGACTTCTTACAGAAAGATCTTACAGACAACAAAACATTTTAAAAGTAGTGTATGTAAAAACAAAAAAGATTATAATATATACATAATGTATACTTTTTGATTTGTTTGTGTGCCATACATGGACAGGTTATACAGTAATAGCATCAGTGTAGCACAGAACCCATTTGGATTTACTTGACAAATTGGTCTATATGAGCCTACTGTTCATTTAATGCTGATAAATGCTCTGTATGTCTAGGGGAAAACCTGATATGTTAAACTAAAAAATTATTTTGTCACATTAGCTTTCATTATTTCTTTCATTGTATTAATTGTGCCATTTGTACAAAACAAATTATGTTTTAAACTAAATTATGTAATGCGTAAAAGTGTTTTAGTTAATTAATGTGAAGTGGCAATTAAAATACATTTAATCAAATTGAATTTCGTTATTCAGTTCCAAGTTTGCAAATGTATGTTTTTTCAGTGGGTTTGAAGCCCATTTCTTAATTTACTAATCACATTAACACTACCCAGTGGTTTATCCCGTTAATTGTCTCTTTTAAGCCACAGAGCAAACCACAGAGGCTACAATTTCCTGTAACAGATGTGTGTTAGTCCTTAAAAAGGAGACAGAAAAACTGGGAAACCATATAAAACACACAATCCATGCTAGCGAAAAGGCTAATTGAAGAGAAAATGGTGAGATGTGAAATGAGGACAGAGATGTTAGTCAAGTAAGGATGAAACGGAACAAGAAACAAATTTTCAGGAAATTGTTTCATATTCATGTGACATAATTGTACAGATGTCTGTCTGTGGTTTCTACTCCAACTTTATGCCAATTATAAACACACACACACACACACACACACACACACACACACACACACACACACACACACACACACACACACACACACACACACACACACACATTAGCTGTTTTACAGAAGTTTGCACAAAGATCGGGACTTCCCTCTGCTTTACAGACACTGTAATTGAGAGACTTTAAAGCATTCGGGCTTTTCCCTGACTCATACACACATGCTTGAGCCACGTGTGAGGGATTTGGAAATTGCAGCTAAACTATAAAAGACTTTAAATTTGTATTTTGTATATCTGCTAAAAGCAGTAAATATTCATGTTTATAAGAAATGAACTGATAAAAGAAAGAACGAGTAAGAAAGGGGAATTCACTTTATCAATTGAGGACATAGAGGAGGAGTGGGAATCTGAGTGTGATATTTCACGGACATCACTGTAAGTGTGTGCGACTAGCACTGTCTGACCTTTTACATCACCGTGACATCATCATACATTGTCATCCAATGAATTGCTAATTGTTCTTCTATTACCACGCATACATATCACATCAGTTACATTGATGCAATGGACAAATACAGTTCATTCAAAGCTCTGAAAAGAATTGCATTCAATCAGCCCAATCTGTTCTCAATCAGTTTTTTTTTTCCCCTTTCATCCTGCCATCTGCAAATTTACCCTTTTTATAGCTCAAAGTGCCTTCTCTTTCTCTCTTTTCTCTTGCCATATCTTCTAAAGAGGTGGATTCTTAACTGGTGGGTAAATAATAAAATCATTGGTGCACAAGAATGTTGAGGCCTTTACAGGTCACCAATACGTTAACTGCATTTACCAATACTGATCAAGTTATTCATTTTTAAAGTGTTGCTTGCCAGATTTTAAGGTGATTTGCTGTATAAAAAATATACCAAAATACAAAACTTCAGACAATTTACATTTTTGTGAAATACCAAAAATAATTTTAAAAGTTGTGAACGGTTATGTTGTCACAATCAAAGAGCTTAAAACAGGCAAGCTGGAGCTCACAGTCAGCGTCAGCAGATACGTGGAACAGTATGAGGTCGGTGACCAATCGACAGGTTAACAAGGAAACATACGTTCATTTAGGTTATGACATCATTGGTCATGCATCTGATTTTTTATTGTTATTTTGGTGCAAATATATCTGCCACTTAGTAATAGCACAATATTACCATGATTACATCAAAAATGGTTCCATTTACAATGTGGATAAATACACTTGCCGACCATCATTTGTATTGTGCAGTGAATTATCAGCTGCTAAGAGTCCAAGAGTTCAGAAACCATCAACATTCAAGAGACAAACCAAACCAAACACTCAAACTATGAAGACTGTAAATTGTATGCTTGCTGCCGTTTACATGTTGACAAAATTTGACCATATTGTCTTAATAATTGTACATATTGTTGGGCCTGTGCAGGGTCACCAGCACTCGATGTCCAATGCAAAAAAGAAAAAAAAAAAAGAAAAAAACACTATTTAAAAAAAATTATGCCATTGGTTTGGTGAATAGTGTTCAAAAATGACCAAAACCTTGTTTTGATAAATCCTCTAAAACTGTCGAAATTAAGTGACCGAGAAAAGAAAGTTTTCTTTCATCTTTCATCTCATTTTTCAACTCGCTCAGAATAAACTGTTTCGCTTTTGTTTGATCTGTTCCCAAACCCTTTGATGTGCTGTACTATATCATTTATAAAAATGAAGTGTAAGCACACAATAATTCTTAAAGACACACACAAGATATCAAAAGCGGCCCATTTAGACAGATACCAACTGCTCTTCAGTCAGTGTAGTCCTACACGTGCACACACACACAATGGCAGGTAAGTAAGTAAAACTTTTTCCTCTTTTACAGATCCAAATCCCTCACTGTGTGTTAAATTGTGAAACGTGCTTCTTTTCCGAACCGTTCGCCCACTGACACCAAATTCACTTTATTCCCTCATTCCTTTTCTCTCGCTTTTCTTTCTTTCTCTATCTTTCATCCTGCTCATTGTTAAAGCAGATGTTTGTCTGGCTCTTCCATTAGTATGAGCTGCTGATGCTGTTGTGTGTGTGTGTGTGTGTGTGTTTGAGAGAGAATGAGGAAACTAAAATGACTTAGCATTTAATATTAAACATGTGGGACAGCAATGAACTCTGAATAATGGAATGGTGCCAAAAAGAGAGCCTGCAGGTGAAGGAAGGTTGAATATTAACAGGTCCGTGTAATAATAATTGGGTATGAGATCGGTTAGATCAGGGTCTACATAGGTGTAATACAGCGCAGCGGTGCAACAGGTAATTTGTTTATGGAAAAAAATGCATTAAACAAAAATACAATACAGATATTAAATATATTAAGTAACAAAGTATATAATACTTTAATATCGTACATGTTTTTAGAGGTCAGGCATACAAAACTTAATTATATGTAATATTTAACGGAGCATCATCTCTTGATCCACCAAGAAGTCTTTGGTCGAAAAAAGGTCAGAAAAAGACAAAGATCAAAATCATGGACTGACTGATATATCCTACATTAGAGCATTATTGCAAATCTGCATAAAAAGAACACAACGTAATGTCCTTCGAGAAATAAATCTTCAAAATGACAATGTTTTCGAAATCACATCGTCAGCGTCTACTTAAAGCTGCAGTCCGGCATTTTTCCTCTTTGTCGCCATCTCTGTTCGAATCTGCAATCGCAGTCATTCACGGAATTATCAACTTTACGTGAGTTGTAGTTCGACACCCTCGACATGGCACAGCGTGGATGAACACAATGTTTGAGGAAGATGTGCAGCTGTCAGTCACTGCGACGGTGTGGATACTGGCATTCAGAATCACAGATTATTCTTTTTGGAAATATGACTAACATACTAATTTTCAGTGGAAAATGTCAGCTGAACTAGTAAACATCCACTTTTGTTCTGGTTCTGACATTGCAGTAAATCGCACTGATTAAATATAAAAGTCATCATATCACATGAAACCGTGCAAATTATACTTTGTTCTCAAATTGTTAATGTTAACAACATCATCATTGCGTGACAACATGTAATGTCCTTCTGATATGTCTTCGTATGGGGCCAGTTCAGTCTCTTTTTTTCTGTAGCCAAAACATTATTACAAGCTTACCATTTTGACGCAAGCAGGTAGTTTTGAACACTGGTTGGTTATGTATTTTCTCAAATATTTATTTTGGATCATTTTTAACCCCAAAAATGCTACAGACTAAAGCTTTAAATGATTAGCTTACATTATAAAAAATATGAATATTTATTATTGTGTTATATGTTTGTTAAATATGGTTTTAATATGATGAGAGTATTTAATGAATTATTATATACATTTCTAAATAAATTTATTTTTGTATGTGTATTCACACTATGTAATTCATTATTGTAAGTACATATTTTCCAAAATATGTCATTCATATTGTATGATTACAAAGTTACGCACACTCAAGTTCATAATTTAATGAAAGCTTAAGCTACTACACACTGCAAAATTCAGGACACATCAGCATAAGGCACCATCAGGATATTAAATTTCCCTGAATGCCATGTGGCTAAAGAATTGGTAAGGCCTCAAGGAACTGCTCTTGCTCTTACACACACACACACACAGCCAAATATCTACAGTGTGCTTGTGTTGTGTGTGCATGACAATTTTATTTTGTGGTTTGAACTTAAAGTGAATTGCACAGAGCTCTTGAAGAGTTTCTTGGCCTCTATTTTTTAACCTCCCTTTCTTGGTCCCTCAAAAACTGCTCATTTTAGAGGATCAGGGAATGGAACAACGCTTACACACTGACACACATTTTCTGTGGCAACCAGCAGTGGTTACAGCTAATGAGGTGTGCAAGGACCAAGTGGCCACACAGACGAAAACAAAGAGCTCCATCTGAACTGTCCTTGGCCACACACGCTCATGTTGTGTCTCCAGGAGTTAACACAAAAGGGACAGACTGAGTCACTGGAGAGAAAGAGCCACTGAAAGAAAAGGAGTGTTGAGAGACTCTGGGGGAGTTCACAATGATGGATTGTCCATTTAACCTGCCTTTGAACTGAATGACTATGAATCAGATTCATTTGATTCACAATTAACTCTGTCCAGTTCTGATTCTGAATCCAACAAAGATCAAAAACGCTTGACTGGATGGCATGGTGAAAGGATGTCACACTGAATATAATATAATATAATATAATATAATATAATATAATATAATATAATATAATATAATATAATATAATATAATATAATATAATTCAGCTCTAGCACATTCGTCACTTCTTCTTGAGTTTCTCCATCTTTTAAATTTTCAGTACGTCTGTGTGAGGTAATCGAAGCTGCTGACACAGGTGTTTAGCTCCGCCCTCTGTGCTAAGAGCAGAAGCTAATTTGCATTTAAAGGGACAGACACAAGACTGATTTGACTTATTGTGAAAAGGGCATTATACCACCTCTTTAAACACCTCTGATTTACCATTGTCTTCAATAAATCAACAGATGTGTTTGTGATTGGCTACATTGCTCAATGCTGAAAAAACACACCATAAATGGAAACCTTTGACGCTCTACAAAGCGCAAAATAAAATAAAAAAAAAGCACAAGATTATTTGACAAATCTGTTTCGCCAATATACTATTATTACAGAGAAACTAACAGCAAATATGTGGGCAGCTTTTCCATCTAAAAGCAATCAGAAGCAGCAGCAGGAAGTGGCTTGAGAGAAAATTCCATGCTATCTCACATCCATGGCCAGGGGAAGACTAATGGACACCCAGACTAACATGTGCTCCACCTACCATGTAAATATGAATATAAATATGAAAATAATAATTATTTAATCATATAGTATAAATCACAGGTACTAGCATCTGATACCACCACTGCACCAAGGTACCGCCCCGCCCCAGTAATTTTATGTACGACCCACACAAACTCACAATCCTGTCATTCACAGACCATGTTTTTTTTTTTTCAGTCTCACCCTCTGCTTGCTCTTGTCTAACATTACCTGGCTGGCCAGTGAACCACAGAAAACACACAATGTGCCAAATTAGTAAAGAGGCAAGCCACACACACACTCAGGCATACCCAGAGCTCAATGCTACATACACCTGTCAACAACAGAGAAAGACTGAGAAACAGAGATGGAAAATATCCTTCATGTTACATGGTCCTGAACCGAGTCAATGGCCCATTCTAAATCTCTGAATCTTAGCGTGCAATAAGATAGCGTGTATATTTTAGTGAATGCTAAAGAAAGAGTATTTGTGCGGGCATGTGCTTCTTAACCCTGTGTGTATTGCTCAACAGGGAAGGAGGAAATTAAAATGTGGCTGTGATTAATTGTGATTTCATAGCATGTAATACACACAACCACAGAGCACAGTGGGCATGGGATTGGTTGAAGGTAACTTGGCAGATGTCGTTACAGAAGGAGGGAGAAAGCCATAACGAAAAGAATGAGCAGGGACGACACACTAATGATTTATGATCAGAAAAATAAGGCATACATAATCAAATGTAGGAAAATAGTTGACCTAAAATAAGAAAAAAAAAATTGTAATCAATCATTATATCAGCAATAAGTAGGGTTAAAAATCGAGAAATTGTTTTATTCAGCATAAAACATGTTTGACCAGCATACAGCATAACCAGTGAAGGCTGATTTCTGAACAAATTAATAGTGAATCAAGAATGAAAATCCCTCACTGTCTATTAAGCCTAACCTATCTGACAACAGAATTTAGTTTCTGTTTAAATATTTTTCCTCAAATTCAAAATAATCTTTAGAGCCAGACCGATATATCGGCAGACCGATATTATCGGCCGATATTAGGCATTTTCCAAACTATCGGTATCGGCAGTTATAATGGCCGATATGAATATTTCAAAAATAAAATAAAAACGGACGAAACACGCTTGAACCATGTCATGAGTGTCGGAGTTGTATAGTTTGTCCACCAGAGGGCACTCTACACCGTTCCTGTTGGCAACACTCGTTGAGTTGGTCACGATACATACATACATTGCTTGAATAACAATTAAAAGAACATTCCCATCAGTTCTCTTAACTCAAATAAGCATGACAAAATTTGTGACTATCATGTCCAGTTTAAAAAAATAAAAAAATAAAATATCGGCCGATATATCGGAATATCGGATTTTAAAACCCAATCAGTATCGGCCTTCAAAATCCTTTATCGGTCGGGCTCTAATAATCATTCAAAGTAAAAAATAAATAACCCATACTACTAAGATTATCCAGCTCATTATAAATTACTGTGCTGAAGCAAATTCTTAATTTACAAAAAACTTTAAAACAGATTCACTCTTCAGCAATAGCAATGAACGGTCAGTCAATATTGGTGAACCAAAAAGTTTTGGTGCCCAAAAAAAAAAAAAAAGAAAAAAGAAAGATTTTTTATTCTCAAAACATCATTTCTTGTGCTCCACAGTAGAAAAAAGGTAAATTAATTTTTTTGGATGGCACCAAGCAGCAGCATCGTTAAGGGTGTTGCTAAAATGTATTACTGATAAAACAAATAACTTCAATGTTAGCTCCTTCAGATCAAAGTCTCTGCTAAATGCGTAACCTCCAAAAACTGTGAAAAGATAATAGTATTATATTATCATATATCATATATCATATTATTATATTATCATAGCATAATAGTATTATCACCACAAGTCAAATGAAATGAATTAATTTACAAAACATAAGCCAACTACAAATTTTAAATCACTGAACATATATCCGTTTTTTTTTTTTTTTGTTTGTTTTTTACAATGCAGGTATGCATTAAAATATTAAATAGTATTATTCAGACATCACTACACACACCTGACCCCTGTTCCCATCTGTCCTTATCATACAAAACGCTGAGAAAAATATGTCACCAATAAACCTTCCTCAGGGGAGAAAAAGAGATTGATAAAACAAGCGCTGCGAGGGGAGAAAAGATTGATGGGGACATTTGCAGCACATGGATGTGCAATATATTAGCACATATATCAGCATTTCGCCCCTCTCTCTTTCGCTCCCTGTTCACCTGGACAGGTGTGGACTTGTTCTGAAGGACAAGTGCTAGGAATGGTGTTTACATGGGCTCACATAACAGAATAGTGTCCTTTAGCAGTTATTTCCATGAGACTGTTCAAGGAAGAACTTTTCCATTTTATCCCCACAAACAGGAATATTTAGTTTCCTTTTAGCAGTACTACAGACAGTCAAAGACGAAAAGGACACACAATTGTAAACATGTAATTAAGTGGTAATCTTAACGGGTAAACACATTCTCAAACTTTCACGTTCATTCATTCCTTTCCACCTCGCTCTTAAATTTTCTGCCCCTATTATTCTGCCTCTCCATTCCTAATCTATGACTCAATAGTATCATTGCAAGAAGGGGAGAGAAATATACAGAAAGAGGACAGAGAGAGAAAGAGGACAAGGAGAGAATGCACCCTCAGGGTTCCATGTTGTTTGGGCCTGCCTCCTCAACACTCACATTCAAACTCGCACTCACACTCATTTTTTCTTTTGTAAACACACAAAACCACTTTGTATATATGAAGAGATGTACTGTAAGCAATCAGGATTTTTGAATAACTAATAAATAACACTTTTAACACTCTCCTCCCCATCATGTAAGAGTGAGAGTAAACAGATAGATGGAATCACACCATAATGGGTTGACAAAGAGGAGGAGGAGGAGAGAAAGAGGAAGACAGCACATGACACAAAGGTAGGCATTCTTAACTATGCTGCCACCTAAGACATATCATTTTGGCCAAATCCTAAGTAACTGAAAAGTATAGTTCAGTATAGCTAACTATGTAGGATATACTAACACAGTCTCATCCGGACGTCATACAACTGACGCTTTTGACCATACGTCAACATCCGCCGTTTTAGGGTACCCTTTAACGTCAGTTAGATGACGATCCTGGGGCGTCATCCAACTGACGCTTTACCTTTAACGTCAGTTAGGTGACGGGGTAGGTTTAGGTCTGGGGTAGGGTTAGGATTAGATAACGTCATCTAACCGACGTTTAAGGGTACCCTAAAACTGCGGATGTTGACGTATGGTCAAAAGCGTAAGTTGTATGATGTCTTGGGATGAGACTGCGCTGGATATACCGCAAAAGACGAAAGACGCGGGCACAACGGTCAAACATGGCAGTCTAATCTGTGTTTACATAAAATGCAATGGAAAAACAAGTTCTGTGTGAATGGAAGACCTTTCCAAATCACTCACTTTTGAGGTTCCATAACAGTTAAATTGTCGACGTAAAAAGGCAGCTAACTATATGTAGGAAGTATGCAGCTCACTAAGTTCTGGAATAAAGTCAGTGTTACATTAGAAGGTTACATTACCCAAATAACTAGAGGAAAGGGGTGGTGTTAACATCAGCTGATCCAATAAGAGAAAGAGAGTGAGGTTTATATCCATTAATGGGATAATCGGCTTGTTTCGGGTAGTATTAAAGCATTAGGATGTATTAAATGTCTGGTGGTTTAGCCGTTGTTGGACAAATGTTGCAGTTTTTGCTGGCAGGTCTCAAAAGCTTATCCTCAAGAATATTTCAGCATTTCACAACCATATTGTAGGTTAACAGTGACATTATTCCGACTACAATGTGAGTGCCGCCTGAGGCAAAATTCAATACTGCAGTGCTTGCTACAGTATGTGGTTGCTAATGTGTTTCGAGTGGTTATAAAGTTGCTAGGGTGTATAAATTTCAATGATATTTTGGTTCCTTTTCTGTTTCCATCTCTCCCTCTCTCAGTGTCACTTTTAATGTGAACAGATCTTTTAAATTCATTTCTAAATTCACCCTGACATCAGTTTCCTCATAACTCATGTGATTTACCCTTGGCATGTACCATGTGCAATACGTATCCAAGAGTGTGCGCGTGGTAAGCTGTGTTTGGTCTTGTCCCTCTCTCTGTGATTGCACTCCCAGGGCTGATGCAAAATGCAAAATTCAAAGTCTGTGTGTGGTTGTGTTTATGTTGCTTATTGATGTATTTGTTTGTATGTGTACTCATGTGTGTGATTCTAAAGGTGGTCTTTGTCAGCAGGGTTCACACCTGCTGTAATAGCTCCATCTGCATTATGCTCAGTACCTGTTGCATATCCTGCAAACAATATTGGTGTGTGTGTGTGTGCTTGTGTGTTACTTCTATTTCCTTGGGTGTCACTGAGAGGCCAAATCTAAATTCCATAAATAGTGAACAGAAAATAGAATAGAAACGCAGGAGCTTGTAAAATTGATGCTAACCTGATTTCTCCAGGAACAACCTCAAAACAAAGCTATCATGTGTGAGTTGTGCACATCTGTTTGATACTGATTTTATTTCTCTTTTGATTAAAGTGACAATCCACCCCAAAATGAATATGCGGTCATGTTTTACTGATACCATTTCTTTTATTCTGTGAAACACAAAAGGGTGAATTTTTGAAAATAGCAACAGAGAATACATTTAAGTTTTCATTTCAGGTCAACTATTTTTCTTTAAAGGTAAAGTGTGTAATATCTGCATCATCAAAAGATTAATTTACCCTGATTAATCAGATAGTCCCGCCTCAAAACTTATGCCACTAGTTAGGCCAATGTTGCAAGGTCAGGGATGCAACAAAATTCTTGACATAATACAGGGGTAATAAATGGATTACTTATAGTTGCCAATGTCTACATATTAAGATGTGATAGGAGAAAGTGAAATGAATTACACAATATTACAGACAAAGAAAAAAAAAGAGCAAGATAGAAAAAAATTATATAATGTTGCTATAATGTGGGACAATAAGTTTGTGTGTGTGTGTGAATGAGTGTCAGCGTGGCACATTACACTTGCAGGTAGACATGTGCAGGCTGTATCTGGACCCACAGGACCTGCAGTACCTCTCTGAGATATAAATCAGTGTGTGTGTGTGTGTGTGCGTGCGTGTGTTCTACATATCAGGCACATTCAGTGGACAATCTTTTTCCACTTTCACACAAACACGCACATTCCACTGTTAGGGTAAAGCCATTTTTCTTGCAAACAAATTTCCAACAAACCACCACAAAATTTATGATTCTAAAATTCTCATTCAACTTCTGCAGGACAATGTCGTCCCAGCAGTCCTTGCTTCACCTGCCTGTTTTAGGTGCGGGATGGGGCATTTTTACTGCTTGATAAACATAAGCAGCACAGCACAAAGCTTCATATGCTCATCGTCTCCTAATCAGGATCCGAAATAGATAAATATTAAGTCTTTTTAAAACAAAGAAACGCGATGGCAGGATGACGGGAAACTGTACATTTGTGCAGAGCGGATGTCAAAAAGATCAAATCTGAACACTATGTTCAGATTAATCAATCGAAATTATTTCATTCCGATTGAAACAAAGTGTCCATGTAAACGTAACTTAAGGCGTAACTACACAGAGCTCCTTTTATTGTTACTTGCAACCTTCTCAGCTCAGGGTTAACCACACCTTGAGCAACCTACTGACCTATAAAGCCTAAATAACACGTTTTGACCCGCACACTGTGTGTATGTGCGAGCACATGCTTTACACACAAACACACACTAGTGTCAATCTAGGTGATTTAGGTGAGTGTTTTAGAAAACTATGTAAACAATTAATGTCATTATATCCTTATTTGATAATGACTAATATAAGAAAGTAATGATTTCCATTACACAAGAGTAGACGTTAAAACTTCATGCTGATTTGTACGCGGCTTTACTCGTAGCTTTACAGTAACCTATGCTTCTCCATCCAATCACGCTTCTTTCCATATGGTGATGTGAATCTCCTTCTGTCCGGCGTTAACGGCTGCAGTGTACTTGGCGCATCAGCACACACGATGGCTGCAACTACAGTGTGGTCTCCCCAGTGGACCAGCACCACAACCGTCTGGATTGAGCCGAGTAGGGCACATCTCTATGGTCTTCAAGTGGGCACCTTCTATTCTCAGTGTTTTGTCGACTAGCCCACGACACCCCCCTCCGTTCCTCACTCAACTCAGCCCAGCTTAGCCTTACTGATCTTTACATCCCTCCTGCTGCTGACATTGCTCCTTCCTCGTAGTTCACATGTGACCAAACCACAATCTCTTCGCAACCCAGCCATTCGCGCCAACCCATTTGACTAAGGCTGTTGAGCCGCACTGTCGTCATTAAAGTAGGTTCGGTGGCAACAGTTCTGTATGGCACACTACCTAGCGCAAACACAAACCCTCATTCACAGAATATACACAGGAACGTAACTGTAATTACTATGAAAACTATATAAACTAACAGACACTTCGAGTTTTTCAAGAATTCTACAAAACTGTAGCGTGGCGGCCTGTACACAGCCAGCCAGAATATTTTCGTCTCAACTCCTCTCTGCTGCTTCAGATAAGTTTTTTACCGTGCGACACAACTCTTGGCCACTGAATCCGACGTCTCTGAGGAAGCGGGTTGTAGAGTGTGCCACAAATCCTCGACAACCTACTTCTACTGGATAAACTTGGACTCTCCATCCTCGCTGTTCTGCTTCAGTGGCCAGATGAGCATACCGCAGTTTCTTCCTCTCATATGCCTCAGCATCCTCCCATGGCACTGTTAACTCTATCAGTTGAACAATGCGTGCTGATCCAGACCACAAAACAATATCTGGTCGTAGGTTAGTGGTGGCAATCTCAGAAAAAATAAGCCGTTGATCAAGATCAGACAGCATTTTCCAGTCTCTAGCAGCTTCCAGTTGTCCTGGGCGAGAATTGGTGTTAACACCTTTTCTTGGTGGTTGCTCCCCTGGGCGGAGGAATATTGTCTTCTGTGTGTAATGTTTTGCTAGAACAGGTGGCAACTTACTGGTCAACTTATTAGAACACAGTGTGTGTGTCTGTGTGTAAAAGTGTGTTTGCATAACCTCAACCTCTTTTGCAATAGGTCTTTACACATTCCCTGAGGATAACTCTGATTGATGGATGAGAAGGTAGATGGATAGAGGTATGGAAAAACGACTCTGACACGCATGGAGTTCCTGCATGGTGAAAAAAATGCAGCACTGTAGGACATGCTAGATGAAAATCTTTCTAATCTGTGCTGCCGATCTGAAATCATAATCATAAATCTGTAACGGATGATCTGATCTGACATCATAAAAGTGATCTGAGAAGGAAACAGTTCCTGTTTTGGAAATGTTTACATGGATTTAACCTTAGATATGTGAAAATTATGGTCTCAAAAACTTGTGTAAAAATTCATGGAACAAAGAGATAGTTTTACCGGTGCTCCAAATTACTCTTTTACTTGGAAAATGCAGCCTTTTCAAATCTTAAGCCAAGAATTTAGATGAGTTACAGCAGCTTATTTTAAACATTACACGTAAATATATGGGCTGACTTGTTCAACGAAAGTTACACAATTATATTTACTCATCCTGACCTAGAATGGTAACTCTTACACCATATAACCAGGGATGACATCTTTTACAAATAAATATGATTTTGTAGTTCCAAGAAGCCACAAGTAACAGGTAATTTTTGCCAGTTGCTTAGTACCATTTTTTTAGCAACACCTCATCCACTGGAAAATATCACTGGTCTGGAATATCAAAACTGTATATTAAAGGATATTACTCACTGCACTGCATCTTTCCGACACACAACAACAGTAGCTGAAAGCAGATGAATAACGGGACCTCAATCTTTACTCCAAATGCCAGTTCAAGCATGAAGCGACTTAATGCAGAAAGTTAAACTTTTCACTGCCATACTTGTCGCTCTTGCTCATGTAACTGAAATTCAACAGACCCAGGTCTAAGTTGAACACTGATAAGTCGTGTAAATTACCTTTGTAGGTCACCTTTTATGAACAAACATTCAGGTACATCAGCCTTTTTTAGTCTGGTCCCGTTTTAAAATGCAAACATTTACCTAAACAATTTGGAGTACAGATTTTCACACAGAAAGATAATTATAGACTTTCTCTGTGGTATTGAAAGTTGATCCGCAGTAATGGTGCAAATCAGATAACCACCATTTTTACTACATTCAGAAAGAAAGAGAGAGAGAGACCGTAAGCTGTAGTGAAAAGTAACTGGGGCAAACCCCAGATGAAACTAGAGACAAGACAAAAACGTTGGTCTGTCTAAATTTTCAGTCAAACAAGTCTTTCACACACACATACATATACAGTACAAAAATTGTACATATAAAGTACAATTTATCACTAATGAACCCAAAGCAGGGGTCACTTTATGACACTCTTATATACTTGGTCATACTAAATTAGAGTTACAGACTAGGAACACCTTTTACTTTGAGTTGAGTGTGTGGACCTTTATCCATACCAGCAACCAAAATAGACTCAATATGCAGATGGTGCATAGCAAATAACCAAATGTGCCCTCACTCACACATACAATGTGGACACACCAAGAACCTGCATCCACACCCACCTACACAAATACCAAAGGCAGTAGACACTGATAAACTCGATATGCTGTGAACTGCGAGCATGTGTTTGTGTGTAGTAAGGTGGTTTTGGATGATCTATGGGCCATTCTCCAGAATGATGGGATAATAATCTTACATATCCAAAACACACACACACACACACACACAGTCAAACCCACTTCAAATATTTTATAAAAAGGTCAGTCAATTTCTTACTTGTCCTTCCTGTATCTGTCTGTATTCAAAACAAACACTCTGAACTGTTGTCAGTGACATACCGAAATCCCACCCATCCTGCCACCTGCTACTCAGTCATCTCACACTTTATTATGAGCTGTAAGTAGCTATGGCGACAGGCCAGGTTGGCAGGTGAATGTTGAGGTCATTGAGGTGGGTGGGGTAAAGCTGTATGCCCCAGACATCACCGCACCACACACACTTACACATTAACATCTCCACAGAAACGACCTCTGCCCTTCCAGAACTCATAGCTTTACAATCTACACCCAGATGCTGCCACAGTGACACACCCATTTATACAAGACCATTGCTGTGGTGTTTTATACTTCAATCTCAGAATTAAAAATGAAATATATATTTAAAAAAAAAGAAATACACCCATTTAAAAGTTTGGAGTGGGTAAGATTTGTTTGTGTTTAATTTAAAATAACTGTTTTCTATTGTAATATGTTTTAAAATGTAATTTTCAGCATCATTACTCCAGTCATCAGTGTCACATGATCCTTCAGAAATCATTCTATTATGCTGATTTGCTGCTCAATAATGTTTCTTTATTATCATTAATGTTACTTATTGTGGATTTTTTTTTATCAGCATCCTTAGATGAATGGAAAGTTCAAAAGAACAGCATTTATTTGAACATTTCTTGTACCAATGTAAAGGTTTTTACAATCACTTTTGAATAGAAGGGAAATCTTAATAAAAAATAAAAAAATAAAATCTTATTGCCCCCAGTAAGATTAAGTGGTCTCAAAGTTTTGGACATCACTGTATTTACATTTTTAGTCATTATCATTATCATTATTATTAATATTAGTAATAGTGCATTAATATAATTGTATCAACTCAATCCCATAAACTCAAATGAGGTCATAATCTGAAAGGTCAATAAACCATGAACATTTTGAAAACAAAACCTAGTGTTGATGCCAACCAAGACAATGACACAGCAGGCATGGCAACCACGGGAACAATCAAGCATATCTTTGTTTACTGCCAAATACACACGCTGACACAAACTCTCAGAGAGAAAGAGAGATGAGCATACGAAAAGAATAAAACACCATATCGAATTGGCAGAATGTGGCAAGCGTGAGAAAGAACAGAAAGAAAATAAACAGAGGACACAGGACAAGGTTCACACGGTGATTAGGATAAAGACAAAAAAAATGCATGCTGCAAAAATGGTTCTCAATATTGTTTTGTCTTGTTTTCCTATATAAAAAAATAATAATAATAATAATAAATATATACAGAATAAGCATTCTGCAAGATACATTTAAAAATAGTTTCCCCCCTTGTTTGAAACATAAATCTAAATGTTGTTCGATTTATTTGTTTATTTATTCTTGCAACCAGAACAAAATAGCCTATATATATATATATATATATATATATATATATATATATATATACAGTATTATTATATATTATTAATAAAATATTTTTAGTAAAACAAAACAAAAATCGTGCTTTAAAATGATTTTTGCAGTGCATACAACATTCACACACCCATCCCTCACAAAACCCTCGTTTTCCCCTTATTTCTCAGTTCTTCATGTTTCTCTTTCATTCATTCATTCATTATTCAGTGTAGGAACACAGGTGCACCTGTTTCAACTGACTCTTTTCAGACTAGCAGCTACAGTCAAACACACATAATCCCCAACTCCCTGAGACACACACACACACACACAAACTTTAGTAACACCCACCAGCTCGCTCACTGAATGTCTGCCCTTTAACAGAGAGAGGAGGAGGCAGTCAAAAGTCATCCGTCTTTTTTCCTCTTCAGCTGTATTGTGTTTGCAGTGCGTCACCTGGTGGAAAAAAGAAAGGATAAAAAGCCTGTGGATGGAGAGATGAAAGGCAGAACAAAATCAAAAGGATGAAAAGGAATGGAGGGAACGGGAGAGGTGGAGTGCACACAAAATGAGCAAAATAAAGCAGAGGATGTCGTCCAAACTGAAAAGGGCTTTTTAAAGCTGCCCACCCCTCTAAACTGCTCTTCAGTCCTGTGTGAATGTTCGGTCTTTCTGTTCTCAAGCTCAGGAGACAAAGAGAGAGGATGGAGAGCAGCTAATAGACGAGTGAAATTAAGGCTGAATCGGGACAGTCAGAACAGTTTACTGACTGCATGTTCGAGGAGTGTTACTTTCTGAGTTTTCAAAAGGTTACAGTCATTTTTTTTTTTACAATTAACTTGCAGAAATACTGAGGAGGAGAGAGTGGAAAATAATATAGACCATTTTGCAAGATGTAAACAACACTGGTCCAGAAGCACTTCCTGTTTCAGTTTTTTAACACTACACAAAAGCTGGGATGAAATACAACCAACAGAACATGTAAAACTGAATCAAAAAGTTAAACAACATCTTTAAGATGTGAAATAAAGAAAACAGTTACAAACTGAAACAGAAAGTGTTTCTGGACAAGTGTTGTTTACATCTAGCAAAATGGTCTATATCATAAACGGCACATTACTTATTGTGCAAATTATATATTTATGACCATTATTTTTTTAAAAAAAAAAATATTTAAGTTGGTAGTTTAGTACACTAAAAATGTTTTGTCTGTCAGAACAACACAAGTGAATGTGTGTACTGTATATATGAATATATACTGTATATATGCATTTATTTAAACAAAAATATAGTAAAACAGTAACATTACTAAAAGTGTTTTCAATTTTAATATACTTTAAAATGTAATTTATTCCTGTGATGGTAAAGCTGAATTCTTTGCATTATTACTTCAGCTTCATTTGATCCTTCAGAAATCATTTGAATACACTACTCAAGAAACATTTGTTATTATTATCAATGTTGAAAACAGTTGTGCTACCTAATATTTTTGTGGACACAATGATAGATTTGAACTTTCTATTCATCAAAGAATCCTGAAAGAACAAAAGTACAGAATTTTTTTAAAGATTTTTTTGTAACATTATCCATTTGCTTACACTTTTGATTAACGCATAATTCAATTCATCCTATTAACATTGGTCAGTAGTGATATGGTCCCAATATGTAACACTTCACCTTTAAATATGTTAAATGTTTTTTTTTCTTCTATAATGCACAATGTATTCTGCCCTTAATTGGCCTTCTTTAAATACAAGAAGACAAATCCATTGGCTTCAACTAATATTTAAAATTATCCACTTCAATTACCCTTCTTATTTAAAACGGTATTTTGTTCTTAATACTTCAAATTATCATTTGAGGCACTCCGTTCAGCTTTTTTTTTTTGTCCCTCGAGCCAAGAAGACAGTTGGTAAAAGAGCTTTTATGTTTAAAGCCACCTTAGACTGGAATAATTTACCTTCCAATATTAGATCCATCACTTCATTTGGGATTTTTAAGCATAATTTGTCTTCTTATTTTATGACTAACTGCTCTTGTTTTGTATGATGCTGACACAGAATGCTTACATACTACTGTATATACAATGTATTTCTGCCAATTTGATCTTGTGGTTGTAAAGTTTTGCATATCTCGTTTTTTTTTTTTTTTTTTTTTTTTTGGTTCTGTATGTACTTGTTTGTCAAATAAGTGTAATTGTTGTTGTTCTTGTTTGTTTATTTTGATTCGTGTTCTTTTGTGATGGCTGTGATTTACTTTAGGACCCCCTCGAAAACGAGATGTTGCATCTCAAGGGGTTTATCCTAATCAAATAAATTACATATAATGCACAAATGAAGGTGAATGTTTTCTATAAAAAGAGGTAAAATGCAGTCAGTTATTATTAAGCATCAAGTGTGAACATTTACTTTAATATCCAGTGTCTTGCAGTTTCCTCTGATTAAATCAAAACTGTAACTTACTCTCTGAGTATGTGTGTGGTTTTCCTCACTAGCAATCATGCTGAGCACATACAACAGCTCTTTATGCTCCTCTGAGACTTACAGAAAGAGAGCGAAAGGCCCGAGAGAGAGACTAAGTCTTCCACTGCCCACAGTGTTGGTCAGTGTGTCTGAATTCCCCACAGAGGCTCATATCTCACACAGTATGACCTCACACCATCCTACACACATACACACTTAAACAAGTGAGCTAAGGCTAAAGAATGGGACACAGTAAGTAAAGGGGACAAAACATTCTACCCACAGCGTTGAACATCCCACAATGCAGTACTGTTTGTCCATTTCCTCCCCCGTTCTTTCTCATTTAATAGGGCTTTTGCTGTGGCTGGCAGACAGAAATACACAATACCATTTGTTTCTCAAAGAAAAACGGATTAAAATTTACCATGGTGTCACAGCACACAGTAATTCATCTGAGTGTGTTCCTCTGGTATGACTGCACTGCCACCTACTGGATGAATGAACCAGTACAGGGGATAGGTGCATTCTTGACTGGACTTTGCTTATTTGGAATTTTTTGTTTTTTTGCCCAACACCATATTGGCACTCATTTCTGGGTATAGATGTTTTAGGGCAAGTCATTTGAGCCATAAATGTTGTGTTACTAATCAAAGTTCTTCAAGATAACAAGAACACACAATGCCACTTCTATGAGTGTTATAAATAAGTAAATAAATAGGCTATTGCCCAAACATCTATCAATTTATAATGAAATACAACTATACAAGGAAAACACTCAGCAATCATTTTCCAATTACACCCTTAACAAGGAACAAATATTGTCACTGGGCTGTGCTTCCATTCATTATCTACTTACTCCCTCTTTTCCATATTTTTAGGAAATATATGGTATCTATTTTCACTGCTATGATACCCAGCTCTACCTGTTTTCCAAACTCTCTGACTCTTTTCTTTCACCTTCTTTGTCTAGCTGTTTAGCTTAAATTAAAGATTGGCTTTCAGATAACTTTTTGAAACACAATAGTGATTAAACCAAGGTCCTCCTTGTAGGCACAAGATATACTACTAAATCTGATTGTTTCTCTGTGGATATTGATCATAATGAAATTTGTCCTTCCCTGCAGGTTGAGAGTCTGAGTGTCATTCTTAATAGTACACTTTTCTTTACGCCCACTACATACTTTCACCTGCATCAGATTAATCATCTCTGCCCTTCCCTCAGAATGAACAACACTGCAATCCTTATCCATACACTGGTTGCACACTTCTTAATGGTCTTCCTTCCAAACTTCTCTATAAACTTCAGTTGATTCAGAACTCTGCAGCTCATGTTCTTTCTAGAACTCCTTCTACTGAGCAGTGCACATTTCACCAATTTTCCAGCTACTACACAGCTTCTCACAATTAAGGCACTTTACAATCTCGCTTCTCCGTACCTTACTGATATTTCTACCCCTTTAGTTGGTGGTGGGACTCAAGACGTTTTCCCTAATGAACTTCGCGTACCTCTGATTTACAGATATATTTCTCAACTTCTGAACGGATTTCTGCATACCTTGGACACATCAAACTGAATGTCTAATTGTCACCTTAATCTTGACAAGACTATCCTCCTCTTCCTTCCTCCCTCAACAAAATTTCTCTTTACCTCAGTCAAAGGTCAAGCAGTCAATGCCTCCAGGTGTGTTTAAAAATGACCAGCTCTCATTTTTAAGTGACATTATGACTGACAGATCTTCCTTTATCCTTCAAAACAAACCATAGGGGGAAACCCTACCATGACAACTAAAATACAACAATCCAGATTCCAGGCCCTAGTTTTTCATTTCAAGAGTTAAGTAACTCCTCCCTTTACAACTATCAACATCAGAAAGAGACATTTTAACTTCATAGAAAGCACTGTGGGAGAGAGACACTTCTAGTAATATCATATGTGTTCAGCATTTAAATCCTGTATAGTCTGGCTCGAAGGATACATTATCTGGATGTTTCAATATCAACATGAGCCTCTGAACACAGATATGTTCTGATTTCAATCATTTGCAAGAAACCCAAAATATTAACTTCACTTTTCTTTTTACTTTCCATTAGTGGCCAAAGGGCCTAGATCTAGATCATGTTATCACTATACTATTAAAGACAAGATTGTTAAAATCAGCTCCGACCCTTTAAAATAAAAGACTCTCTCAAAGAAAACCAGTCAACCCCCATTTAGATGTCACTTTATGCTAATCAAATCTAGTACTCCCAGCTGTTTATAGATGCAATCCTTTTAAAATAAATAGCAAGACTGTAAACTGTGTGTGTTACTGGCATGGTAGATTTATTTGCAATGAAATGTTGTGGGCAATATCAGCCGTTAGAGTGTAGTGTACAATATATTGTATTAAAACCATATAATTCTGTATGTTTTCCAATACTGTTAAACCATTTATGATAATTCATATAACGTTAGGCCCTATAGGGAATTATATTTTCTTTTTATTAGGGGACCCCAGACAGTTAAATATTGTGTAACATCATGATTTTTTAAATCACTAATTAGGCTAATCCAGGAGATTGCATGAATGAAATGAGTGATATTGTAAGTTGTTTTTTTTTTTAATCATGATGTTACACAATATTTACCTGTCTGTCCCCTTACGAAAATATAATATGAATTTTTTTTTAACAGAATAAGCCACTAGATTTCACTCATAGCCTGTAGGCCTAATCAGACATAATTTCAATTTATTTATTTTTTCGATATTAACGTTGAATGCGAGCAGTTATCAAGTGTCATGCCATTTAAATGAATGGATCTTTTCATAGCTCACTGAAAACTATTAACAAAACTGAAAACATCTGATATTCTTACTTTTGTCATATTGTTGTATTGGTCGATGTAATTGGTCGTATTTGTCGTCTGTGTCTGACGTGATTTAACTTCTCCCCAGTTGTTCCATAAAAACACGGAACACGGATAAATTAGGTTGTTTCTTCTTTGCGTTGACATAAACATCATAAAAAGGTAAGCAACAAGACGGACCGCTTTTAGTCGGGGCTATTAAGCGCTTTCACCGGAAAAACGTTTATCCGACTTCCGGTCTCGGTCGTCATCTTCGGATTCTGATTGGAAATAGTTAACCACCCGGCTATCTTTGAAACACTCATTTCTATATTCTACGATTTGGGACGTATTAATTCGATTTTCGAATACTATTTAGGACGGATAGTATGCGAATTGGGACGCAGCACGTGAGTTTTTCGGGGTCCGTTGGGCTCGGGCTGGGCTCGGGTTGGGTAGCAGACCCTCTTTGGTATGAATGCGCTGCCACCTACTGATGAGTAAATAAGAAAAAAAAAATCATATTGTGGGTAATATAAACCATGAATAAAGATTCAAAACGAATTAATTAAGTTAATTTCTACAATGAATCAACATTTTTGTTTTAATATTTCTAAAATAGAGGCTCTGGATGACAGAATCTCTCTTACTCAATCACACTTTATATTTAACCTTTTAGTGCATGAATAATGATAACTCAGGATGTTTTCCCCCTATGTGTTTTTATAGCACTTAGGGCATGAAAAACGATTTGATTTAAAAAAAAAAAATTAAAGAGATTTTCAAATGTCCACCTTTATGGTTTAAATTGAAGAGAGACTGTATTAAACGTAATACAGTAAAAACACAGCATGTGTGTTTTTAACAAACCAATCAATAAAATTAAATAAAATCATTTGAAAATGATAAAATATATAAAGATATTACAAAGGCAATTGAATTTCATACATGTTGAACTTCACGTATCTTTGATATCAGAACATGAGGACGTAATTCCATCAGAGATCTCTAGAGCCTGTCAAGGTACAACTGTGGAAACCAAACTAAAATGCTCTCTCCAGTGTATGTCAATTTACCCAATACCCTTATTAGCGGATGATTCGGTTAATGTTCCAGATGGACACATTTCTAACATAGCTTTCCTCTGACAAAACAGCAATCATCTGAAATGAGCAATGTTGGGTGTAACGCATTACAAGTATGCATAACAATGAATGGTATACGATGATGCACCAGGGTCCACTCTAGAGGTGCAACATTAATTGTAGACAAAATAATATCTAAAGCAGGGTACCATTTTTATTATATAATTTGTTTAAACTTTACTACATGCCAAACCTTTTTTATTTATCATACCATATTACAATTCTGAACAGAATATTCCAAAAAAGAGAAAACAATAATAATAATAATTAACAGAAGAAACAAATAACATCATTAAATAGCACATGAAATTCAGCAACATTTTCCATCCACACGTCTTAAACTGCAGTGTCATCAGCAAAAACTCCAGAAAAAGAAACACTGATTTCAATAACAACCAGTTACGGGTGTGTCTTTATGTGAAAATCTTGGGAGTGTTTAGAGGAGTAGTGCTAGCCTCAGACAGATGACAGGGAGCTTGAACTTCACAGCATGGAGATGCTGCCACAGCTGCCCTATGAGAAACACAGTTGTCTTCGCACAACTCTGAAATTGAAAAATAAAGGGATGAAAAGACTGAGTGTTTGTGTATCCAAGTTAGTGAAAAGGGAGACAAGAATTTCTCAGTGTCTGGTGGTGTGTGTTGGTGAGAGAGTGATATAAAGCAGCTGCAGGGTCAAAGAACCTCTCTGTGTCATAAACCATGAGGAGAGGCACATACGGATGACCTCACAGTTTGTCACGCCAGCAACAAGGTCACTAAGAACAATCATACTTGCACACAAACAGAAAGTTAAAGCCAACACACAAACTAAACCCAAGTTCGCAGAAAATTTACAAAACATCACATGCCCTCTTCCACACACACACACACACACACACACAACCATAAGTGCAAAAACGCAACAGTGCTGATGTGACTCACAGTTTATAGTTTGACATCTCTTCAAAAGTTCTTGCGGACGTCCTATGAAATAAAGGTCTGGGCAGCTCGGATGCTGAATTTCAAGTTTAACAGCAATGACAAGACCAGCAGTTGTTCAGTAAACATCTTTCAAAAATCCAGTTAGGTTTTATTCCAAACAGCTTTTTTTTTTGTTAAGTTTTGTTCATTCCCCCAAACAGGAAATGTACAACCAACACAGTCAGGAAGACATTGTGAAGGCTCTTCACCTTTACAGAACACTGTGAACTTGGTGCTGTTGATAGTGGCACATCCTATCCAGAGGATATATGGAGTTCAGTGCTGTAATATTTCATAAAAGGAGGTAAACGCACTTCATCACATTTTGACACTTCAATGTCAGTGTAAACCTCCAGCACGGTTCACTGTTGTGTGTTAGGAGGAAGCGGGGGGTCTTTATCATCATACTGTGGGGGTGGAGTGAGAGGTTCGATGGTGAACACGTTGTTCTGCTGGATGTCGCTTAAGCTTTTCCTTCTGAGGTTGTCCGATCTGATGCGCCTAATTTTAAGGGGAATCAGCTTGCGACTGGGACGACTGTTTCTGCGGCTGCCCGCTCCAGTGCTGGGGTCGATTTGGGATGAGGGTCTGCGTGCTGGGCTGGACCCATCCAGTACGGTGTGCTGATCTTCCTCTAGCTCCTCATAGGCTGGCAGCTGTGTGACGCTGTTGTGTCGCTCAGAGGACTGAGTAATGGGATACTGGCCACTCATAACCACCTCCTCATAAGTGGGCACCATGTAGTTCTGATCCGTCCTAGATACAAAAATAAACGCACATTTAAAACCATACAAGGCAAATTTAGGTTATACACTACCATTTAGACCAAAATGTAATTCTTTATGTTTGCGAATGCATTAAATTGATCAATTAAAGCGTCAATAAAGACATTGTTACAAAAAAAAAAAAAAGCTGATTTTTTTACATTTTTTTTTTATCATGGATCCACAAAAATATTAAGTAGCACAACTGTTTTCAACGCTGATAATAAGAAATGTTACTTGGGCAGAAAATCTGCTTATTATAATGATTTTTTTCATTGAATGAAGATCATGTGACTGAAGACTGGAGTAATGACTGTTGAAATTTTTTCTCTATCACAGGAAGAATTATTTAGAGTAAATACGGTAATATTGTGAATATTGTTACAATTTAAAATGTTTTTTTTTTTTAAATCAATGCAAGGTGAGCACATCTTGACCCCAAACTTAAACAGAAATGTAATAAATAAGAATGTTCTTAAACCTTGATAATTTTCAATGAAAATGTCAACTACACTAAAAAAAGTCATGTGGTATAAAAGTATTTTTTCCTACCTTAATCTTAACATTTGTAAAAAAAAAATATATATTTGTCCATTTGTCTTATTTTCTTTATTTGTATTAATTCATAAATAATATATTTTTTTGAGAATCACCACAAGACATTTTACAACCTGAACCAACCATGCCAAATTTTATGATATTGGATCAACTCCATTTTCTAGCACTCTTCCTGTTCGATTTTAGGGAAAAAATCTATTGGAGACACCCAATAGATTACTTGGGCGTGCCGAAAGAACACAGTACAATCAACATGGGAAAATCTTACAGTAAAACATGCAGTTGTGAAATATATATAATACTCTGGTGTTTTGCCAGATCTTTTAACCCTTTTAAATATTTTTATAATCGTTTTAATTTTCCTTGCTTTTAATTTTTGATTGTTTTAAGTATTTTCTGTGTAAAGCACTTTGAATTAGCATAGTGTATGAAATGTGCTGCCTTGCTTATTGATCCTGCATGTTGAATAAACCACATGATATTGATTTGGCAGAAAAAAAGTTAGTCAAATATACAGCCATCATTTTGAAATTGCTCCGGTGGGAAGAAAACCGGAAGTGTCGCTTTTAAATCATAGGAGAGTCGCGAATGCGATGGCGTATTGTTGTGTTTAATGTAAAAATTTGTTATTCTAAAAATGTACATACATTTCTTTCCTAGTTTAGACAATATATACAGAGAAATTTATAAATACATTTTTTAAATATATATTCAGAACATAAAAAAGAAGCAGGAACAAACTATATACATATCCTATATTGGATATTAACATCTAATAGTTTAAATCGCGGCAGCTGTACTTCCGGGATTCTTCCCACCGGAGCCTCGCTTTCGATTTCAAAATGGCAGCTGCGTGAAATCAGCGTATTAATAAGCAGTGAAACAATTTTTTTTAAATATTTTTTCTAAGACATAATAATATAAAACTATGCAAAAGTACTTTATAATTTAAAAAAATATAAATAATAATGTAAAGACTTATTTCTTCATTATGATCAGGGGGTTGCATCAACCTGATATTTATGACTTCACACTTCCCCAAAAAATAAATAAACATTTATTTTAATTGAGAAACTAAAAAAACAAAACATAGAAGTATATCCAAGTCACTATAAATTAAATGTATTATGAGAATTAAAACGTCACGTCATTGGCGCAAATGGCATCACATAAAGTGAATGAATGTGATTTCACCTGGGTGTGTATTTAACAATATGTACTCACATAGCCCCTTCCCCCTGTGTGTCAGCGGGTGTACTGCCGGCTTCCTGTCCCCTGGCCGCCCGGTGTTTGTTCCGTACGCTCAGACACACAGACAGCAGCAGCAGCGCCACTCCTCCCCCCACTAGGACGAAAGCCACGGACGAGGTCTCCTTAACTTGACTGGATTCCATGCCTGGTCTGGAGCTGTTCCCACCGGACCCTGCCGGCACCACGCTCCACACAATCATGACGATCCCCAGAGCGACGAGGCCCACTCCCAGTGCAGCGGTAGCATACTGTGCCCCAGAGTTATTCCCGCTGGTCCTGTTGGGACTGGGTGGAGTCTGGTCGCTGTAGGACATGCTTCCAAACCTTACCATGGACTTCCTCCGGACACGTTGTCTTTCGTCCTGTACCTTTCAAAATGTCTGAAAACTCCACCTATCTCATTTTCCACTGTTTTCTGGAGCACTGACCCGCTCTGTGAACAGAAAATCAAACAAGGATGAATCATCGGACATCAAAATGTGATGGAATAATCAGTCCATCATAAAAGAGTCTTAAATCAGTAAACGTCAAAGATCCAGGCCAAGCCCCTCCATAAATCCTGTGTGAAAATAGCATAGCAGTCACCCGGCCTGTGCTTAAGCAGTGATAAAGTTTTTATCAAAGCACATTTATTGTCTGCACACACATCGGTAGACATGTTAGGTTTGTCTAACTTCCTTCCATGAGATTAAGTAGGTGTCTCGCCTGACAAGCTTTAGTTACAGGTGCAAGAAAATGGAAGAAAGAGTTCGATTCAAGAGTGAAGTGTGTGTCTGTGTGAGAGAGAGAGAGTTCATGAACACAGACTTTGGTGAAATTTCATCTCTGCTCTGAAGGTTTTTACAAAATTCTCTTTACTGACAATGTGTTATTGTTTCATAGTTATAAACTCACACTAAAGAAAGCACATCATAACTCTGCTGTGTCACGCCTACACAGTTTCTGGAATTGTATTGGTTATCTGTAGAGGCAGGTTCTTACCACCTAATTAATCTCTTTCTCTGCAATGAAGCACCAATAATTATTGGTCTTAGATAAGTGTAAATCAAACATGTAGAGCCAGGTGGTTTATGATGGAATCTATTTCCTTCAGCAGTGACTCATACATTATGCTGTGTATGGAAAAATGTGGGTTGCTCATGTGCTCCGTGTTTGTACTCTTGCAGTGTGATGGCAGACATAATTTCATCCCAGCACATCGACTTGTTGAATGTGAATTCCTTGACGCATAAGACCGAAAACTGAGTTTACTAAGCACGCCTAAGCATGCAGACAGATAAAATTCTGATAGTGAATACACTGGAGAATGGCAAGAATTTCCTTCTCTCACAAAAGCCACTTTGGCCAGATTAGACACACACAAAAATAGGCTACTGCAACATAAATTCACACACACACAGAGGGGTACCATAAGGTTACAGTTGAGGGAGCTTGTTGAGGAGGCAACAATGGGTTACCAGGGGTACAGAAACTTAAGCAACACCCCCATGTGTACGTTTATCTCAGTATCTTAGATGGCAAGCTATCACATTTCATCATTCAGAGAAAGCAAAATAAGGCGCTGTTAAGACAGAACATGTTTTACATTTACATAGATCTACGCAAGACAGTGGAATTGAAAAAAGTTGAGGTAAACTTTTGAAGTTGAATTTCAACTTGAGCGTTCGCGTTTTTAAGAATGACATGATGCAAAAGACACGAAACACGTCTGTAAAGCGATTTTTTACATAGAAAAACATACATTTCAACACAGTGTGTTCTAAAAAAAAACACAAATTTAAGTTTGAAATTAGTTGAAATAAAAGAAAAGGCTCGGTCTCTAGATCATGCCGCATTTTTTAAGAGCAAAAACATGTGACGTGTGAATGGCAAGGCTGTCAGTGCGTACAGCTCATGCCAAACATCTCTGTATTTACCGGTATGTAGGCTACTCAAGAAAAAATAACGTTAATAGGATTGTGTAAATAAATACTATAATATATATATATATATATATATATATATATATATATATATATATTAAGTAAAACATTTAAACAAAACCACTAAATAAAGAACAGTTAAATATATTTTACACAAACGACATAAATGCAACTTTACACAAACAGATCCCCCATAACGTAAACAATTCTTTTCAAAATAATCACACTGCAGGGCGAAATAACCCCCTCTCAGACAAAGATAAAAAAAACAAACAAACAAACAAACAAATCACGTTGCGCTTAATAGCCTATGCTAAAAGGAAAACCTAACGCGCTATGTAAAACAATATAAAGAGTAACAAACGTTCCAGGAAAACGAGCCAAATTTCAAGTTTACTTTAAGAGTCTTACCGAGAAAACTTCCCTTCCTTGTGTTTACCCAGTCCGTTTCAATCCTGGATGAAACCACGTTTAATCCAATGATAGGCTACACACGTATACCGGAGCATTTATTCCTTAAGAAACTGAACTTGAATTCCTTAAAGCAGTAGCTATGGCCTTAAAGTTTCACAGATATGAACATCTTCCTGTCCCAGCGGTCCAGAATTAACCCTTTAACAGACCCATTCAGCTTCTGCCCCGCCCATGTTTTCGGAGGGGTAAAACGTTCTCCATCCCCCGTCCATATGCCACATTTTGAGACTTTTAGTGAAACAGATATTGATGCAAGATGCAGAGTAAATAAAAATAAAAACTTCATAGGCTACAGAGTACAAAATGAACCCTTTAACAGACCCATTCAGGCTCCTGCACCGCCCATGTGATCGGAGCGGTCAAAAATTCTCCATCCCCTGGCAGTATGGTCCATTATACTATGAAACACATTTTTAGACTTTTAGTGAGACAGATATTGATGCATGATTCCAGAGTGAATAAAAATAAAAACATCATATGCTAGAGTCCAAAATAACCCTTTAACAGACCCATTCAGGCTCCTGCCCCGCCCATGTGTTCTGAAGGGTAAAAAGTTCCCCATCCCCTGGCAGTGTGATCCATAAAACTACAGAACCACATTTTTAGACTTTAAGTATATAAAACTAAAAACATTATATAGCTAAAGAGAAAATGTAAACTTTATTTTAAATAAACTCATGAACTATGAACCGAGTTTGTAACAGATCAAGCAGTCAATTAAGTCTTAATCTCATTTTCATTCATCTATTAATATTTTCACCCTAAAATAGGAAGACTGTCAATCTGTTGGCATTCTGAGTTTATTTATGATTCTCAGAAAATACCGAATCTCTTCCAGGTTTTAAGATACAAGCATCACACTAATCGGCAGTCAGGGTGGTGCACGTCAAATCACCGGCAGCACCCACATAAATGTGTCAAAACAGGGTTCACTCAAACATAAATCCCTAGAGCGGAACAAACGCTCAACAATATTTAACTACTTTATGGGCAGTTGTGATTCTGGGCAATGTTAATGATGTAGAGCAAAGGTTGACCATATAGGCAAGGTGCTTCCTCATAACTGTCTGTTTTAGTTAAGGGACGTCATGTAACTTTTATAGTATACAGAACAAGGAGTGCTATAGGTGTAAAGTATTTTTTTCTCAGTAAATAAAGTACATTATTAATCCTGTGTGGGGAAGTTGTTGGAATTACTAGAAAAATGTGAAACAAATACACAAGAAGCAAATGAAAAAAAAAAATAGCTGACTGTTTCTTGTCTTAATGTTCTAGAATAAAATAAGGAAGAAGTACCATAAAGAAGAATACCGAATAAAATTTAAGATCATTTTTTAAATGGAGAACTTGTAATCTATAATAAAAATGCACCTTACACTGCTTCAAAAACTTTCAAAGGTCATATCTCTGATCTTTGCACATTTGGTGTGACGATTAGAATAACCTCTGCTACAACTTACCGATGTGCATGACCTTAGTTAGTATACTAACTGTGGTATATGTGCATGAGGTTGGTGATTTACAGTTAGGACACAAAAGGTTTGAACCGTTTGGGTTTTAAATGGGCTTCCAAGAGAAATTTCGGATTTTAACAAATTGTGCACTGTGATTGGGAAAGAATGAGTAAGTAGTAACCTGTAATTATGAATCTGCTAATGATCTGAACCCCAGTGGATTTGAACTTTATTCAATTCAAATTTTCCTCTATTCGAATAATAATGAACTAATTAACATGACATTTCACATTCTAATCTTCAGTATTCTGTGGTTTTAAATCTAACACCAACAGCTAAAATTCAATGTAAAACATATTCCTTAAAATGGAAATAAATTCCAATTTCCACATAAACGTCAGCTATATCATAAAACATCTAAACGTACAGATAAATGTTATGTGCTCTTTTTTTAATGGATGCTTAACTCTGTCTCACTTTGAGACAAATGAGTCCACACTCACAACAACATAAGGTCTACAAAACAATGCCAAGGCCCATACTGGCATCCTGAGGGTCCAGAGTCAGAAAATGTGAACTTTCTTTGAGATTTCTTCAGTGTTGACCTTGAAAAAGAAAAGAAAATCCCTCCATTTGAGAGCCTTAAGTGTCATGTTTTTCAACAGTAGTCTAGACAGGAGAAAGACTCAGACATTAGTGAGCTCTGCAGCAGAAAAATGTCGAACTGGGCAACGCTCTTCCTTAAGCGAGGCCTCTTGAAGTCCATTCCTTGGAAATGAGCCAGACCTGTTCTGTTGACTGATCTTCCGTCCAGCGAAATCCTTTGGGCTGAGACCGAGCTGCTGCTGCAGAAAGAAATGGATCCATCAGATTTCTGATTCACTGGTTCTACAAATATTTGACTTTTAAGAATTATCCAAGCAATAATATAAATCTTCACTCTCTGAGGGTGCATTGTTACTGAGAACTACACTCAAAGGAAACTAAAGAGCACAGACCTTGAGAAGAGAACACACAGTGGTTGTGCAAAGATTTATACAAAGGATAGAGTGTTAACAAATGGCTACATTTAAAGGGTCAGTTCACCCAAAAAAAGTTTGCCTAAATGTATCTCATAAATTATCTCACCCTCAAGCCATCCTAGGTGTATATGACTCCCATTATAAAGCTTGGAAGAGCCAGGATGTTTGTTTTTTTTTTAAATATAACTCCGATTGTGTTCGGAAAGAAGAAAATCATACACCAAGAATGGCTTGAGGGTGAGTAAATTATGGGATCATTGTCATTTTTGAGTGAACAAACCCTTTAAGGGTTTCATTTTCTATACGTTCCAAACCTGTATTAGTTATTTTCTTCAGCGGAACATTAAAGAATATATTCTGTAGAACGTTGGGAACCAAACAACATTGGAGCCCATTGACTTCCAAGGTATGGACCAAAAACACTTCCACACGCCCTCGCCCTCACATCACTTGGATGTGTCTGTGGTTAAACGATATAAAAGAGGTAAAAACGATATAAATACTGTTCGTTTTCTCACACAAACCGCTCGTTTCGTGTCTTAGGCCATCAATGTGTACTTACATTTACGAGTCATTAAATCATGTTTAATTTGGACTTCTCTGTGCATGCTCTTTGAGGTGGTGACCATAGACTTCCATTATATGGCTGATAGACAACAACGGTTTGACCTAAAAATATCAAAATTGAAAATACTGTGGAAATAAACTAAAGACACCTACATCTTGGATGCCCTTGAGGTAAGCTAAAACATATCAAAAATTAATTTCAAAGTGAACTGTCACTTTAATTGTAATTAATTTAATGTCACAAAAAATAGGATTTAAGGCTCATTCACATCAATAGCAGAGTTCCCACCACAACTATAATGATAACAGCACAATATTGAAACATTATTGTTGGAATCAGTTTCAGAACTAAGAGCGGATGAACAATACAAACATTGACAACCAATCAGAATATATGTATCCTGCTTAAAAGGGCTCAAACATTTAAAGCGACAGACGACAAAAACTGCAGAGCGCACTAAGAATAAACAGAAGAATAAACAGAACGCTGGTGTGGATGCTAATATAGTTATCCTTACACTTATAATTCTTAGAGTGAAAGTTCCTTTATTTTCTTTTAACATTGTTTATTTCTATTTTTGATGTTGCCATTCATACATATTCTTGACTGGTTTCAAAAGATTCCTCCCTAAAGGTGGCATTAGTATGAGATTCAATAATTTCTGATTCAGGTTTAGTTTTCTACCTTCACCCTCCTTAAAGACTGCTGATCGTCATGAAAACTGGGTGAAGAGCTGCTTAGAGAACTTTGTCGGTGGAGTGTGGGCGGAGTCCCCAAAGGTTCAACTTCCTGATCAAGCCCTGCCCTGCAGATACAGACATCTGTTGAGAAATCTGCACCACTCAACTGTCTCATCAGCTCTTGATTTTACAATATATAAAGAGACATTTATTATGATTGTGTAGTTCTCTTAGATAGTACTACATTACCTGGCTGCACTGACAAGTGCCTTCATCTCTTCATTGAGGTGATGACGGACCATGTGCTTGTTGCTTGGAATACATAACGCTGTTGCCATGGTGTCAGAGCTGAACGAGGGATCCAAAACCATGACAGCACCATGAACCCCACTGTTCTGAAGACTGTCAGCAAACTCCTAAATACAAAATACAAAGATACATTTTTCTTTTGAGTCTTGAGATATACCAACACCTACACCTTTCTCTGTTAGCATTGCTGTTCTCTCTCTTTGGTACCTTCAGATCAATCTCTTTAATCCATTTCATGATGCGATGACAAGTCCACACTACAGGGTCTGTGTTCTGATTCTCACACTCGAATCGTCTGGACTGCAAAATCTGCAGCAAAACAGTATTTGGTCATTTGTTGTGTAGCTTCATTAACTTACTATGGAGAATTGTATATGTTCAAACTCGTTGTTTTTCCAAACTGGGCTTTTCTGATGTAGGTTCATGATTGATTGTCATGAGGTTTGGTGCCTGTGGGACTTGCCAGGATTACAGCTTCTGGTTTATGTCTGTGTGTTTACCTCTTTGTCAAAGTTGAGCATGTGGAGCAGCTGTATTCCCAGTAGCAGGCTGTTCTGGTGGGCTTTTTTAGAAACGTGCATATGCTTCTCTAGGTCAGTGCGTGTGAGTGTACTCAGGAGACGTCCATCCACAAGGTGAGTGTGGAAGAACTGGGAATATTGAGAGAGACCCACATCCGTCAGCCAGGCCTGAGCCACCCAGTGATGATCCAGATCAGCTGCTTTAGAAAGGCTGAAACACATGGCCACCATAAAGAAAAAGGAAAATAGTTTAAAAATCTAGAAATAAATGCTTTTAGAAAAATATATCACTTACAAGAAAAAGTTGTCATTTAATCGCTCTAAACAAAATAATATTTGAAAAGCCATTTTGTTTTTGGTGATAAATAAACATTATGCCACAAATGTTGTAGTCTAAACTGAACTTGTATTGATCTTGAAACTTTATTGAATATATTTTTATAGGATAAAAGTGCATGTACATATTTTTAACATGGTGTTACTATAAATAGCATCATAGTTTTGCATTTATGTCTCACCCATGTCCTGATTCTGCTTCCCTGTAGTCTTCAATTGCCAGACGGAGTTTTCGGCGGTGCATTGAATTACTGATACCCAAAACAAATTCAAGGTCCTCATCTGTAAGAACTAACAAGACCTAAACAAAATACACCAAAATTATTGTGGGATTCTTATATTCAGCGCAAAATAGCCTAGGTATTCAGAGCGGATATCATTGATCATGATAATTATAGACTCATGTAGAGACGTGTAAGTGTTTATGTATAATAACGGTAGCCTGTCAAATACAAGGTCACACATCTAAGTTACCTTCCCACTTTTAACGTTGTCTGCACAGGCCCGTATGTACATTGGCATAGCCATGATCACCTCCAGCCACGCCTGCACGGTTCCTGCACGCCAACGACACATGTGGGCCGTCCGCGCGATCTCCACCTGCTGAAGCCGATCCAGCTGCTCCTCGCATTCTGATAGGCTCACACTGAGGCGGGCGGGGCTTGATAAACTGTCGGAGTCTAGATTGGTGGGTGACGGCAAAGGGGCGGGGCTTAAGTGCGAGTTGTTTTTCTCAGGTAAATACAGGTGTGTTCACGTCACGGACGGTACCATAAATTACAACATGTATTAATTCAGTGATTTTATATAAATGTCATGAAGCACATTTTTCCCCATTTATATCACGTTTTTGAACACTAGCCACTACTACGTCTAAAGTATTGCGTGTGTGACTGTGAACCAATAGTTTTACCAGTAGGCGGCAGCACTAAACCGCCTCCAAAATTTCAACCACCCACCAAAGCGTCCATGCGTGATCCACCATGCGGTGTTTGCTTAGAATTAACCTAAAGTGTTTGGGTCCAGAGGTAATAAATTCATGACTGACAAAACAGATGGCTGCAGCTAAATGCTTTTAAAGAGTAAATGTTGTGTGAAAAGACACAAACAGCTCGGTAGTCCAGCCTGGTTTTGCCCAAGAGTGCTCATCTATTCTACACAAGCCATCCATACATTAAACCTCCCCCTTTTCTAATAGCTCTATGCCTCATTATCTGGATTGTGGAGCTTACACATCACCAGAAGCGAACGAGGCACTGCAGAGGAAAAACAATACAGAATTCATCATGTGCCAAACTGACTTTGAGAGCCCCCATCAAGACCCCATACTGTGAGGAAAAAAGAACAAATGGTATAGCAATCACAAACACACCACACACACGAGCACACACATACACACCCCATGTGGTTAAGGATATTTAGTAATGAGTTAATTATGATTACACACATTATTACCTGAGACCCATCAGGCAGATGAGATAGCCAAAGACAAGCTCAGGGAGGCAAAGTGCCAAAACACAATATTACAAAGAGCAAATAACTCAGCCACACGCTGTTCAGTATTTTTGATTTTATTTCAAAATAGTCTGTAGTTATATAACTTATTACCATTTTCATTTCCATGCCATTTAGAGTTCCATGCTATTCAGCACCAGCCTGAGCCAAAACACAGCAGGGGAAACAAGAGCCGTCTCTCCATCTCCAGCTGACGAAGAACACACTACATGCTCTAAAAAAACTTGTTTATTTCTTCATTTCATGTCAGTGCAATATTGAAATGTACACAATGGTAAGAATCTGCCACTGAATGATAGCTAGCACTGATTTCAGAAAAATAAAAAAGAGACTATGATTACAACGTTTAATGGTGAAAGGCCCTGTAAAGGCAATGCAGTCCTCATTTGCAAAGCAGCATGGGAAACTACGGTGGAGCTTTACAGTATGTCATACCCTGCTTTATTTAAGGTACAGTAATAATTTCCATGACAACTACCCCAAGCTTTTATAACCAATGATCTGTGTTTTGTGTTTCCACACTGTTATCAAATAATTTTTTGCCTCCTGGTAGTGTTGTTGTGAAGGGATTTTTTCAGAGTTAGTGAGTGTTATGGTGATTATAAATTCTCCTGTGGGAAAGGCAGGGCGAGCCACTGCTCACTAAAGTCACATAACTACATCAAATATCCAAATATCATAATATGCTACAGTCAGACGAATAGATGTCTTTTAGATCACAGTGTGAAATGGCACACATCTTTTTTGGAGGTTTTCATACACACTGAGGGTCCTGCTGACTTCCTACAGGAGAGCTCCATCAATATGTTTAACACACAGGTTTAAAAACAGCTGAGACAATGAGCGTTAAATGATATAAAAAGGCATTTGGAAACATTTACAAGCACTGAGTGCACAATGACAATTATTTCACATTCAGCAGTCCTTCAAGTTTCCAGTGAGATGCTAAAGTGGGTATAAAATGAACACACGCACACACACACACACACACACAGGGGAGGTTTGGTTCAACTGCGGCACAGTTTGGAATCATTGAACAGTCAGCTTGTGCTCGTAAAGATGGCAGCGATACACACACACACACAAACACACAGAGAAATGAGTAGCATGGCTCTACGCAGCGTCACCAGTCAGCATCCTCTTCTATGTAGTAGTCGGGTGAGTTAGTAGTACCATCAAAAAGAGTGGGGTCCATGGACTTTCTTTGCTTTCCTCGACCGAACACCCGCGACAGAGAGCCCAGACCCATCCTCTCTTTCTTTTTTCTACGTCTCTGCTCTTCTAGATCTTCTAGAGACTAGAGACAGGGACAAAAAAAGAAATAATGAGTAATAGAAGTGAAGCTATTCAGTATTATGGCCCAATGCACAGGAAGGTTGTCACAATATCTTAATCTCATGGTACAATACCAGCTAAAGTATCATAACACCTCTCAAGATGAGTCATTCAAGATGTGCAAGGACAGAAGGCGATGGGTACTCTGCTGCGGTTTTAATTCTGTACAGTTTCAATTGATTTTATTATTATTATTATAGATTGCAATTTTAAAAACAGTGCTATTAAAATCTTAAAATAATTTTAGATTACAATTAATCACAATATTGAATTAATTATTATTAAAATTTTATTATAGAAATAAAAAATAAATAAAAATTATTAAATAGAATTATTTTTAGTCCCTATATTCTTTTGTTATTGCAGACAAAATGTTTACTTAAATTTTGATTGAGTAAATAATATATGCACACTGCATTCTGCGCAAAGCATTTTTAATAATAGTAACAATAATATTATTATAACTTTAGAATACAATTAATTTCAATATTGAATTAATAGAAATTAATAATAATAGTATATATTAGTATAATGTAATTTTTGTATTAAAAGTTTGACAGGGCAAATAATATTATTTATTTACAACAAAAAAAGGTTGCATTTCACCTCCTGCTTTGGCTTGTTTCCTAATCTAGCCATTCAATAAACCTATAAATATTGTTTAATATAGTATACTATAAATATGGTTGGCTCTGTAATGAATTGCTAGATATATTTAGAGTCTGTTAAATGCATAATTGTAAATGTATATTGAGATTTGGGTATCAAGTAGACCGTATCATGCCACACCACTGTACACGTTTGTTTATTTTTGTAATGCAAAGAGTGTCACAGTGATTTGAATTCTGTGTTTGTGTCTTACATTGCAGAGGGAGTGTGTTCTGTGTCGTGGTGAATCAGATGCCGTTGAGGATCTCTCTCCCTCCATCACTGAGGCGTCTGAGATGACAGACGGTTGTTTCGAGTGACACGGACTGATCCTGGCTGCGGCTGATGACATCATGCTGATGCCATCAGCATCGCAAACGCATGGTGATGCTTTCAGTGCTAACAGACACAAACATATGACTGATTCAGTGAATTCGTTTCAGAATTAGGAGGCTGATTTTAACTCGGGTAATTTCAGCTTGTTCAGATCTCTATACAGACAGGTCATTCTTGTATGTGTAATGTGTACTATATGTACCCTGTCGGTCCATTGAGTAGTAAAGGTTTTGTTGACTCTGTCGTATCGCCGCAGTCAGAGGAAGCTCTGCATGCATCGCCCACTCTTGGTTGCCGTTGACGACAGTTTCCGTGGGCATGGCCAGCGAATGTCGCTTAGGAACATCCTTAGTGAGAGTAGCCAAAGACTGTTTTGCCTGGAACACACAAACAGATTTAATTCAATTAGGTCCACTTCTTTGTCCAGAGAGTGTTGTAAACAAGTGTAAAATGTGTGAAAATGAATGTGTAGTACTGCCCAGAATAACTGCTTCAAACTGTTTCACAGTAGTGGCAGTCTGGAGCTACAGACAAGTTATTAATAGGCCCACACAGAATTCTGCAGAAAATACTACTTATGTCTAAACTTGTTTAATTGACCAATAAATATCCACTAATTTTCAAGTTGTTTGTGTCAACTGAATTCGGATATTTACTAAACACATTTAGAAGCTGTATGCTATAATTTAATATATATATATATATATATAAATAATATGAAATTGGATTGTTTTAATGTTTATAAAATATTAGGGATGCACGATATATTGGCAACCATATTGATATCGGCCGATATATGTTCATTTTTAATGTTATCGTTATCAGCCTGATAAGAAAATTTTGTAGATATGTTTAAGCTGATAAATAATGGATTATTTCCTTCCGCTGAGACACTTCAGATGCACACTGTTCCCCATGATGGTTTTTATTTGCTTGAAATATGATTGGAAAAAAGGAAACTATAGTAAAGTACAGCATGTGCAGCACATTCTGTCATATTGGCTACATAAAATTATAACAAGAATATTAGAATTGTGTGCTTGAGACATGGATTTTAATGGTGAGACTGTTGCTTTTGTAATCAGGCTCTTAAAATTATATATATATATATATATATATATATATATAAAAACTGGATTTAGATTTTTTGGCCAATTTATCGGTTTATCGACTTTCAAAAATAAAGAATTATCGGATATTGGTATCGGCCAAAATTTTCAAATCGGTGCATCCCTATAAAATGTATATGTAAAGTATATATATATATATATATATATATATGTGTGTGTGTGTGTGTGTATGTATGTATATATATGTGTTGATTTGTATAAATATAAAAATATTCCTCATGTTTCATATAAATTTTTCATATAAATATAGTAAAGAATGAATGTAGTATACTTCCCACATAAAATAACTATAAAATATATATACATACAGTACTGTATCAAAGTCTTAGGCATGTTAGTATTTTCACCAAAAAAAAAAGCTAAAGGCTTTCTTAAGAAGAGAAAGGTTAAGTTAAATATATATTTTGCTGTTTTTTTTTTTTTATTATTATATTAATTATAGATTAATTATTATAATCCATTGAGATTTTTGGATGCACAAGTAGTCTGACAACAGCTGGTATATTCCACACAGAGATCTGATCTCACTCTCGTCGAGTCCGTCTGGGAGTACTCGATGTTGGAAGATTAGATCATATGGGCTGTTGTCAGACTCCTTTGTGCATATAAAAATTTCACTGGATTATTAAAATGAATGGCAAAGGGAATGTGTGTATTTCCTATTGACACGCTACAAAAAATATATAAATGACTAGCTTAAATCCTTTTTTGGGGGTGAAAATACTAATGTGCCAAGACTTTTGACTCTACATATTGTTCCTATTTTATGTGGGACTGTGGGTAACCTGTTTTCTTATTAAACAGGCAACCAATAAAAGAGAATTCTTAATAAAATATTTTTTTTGCAAATTTCTGCACAACTGGTCCCACAATTAGTGTGCTAAAACCTGCAGATTCCATGTTGGGCCTAGCTCAAAATCATTTCACATTACAGTCATGACAGACAACAAGCCCAAATAACACCATTGCCACCATTGCCATATTCTTCATTATCATTGGGTCAGAATGCTTCCAGAGTTTCTAAACATTCTAATAAACTAGCATGCAGAGAGAAACACACAAACACATCGATACTCACACCAAGGGAAAATAACTGTTCATGCTTTTTCCATTCCATATGAACAACGCGTTTGTTCTCAAAACAAAATACACGTGTCGTGCAACCAAAAACATTGTCTAAATAGTGCATATCAGAGAGGGAGTCAACACTGCAGACCAATCAAAGAGAGACTTGGGGTTGAGTGACAGGCCTGGCTGATCTTACCGACACTGTTTTAGGTGATGCTGGTCTTTCTGGAGATCGAACAAACACGCGACTCTCTAGTTTCTGAGCCATAAAGTTACTCATCTGTTAAAGAAACACACACATAAACAAAGCACCCTTACACTACTCAACAATGAAGCTGAGTTAGTTGACAGATTGTTTGAAGACACTCTAAACTAGATAAACACGCATTTCAAATATTCATGAACCCACTCGGCAGACAAGTAGCGCTAGCAGGATATTTGAATGTGTGGTATCCTGTTTTTCTAAATGATGTGAATCTTACCATAGTTAGTTCAGCCTCCAGCTCCTTGATCCTGTTCTCTTTCAGGTCCAGTGCAGAGCGGAGTGCACTTGCATGTTCTGTGGCCTCTTTGGTTTGTCGACGTAGGTCCCACTTTTCCCGCTCTAAAAGATCCTTTTCCCTCGCCAAGACTCTTACTGCATCCTCACTTTCCTACAACACAGACAAGTTTGTGTGTGAATACTGATGTGTGTGTGTATACGTGGGAATTCACGCATGTTTAAAGTTGCTGTGCAAGTATTAATGCATAAGACATGCGAGTATGCCAGGAAAATACTTTTCGGTGTTGCTCATAGTTGCGTATGAAGTCTCGTAGCTGCTCCTCGCGGCTCTCCAGTGTTGTGTAGAGCTGCTGCATCTGATTCACGAGATCAGTCCTCTCCAACCTCAAACGCTTCCGGTCTGCCTTCATTGCTAGGGGAAAAAGACAGATAAAGATATATAAAACATTCCTCAGATGGACCCCTCTCAAAAATCTCTAGACAGCAAGGGAATATGCTTTAAATATCCTGTTATGTATTCAAGGAACTTTAATATATTTTGAGAGTATCTTGATGGGGTTATTGGAGGAAAGTCTGACCATCTCTAAAGTGCGTACTGAAACTTATGGGTTACATGTTTTAAGAGAATCCTGTATGGACCTTATCCTATATATCTCCGCAAAAATTAAGCAACAAAGCTGTTTTCAACATCGACAATAATAAGAAACGCACCAACCAGCATATTAGAATAATTTGTGAAATGACTTGAAATTAAAATTGCAATGATATTTCACAACATTACTGCTTTTAATTTGCCTGGTTAACGTCAGACCCAAGTCTCATTGACATCCACATATTCATTTTCTCATATTTGAGGCGTGGTTTACGAATCCCCAGAGCCGTTTATTGGGTGCTAAGAATGTCTATCAAATGCGCCTGTACGTAGCTCATAGCCAATCGTTTCAATTATACCAGATGACGTATGTAGAGCGACAGAAATTAGACAAGGAAGAAGCCTGTCTATGGGAAGAAGATGATGGGTCAGAGATTTATGTGTACACGATCATAGACATAATAAATACAGACGCCCTATTGGCCGCTTTGGAACGTTGCTGTGGATTACAAAATAAATCCCAACCCCAAGTATGAGCGATGGCAATCCTTATTGGAGGCCTTGCGAGCGCCTATAATTAAAGAACACAAACCAAAAAGAAATAGAAAACAATATAAGCAATAATGTTTCTTATTATTGAAAATAAAAATACTTATATTAACTTTGCAATGTTTGATATAGTTTCAAATAAATTTAAAAGTGCTACACTCCTAGCACTTTTGTCAACCTTCGGCTCTGTTTAACACAGTATGAATTAAAATAATATTCATAATAAGACCTTGCCGAGAGGCTAAGAGAAAGCATGAAGGCTATCTGAGGTATAAGAAAGGGACTATCAATCACTCATCTACCCATTATAATGGACCTCAGTGTTGATAATATACTGCTGCTATGGATTCACAGTGCCAGTGCATTTGTATGTAGTAATATTACACCTTAAAATGTACACCTTAAATGTTTTTTTCATGTGCTATTTCGGTCTGTGGTCTTGATCAATTTAAAACTATAATACGGTTTAATTTGCATATAACCGTTCCCATTTATACATTACTATTATTCTCTTGATGTCCAGTCTTTCTCTCTCACTCCCTCTTTTTCCTCTTCTAGGGTGTCTCTCTCTTCAGCTGGCTGTGGTTAATATTGTGTGATAACAGAGGCAGTAATTGACTGTTTTAGGTTGTTTGTATAGTCTCTGCTCTGACTTGCAAATTGCAGCTCGTCTTTTCCAAGGACATTGAGTCCATTCACCCACCACTTAAAGACTCATTATACAGGAGCCAAAAAGCACACACACACACACACACACACACACACACACAAAAACCTTTACACACTCGTGCACACACCTGGTGGGAGGTGGAGAGAGATTGTGAATAGTAGTGAACAGTCAGATCAGTAGATCCTGTAAGGAGAGCTCTTTAATTTTCTCCCAAACAGTGCGCGTTTCATTTAATATTGGATCATGTTCCTTTTCCATTAGCTCACACACAAAAAACTACATTATTAGTTATATGAGTTTTCTTTATCCCTCCATCTCTTTCTACAGCAGGCATGTACAATGCTCATTTCAAAATGATGATTTTCATTACTGATTTCAGTCAGCCTTCGCAGAATACTGCAAACACACAAAGTCAGCTCTGCTCAGATGAACACAGAAGATAGCACCAACGATGCAAAGCTGTTCAGGTGAAATGTTAAGGATTGCCATTTAACTCTCCCTGGTCTAGAATATCTATTCCTGCATTCCTGTCACACCGGGCTTTAAGGGTCATTGGGAAAAAAAGCAGACTTCAAGACAAAGTCAGACCAAGGAGGTTAGAATCCCTTGATACCTAAGCACTGAGAATATTACAGTTTTGTGGTCAGTGCTGTTCTGATTACTTCTGCATTTCACAGCTTCAGAGCTGAAAAATGAGCAGCAGCACAAAAATAAAGACGAGTGTGATGACATCTGAATTGCTTTGAGGAACTTCTTTTAAATGGTGCAGTCAAAACACCTTTTGCACTGCAAATATATATATATATATATATATATATATACTGGATCAAATCACTTGTCTGAGACTCTTATTTAAATATATAGGTATATTATGGCGCTTTCCCATTACCAGTACCAGCTCGACTCGCCTCGGCTTGACTCGCTTTGGCTTGCCTCGGCTCGGCTCGCTTTTCGCTCCGTTTTCCATTGCAGACAGTACCGCCGCAAATAGTACCCGGTTGTCATAGCAACACCTTTCGTTCCTCGTTGCCCTTTCAAGCTCTCGCTGGACCCTCTCTTCGGCAAACAAACAAAGGAAAGTCTGCACCTCTTCGTTTGACCACGGCGTATTCTTCCGAGTTGATTCTTACCCATAAATGTAATGTAATGTAATATAAGAATCTAAAACTGCCAGTAGGTGGGGGTAAATGTCTAAATGAGTAAGTCATTGAGTCAGTCATTCATTCGATTCATTGAAATGGCTGATTCATTCAAGAATGAAGGAAATAGGTCTGTCTAATCGGTGTATGACATCAAAGTACGGCGAGAGCGAATAAAGAGCAAAATCAGTATGATCTCTAATCTCTCTCGCAGTACTTTTGATGTCACACCGATTGGCATGCCATGCGCAGAGCCACTTCAAGTCGAACACACCTATGAGCTCTCTTTATTAATGGGCCATTAAATAATTTGCTCACCCAATGGGCTCTATGCACGGCGGTATTTCCGGTGAAGCATTAGGGATGCTCGATAACTTCCGCCGATCGTAGAGTCCAATGCAATACCGAGAATTTATATTGAATTTTATACTCCATGGTTATACTAAAGAAACGTTATTCACAAAAACAGATAAAACAGACACCCCTCGTTGTGTTTATGCTTCTTTTTAAAATTATATTAAATAAATATAACTATATATAAAATTACATCTAAACGTATGTACGTTTTATTTCAAAGACTGGAGGACAGTAAATTTTGAAGACTCTGCCATAATCCCGTTTTCCTCGGTTTTCCTCCGTTTTAATCTCCACAACCGGAAATGGACGAGCATCCTTGCGTCAAATGCGGAATTTATGCATGCATATAGCCCATTGATTCGCTCGAAACGTGGACTCATTCAGTAATAAAAAAAACGCTGCAGTTAAGTTGCTCGGAGACGCACGACAGTTCTGTTCTGGCTATATAGGCAATATATTTGTTGGAATTTTTTTGCAAAAACAGACAATACTGTGTGTAAAATATCACAATTTCGCATTTGCACTTATGCTATTCGAGACAATGACAGCACTCATGTGATACTGCGCTCGTTACTCGTGTGATATTTATATTGCTTAACTATATCATATCATATTGGCCAATATATCAACTCAGACATCAATGTAAAGGGGCATTTTATCTTGAAGTTTAGGGGTATTCTTACTACATTCCATAGGCTCCATCATGCGGTGAGTTGTTTACCTGCAATAAAATGTAAGATTATCTACATATAGGGGGTGGGGGCAGGTTTGGTAAATGTGTTCAAATATTTTAACACATTATTTTTCCATAACCAATTAAATAAATTAACACGTTAAATCAACAGCCCTGCATTTAATAATCAACAAAAAAGTAAATATATACAGTATATATAAAGTAAATAACAATAAAGTAATATAAGTGTACGATAGTGGGCTATTGCCGCTCCACAAATAAACATGTGCCAAAATGAATGCATAAACCATTACTAATAAATAAATGAAATCAATAAAGCAATCAAACATTCCGATTCTCTCCATAATAATTATGAATAGTCTTTGTTTCCATGAGCAAGTTTGCATTAAGCAAGGGTTTGTGCTTTTATGTCTGTTGTTTATTTTAAATGACAGACAGGTCCAGGGTAGGCTGAGAGCTGGGGATGAAAGGTCGGGCTCATCGTATTCATTTCCTACCTTGTAATGCCTCCTTTGCTCTGTCCAGCTCCTGCTCTTTCTGTGTTAGCTGCACTCGGATCTGTGAGACAGACAGCAGCTCCACGGAGCATCCTCCTCCTGTCTCCTCCAGCTCACGATTCAACATCTCCCTGACCTGCTTCAGCACAGACACCTCCTCCTGCAGACGCACCACCTCCTCATGCAACAGCACTACAGAGAAAAGGACAAAAAGAGAGAGTATAATTAAATAATTCAACATTATAATCATCACTGTGATGGTTTCCTGATTTACTTTGCTAAACAGTTGAAGTTTTTTTTTATTATTATTCAATTATTTACAATCATTGTTATAAGTGGCATGAGCCAAGTAGATTCTTAAATGTAATCAATCAATCAATCAATAAAAAGCATGGACATGATTTGACAACGTAAAATGGTCCTGAAATTTCACACTTCAATTGTTCACAGTCAAAAATGAGCACATTAGAAATGAATGGGAAACTAATTTCAACTAGTGTTAGCATTTGGTACTACGTCCAATCAAAATCTTACTGAAAGCTACGTTTTTGAGATATCAACCTCAAATTAGGAACACAGCAACTTGTTTAGGTTTATGTTATGAACTTTTTCAGCATTTTTCATATCCCTGTAACTATTTTCAAGTCTACTTTAAGAAAAAAAAATGTTTTCACTTTCACAATAATCTGCCAACTAAAAATATTAAATCCAAAACATTCAATATTTATGATAGTTTAAAAAATGTGAAATGTAATTTTCAGGCCCATGCTGAAAAAGTGAATACATGGATTATAACTACTGCATAAAAATACATAGCTAACATAAAATCTCCTAAAATACAAAATATAAAAAAAAAAAAAATGTTTTCTAAAACATTTCTGTTTCAACTAAATGCTGTTTTTATAATCCATCCAATAAATATATAAATATTATTTTTCTATTTATTCTTTTTGCAGTGCCTGCAACCCCTAACCATAACAATAAATCACAATATACCTTAAGAAGTTTATTATAAATGGCAATTATAATCCAGGATTTTTTTTAATTGTATATATTTCGGAATATGAAAAGAACTCTTTACGTATTCCATCAATGTAACTACATACTCAGTATGCAAATATTCCTCCTATATGTGTTCTGAAACAAGTAGATCCACTCAGCAGGTGTTAGGACACAAGCTTAAGAGCATTCCAGTCATTTCTGCAGAATTTTTGCAGAGAGAAGCTATAGTAACTGAGTATAGGCAAAGGAAGATAGTGATTAAGAAGACACAGTAATCATGCATCTACAAAACGGAATTCATTATCTAAATATGCATAATTTTGCACATATGCATACAGAATCACAAAACATCTGCTTACTACAATCTTTGAGCTTTAAATTCTTAAATAGCACTTCTGGATTTGCACAAAGAGATAAGTGTGCATACATACAGAGTGTGAATAAAACCATAAAGACTATAAAACAGTAGCCTGTGAGCCAATGAGGTGTGGTGTGTGTGTGTTTCATGATGAGCTTTGACCCATGTCAGTATGGCCATGTTTATGATTTTGTTTTAGTTGTTGCCATTCTGAAAAGTTCAGTTTAGTCACGTGAGAGCTTCAGTTGATATCTGATTCACTCTCTATCCTTTCTAAACACTGTGAAGAGATCGTGTGAGTTTAAAAAGCTCAACAATCTAATAAATATTCACATCACAGTTGGCTGGTATGGAACAGGTGAGGAATCCTAAACATCTGGTGTTCCTTCTTGCCAGAACAGGCTGAAGTCTTGTCACAAGCATCTAATGCAGTTCTGCACTGGAGATCCGGCAGGCTGTTTTACACGGATTACAGCTGTAAGACCTTGGCATCAACTAATCCAAAAATGAGCCTCTAAAATGCAGATGCGACTCTAGATTAGCTGATGGGTTCACTGCACGGTTACAGTCGGCACTAGCCGGTTTCTTGTCCAGACAGGATTTTTTTTTTATTACTGTTATGTATTACATACATGTTTGGAGTGAGTTTTTACCTGGACTCTCTGTGCTTGCTATTTTAGGCCTTTAAAAACAGGATATCAGATCAAATTTAACCCTAAAACCATATTCTGGACAAATGTGGGCAAAATAGTATTAATTTATTTTTAAAAAATATTTCCCTTGATCTGAGCGGTACCAGATTTGGCTACTTTTCCTAAGTTTGCCTCCTGAACACAAACATTTTTTTTTTTTTTACTCAATTCTACAATGTTAAGTGGGTGAAAAAAAACCCTCCTTAATCTTGTATTTGGGTCAAAAATGGGCACCCATAGAAATGAATGGGAAAAACTTTAATTTAGAGCATTCAAAATAAGACACCAGCTGACAGCAAAGTCACGTCATCTTTAAGTTTTAGCTCTAAGAATTTATTGGAAAGATATTTTAATGTAGTTAAAAAAATAAAACATAAAAATAAGCATAATTTACATAGAAAATATGGTACTTTTTGAAGTAAATAATTTCAAAATTACCCCCAAAATAATAATAAAAAAACACCATAAATGGATAGACAAAACTTTATCGAAGACAGTGATGTAAAATTTATAATAAATAAAAATTAGGATCACACCTGAGTCCTCTGAGCCCACATTTGTCCACAATTACAGGATTAAGGGCTATAAAGTGAATACGGTTTGAGGGCTACAGAAGCTAGTCAGAGCTCCCTACCCTCAAAAAAGCAAACACTTCAAACAAAGTCCATGGCATGAAATTACAAAATATCAAACCAATTGGTATCTGGAAATGATGCTAAACGTGCAATTTTTCCTGTCAGTTCTACTTAAGTTCTTTCTTTCCAATAGATATCACTTGGTTTCATGTTTAGCTAACCAAGACAATGACATTAATACATTTTAAGTGTGACAGAGAAATAAAACACAGAATGTGTGGGCTTTTCATGCAATTTAAAGACTCTTGAGTGTCTTGGCCTTTGAGGACACAGCAGAAAAGGGCAGAGATCTGATAGCCATGCTCTGAAGAGTTTGATTAATTCTATTAGTGCAGTCAACCACAAAATGAGTCTGTGAGCCAGAGAGATGCTTGAAGAGGACGTATCTTTGGGCTTTTAATGAATATAAAATAAAGCAGTGAAGGCAATAAATAAATAAATAAATAAATAAATAAACGTGACCAGTCGCAATACTTACGTTTACTCACAGCAACCATAAACAGCATTTCAAAAAATAACAGTGACTGTCGGCATGAGCGTATAGCAGAGTCAGATTTGATCAGTTGAACGTTTGCATCATACACATGAAGTTTGGACTTGATAATAAAGAGACTGCTGGCTTGTATGATGTGTATTTGTTGTTCTGGAAAGCTCGTGCTTCAGTTTATGTACAGTGGGATGAAACGATGCCAGGCCTGTCCAGTGTGATAAATACCATGCTCTGTGTTATCCATCTTCATGCAAACAGCTCCATGACAATGCATCACTGTATGTTTTTCAGCTTTTAAAAATGAATTTTACATTAAACAAAATGATGATGACATAAAAAAGCCATTCATTTTCTCTTATATTTTCATCATTTATCTGGACAGACAAAAAAGGTTTCCAGAATTTTGGAGTCCTGCAGAGTTCAGTGACTCAGGAAATAAATAAGAGCTTTTCAAGCTTTTCTCCTACTATTAAATTAAGTACCCTAATGTTTATGTGGAATTACTTAAATGTTAATTTATGTACATCTTATGGCGTGACACCTCCACATAATAAAAAGAGAGATATTTAGCATTAATAAAGCATAAAATAAAACAAATTGTACATGTTTATATATACTGTAAATAGTTATATGTTAATATGCCTACACTCTAAAAATGCTAGGTTGTTTTAACCCAACTTTGGGTCAAATATGGACAAACCCAAATGTTGGGTTAAAAATGTATTCAAAAAATCTAACCCAATGGTTGGGTTTGCCCATATTTGACCCAAAGTTGGGTTAAAACAACCCAGCAATTTTTAGAGAGTATTTTTGGTTAAATGTTTTTTTTATAATAATAATAATTATTATTATTATTATTGTGCAACACCATTAACTCTTAATAAATGATCATCAGCAACAACTTATTTTTTTGTTTTTGTTTTACACATAAACAGAAATATTTACTTTAACTTAAACTCTTGATATACTGTCCATTTGTTAACTATTCAAGTGTGTGTGCATGTGTATGCCTGTGTGCATGTGTATCTATTTGAATATAAACAAGTCTGATGAGGTTACAGTCCATAATTCTGATGCTTCATTGCATGTATACACATACATCATCTGAACACACACAAAAATCCTCACTCCGTAAAACCAGTCATGCAACTACAAGGAAACGTTTGATGCTCTCCGTTTCCCTGCAGCCTGAGGGAAATGCTCACAATCACTCGTTTACTCACCCGCATTCACCTCTCGTTCCTCTCTGACATCTCCACAAATCAAAAGATTGGGATTAAAAGAATCTCAACTACCATCTCCTGAACGGAATCCAACAGCAAGCCAAATTCAAAAGCTCAAACTCCCTCTTCACCTGCCAGGAGCGACTCCCACTGGTTTACACATATTAACTATCCTCAGCCTTCCCTCTCTTTCTCTGCTTAAAAAGGAGGAGCTACAACTGACACCAATGTTCAACACACACACACGTTTTGCTAAAGGAAAAAAAAGGATCTAAGGTCAAGGTGCAGAATTTCAAACAGGTAATGACTCTCTTTTCATACATATCCACATACACACACACCAGATTCCGGTAAGAGGAAACCATACACACACATTGAAGTTAACAATCAACAACTAACACACTGTTCTCAGTATAAGCTACAGGAAACCCCGTGACATTGGCATCTATCTCCATTCACTTGCTTTTGTCAATCAGTTTTGATCCAAGTATCTCAGCAAGTGAAGGGGTAAATGTAACACACCAATTTGAAAGATGACACTTACACAGCACATGCTCAGTAAAGATAAATTCCTGTCTGAGAGAATGATCTTCAATTGTTTCACAAATTGTTTAATAAATTGACAAATATTTATCTTATGCAGATAAACTGGCTTTTTAATTCATGAACTGGCTTTTTAATTTTTTTTAAATTGTTGTCTGAGGTCAACTTATGACGTTCGCTTGGTTTTTACATTAAAAAACACCAAAATGAATAAGTAATAGGTTATTTTCTACCCTGGTTTTGAGCTCAGCTCAAAAACGCTCGGTTTTTATGGGCGTCTCACATTGAAGACTGGAGTTAACACCCACTGCTGTGAGTGGATAACAGTTTGCATATTATAATGAGTTTCACTCTCGATCCGGTTCTGTCATCAGGAGGTAGGCCTATGTTATTTAGCTATGCGTGTAATGCGTGAATCGATGGGCGGGGCTAAACCGGCCGTGTTGAAGTAGGTGTTGATCTTCTTCTGCGGGGGTGGTGTTTTATCCTCTTTGATGTCATAGTTCCCCACTTTGAAAAACGAGCCGTTTGCTGAGCCTGGTGTCAATAAAAGCTTTTATTGGACTAACAAGGACGTTTTCAGTTCTGAAACTTACAGGATATTCTTATAATATGATGACCTCTTTTAGGTGTCAAAAGCTAAAGGAAAATTGAATTTCTCAGTTCATCACCCCTTTAAATTACTACATCTTCTCTCAGTTAAAAAGTTAACCATTTAACAAAAACACTTCAACATGGCTGTTGAGATTCAAAACTAGTCATGACATCTCCATTTCAGATTACTTTTTTTTAATTATAATGAAAATTATGTCATCAAAATGTTTACATTATATAATAATAATTATTACATGTTTTTACTGTCACTTCTGATTAAATTTGATCTTTGCTGAATACAAATATTCATTCCTTTAATAAAAAAAAACTTTACTGACCCCAAATCTTTCAAAGTTAGGCCACTGTTCAAATGTTTCTTATAAAGAGAAAAATGGAAAGCAGATATGTAGTAGTTTGTCAGTTATGATGGATTTTTTTTTTCTTTTTTACATTTCTTGACTTGGCACATCCGTTTGTATCTCCCTTGGGAATCGAACCCATGACCTTGGTGTTGGCAGGCAGCATAATGCACTTTCAGTTGAGCAGTCTAACAAACATGCCAAAATATCTGATTAAACTCACTAGGACATATGTGCACACTGACATATTCACTCAGGTACAGTACTTACAAATCAAAACTGATTCACACACAAAATATGCGTGTCTGAATATAGCTGTGTTGCTTTTCAACACTGAGATTTTACAGATCCCTCAGGATGGTTTATCAACACACACATTACACCTGCCAACAGGGTTCACACACATTGGCTTAACGCACAGACAAACATACAATTCCATTTACACAAAGGAATGTAAAGTGTGAATAAATGCTGTGCCAACCCCACCATAGGCAAAGACAAACAACTGCAGGCTGGAGTCCTCTTCTGACAGCGGATTATTCTAGGCTTTGAGTCACAGAAACAGAAGCCCTTACACTTATGAAGTATAATAAACAAACTCACAAAAGCCAACAAAAATTGACAACGTGACCCAGATGAAAAATATAGGAGAATGAAAGAGTGATAAATGAGACGACGTTTGTTTAAGAACTGCAGCCACAGTCACTGCTCTATGGAGATGATGAATCAATGGATTCATAATTTATAACCTTTGATTCAAAGCTAGTGAATAGAGAACCTCAATCAGTTGAGTCTCTAAGAGTCAACCTGCAGTCAGGGCCAAGGAAACACTGTAAGATAATATGGTAGTGTCTCTCTAACACTCAATCTCTCTCCCTTTTATGACATGTTCAGTATAGAGTGAATGTGTGCAGCCTCTCATAGCCAGACTGGACCGCAGACATAACGTCTGGTCCACATTGTTGAAAGCTATCCTGGCCAAGAAATAGGGCTGGGCAATCTCTCACAATATATTTTTTCTATATCATACAAAATTGATATTCATCATCGCAATATTCATTTACTAATAATGGGGAAGGAAATGCTTTCGAAATAATAATATTGTTATTTTTACTTTGAGAAGTAAATTTTTTTTTGTTTAGTGAGTGATATATTTTTCAGTCATAATTTCTTTAAGTTAAACCGAACTTTTGTTTTGACGGATTGTTGTGAAGATCGTTCAGTTTTAGTGTGTATGCGACGGTAGTTTTTTCTCAAATGAAATGGTGAAAAGCTTGAGAAGTAACTCTCAAAGCAGCTCCGGAGTTCATGTCTTCATTGAGACGGTAGATGCTAAAAACATTGTGAGCATCACACATATGTGAGTTTGTGTATCAGACGAAACCACACTGTTCATTCAAACAGAGACACAGAAATTACTTAATGACATGCACTAACTGGCTGTTATTACGTTTATTTCTGCTGTATGATAGGCTGTTAGATTAATCCATATCAAGTAAAAAAATCTCTGAGTTTATCATCATTAAGTAAATGTCAATATGATATAGTTTATCGCCCAGATAAATAGATAAAGGTCATTTGACTGACACAAAGTAACTAACCACACGTTTTAGTCGATTTTAGGTGCTGCAAAGCTGAAATCCCTCAATAACAAGGCATCAAAGCTGTGAACGTGCTCAGGATGCTCAAGGAGTGTCGGTTCATGGGAAAAAAAGTTTAATCTGGGACATGTCATGTGCTTTCTACTGTCATAAAAATAAAGGCAAAACACATACCCCAAATCCCCCCCAAAAAACAAACCAACAAGCCGGCAAAGAAAATAAACTGGCAGCTCATTCAAATGCTGAACAGTTCTCACTAAAGTTGTAAAGACAATGATGAAATTACCTGAAAATCTCACAAAGCTCACAATTCCAGTAAACAGGAATAGATTCTCGAAAAATTCTTAATACAAATCTTCTTAACAGCCCATTTCTTCTTGTTTTTGAACTTCTAAGTTTTGTATTTCCAAATTTGAGAAGCATTCATATTCCCGAGAAGAATGTTCTTAAAAATCATCCTAAATAACTCCGACCTGCCTTGAATTTATTGGGTTGTCTTAAATAGTAAACATTACGAACTAGCTACATATAATACATTACTAGAAGAGTGAAAATTATTGGAAAGGCAGCTACATCTTGAGACAGGCTCTTTTAAAATTATCTATTTTGACTTGACACAGGCCATTAAAAACACAGTGAGAAATAGGGTTGGGTATCGAGAATCAAGTATCGATTGGAACCGAGACTAACTTTTCGTTTTTCCCGGAATCGTTCAAAAGTTAAAATTTCGATTCCTAGTTGCGATATTCACAGTCCGCCGAGCGGAAGAAGAAACCGCTGAACAACAACAATGAAGAAGCGTCTACCGGAAGTGTTGGGATAACCGCGCGAGTCGAACATGAGTAGCTTACGTCGGCGATCCAAAGTGTGGCTTCACTTTTCTAAAAATAACGAAATCTCTGCAAAATATAAATTTGTGACAAAAGGAGTATTTTTACAGAAGGAGTATTTCCTTCAGAAAGGCTGTTGGTTAGAAAGGTTAGCTAAACTTTTTTGACCCTGCCTCTTAAAAGAATCGGAATCGAGAATCGTTAGGAACCGGAATCGAAACAAGGAATCGGAATCGGAATCAGAATCGTTCAAATTCAAACGATACCCAACCCTAGTGAGAAACCAGTAACCAGAGAACACGTCACTAGCGTCACTGCGGACTCGTGAACGCAGAAACGGAAGACATGTTTAATAAAGTCGTAGTTTTTGTTATTTTTAGGACCAAAATGTATTTTCGATGCTTCAAACCATTCTAATTAACCCACTGATGTCACATGGACTACTTTGACGATGTCTTTATTTCCTTTCTGGACAAAGACAGTATCCCATACATACATTTTCAATGGCGGGACAGAAAACTCTCGGACTAAATCTAAAATATCTTAAACTGTGTTCTGAAGATGAAAGGTCTTACGGGCTTGGGATGACATGAGGGTGAGTCATTAAAGACATCCCTTTAAATGTTTTAAACCATTTCACAAGTTCACCTTCCCATCCAGTTTTAACAATTAATGATAAATGAACTTGGCTTGCTGTTCTTGAAGGAGAATCTAATCTGAGGGTTGGCTTAAACTCCAAGCTCAGGCTGGATGAGAGAAATAATTATTTGGTTATTATTAACCTAGTTCACCTCCTCGTGAACCTATTTGATTCACTTTCATCTCTCATGTGACGCCTCATAGATCACACTCTGAGTTTCAATCTGAAATACTCATTTTCATTCGACTAGTCAGTGGTGTGTTTTAGTGGTGTGAGAAGTGTTTGTGCTTATCTGGACTTCATTTAGGCTTTTCAGCATGTGCACTACTCTTACCTTTATCCAATGACGTCTCCTGAAGAACGACGTCACCTTTTTCACCAAGCTCTGTCAAAGCTTTCTGTCTTGGCACCGGTGCATCTGTGGGAGAAACACACAGACATATAACATTGGCTTGAAAACACACTTTTTTTTACAAATCTAAATTCACTCTTCTGGCTTCCTTATAATTGCAACAGATGGAAGTTCACATTTTAGTCATTAAATGTCTAGAGTTCAGCTTGAACGACCTCTGGTATCAGCAGCAGTGCATCTCACTTCTGATCCGGCTGAAATATCACACCACTCACTGCAGAAGGAACTGGAAGCATTTAACACACAAATCAATGACAGAATAGAGGCTCAGCCACTGGATGCTTGTTATAACACCTTAAGGATAGATTTCAATGCTTAGAAAGCTTCTTTACCCAATTAAAATGAGCATAATCTTATTAAACTAAATCACTGGCTTTATTCTGCAGTGGAAATGTGTTTGCTCTTTCTCTCTCTCTCTCTCTCTCTGAAGATTTCACTCTGATCATCCGTCACTCAATTTTAATTTCAGGACTGACGGATAAGAGAACCTGTTTGGAGGGTGCAAAGATCAACATCCTTCAGTTGAGTGCGATAAGATCCTTCAGCTGTCAGCGACTCAAAACACTTACACATACACACATGTACACATGCACTTGAAAAATATTGATTTCATGATTCTGAGTGGCATAAAATCACTAAAGTGCTAAGTGTTAAGACATCTAGTGTTCTTTGCTCTTTCATTCTCTCTTCAGTCTTTCTCAAACCCTTTAGCTGTCAAAGTGCATTATATAAAAAGCATTTCACTACACAAAGTCTAAGATCACTAGAAAAAATGCTTTTTTTATTGTTCTAACTTAATACAAATGTTTTCGGGACAAATTATATTCTCAGCATAGCAATTTAAGTGGAAAATGTTCCCCGTCTCTGTGACTCCCTCACATGATCGATAATGAATGGATGAAATGTGTTGTTTCCCAGACAAAGCGACAGAATCAAGATAAAAGAGAGTGAGGGGGAGGAATGACATGTCAAACTAAGAACAAAATGCACTGCAGCAGAAGAAAAACTTCAAACAATTAAAGACTTTAAATACAGAATGTTAACATTTTTGTTCTTGTAAATCCTTGAAAACACATCGTCTTAATCAAATAAATTCACATCATCATAAGCATCCCATCACCATGGGAACCAATTGGGATGACTAAAGAGAGGTTAAATAAGATCGGTTTATTAAACAGATCTGACATCGCTTGTGTGGGCTCAGGAAGGATGTGAAGTTTGAAACATCTCATTCAGAGGTCAAAACTCGCAGTCTTTCCGACAGAAAGTGTGGAGCCGAGTCAGGATATGACCAGGGGTTGCTAAGCAACTAATGCCAAGGTAACGGCACCCAAACCTCATATGCCTGACTGTTTCAGACAGAACGTCGTCAGAGGGGCCTACATTTGGAAATAGGAAACACCTGTGGTGCAAAATACTTTTCCAAGTTACGGCAATTGAAAACAGCAATTGAAACACTGTAAAACAATATCCTGTTAAATGAACAGTTTAAAATGGCAACGCTTTAATTTGTGGACTAAAAAAGGTCTCCTATCAAATGAATGCAGCCTTGGTGAAAATAAGAGACGACTTTCAAAAATCTTAATGTTTCCAAACATTTAACTGGTAATGTAACACTCAAAATATTCAAACACAGTCAGTTTAGTTAATGCTAGCAAACGAGTATCTTTTGGAAAGCAATTCGCTTGATTTCTTGTTGCAATTTCTTAATTTTACTATACTGACTGTTTCTTTTTAAAGCGGTTTAATACATGTTTAATTAATTAGAAAATACTTGTAAGATACCTGCAATCGTTGTAATGTATTATCTAATAATAATAACCGTTTCCATTAATATTAAACTTTTTAAATAGTTAAAGTTAAATCAAGTGTTTTGTTGTATTGAAAAGACTTTCAATCGAAAAAGTTCACTGTTATTGGTATCAGCAACACTATTGAGATTTAACAACAGCATCTGTGGCATTACCACACAAAAAAAACAATAGCTAATAAAACCAAAGAAAAATGTACACAGTATGCTCTTACAATGTAGGACACTGTTATTAAGCAAATGCATGGATGAAATGTGTTGTTTCCCAGACGAAGCGACAGAATCAAGATAAAAGAGACTGAGGCGGAGGAATTACAAAAATGCAGCAGAAGGAAACTTTCATTTTTGGTTGAAAATAGTTCAACCAAAAATGAAAATACTGTCATTAATAACCCCTTATGCCGTTCCAAACACGTGAGACCTTTGAAAACCTCTCGGATTTAATCAAATATGAAAATATATATATTTGTATATACAGAATACCAAAGACCGTTAAGAGGCACTTGAATTAAATAAGTTTGGCCCATATCAGAAATGGAAAACCTACAATAAATGACTAAACCCATTCAATTAATTTATAAGTACGTCTATTAATGATACTTAAATCAGAGTGCACCACTTAAGAGACTTGAGACTTTAAGGCAATGTTAATGCAACATAAAAGGAAAAATAAAATCTTGTAAGTGCCTTAAGCAACCAATTAAACCCACTGAATAAGATGTTACAGGACACAAACAAGTTAATAATAGTAAAAGAAAGATCTGTTTAAACCGATCAGCTGAAAATGAGCTGATGGCCTCGTACATTTCCTGAATGACAAATGATCAATGTTGCTTTCACAATCCACAGGCATGTAGCAGGCCTTCATCAAGCTGCGCTGAATATGTGCTGAACTTGAATGCACTGTTGCTTTTAAAGTGTAGACTAGAGAGACCACCGTGAAAAATGTCAGTGCTTTTAATAAAGCCTTTAGTCTTTTTTTAACCTCCCGGCTATAATGCCACAACTCTGCCTCTGTCATCTTCTCCTTGATCAGTATGTGCAGAGCTTTTTCCATTATGAATCCCAGCCAAATAATGTACAGAGGCACAGCAATGATACACACCTCTGGTTTAACAGCTTAAATTTTGGAAAATTTCATTTTGATCCAGGAAACCAACTAAGAAGCTGGATCGAAAACGCTTACCAAAAAAAATCCAGTTGAGCAAACAGTTTGACATCTAGCTGCAACCTCATTGGTATTGTAGGCAGTGTACAGGGTTTATTTCAGAAGCATATCATCTCCAAGTGCTGCAAATAGCAAAACACACACACACACACACACACTCTCACTGGCTGGTAACCCCATCCAGTTGTTTTAATGCCAAACGGTAAACAGATATAAGCTTACTCTCGACATCTGTGTTTAACATTATGGTGAACACTGGCAAACACCAGCACAAACAAACTTCACCCTTACAAATGAAACATTACCAAAAACGTTTATGATTTATCTACTACCAAACATGCTGTACAGATGATTTGTTTGGAAAATCTAAACTAATTTATTTCTCAAAACTCCATATAAATCACACATAGTTCCAAACCCCAAGTCCTTTTCTACATAATATAAAACAAACATAACTGCATAATCGTACAACACAACAGTGCAAAAGAAATTAAGTGAAACCCTATTATAGACATTTAAAAATGGCAGAAAGCGATACACATTCAAACGTGGCTGATCAAATTACACAGCGAGAGGCAAAACTCGCATGCTCCACAGGTTAGTAACTACTGTATGTGTTAATGACAACAAATGCATTTCCTCTCGCACAAAATAACAACTCACTTTTTTCCTACTGATTTGTAGCCCAGCAAACGTGAAAGCGAGAGAGAGCGAGAGGCAAAAATGTCCTGTCAGCTCCTCCAGATCTTCCATACTAACAGAGCAGGTGGAATATGACACTCTGTGAAGTGTGTGTGGGGGGGGAGGGGGGGGGTAAGAGTGAAGGGAGTTCATTGAGAAGTTTAAAGCTATGCTGAGCAAAGGTTGTATAGACTGCCCCTTTACACCTTCTCTCACAGGGATTCAACCCAATGTGTTATATTGTAACTGTGCTGATAAATGTGAAGTTAACTTAGCTTATGGACGTGCTGGACAGGATCCAAAATTAACACTCGACAAGCAACAAATGCAAGTAGGACAAAAATGCTTTAAAAAGGCACAATATGTAACATTTTTGAATTAAAATATCCAAAAGCCACTATAACAATGTTAAATATTTTGTTAACTTGTATACTTACATTATCCCAAAAATATGCAATAACCAGTGTAACATCATGTATCATTGCGTCGCCTGTCAATTACCTCATTTCTGCATTACCCTCGATTTCCGGTTTTACTTCCATAGCAGCTTTGGTATACACTCACCTAAAGGATTATTAGGAACACCATACTAATACTGTGTTTGAACCCCTTTCGCCTTCAGAACTGTAGCCTCTTTTTCCAATTTTTAGTAGAGATGAGTGGTACCTGGTGAGGTCTTTGTAGCCCGTCTCAAGGTTGTGCATGTTGTGGCTTCACAAATGCTTTGCTGCATACCTCGGTTGTAACGACTGGTTATTTCAGTCAAAGTTGCTCTTCTATCAGCTTGAATCAGTCGGCTCATTCTCCTCTGACCTCTAGCATCAACAAGGCATTTTCGCCTACAGGACTGCCACATACTGGATGTTTTTTTCCCTTTTCACACCATTCTTTATAAACCCTGGCCTAGAAAACCCTTGTGCGTGAAAATCCCATGTGGCACCAACAACCATGCCACGCTCAAAATTACTTAAATCACCTTTCTTTCCCATTCTGACATTCAGTTTGGAGCTCAGGAGATTGTCTTGACCAGGACCACACCCCTAAATGCATTAAAGCAACTGCCATGTGATTGGTTGATTAGATAATTGCATTAATGAGAATTTGAACAGGTGTTCCTAATAATCCTTTAGGTGAGTATACTCATGTGTTTTATTAGCCTAGTCATTCAGCTTTTATGTATACGAATTTCTAATATCGATCTCGCTTACTGCAGTGTGCAAAAAGTAGAGTAATGTTATGATATAACTTTCAACTTTGCTATAGTTTTTAAGTGTCTCATCATTGTTTGTCAGGGACTTGCAAGGCAAAACCATATGTAACACTAAGTCAAGACATGCAAAGCAAAACCATCAATTTCTATAAAATGTATGGCAGTGTCATGGCATGTAAGACATATTTATGCTGGTAAATTTTCAATTCGCCATCAGTAGGTGTGAAAAAAAGTTCTATTAAAATGTTGATATGATTTATTAGGTTTAGATACAGCCACACACACATACAAAGTGACTCAGAGAACTGCAATGCTCAAGAGGAGTAAACAGCCTCAATCAGCCTCAATCACAGGCATTAGAGCAGCAGGATGTGCAGGTGTCAAGTGACCTAAACACCTTCAGTATGGTGACAGCCAAACATATCAACACAGCAGTAAAGATTTATGAGCACAGCGTTCAGCATGCAAGTGAGTACCTGTGAAAAAAAATGAAGAAAAAAGACAGGGAGAGAGAAAACAGAGATAGACAAGGAGAGAAAGAAATGCGGTACTGGATGAGTCTGTCTGAGATTCTTGCTCAATGGATGCCAACGGCAGAATGAGTTGCAGCAAAAGATAATATTCTCTCAATTTGTCGACTCATGACACACTGTCAATTTCACAGAATTTCACTTTGCAAAACAGCAGGCTCTATGTTCTGTGATAAAGCGTGAATGGGTCTTTAAAATCTTATCCATCAAACCAGAAGCAAGCAATAATATTCTGGGTAGTTGTTGCCCGATCCCGATGTGAGTTTCAATCCACTCCAAAGGGAGATATTTTATTTAACAGAATCCAAGAACAACAAGAACTCCAACGAACTACAACGAAATACAACGAACGACTTTTTCTGGGCTTTGTGATGTCATAATGTTACTAATACGAGGCCTGGTTAAGCTACAGCTATGTCAAAAGGATGCTATTTTTTCCACCCTATTCCAAAATTCATTTGCTTCCAATTACACGTTTTATGTTTTTGCTACGATGTAAACAAAGGGAAAAGCTGTTTGGCTCCACTCCCCTGCTAGCCAACATTAGTGTTGATACAGTTTTAACTGTAGTTTTTGTGATCGATTCCTGTTTGTATTACCATAGTTTTCCAACAAATATCATGATTAAATGGTTGTATAGCATTGTATCTAAAATGTTTAAGAAAAAAAAAAACACCACTCTGAAACCTGTGAAATCCGTGCTTGCAAAGTCTGTACATGAAATCTGTTCAGGATAATCCTCTTGTTTGTTAACATTGTCAGGGTCTGAATCAGGCTTGAATTGGTTTGAAATTTACACCATCCTTAATATTTACATCTGAATAGAGCTTGTGGTGATGGTAAGTGGTCAAAACTTGCACGTAAAAGCCACCGGTGCCAAATCACAACACATTGGGCCAGCTAACCAACATCATAGCACATTTCGTCTTTCGAAAGGAGGGGCTTCATCAAAATATGAACTATATGGCGCATTCGAGTCAGAATGGGAAGAGAGGTGCTGTATTAATGGAAAACACCCAGTGGCCTGGCCAGAGGAATTTATTGCTGAACAAGATAGATTGAGTCAGTCATATTTGTGTTGAGCACACTTGTTAATCTGCGTGTGTTTTTTTGTGAAAATAAGTCACAAAATTGGTGTGGAAAGAGGCAGTGAATATCAACAAGATTGACTCTACATCATCAGAAAATAGAGTAGAGCTCCATTATCAGTCAAATAAAATAATGAGTCTGCATTATTCAAGAAGTAAACTCTTTATGACCTTTAGTTAAAGGTTAAAGTCGCATTACATTTCATTGCATCTATTTTCTAAATGCATATTTTATTGTGATCTTATTGTGAACAATTTATCCATGTATGTTTACATTTCATTTTTTTTCAAAACAATTTGACCTTGCTAAGTTGTCATAACTGGACCTTCCAGTAAAACAACAACAGACTTTTCTCTGGTGACGTACAGTATGCAGGATATTTCCAGTTATTTAGTCCACTGAGAACTGAGCTGAGCTGGATGGTGACATCACTGTTTGTTTTCTGCAGAACAGCTTTAACCCTCTGGTTATCTTTATTTGTGTGTCCATTAGTTATCTTTGGGGTATCCAGGGACCCCAGACAATAACATTGCATTTTGTAACAGATTAATAGTTTTTTTTTTTTTTTTTTTTTACAAATGTTTTTTTACTTTGTTTATTAATGTTTTTACTCAACATTTGTGCAGTTTTTTGGAGGATTTATGATATCTTTTAAATTTCTATAAATGAATAAAAAAATATTTATTTAAATAGGCTTTGTTTTTACAAACTTTGTAAAAGACCCAGAATTCTAACTTTCATTCATGGGGATAACATGATAATTTTACATAATTTAATGTAAGATTTCTGCCCATATTTTGTAAAATGCAGTTTTAAAAGAAAGAAAAAAAAAGAAAAAAAATCACCTTAACCACTACATGGCCATAGAGCTCCATTATATGCAATTTGCTATTTATTAACCAAAATATATCTTTTGACTAGTTGAATTCAGTTGGAATCATATCTAAATAATATATAATCACAATTATATTAAAAAATATATTATTTTGTCAAAGTTTAGCATTTTTTGTACTGAAAAAAGTTTTTCAATAATGTTACATTAGAATCAAACCTGAACAAGATGTTACAAAGAGAAATGTTGGAGTCTTTAGATTTTATCATTTATTTCAAATATCTGTTTTTAATTTAATGCTACAATTTTAAATCAATGTTTCAGTTACGGACTGTAAAAGAACAAAAATGTACATGTTATATTACATATTGAGAAAAGAAAAACAGTTATCCTCACTTTTTATAGCCTCACTAATGTATTCCTGTGTGCGCACGCGTGTGTGGTGAGCATGATAATTTTGCATTGTGGGTGTTTTTTTTTTTGCATTGTTGGAAGCGTGCCACTTTATTTATGTCTATGCTTGTTTCTGACTTTTATGATGAATTTTGTATTTTTACTATGCAGGGTCTCCAGGGACCCTGAAGACAACTAATGTCACAAAATGTCACTTTTTGTCACGCTAACATAATAACAGATATTCCAATTTTTTTTTGTAGATCTAGAAAGTGTTGAGAGCTGTAGAAAGTTTAAAAGCATTTGGACTAAGAGAACATTTTTAAAAAATTCAGCAAATGTCATTTGCGGGTTAAAAAGACCCTGAAGATAACCAGAGGGTTAAAGATGAAATTAAGTCATTTAATAATTGATTATCTTTACAAAGGATGACAGTATTTTCTTTTAGAGCAGCTGTACAGCCAAAAAGCACTCCATTTGCATCATTAAATCTTTTTCCTGTTATCAATGTAAAGCTGCTTTGAAACAATCTGTATTGTATAAAGCGCTACATAAATGAAGGTGACTTGACTTATATTCATACAACAACAATGTATGCTACAACTAAAAGCGGAAAAGTTTTCCTTGGCATTCTTCACTTACAGAAGACAACGTTGTCAAAACGGTGCGCGATCACACGGATCTGCGAAAACGATTAAAAACGCTGTATCATGAGTCGCAGTACCTGCATTACCAGTAGTTGGCGATGCCACTTTCACTTTGTAAAGAAAAACTATGCGCCTTTAGACTAAACACGTTATACGCATGCGAGCAAGCGTTTTCACACATTCTAGCTGATATTTTTGTAGTTTACATAGTAATGTTGCCATGTAGGCTAAATGAATGGCCAAAACGTATTCAAAGTTTTCTGTTTTTAGTTGAAAACGGTGTTGTGTAAACAGACCCTTAAACCCACCCTTCACATTTTGAGTGCAATGCCCACATCTTTCACATCACATTGCATTCGGATGTTCTTCATAATATGGAACAAAAGATCTGTCGCTACTTCCATTTCATCGCAAGTTTAAACAGCATCAATCCCAAGAAAGGAGCCAGAATCACATGCCAGGGCTAACATCAGTCAGCACCATCAGGAATTCAAGTAGGATCAAATAAAGAAAGAAAATGAGTTATCACAGATTTGTTGAGAGCAGATCCGACTCATATGTCTAATAATATTAGATTAAAACTGAGCCCGGAACTGTCTCTAAGTTGATGGTGGTGATTTAGCCTGACCTTTAATGCTGCTTTACTGCCATTTAAAGCCTTACATCTTAAATGATGGCGATTCCTTTTGATCCAAGCATGGAAATGGTCTTTATGAGTGAGCTGAGCTCTTGACTGCTTCAATCCAGCTGCTTGATCTGGATATACGTCGTGATGTCTCATCTTCTGCCTTGCATTTAAATTAGGCAGTTCACACGTCTGAGGGATGAGGATCAGGACTGCTTTCAGCCAGCTCCCATCCCAGCGTGCTCACACACATACAACACCTGTCAATCGACACGCTCTTGCTGGGATACAAACAACTAGATTTAGCATTTTAATAATAGATAGGACAAATGGTCAAACACCCTCATGAAAACATAATCACATTTTATGCAACGCAACAATCAAATGTGAAGAGTTAATGACCCCCTTAATAGCTCATTAATGTCAGTAGGATAAACTAAAAGCATTGATCTGCTGGAGTGTGTGCAATATAGAAAGAAGGGAGAAAAGCTTTTAGCTGCATTATCAGTCCACCCCCTTTGTGATGTCATAATGAGAGAAGATTGCCTAGCAACCCACACTGCTGCTTAGAGACCGATAGATGGGGAATTTGAATGGCCCCTATGACATAATCTACAGATGAACACAGGTTCACCTGTGTGGAGCGAATCTTCTGCTGGTATCATTTCTCGAATTAAAGCAGTAAGCTTTACAGCAATGACTTTGGTAGTGTTTTATCCTGACTAGCTCATATTTGCTATTCTGAAAAGTATGCATTATGCAAGTGCAATTGAACAGAAACAGAAACAACCACCCTTTCCTGTATGTGAATGGCAGCCGACAGCTGTTACATCAAAACAATTATGCAGCCAGGCCATTAAAGCAATTTAGAAACGTCAATATCACATAAGTCAGATGTTTGGTGGCCAAGTGCACTTAAAACACATCCTTTGCTGGCCATAGTGGAAAACGCTCTATAAACAGCATCTTTAGGCAAATAAAATAACTCTTAATGTAGATACTACGCCATAACTAGGAAAATAACTGAGACACAAAGACTGTGTTTATTTGTATGCGTTTAGCGTCTCATTCATTACCAGCAGGTCTTTGTAGGGCCATCTGCACTGCTACTCTCTCTTCCAAGAGATAAATAAGCACTGTTCTCATCTACACTGACAGGCCGGTGTATGGGCACATGTGTCTGTGTGATTTTCCATCTTGATAAGTCATTATTTTGTCAATACACATTTCCTGCATTCTGACATGTGGCAAAATAACACAAGCAACAACAATCAAGTCCTTGATTCGCAGCTTGGCTTGGCCAGACTGAAATACTGTAGCTTAACTGGCCCTAGCAACATCAAGGTCGTGAGTTTGATTACCAGGTAATACATGTAATGATAAAACGTATAGCCTGAATGCTTTTTAAATCGCTCTGGATAAAAGCATCTGCCAAATACATAAATGCACATGCAAATAAATTGCATCAAGTGACTTGGCAGGCCAAACCCAAGGCAGAAAAGTGCCTTTCCTGGAGTGGATGTGGGACATTAGACACAAGATCACAATCTGCTGAGCTCTCAATGAAGTGCTGAATGAAATCAGAGAGAGCTGTGGGCAAGAGCCTCGCAATGTCAGGATTCATCTGCGGTCATGTGACCGATTTCTGTTGAGGAATAGAAAGATCAGTGTATTTTTATATGGTTTATACAAGTCATTTTATAGCATAAATGTATGTAATGCAGAATACAGTTAGCCAGCATACAAAATAAACATCATGTGATGTACATCCGGAAGATGTTTGTTTTCCAATAACTACTGGCTGACTGTACATTTTCCTACTTGTTATACGGCTTGCTTACCAAATAGATAAACAGACATGAAAAAATTGGGTGGCAAGGATGACATTTTTTGTGATCATTATAAAAAATGTCTAACACCATAAAAAACAAGTAGCCATGTAATACGTGCACACTGGAAAACAAGCACCTGTCTCCATGATGCATAAATGCAAATGTAATTTACAACTAGGTTTTTTACTGTAGCATTTCTACAACTTTTTTTACAGGGCAAGATGGATTCGTTCTCATCAAAACACACACAGACTAACCTTGTATTGTGTAACCTTGTAAAAAAGTGTCAAATTATGCATGTTGTTTGTTTGAACAGTGAAACAACGCTTCACTGTCACTTCAGGGCATATTAAATGCAACAACAATTATCTGAGATTGTTGAGTGATTATGGAAATCTCAATCCTGATTCATCATTGTGCCCTTAAGCAAGGTACACAGCACAACCCCGGGGTGGCTCTGGAGTACACTTGGATAAAAAAGCATCTGTTAAATGTTATGGCCCACACCAGCCCAGGGTGTCCACTCCACCCAGTGAGAGCAGGTGGACCTGAAACAGAGAATCACTCTGAACACCCAAGAGACTCAAAACCAAAGCCATCCTGAGCTACACCGCACAGCTTACAGACAATCAGAAGACGGACCAATCAATCAATGACCTAACAGCAAACAGAATGGCAGGAGAGCCGTATATGCTCTCTTCTGCACTGTGGTACACTTAGTGTGAGACTAGCATTAATGGAAAATGAAATGAAGGGCCATTTCCTGAAACATGAGCTGTGCTCGGTTACAGTACAGTTTCTCTTGTGCATATCTTGTTTAAGCAAAGCAATGATGTAAACTGCCACCAAAAATGACAATGGCAAAACATGGAGGATAAATTTTGTATTTTTGGATTGGTTATGTAACATTTCATAATATCCACCCATGGGTATTGAAAATATATTAATACATTGTTGTTAGAAATACAGAAAACCAGTATAAGACTAATTATGTCTCGTAATATATCAATAATGATCAAAAAGTTGATTTCTGAAACTTGCTGATGAACAAACACACTTTCTCTTAATGAAAATTATTTAAACACACACACAAGCTTAATTTCCTGACACTTTCACACACAAAAAAACATAGGCCACTTCAATTGTTCTGAAACACCCCAGCTGTCAGTGAGGAAACCGAAAACTGAATCACCTTACTGACCCACTAGAATGAATTGGAGCAAGAGAGAGAGAGAGTTTGTAGCTATTCTGTCCATTCACACGAAGGTCACGCCGGTAAGAGATATGAGCGAGCGGTCACAGGTGCGGTTGCTTACCGTGGTGGTTCTGTTGTTGTTGTTGTTGATGTTCCTGCGGTTCGCCCGGTTCTTCCAGCTCGCCGAGTTCCGCCAGTCTGTGACCGGTGGCTGTCAGCTCCGCGCGCAGGTTCGCCACCTCCTGCTTCGCGCACTGGATCGCGCCATCGATCCGCTGCGCGAGCTGCTTATTCTCGTCCATCATTCTCCGGATCTTTGCCTGCCGGGAGAATCCACAGAACCCACGGAGCGTGTCATATCGCCTGCTGCATCATAAGCACACTAAAATCCCATTCTGTCCTTTTGCTCTCTTTTTTAAGATCAGAAATCCCCCCAAATCCACAAGATGAGAACGGATATTCAGAGTCCCATACTGTCCCGTGTTTGGATGTGGCTGTCAAAGATAAAGATAAACAGTGAGGGACAAGAGACTTTGGAATAAAACAGCGTGCTTCACTAAACGAATCTTTCCGCCGCGCGCTCTCGTGGAGAGAGTTGAACGCACGAGAGACTCCAAGCGGCTCTTTAAACGGACTGTACCATCTGAGGAAGAGAGGAGGAGGACACCCATCTAACAGAACGTCACATTTGTATCTTAAAGTAACGAACTAACCAACTATTTATTTATTTAACAATATAGGATTTAAAAATAATGTAAAGTAAACAACTCAATAGTTTATTTATTTAAATAGGGATACATTCAGGTTGACTGGGACACTTTCCCCCTATTTAGCCTACTTTAAATATTTTTGGTTTTTTATTTTTATATATAAAGGAGAAATGAAAAAAGCTATGGTATAAAACAGCTAATAATAATAAAGAAATGGTAGTAATTGTAATAATAAATTATATAAATATAAAATGTAAAAAATAAAAACAACACTAAATTTTATATTAAATAGATACCTTTCAATTAATAATGAGGTTTTCCCCTCTCAAAAGCATAGACCATATCATCTTTGATAGTATTTTAATTTTTAATTGTATATACCAAATTAATTTTTATATGTATTTAGTTATGTACGACTGAGTGAAAGTATCACAGAGGAAATTGTGAAAACAGGAAAAAAATGCCTGTTTTAGGTTTGGCTACAAAGGCCGCATTTAAAAAAAACTCACATATGGTGAAATATGTAAAACCTGCTTATGAGGATATTTGAAGTGTTCCTCTCTGTATGAGAGGCTCACAAATCTGCTGAATTATGTTCAACTTTAAAACTAATAAGTTGGTATCTGAGGGTTAATATTATTGTTGGATAGTAAATAATGTAAAAAATAACGTATTTAAAGACCCTCGCTAATATGGCATATAAGCTCTTTATGTGTGCCACTCGTCCTCACTCATCCATCTCTTACTTCATACTTCTCCCACATAGATTTATTTGTTTTATATCAAACCATAAGGGAGAAGAGGATAAGCCGAGGCATTCAAAGTGTTTATGAGTTTAGGCCACAGTATGTGTGTGACAGAGAGAGAAAGAGCATATGTTTTGTTCAACTGTTCCCACTCAAATTCTTTACTTCAGTCATCTCTGAGACAGCAGAATAGTGCGTTTTTTGGAGAATGGTATGAATGTGTGTGTAAGAAGTTTCAAGAGCTAAAGCAAAATAAAAGACTCATTTCAGAAATCCCCCTATATGTCACTTTCTGTAGAGAATCATTTTTCTTCATTCCCCTGAATAAACAAAATGATTCCACATTAATGGGAATCCCAAAAGCTTCCTGGAACCACAATAGATCATCGGCTCATTCTCTCTTTCATCTTAATCACAATGTCATAATGTCAAACTGTCTCTGAGACTTGGCTTAAAAGATTACTGACCACACCCAAAGGCAGTAACAATCTGACAACATCCTCTTAACATCCATCACCTTCTAAAAAGTATTCCATTGGGATCCCAGTTCAATATTTTCTGCTTTTAGTGAAAAGCTGAATCATGGCTGACATTGAATTCGTTTTGTTCTTGTGACCTCGACTACGTTCAGTATACAATGTTAGCATACTAGACTAGTCTAACTACTCCAGTAGTATGTAGTATGCATACTGTGCACAGTACGCACAAAATACTCGGATGTTTTCCTGCATTTAATATTGTGTATCAGTGCAGTATCACATGAATTTGTACTATCTCATAATGCAATACACTCAATCAAAGCCCCAGGGCAGGCATTTCACTCAGCTGCAGTGACGCAATTACCTATTGGCGATTGGCTCTTTTATTTCAAAGGCGGGGCTTATTCTGCCATATTGTGCTTTGCACTTTCTCCCATTCATTAGAGGGCACTATCTTTGTAGATCTAAAGTCTTTGATTCAACATGATCTTCCATTTCCAAAATGATGAATAATCTCTTATTTTTAACCACTTTCTTGACTCATTATTTAATCAGACTGCCAAAAGGTTGTGTGACAACAACGTAGCATACTATTTTTGATTTTCATAAACGTGAGGTCACATGTACCATTGCTCTGTGAAGTTTCATTGGTGCAATTTAGTCATTTCAATAGGAATCTCCACAATCAGGAGTTTTGAATGAGGGCAAGATTTTGCATCTGGTAATATGTGGATTGATCACAATGACCAACAGAAATCTGCTTGCTTTAAAAGTGACTATGGACAATTGACCTTTTTTTCACACAATTTTTTTCTGTTCTGTTCTCCCAAAATTAGCAACTAGTGCACAGTATTCAGTAAGCAATGAGATATTACATTACATTACATTCTTTTTTTCTGTATTAATTTAGTCCATGTCCCTGAGCAATGTCCTCACTGACCACATCCCTCTTAGGATGCATGATGTAGACCACCGGCTGCAAATAATTGCTGATCAAGATCCGAGGGTGAATGTATAAAAAAACTGTTAAAGATATGACTGGAGGTGAACAGCAGACTGCGAGAAATGTAACACATGCCTTCAGCTTGTATTTTGAAGCAGATGACAACACCTCCCTCTGTTTATGACATCACTTCCTCCGGGCTGCTGTCAGAGTGGTGTGTGAGGGTGACATTCAGCTGTCTCTCTCAATGTGTTTATTGTCAGTCACAAACAGCTCCAAAATTCCCTGATGGAGGATTGTTTTCCCCTGACCTCTTCGGTACTTGAATAGCTGTCTTCACCCAAAAATGAACATCCTGTCATCATTTACTCACCTTCATGTCGTCCCAAAACCGTATAATTTTCTGTATTCTACACATAAACAAAACAAAACAAGATATTTAGAAGAATTTTGGTGGCCTAAACATTTTGGTTAAAACTGAATTCCATTGTATGGACAAAACAAACGACATCCGGGTGAATAAAGGCCCCAATATACTTCAAGCAAGATTGTAGGACAAACTGATGTGATGTAATGTTGTTTGTTTAAAGATTGTTTTGGGAGTTCGAAAAAGCTTGCCAAAGCAATCTAACCAGAAAAGTTCACTCCTACTGGTAAACCTTGTGACGATACCACTGGTCCGTGGCGATTACATTATAGATGTGCTGCTCCGAGGCTCTGCCTTTATTGACACGGAAATCTTCTCTGGTTTATTTCTTCTGTTTAGGCCTTCGAGGTCATATGTGAGTAAAAACATGATCACACTGAAAGCTGCTTTAAAGAATTTGTAATTGACCCTTCGCTAAGCCCCGCCCTCCCTAGTTACTGTTGCTACGCCTGTCAAGCTTTCGCGGCTGGCACATCTATTATAGTGTGGATGCATTGGTGTCAGACATTCCCACTCATATCATTAGTCATTTTTGGCGAACATGTGAAATATCTGAGAGAGCAAGACAAAAGGGACTGCAGTAATCCATTCGAGGGATATCACGACATAATGTGCAACCGATTAGAGAATAATTTCTTTAAAAAATGAAAGCCTATAGTCCCAGCGCAAGCAACAGCGCCTCATAAGCTGACCATTCAAATGAGAAAAACACAAATTGAGGAACAGCTATGCTTGTGCACAGTAGGATGTGAAATGTGAAAATAATCCTAATAATTATAAATCAAACAGCTTATCCATAAATCTTGTGGAATAACCCTAATCCCAGGAGAGCCGTGATTGGATTGGGTTAAAGTTACTTAGTCAGGGGTAGTAAGCCATCGATTAACAAAATGCTGAAATATATTTTAAAGTATGTCGTTGAGCCTCCGTCTTGTCTTTAATCGTCTTATTTTACGTTTCAATATGCATTATGAACAAAGAACCGTCAATATTTCCAAGCAATAGGTGTTTTTGTTAATCATGTCGACATTTCCTCGCACTGCTTGATCACGCCCATCATTTATCCCCTTGGCTTTTAGATTTTCGGGAAGGAAAACAATTCCACTCCCCCGTCCAAACTTTTAGGATACCTGGTATCAGATTTGCACAATCCATACGCACAATGCTTCAGCATGTTTCGAAAGCTTGCCAGACCTCCCCCGCCTAGTTACGGTTGCTAAGACACGATTGGCCAGTGGCGGTTTTCGGGCGTGGCTTAGCGAAGGGTGAATTCTTTAAAGCTGCTTGCTTTAAAACAATCGTTTTTACTTTTGAAATGCTATATAAATTAAAATAATGGGACTTCACTGCAGAGCTAGTCCAAAAAAAAAAATGTTGTGTGAATTTTGTTCCTTGAAAGCAGTACATATTCATCTGAACACTACATCAAGCAGTGGGATGATCAATGACAGCATTCCGCTACTCAGACAATTCAAACTTCTTTTTACCCCTTAGCAAAGAACAGAATAGAAAATTTGCACTAAACTGCTCAATTCATGGATTGGTTTTACAATCTCCTTATCTTTTTGAAGTGTCAAAGTGGTTGTTGTGTAGCTGTTAATGGAGGGACAGAAATTTTATTAAAGATTTCATCAAAATGTCTTCATTTGTGTTGCAAAGATGGGCAAAAGTTAAGGGTTTGGAACAAGTTGATGATGAGTAAACAATGACAGAAATTTCATTTTTGAATAAACTAATCCCTTTAAGAGATGACAGAATTTTCACTTTCCCTTTAAATACTTTAAATCCCAGAGCCAGGGTCTCTCATCTAGCAGCTGTTTTATGAAAGATCCTCACCATTTCAGAAACAGAGTTTTTCATCACGCCTGATTTTAATTACTACTTTCTGGCTTTGCTTTAATGAGATTTAAAAGAAAGAATGAGATCCCATTTTTCTTATTTACACTTTTTTTTGCTAATCTCCTCTGGTTCTCTTTGTCTTCTCTTTATGCCCCTCTGAATCTTCCTCTCCCTTGTCCTTTGCCCTCTCCCTTTCTCTCCGTCTCTCTCTCTCTCTCCGCTCTGCTGAGCAGGAAAATGAGGGAGGAGAGGAGAGACAATTAATGTAGCTCTTCCACATACAGACACAATAGACCAGGCAGACCCTCGCATATACACCTATCGAGACACTTACTAAGCATCTTGCCCTGATCTTAAACTGACTCAGACCTTAAACACAAACCGACACACATGCACACAACCGCTAAAACAATTTGTTATGGAGTTTGAGGCACTCATCCGAGCTGGGCTCATCACCATGGTAACAGCCGGCCCTCTAATGTCAGTCAGGTGTTTCATTGGTGACCATGTGTTTCTGATTGGTTGTAGGCCTTCTGGGATATCAGAAGCAGATGGCATTATGGGAAACGTTAGTCATTTGTAACATGCCCTCTGCAGAACCAGCTGGGCCTTTGCACACTGACCAGTGTGTGTGTGTGTGTGTGTGTGTATGAGGTGAGACTTGATGAGGAATAGCAAATTGACTCTAGCAGACCTTATCAGTCCCCCAGGGACTCACCGTTGAGATTAGTCTGGACCTTGCTGGGTCCCGTCTAGGCCTGATTCATATTGAGGGCCATTAATGTGTAGCGCGAGGCTTGAATCGACAAGGTTTTTAATCATCAAGTCACGATAAACCTTGTAACCCTATTAAAAGCTCACTCGAAATAAATGTGTTTATGTGTGAGTGAACGGCGTGAGAAGTGAGAGTGTGCTTCGGGATATTAAAAATTGCAGGAAAAGGACAGGAAGATGGCAGGAACATTATCATTTCCAGCCCCCCTTTGGCCTTGAGTGGCAGGTTGGCTGATGGATCTCTGGTTTGGGAAAGGGGGAGGTTTTGCCTCATCAGCGTTTGATTCGGCCAGGCGGAGCAGATGGGATAGGGAAATTGTCTGTCCAACCACACATTATACAACAAACACAAACACATTCTCACACCTACTGTATACTCGAACACTCAATTTCACACTGACCAATAGAACATACTGCATATTTTTGGGGGGAATTTTACAGAATATGAACAAAAATATACCAAATGTTTTGGAAATAAATATTTTTTCTCACCAAGACCGCAGTAAAAAATATACATAAACAGTGAAATACTATTACAATATTAAATAACTGTTATATTTAAATATTTTAAAATGTGATTTATTAATGTGATGGCAAAGCTGAATTTTCAACATCATTACTCCAGTCTTCAGTGTTGTGGAAACCCTAAATATATTTTTTATAAGAAGTTTAAAAGAACAGCATTTATTTGAAATAGAAATCGTTTGTGATGTTATAAATGTCTTTACTGTTCCTTTAAATTTATTTCATGCATCCTCGCAAAAACACTTTTGAATGGTATATTGTCTATAAAGTAATATGTATATATGTATATAAAATTAACATTAAGGCCATACCTGTGCATTGAGCTGTAGTTGTGTCATGACTGTCATGGCTCTCTGAAGTGCTTCTCTTTTGATAAGTAGTGATACTTGCTCTTCACCTTCCAGATTCTTCCTCCTCCACCCATACAAAGGAACCTTCTCGTTGAAACTGCACAAAGACTGACCTTCTGCAGAAGAACAAGTAATCATGTACACTTAAAGCAGAGTCGGCGCCAGAGCAGATCTACTGGAGGGGCATTGGGTCATCAGCGGGGGGGCACTGCCGTTTAAGAAATATTTTGACGCAAAAAAAAAAAAAAAAAAAAAAAAAAACGAAACACCTTTTATTATTATAATTATTATTTATAATTATTATTTGCGAATTTCCCCACCACTTTTTGCCAGGGTCGATGTTGTCCCAGCACTTTTATACATCTCGATCTCGCGGCACGGATGTACCAATACAAATAAATAAAACATATCCGGTTACCTAGCAGAGCATTCATTTGTTAAATAAGAGGCGATATAGCACGCTGAAATGTGTTGGTTTTTAAATCAAGTGATCAAAGTGCTCGGTGACTGGGTCTGTGGTGCTGAAGTGTTCTCTTGTGGCTCGCGCTGCCACAATAAACATCTTCACACGGACGCGCGCTTGATCTGTTGCGGCGAAATCTCTATTCGTACCGGTGAAATCCAAAGTAAAATGCACTCAAACATGTCCCTGCTTGACAACCACTGATAAACATAATCGGTTTTAATGATGGGGAAAAAAAATAATTATGCGAGTGTGGGTTAGAACCCAAAATCTCTTGCACTCCAGTCTAAGGTTTTACCACTGGACCACTACAGCACTTAAAATGAAAAGTCGGATTGGATAAATCTATTTCTTCATGTGAAAATTCTTGGCACCAACACATATTAGATCCACTTAGACAAAAAATTAAACACAATGTACTATTTAAATAGATTGCTAAACATTTGGTATTGTATAGCCTACATCTGATTTATGATTTAGAAACTTTGGTAGGAGGGGCATCAATGAGCGCTAGGGGGGGCACGGCCCTCGAATGCCCCACCATAGCGCCGACCCTGACTTAAAGCACTGATAAAGAGAAGCCTTGCCAGCACCTATGTGAAAATAAAGCTTTTAATGTTGTTTATATGTCTATTTGGCGTTTTTAATATGCTTTACAAACCCTGTGCCAATTTATTAGTCAGCACCATTGCTAAAGTGAACCAAAAAAATCGGTTTGAAATCGCTGGTTTCTGGAGTCACAAATTTTACCTTGTAACAATCACGTCAATGTGTTATGATCGTCAACGAGCGTGAGCTGGTTTGAATGAGTGGGTGCGGGGCTAATTTGCATATTAGTCGAAGAGCTTATACTAAAGCTATTTTATGGCACAAAACTGTTAAATAAATTTCGGTGATCAAAGATGAGTTTTAAGGGATGCAATTATTGACAACAGGGGGACTTTAACACAATGAAAGGCTGTATTAACCCTGACAGTGATCTCTGTTTTCCATTTGTACTAAGTTGAAGTTAATTAGCATTTCATTTCTGATTAATTTAATGAGTTTTAAATTAAGTTAAGCTTTAATGAGCAGCACATCTAGGCTGGTAGCAGAATCCCCTTGTCACAAAGCGATTGTGTGTCTTAAAGGGAGCCATTCACCCCACGAAAATTATGTAATTATTTACTGCCCCTTATTTTGTGCCAAATGCAAACTTTCATTATATTTTTCAAGTTATCCAATTATGCACACTTTAAGTCAATGCTGTCCATCAACTTTGGTTGCGCATATTCTTTTATGTCAACGTCAATTTGTTCATTTCGTTCGTTGAATGAACCAAATGACATGAAAAAAAGATTCGTTCATTTTGATAAACGAGTTCGAACAGGAGAGTACCGAACGCGCATCACAGAACAGAGCAAGGCGACCATTTGAGTTTATAAAATTTAGACTTTGTGTTTTTTTTTTTTAAATGAGCGATCGTTTCGCTTGATAAGACCCTTATTCATCATCTGGAATCGTTTAAAGCCCTTTCAACAGTTTGCAGTTTGCACTGAAACTGTCTTTTGGACCTTGAACCATTTGGTTCCCATTGAAGTCCATTATATGGAGAAAAATCCTGGAATGTTTATCAAAAACCTTAATTTCTTTTCGACTGAAGAAAGAATGACATGGACATCTTGGATGACATGGGGGTGAGTAAATAATCAGCAAAAGTTTTTTTTTTTTTTTTAAAGTGAAATACTCCTTTAAACTGACTTAAAATGAGTTAAATCTTGTATAACAAAAAAAAAGCTGAAAATTGCATAACTTATTTTGATGAGTTGAAGCAATGTAAAAATATATGTTGTCATAACTTATTGATCATAATTTTGTAAAATAAGACCGTTTTACTAGTGTACAATAATAAATAAATGGCATTAATAAATTAAGCAAAATATTTTAAAAACATACATTAATTACTAAGAGACTAATCAATATCCACAAAAGGACTGGAACATAGCATTCTGTTCAAATGAGTGAAGATAAAATCTAAATTGTTCAACGAAAGGAGTAGCTCACTCGTCAGAATTTATCACACCATAAAACATCTTCTGAATCACTCACATATTACTTCATAAATATACAGACATACTTTATTGCCTTTAGAGTCATATTGTCCTATAATCTTTTATGTTCTTTACTATCAGGTGTAAACACAGAGCCAAACCTTAACACACACATAGCCTACAGTACATGTCTATTGATAAGAAAAAACAATTTAAAGAAGTACCTTGTCTGTTGTGAGGGTTACAGACCACTACAGCTTAAGGCATTTCATTAGCTGATGACAGATGCTTGAGTGAAATTAGACCACTTCTCTTTTGGAGTGCTTTAATAGATGCATGTTAATTGCGACATAGGCTAAATGTCACTGAATGCATCAGCTCCTTCAAGGAGACTAGCAAGAAGTTTAGTTCAGAGCAAGGGTTCCTTGTATTTCTGATATCAGATGTGCAACTCTGATGAAACAAAATGTTTGACATTCAAATATTGACTCTCAGTCCTATAATGTTAAAGCACATCCCTAATTTTCAACCGCAACAAAATTAATGGCCAACTTGTCAGTGCATCTTCACCACCACTCCAAAACAGATAGAATACTGCTATTGAGTCATGATAAACCATTCTTTGTGAATATCAAACATAAATTACACTCACTGTGGAAACAGCTGATGAGAGAAAGTCTGGCTAATCCAGAAATGCTTTGCCTTGTTCATAAATTCAATTGAATCTGTTTTTGTGTGATTATAGGTACTATGCATGAAAGTACCTGTGCGTTTTTGTAATTCTTTGCATTTTATATGGAAAAATGCAATGTATACTTCCGTGTGGGAATACACTGAGTGTTTATGTCTACTAAATTTATATATTACTTAACAAGAGCAAAGCAATCTGATTACAGGATTCCTCCTGCATATCACTCCATTCCAATTAATCATCTAATATTTGTTCATGCAGTCCGGCAGTAGGGAAAAGTTAAAAATAAGGTATTAATATACACAACATAATTTTTGCCGGCAGAAACATCTTCCTTTAGTATTCTTTCTCACCTTAAAACAAGTGTAAAGAGAACATTTTCTACTGTGAGATTCCAAACAGCAATTTTTGGAGCGAGATGTCTCACTGCAACACAGACTGTTACACCAACAGAAATCAGACACAGATCAAGTAGAGATTGCTCATCATTAATATTAGTTTACAGCGTTCAATGTTGTTCAATCCCTGTCCTTAAGTGTTTGAGTGTTTGTGTGTGTGTGTGTGTGTGTGTGTGTGTGTGTGTGTGTGTGTGTGTGTGTGTGTGTGTGTGTGTGTGTGTGTGAGTGTGAGAGAAAGAGAGAGAGAGAGAGAGAGAGAGAGAGAGAGAGAGAGAGAGAGAGAGAGAGAGAGACAAAGGTGTCAGACACACTATATAAGGCTTCTGATATAAAAAGAGCTGACACCAAAGGTCAGAGAACTGAAGCATCTCCAGTGTCCCTCTGTTCTTTAGAAATACACAAATAATCTACCGCAGTGATGTCAAAACGTCCTGTTGTGTTGCATTTAAATGGTCTGAAGTGAGGGTCCTTGTGATACGTCATGTTTAACTGCTGGCCACTCGAGTACATCTGGGCAGAAGGCACTGCCACTGCAGGGAAAACGTATCCAAGAGGCTTCTGCTGATGTGATCCTACAACACTCAGGGGGAAAAGCCCACAGGGTAAAGGAGCGGAGCAAATGCAGTCAGGCGAATGAGTGTGCTGACATCCAGCATCTACAGAAAGTACAGAAACTGTCTTGGAAAGGAAATGTGCGTGTGTGGAATAATCTGCCTCATCATTTGTAATCACACAAGTCACAGAAGTCCACAGCAAAGCTGAGAATGGCGCAAACTTAACACTCTTGCACGGCAGTTTTTCTTTGGCCTCGACCAGAGAAATCAGGTTGATGTAGACTTCCACACACACAAGCAATCAACTGAAACAACAGCCCTCTCGCCCTCTCTCTCTATGTTTCTATTTCTTTCTTTTTCTCAGGCTAATTTGACATTATCCTTGAAGGATCGAGGTCACACTCTGAAGTAACAATCACTGTCCAATCAACATCTCAGTCTGTCCCCAAATTTGACACAAATTTACAGCACATTAGCCACGAAACAACAGTCTGTTCTGAACAGAATTACTTTAGAATTCTGGTAAAACTTTACAATGAGTTTATAATGTAATGGGGATGTTAACACATCATGAACAATGAATTTTATATATAACGTATTAATCGCTTTATATTTAATGATATTTATTTGTTTAATTCATATGTAATCAGATGTAACAAAGACTATAAGCTATTCATTATATGTTCATGTCGTCTAATTTTAATAATGTGTAAAAAGGTGCATTAATGAATGCAAAGTAGTGTAAATAACAATGAATAAATAGAAGGAAATTGAATTTGTAAAATTAAAGTAGCATTAGATTAAATAAATATACTGAATAAATTGACAGAATTACAGTAAACCAGAACCAAAAACAGTATACAAATGTTTGAATGAAAACAATAAAGATTATTATTGTATATATAATATAGAAAATTATTGTATTTTTATAAACTTCTCAGATAAGTGCACTGCAACACATTATGGCATGAAATGAATTTGCGTTTGAAAACAGATATACTCACCGGCTTCTGTCCGCTGTCTTTGAGGACCCGTCACCTGACAGAGGCTTGGAGGAGCATCTGCCATCCTGCGTGTACCTTTATGAGTGTGCAAGTTTGTTACTAGTAAATATTGTTATACATTATCTAACTGCATTCTGTTCGGCTCTTATTTATACCTCTGTCCTCCTTTATCTTTCTTTCCTTCTTTCTTGCTCTCTCTCTCTCTCTCTCTCTCTCTCTCTCTCTCTCTCTCTTTTTTGCATAATAGGTGCCCTTTAAAACTCAGTCGTATCATTTTTGTGTACAGTTATTTAATTATACCATTCAGTATAGTTCTCTCTTGATTCATACAAATGCAGCTGCTGCCATTTTGTGACTATTGTTTTGTACTTGTACACTTTTGGATAACAAACAGATACAATCTCTTATCCCCATAATTAATTATGTGGGAAAAATCGGTGTAATACGTGGAATGACTTTACCATTTAGAGTTTAAACTGTTTTTACGGTTGTAATAAAATAGTAACAAATCCTTCCCTTGCGGGTCAATTTGACCCCCCAAAAGAAATGTGAAATTGAAAAAAAAAAAAAAGTTTTTATATTACAATATTTGTCAAAAAAATAAAAAACAATTATCTGGCACAATCCAGAACATGCTCAAATGATGATATTGAGATAATAGAACATCACTAATCCAGAACATGGGAGGAAAGTGAACGCTAATACAGAAATTGGCGGGGGAATTAGTGGTTGGGGCATATGGGACAATGTTCAAGGATTTTTTTTCTTTGTTTCTTTTTTTTTTTTAAATCTTTTTAAAATATAAAAAGAATTAGGCCTTTAGCTTATTTGCTCCAGAGATATATAACCATCTAGTGGAAAAACTCATTAAATGCATCTTATATTTGTTTTCCCACAAGAGGTCAGCAGAGACAATAATGTTGGTCTCTGATGCACTGCAGTTTAACTGGTCTTTGCATGCACTGTAGTTATTTTATTTGAGTATTTATGTGAAAGAATGTAAGGAAATGTGCTAATTTATATTAAAATCATTGGTAAAAATCTAGTAATTTAGAGGTAAATAAAATAATACTTAATAAAAACATCTCCAATAAAATAGCAATAAAACAAGACGTAGGCTAGTTTTTTATTTTAATTGTAATTGAAGAGTTCCGATGCAAAAGCCTCTAAATGCCATTTGAAATTTTCTTCTTTAATGATGATTTTTCTCAAGCTTCTATATTTAAGTTCAGTAATTTCACTTAAATGACAATTAATAGGTAATCGTCATTGCCATTTAAGTGAAATTACTGAACTTAAATATACAAGCTTGATAAAAATGATCATTTTAGAAGAAAATTTCAAATGGCACTTAGAGGCTTTTGCATCTGAACTCTTCAATTGTATATCACAATATAGTTAATTAATTTAATTTGATCTTTTAATTTGATCAAACATTATGAAAAATAAAAGAAAAATACAAAAAGAAATAAACAATACATACACTTTTTCACGGAGCCTACATTAGGTCAATTTAAAGGGTTAGTTCACCCAAAAATGAAAATTCTGTCATAATTTACTCAACCTTATGTTCCAAACGGTAAGACTTTCTTTCATCTTAAGAACACATTTGAAGGTATTTTTAATGAAATCTGAAAGATTTCTGTTTCTCCATGACAGCCATGCAACTACCACTTTGATGCTTCAAAAAGTTAAAGGTTCTCTAAGCCATGTCACACGTTTTTTAGGCCCAAACATTTTTTGTCACATACAGCAAACATCTCCTCACTATCCACTAGTTACCTGTCCCCTAAACACACTGTAAAATAATGCGGCCTATGCAGGCAACCCGCTCCACGAAACATAACAAACTGTTCCAGCCAATAACTGACCAGAAGGCCCTGGGGGTGGGGTTTGGGGGGGTCAGTGCAGATGAGGAGGAGGGAGGGTCTATCTAGCCTCCGTTTTGTTTGAAAATACTTTAAACGTCAACAAGAAGTCACGTCACCCGACATCGCTTAGAGCACCTTTAATAAAGAGATCTTTAAACTAATCCATTAGAATTAAATGGTTTAGTTCAAATTTTCTAAAGAGACACAATCACTTTATATGGTGAAGAGATTGAATTTGGACATTTATTCACATATAAACATTGATCATTAAACATAAACAGAAGCTCAACTTGCTTGATGCGCTAGAACAAACCTCATTGGTTCTTACGAAGCTCAAACATGCTGCGTAATACTAGAATAAACCTCATTGGTTCTCACATGTCAAACGAAACTTGAGCTTCCGTTTACCACAGCTGATGTGTGCCTTGATGAATGTTTATATGTGGATTAAAGCAAATCTTGGCTCCTGCTGTCCCTCATCGACGCAAATTAAAAAATACGGCTCTTATTAGAATGCTGTCATTCTTAAAGCACTGGAACTAATAAAATGTGGTATTGTAGGCTACTGTTTTTATTAGCAGGGTATCACAATACCATTCTAGGACTTTAGCACTGTCATTAGGTGTTTCACTTCCACAATATAACATTATGGTTACAGGAAAAGATCTTTTAGCTAGAAAAACAGATTTGTGAGAATTAGAGAATTAGCGAAAAGATTAGGATGTCATATTGAGGCTTGGAACTTTTTTAGTTTGACACATTTTCCCCCAACCAACCAACCAAAAAAAAAAAAAAAACTATTTGAAATTCACCCCATGTTCACTTTAAGGAAACGCATCCATTATTTCCATTTTTAGTTACATTTTAATCCAAAATTGTAGGCTATATAGACATGAAAATGCAACATAACATAAATGATCCTCCGCCAATTTTGTGTGCCGTTAATAAAATGCATAACTGTCCTCAGTCTTAGAAATGCACATTTTCTGTGTGGTCTTGTTGATATGAGAGATGATTTGGCTGCTGTCAGACAGAAGGAACATTGTGCTCCTGTAATTACACTAACTAACCACTAGATGTCAGCATAAAATACGGGCATTCACACCACCAAACAAACAGTAGACTGTAGACTCCCTCACAGGATATTTCAAACTTTTAACGGTTGAAAATAATTCTGTGCCAATTCCTCAGAGTCAGAATCATAAGCTGGCGTGCTGGAGGAGTTTGCTTAGAACTCGTGGCAGTTGACAACTCTCATTTTCAGGCGTAAAATAAGCCATCACTCCATAATGATATCCTAAATTCACCAAATTCCCATAATTTAATTGTCAAGATAGACGCCATATTTAATTTAACGCAATTACTTGACACAGCGTGGTCATTAGGGACAGTCTGGACAGACATAGCTTACACACAATCGGGTGTACTGTAGTCTGAAGTCACATATCATTTTTATCCATTGGATTTATTTTTTATTTTTTTTAGAAAAGCCACATTTTTCAATGTTGGCTACACACATTTTTAATGTAAGAATGGGTTTGGACACTGGTTTGTAATGCAAAAAGTTTTACAGTTTACTGCACTTTGTCATTCTTAGTTATTTACCTATAGCAGCTATTGAATCAGAAGTCTTGCTTATTCACAGAACAGCTTATGTTTTGCATAATAAGGTGGATACAACATGTAAACCATTGCTAGAACTGCCTCTCACAGACCCATTTTCATTCTCATTAGATTACCTGGCATCCCTGTTCCATTAGACTAATTTTGGGGAATAGTTAAAAATAATAAAAGCAACAGGTAAAGTAATATAAAAAAGAAAATGGAATATAATTTCATTTTTATTCTGAAGTTCTTTTCATTGTTTATAATGAAAATTAGTAAAATACCAACTTGATAGAGTGATAAAGTGATAGTCAAGTAGAGAGAAAGAGAGCAAGACTGACGGACAGAGATTTACTTGAAGGCATGAGGGGCAGGACCACCTAACGCCAATGCCCAACCCCCTCACCCTCTGAAGACACACTAAAGCCCATTTCCTCTCTCTCACTCTGGCTCTCAGTCCAGACTGCTGCTCCAGACCTCACCGCCCCTATCCATTCAAACCAACTTTAAGGCACACGTCTGTGTGTGAACCTGCATTTCATCCAGAGCCTGCTGTGTGCCTTCAGGAGCCTCTTAGTTTGTTAAAGCTTCAGTTGGAGGATCGTGAGCAAGATGAGGATCGTACTACTGCTGCTGGTCGCCCTGGCAGGGCCTTTCTGTACCTTTATCCAAGCAAGTAAGTCAAAACACACACACATATAGTGCTATTCTTTCTTTCACACACTCTGTCCATTCTCCTCATCTGTTTCAAGGGACCATAACCTTCATTAATTCAATTCAATTTTGTTTGATTACACACAGTATCTCAACTAAATTATGTTTGTTTGCTGTGTGTGTGTTTCAGTGCCTTCTGTTCATGATAAACATTATCCAGACTTACGTTCCTCTCATTTGGACCTTGTGATGGGAAAATGATGTAATGGTGCAATGATTGTTACACCACTATGTACCAGTTTTGAGTTAGTCAGCAGCACTGATTTATTGCTTCGTTTCTCTCAATCTGGACAGGGTTACACATGTGTATTAATAGAGCCGACTCTATATTTAAGGGAGGCATTTGAGCATTTCGTACACAGGCTGGTTACATCTAAGAGCAGTGAAGGCCTGAGAAAAAAAGAGAGAGAGAGAGAGACTCCCCATATGTGCTTATTTTGTATGTCTTTCTCTCCCTCTGCTCACCCCCCTTCTTGTAACCATCTTTGGCGGGGTATCAAGCTTTCACCCCTCTCAGAGGTGGGTTGGAGGGGCATGTGTGTTATTTTTAAACTGCAGCGACTGACTCACTCTGCTCAGGGTCGGTAACAGCCCTCTAAACATCACATTAAAATACTCAGCAAGTTTCAAACTTGGGAAAAGTTCACTCCCTGAAATTAGAGGAGCGTCACCAGTGCGCAATCTTCCTCTTCAGACTTCCTTCTTTTTCTCTCATTCCCTGATGCCATTCGTCTCCCATTTTTCCCATTCTCCCAGTCTGGTGGTGCCACTCCCTGTTCTAAAAGCGGGGCGTAATCAGACAGCTAAAAGTTTCTACTCTATAGGCTGCACTGTTAAATATACAGCATTATGTACAGTTCTTTTGGAAGAATCTAAAATGTGTGTTGTTCTATGAACTTTTTTACTTTTCAGATGGCACACTCTATGTGTTGTGTATGTGTTATGAATAGAGTAATGGTAAACTGACATGTGAGAGCACAGGTATTGGGTGTACTGGGTGTACTGGGTGTTAATTTAGCTACATGAACCCTGAAACTCTCTCAAGGCCTCTGAATGCAACCACAAACTATATTCACAAACTATATAGCACCATATTCACAGAGCTCAATCAAACTCACATTTAACTTCAGAGTGCAGTCAGATTTTCAATGAATTTGTTTTGAATGCATCTTTAGCTCCATACAACTCAAAATACATTAAAGTCATACACTGTCATTCAACTTCATTATATGAATGCACTTCCAACTCGATCTCACGACCAAGTTGTACGAATTCGACGAATGATTAAAAAGTGGCTAATTCGTAACAATTCGATTTTGCTAAATCGTACATCTTTTACGAATTGGCCAATTCGTATGAATTCGTACGAATGACCCACCCCTTATCCCGCCCCTAAACCTAACCATTACGAGGGTTTAGACAAATCGCACGAATTAGTACGAGTGAGGTCGTACGAATTAGACACTTTTTAATCGTGCGTCGAATTCGTACGAATTGGTCGTGATAGTGTTGGCACTTCTCAAAAGTGGTGGATTTATTACGAAAAAAATAGATTAAAGCTGTAAGAAATGTAAATTAACTATTAAAAATGACTAAAGCACATAACAAAACTGCTAAAACCTCAAATTAACTCCACACTGCCTGACAGAGAATGCAAATTAACTGCATAAAACAGATTCTGAATGCCAATCAGAGTGAACGCCTCACTCCTGAATCTGAACTGAACTCATCAGAACTCACAATCACTATCGGTAAACTTCACAAATGTATTTATATTTAGAATTGTTTACTTCTTAGTATTTAAAATTTAGATTTGTGGGTAATTGTGGTGGAGCTTGAGTATGTTGAGGTTTGTCTCCCTGAGGTCTGAACTTCAGTTGTATTAGATTAGTGTGTGTGTGTGTGTGTGTGTGTGTTATAGTCTGCGATACAGTATGTTGTTCCCTGGAGATTATGAGTGTGAGAGCCTAAGCATGTGTGTGTACTGTTGGTGATAAGGGATATTTTCCACTTGCTCTGTCCCCTGCTGCCCACTCATGGCATGCGTGTGTATGTGTATCTGTGAGAGGGAGGGAATCTGCTTTCATGAGATGTTCTTCACTTGTTCTTCCTTTCCAATAACATTCCAGCATCATACTCCCTCACAGCCTGAAACACACACACACACACACACACACACACACACACACACACACACACACACACACACACACACACACACACACACACACACACACACACACACACACACACGCACGCTGAAGCAGTTGATGGATATTCTTTTATATAGATTTAGAGTAATTAATTGTTCGACAGACACCCAATACTGGCCTCTTGTGTTCTATTTCCCTTGCTCTCTGATTTTATCCTCTATTTCTATTTGTCTCTCCTTTTTCTGGTCTTTCCCTTTTATGGTATGTTTTTTTGTCAGGGAAATGTTTCAGGCTTGGTCATAGATTTGAATTTGATCATTTAATGGGTAATTTTTCACTGACACACACACATGCCTGCACTATTTTAGTGGGTTTTGACTCATTGCAGTTTGTATATAGCAGAAACGCTGTTGGTCGTTGCTGTTTCTCACAATCTTAAATCTCCCTTTCTTTTATTACATGTGCTCTGAAATTACTCGATTCTGATTGGTCAATTATGGCATTCAGCTATCGGATATTTCCTTATCCCTGCCACCATCCACAAAAATGAGATACGGTTTGGAGAATCATCACCAATGGCAAAGTTGTATCCAACCATCAATTTGATGGCGGATCTTGAAAGGTTCAAACGACCAGTGACAACAGATTCATCCGCTCTAAAATGCAAAAAGACTTCGGAGTGACTACAGAAAAAAGAGCCTGCAAACGGACCCATGCGAAGACAAGGATACATACCGGAAGGACATTACATGTAGTCACACAATGCTTACTTACGTTGTTAATATTAACAATTTGAGAACAAAGTATAATTAACATGGTTTTGCATGGTATGATAACTTAGATTTAATCCGTGCGATTTACTGCAATGTCAGAACCAGAACAAAAATGGATGTTTCTTACTAGTTCAGATGACATTTTCTGGTGAAAATTAATTAATATGTTAGTCCATACTTCCAAAAATAATAATCTGTGATTCTGAATGCCAGTATCCACACCGGCGCAGTGACTGACAGCTGCACACTCTCCTCAAACAATGTGTTCATCCACGCTGTGCCGTGTCGAGGGTGTCGAACTACAACTCACGTAAAGTCGATAATTCCACGAATGACTGCGATTTCAGATTTCGAACAGAGATGGCGACAAAGAGGAAAAAAGCTTGACTGCAGCTTAAAATACACACGGAATTAAATTAATTGGCTTTATGCCCAGCTGCACTACTTCCTGAACTTCAGCCAGCTCCTTGTTTCCTGTCTGCCATTATTGGCCAAATTGATTAATTCAGGTGTGTCTGATTATTGTTGCCATGACTACTGAGGTCAGGTACACCTGAATTAATCAATTTGGCCAATAATGGCAGACAGGAAACAAGGAGCTGGCTGAAGTTCAGGAAGTAGTGCAGCTGGGCATAAAGCCCATTGGACGACAGGTGAACTGAATCATTAATCAACGCACTAACACACACTAGTCCACACATACATGGGTATTTTTATAAGAGTACTTCCTGTTTAAAAAAAATAAAAAATATATATATATATATATTCCAGCCCGTTCTCATCCTTTAGCGTCACTT
>NW_024121099.1:48381597-48555671 GCF_016745375.1 Pimephales promelas
TAAAGAGAAGCCTTGCCAGCACCTATGTGAAAATAAAGCTTTTAATGTTGTTTATGTGTCTATTTGGCGTTTTTAATATGCTTTACAAACCCTGTGCCAATTTATTAGTCAGCACCATTGCTAAAGTGAACCAAAAATCGGTTTGAAATCGCTGGTTTCTGGAGTCACAAATTTTACCTTGTAACAATCACGTCAATGTGTCATGATCGTCAACGAGCGTGAGCTGGTTTGAAAGAGTGGGTGCGGGGCTAATTTGCATATTAGTCGAAGAGCTTATACTAAAGCTATTTTATGGCACAAAACTGTTAAATAAATTTCGGTGATCAAAGATGAGTTTTAAGGGATGCAATTATTGACAACAGTGGGACTTTAACACAATGAAAGGCTGTATTAACCCTGACAGTGATCTCTGTTTTCCATTTGTACTAAGTTGAAGTTAATTAGCATTTCATTTCTGATTAATTTAATGAGTTTTAAATTAAGTTAAGCTTTAATGAGCAGCACATCTAGGCTGGTAGCAGAATCCCCTTGTCACAAAGCGATTGTGTGTCTTAAAGGGAGCCATTCACCCCACGAAAATTATGTAATTATTTACTGCCCCTTATTTTGTGCCAAATGCAAACTTTCATTATATTTTTCAAGTTATCCAATTATGCACACTTTAAGTCAATGCTGTCCATCAACTTTGGTTGCACATATTCTTTTATGTCAACGTCAATTTGTTCATTTCGTTCGTTGAATGAACCAAATGACATGAAAAAAAGATTCGTTCATTTTGATAAACGAGTTCGAACAGGAGAGTAACGAACGCGCATCACAGAACAGAGCAAGGCGACCATTTGAGTTTATAAAATTTAGACTTTGTGTTTTTTTTTTTAAATGAGCGATCGTTTCGCTTGATAAGACCCTTATTCATCATCTGGAATCGTTTAAAGCCCTTTCAACAGTTTGCAGTTTGCACTGAAACTGTCTTTTGGACCTTGAACCATTTGGTTCCCATTGAAGTCCATTATATGGAGAAAAATCCTGGAATGTTTATCAAAAACCTTAATTTCTTTTCGACTGAAGAAAGAATGACATGGACATCTTGGATGACATGGGGGTGAGTAAATAATCAGCAAAAGTTTTTTTTTTTTTTAAAAAAAAGTGAAATACTCCTTTAAACTGACTTAAAATGAGTTAAATCTTGTATAACAAAAAAAAGCTGAAAATTGCATAACTTATTTTGATGAGTTGAAGCAATGTAAAAATATATGTTGTCATAACTTATTGATCATAATTTTGTAAAATAAGACCGTTTTACTAGTGTACAATAATAAATGGCATTAATAAATTAAGCAAAATATTTTAAAAACATACATTAATTACTAAGAGACTAATCAATATCCACAAAAGGACTGGAACATAGCATTCTGTTCAAATGAGTGAAGATAAAATCTAAATTGTTCAACGAAAGGAGCAGCTCACTCGTCAGAATTTATCACACCATAAAACATCTTCTGAATCACTCACATATTACTTCATAAATATACAGACATACTTTATTGCCTTTAGAGTCATATTTTCCTATAATCTTTTATGTTCTTTACTATCAGGTGTAAACACAGAGCCAAACCTTAACACACACATAGCCTACATGTCTATTGATAAGAAAAAACAATTTAAAGAAGTACCTTGTCTGTTGTGAGGGTTACAGACCACTACAGCTTAAGGCATTTCATTAGCTGATGACAGATGCTTGAGTGAAATTAGACCACTTCTCTTTTGGAGTGCATGTTAATTGCGACATAGGCTAAATGTCACTGAATGCATCAGCTCCTTCAAGGAGACTAGCAAGAAGTTTAGTTCAGAGCAAGGGTTCCTTGTATTTCTGATATCAGATGTGCAACTCTGATGAAACAAAATGTTTGACATGCAAATATTGACTCTCAGTCCTATAATGTCAGCCCATTCTCACCCCCAAGGCGTCACTTAACTGACGCCTTGGGAAGCATTTGGACATGCTTCAATATCTGACGCTTTAGGCGCCCTTTAGCGTCAGTTAGATGACGCCCTAGGATCGCGTGTACCCTACCCCCACCCCACACCTAAACCTAACCGCGTCCTCTAACTGACGCTTTCCTGTAGCGTCAGTTAGATGACGCCGTAGGATCGCGTCATGTAAGTGACGCTAAAGGGCGCCTAAAACGTCAAATATTGAAGCATGGTCAAAGGTGACGCCTTGGGGTGAGAATGCGTTGATAATGTTGAAGCACATCCCTAATTTTCAACCGCAACAAAATGAATGGCCTACTTGTCAGTGCATCTTCACCACCACTCCAAAACAGATAGAATACTGCTATTGAGTCATGATAAACCATTCTTTGTGAATATCAAACATAAAATTACACTCACTGTGGAAACAGCTGATGAGAGAAAGTCTGCAGAAATGCTTTGCCTTGTTCATAAATTCAATTGAATCTGTTTTTGTGTGATTATAGGTACTATGCATGAAAGTACCTGTGCGTTTTTGTAATTCTTTGCATTTTATATGGAAAAATGTCTGCAATGTATACTTCCGTGTGTTTATGTCTACTAAATTTATATATTACTTAACAAGAGCAAAGCAATCTAATTACAGGATTCCTCCTGCATATCACTCCATTCCAATTAATCATCTAATATTTGTTCATGCAGTCCGGCAGTAAGGAAAAGTGAAATATAAGGTATTAATATACACAACATAATTTTTGCCGGCAGAAACATCTTCCTTTAATATTCTTTCTCGCCTTAAAACAAGTGTGAAGAGAACATTTTCTACTGTGAGATTCCAAACAGCAATTTTTTAGTTAGAAAGAGCGAGATGTCTCACTGCAACACAGACTGTTACACCAACAAAAATCAGACACAGATCAAGTAGAGATTGCTCATTAATATTAGTTTACAGCGTTCAATGTTGTTCAATCCCTGTCCTTAAGTGTTTGAGTGTGTGTGTGTGTGTGTGTGAGAGAGAAAGAGAGAGAGAGAGAGAGAGAGAGAGAGAGAGAGAGAGAAGAGAGAGAGAGAGAGAGAGAGAGAGAGAGAGAGAGAGACAAAGGTGTCAGACACACTATATAAGGCTTCTGATATAATAAGAGCTGACACCAAAGGTCAGAGAACTGAAGCATCTCCAGTGTCCCTCTGTTCTTTAGAGATACACAAATAATCTACCGCAGTGATGTCAAAACGTCCTGTTGTGTTGCATTTAAATGATCTGAAGTGAGGGTCCTTGTGATACGTCATGTTTAACTGCTGGCCACTCGAGTACATCTGGGCAGAAGGCACTGCCACTGCAGGGAAAACGTATCCAAGAGGCTTCTGCTGATGTGATCCTACAACACTCAGGGGGAAAAGCCCACAGGGTAAAGGAGCGGAGCAAATGCAGTCAGGCGAATGAGTGTGCTGACATCCAGCATCTAAAGTACAGAAACTGTCTTGGAAAGGAAATGTGCGTGTGTGGAATAATCTGCCTCATCATTTGTAATCACACAAGTCACAGAAGTCCACAGCAAAGCTGAGAATGGCGCAAACTTAACACTCTTGCACTGCAGTTTTTCTTTGGCCTCGACCAGAGAAATCAGGTTGATGTAGACTTCCACACACACAAGCAATCAACTGAAACAACAGCCCTCTCGCCCTCTCTCTCTATGTTTCTATTTCTTTCTTTTTCTCAGGCTAATTTGACATTATCCTTGAAGGATCGAGGTCACACTCTGAAGTAACAATCACTGTCCAATCAACATCTCAGTCTGTCCCCAAATCTGACACAAATTTACAGCACATTAGCAGCACTGAACAGAATTACTTTAGAATTCTGGTAAAACTTTAAATGAGTTTATAATGTAATGGAGATGTTAACACATCATGAACAATGAATTTTATATATAACGTATTAATCGCTTTATATTTAATGATATTTATTTGTTTAATTCATATATAAATCAGATGTAACAAAGACTATAAGCTATTCATTATATGTTCATGTCGTCTAATTTTAATAATGTGTAAAAAGGTGCATTAATGCAAAGTAGTGTAAATAACAATAAATAAATAGAAGGAAATTGAATTTGTAAAATTAAAGTAGCATTAGATTAAATAAATATACTGAATAAATTGACAGAATTACAGTAAACCAGAACCAAAAACAGTATACAAATGTTTGAATGAAAACAATAAAGATTATCATAGTGTTTTATTATTACTGATGTATTTTTATAAACTTCTCAGATAAGTGCACTGCAACACATTATGGCATGAAATGAATTTGCGTTTGAAAACAGATATACTCACCGGCTTCTGTCCGCTGTCTTTGAGGACCCGTCACCTGACAGAGGCTTGGAGGAGCATCTGCCATCCTGCGTGTACCTTTATGAGTGTGTAAGTTTGTTACTAGTAAATATTGTTATACATTATAGATCTAACTGCATTCTGTTCGGCTCTTATTCATACCTCTGTCCTCCTTTATCTTTCTTTCCTTCTTTCTTGCTCTCTCTCTCTCTCTCTCTCTCTACTGCATGTAGAGGGAGCACAGGCAATACTGCTATTATAGCATATAAGATCACTTCCCCGGGGAATTTGTATGTGAAAATATTTTTGTGTGTATGTAAGAATATATTCTCAAGTGAAAATTCTGTCTCTCATTCTTGGCTAAACTAATTTAACATTTCTCTTACTTAAGATACCTCCTCCTCTTGAAGTTTAAGCTCAATATACCCCAAAAATCTTTTTAAAGCATGTTTAAATTCACCTTTGTCTAAGCCACACTTATCTATTTGCGTGTAAACGAAGGGCAAAACGAAGTTAATTTTGCATAATAGGTGCCCTTTAAAACTCAGTCGTATCATTACCATTCAGTATAATTCTCTCTTGATTCATACAAATGCAGCTGCTGCCATTTTGTGACTATTGTTTTGTACTTGTACACTTTTGGATAACAAACAGATACAATCTCTTATCCCCATAATTAATTATGTGGGAAAAATCGGTGTAATATGTGGAATGACTTTACCATATAGAGTTCAAACTGTTTTTATGGTTGTAATAAAATAGTAACAAATCCTTCCCTTGCGGGTCAATTTGACCCCCCAAATGAAATGAATGTGAAATTGAAAAAAAAAAAAAGTTTTTATATTACAAAATTTGTCAAAAAAATAAAAAACAATTATCTGACACAATCCAGAACATGCTCAAATGATGATATTGAGATAATAGAACATCACTAATCCAGAACATGGGAGGAAAGTGAACGCTAATACAGAAATTGGCGGGGGAATTAGCGGTTGGGGCATATGGGACAATGTTCAAGGATTTTTTTTCTTTGTTTCTTTTCTTTTTTTTTTTTTTTTTTTTTTAATCTTTTTAAAATATAAAAAGAATTAGGCCTTTAGCTTATTTGCTCCAGAGATATACAACCATCTAGTGGAAAAACTCATTAAATGCATCTTATATTTGTTTTCCCACAAGAGGTCAGCAGAGACAATAATGTTGGTCTCTGATGCACTGCAGTTTAACTGGTCTTTGCATGCACTGTAGTTATTTTATTTGAGTATTTATGTGAAAGAATGTAAGGAAATGTGCTAATTTATATTAAAATCATTGGTAAAAATCTAGTAATTTAGAGGTAAATAAAATAATACTTAATAAAAACATCTCCAATAAAATAGCAATAAAACAAGACGTAGGCTAGTTTTTTATTTTAATTGTAATTGAAGAGTTCCGATGCAAAAGCCTCTAAACGCCATTTGAAATTTTCTTCTTTAATGATGATTTTTATCAAGCTTCTATATTTAAGTTCAGTAATTTCACTTAAATGACAATTAATAGGTAATTATCATTGCCATTTAAGTGAAATTACTGAACTTAAATATACAAGCTTGATAAAAATGATCATTTTAGAAGAAAATTTCAAATGGCACTTAGAGGCTTTTGCATCTGAACTCTTCAATTGTCTATCACAATATAGTTAATTAATTTAATTTGATCTTTTAATTTGATCAAACATTATGAAAAATAAAAGAAAAATACAAAAAGAAATAAACAGTACATACATTTTTTCAGGGAGCCTACATTAGGTCAATTTAAAGGGTTAGTTCACCCAAAAATGAAAATTCTCAGTCATAATTTACTCAACCTTATGTTCCAAACGGTAAGACTTTCTCTCATCTTAAGAACACATTTGAAGGTATTTTTAATGAAATCTGAAAGATTTCTGTTTCTCCATGACAGCCATGCAACTACCACTTTGATGCTTCAAAAAGTTAAAGGTGCTCTAAGCCATGTCACACGTTTTTTAGGCCCAAACATTTTTTGTCACATACAGCAAACATCTCCTCACTATCCACTAGCTACCTGTCCCCTAAACACACTGTAAAATAATGCGGCCTATGCAGGCAACCCGCTCCACGAAACATAACAAACTGTTCCAGCCAATAACTGACCAGAAGGCCCTGGGGGTGGGGTTTGGGGGGGTCAGTGCTGATGAGGAGGAGGGAGGGTCTATCTAGCCTCCGTTTTGTTTGAAAATACTTTAAACGTCAACAAGAAGTCACGTCACCCGACATCGCTTAGAGCACCTTTAATAAAGAGATCTTTAAACTAATCCATTAGAATTGAATGGTTTAGTTCAAATTTTCTAAAGAGACACAATCACTTTATATGGTGAAGAGATTGAATTTGGACATTTATTCACATATAAACATTGATCATTAAACATAAACAGAAGCTCAACTTGCTTGATGCGCTAACCTCATTGGTTCTTACGAAGCTCAAACATGCTGCGTAATACTAGAATAAACCTCATTGGTTCTCCCATGTCAAACGAAACTTGAGCTTCCGTTTACCACAGCTGATGTGTGTGTTGATGAATGTTTATATGTGGATTAAAGCAAATCTTGGCTCCTGCTGTCCCTCATCGACGCAAAAATATGGCTCTTATTAGAATGCTGTCATTCTTAAAGCACTGGAACTAATACAATGTGGTATTGTAGGCTACTGTTTTTATTAGCAGGGTATCACAATACCATTCTAGGACTTTAGCACTGTCATTAGGTGTTTCAATTCCACAATATAACATTATGGTTACAGGAAAAGATCTTTTAGCTAGAAAAACAGATTTGTGAGAATTAGCGAATCTGAAGGTGTCAGAATAAACAGAAACCTATTTTTAAAGTAGGCCTACCGGTACTAACAAAATGTGTTGTTGTGCTGTTTTTAATTGCAGGTTATTGTGATAGCTGGTGTCACTTCATTTTATTAAGGAAGATGCTTTTGTTAGTTTAATGGAAATGACTAAAAAAAATCCTAAAAGATTAGGATGGAATGTCATATTGAGGCTTGGAACTTTTTTAGTTTGACACATTTTCCCCCAACCAACCAACCAACCAACCAACCAACCAAAAAAAAAAAAAACTATTTGAAATTCACCCCATGTTCAATTTAAGGAAACTCATCTATTATTTCCATTTTTAGTTACATTTTTATCCAAAATTGTAGGCTACATAGACATGAAAATGCAACATAACATAAATGATCCTCCGCCAATTTTGTGTGCCGTTAATAAAATGCATAACTGTCCTCAGTCTTAGAAATGCACATTTTCTGTGTGGTCTTGTTGATATGAGAGATGATTTGGCTGCTGTCAGACAGAAGGAACATTGTGCTCCTGTAATTACACTAACTAACCACTAGATGTCAGCATAAAATACGGGCATTCACACCACCAAACAAACAGTAGACTGTAGACTCCCTCACAGGATATTTCAAACTTTTAACGGTTGAAAATAATTCTGTGCCAATTCCTCAGAGTCAGAATCATAAGCTGGCGTGCTGGAGGAGTTTGCTTAGAACTCGTGGCAGTTGACAACTCTCATTTTCAGGCGTAAAATAAGCCATCACTCCATAATGATATCCTAAATTCACCAAATTCCCATAATTTAATTGTCAAGATAGACGCCATATTTAATTTAACGCAATTACTTGACACAGCGTGGTCATTAGGGACAGTCTGGACAGACATAGCTTACACACAATCGGGTGTACTGTAGGCTATGAAGTCACATATCATTTTTATCCATTGGATTTATTTTTTATTTTTTTAGAAAAGCACACATTTTTAATGTAAGAATGGGTTTGGACACTGGTTTGTAATGCAAAAATTTTACAGTTTACTGCACTTTGTCATTCAGAACAGCTCATGTTTTGCATAATAAGGTGGATACAACATGTAAACCATTGCTAGAACTGCCTCTCACAGACCCATTTTCATTCTCATTAGATTACCTGGCATCCCTGTTCCATTAGACTGATTTTGGGGAATAGTTAAAAATAATAAAAGCAACAGGTAAAGTAATATAAAAAAGAAAATGGAATATAATTTCATTTTTATTCTGAAGTTCTTTTCATTGTTTATAATGAAAATTAGTAAAATACCAACTTGATAGAGTGATAAAGTGATAGTCAAGTAGAGAGAAAGAGAGCAAGACTGACGGACAGAGATTTACTTGAAGGCATGAGGGGCAGGACCACCTAACGCCAATGCCCAACCCCCTCACCCTCTGAAGACACACTAAAGCCCATTTCCTCTCTCTCACTCTGGCTCTCAGTCCAGACTGCTGCTCCAGACCTCACCGCCCCTATCCATTCAAACCAACTTTAAGGCACACGTCTGTGTGTGTGAACCTGCATTTCATCCAGAGCCTGCTGTGTGCCTTCAGGAGCCTCTTAGTTTGTTAAAGCTTCAGTTGGAGGATCGTGAGCAAGATGAGGATCGTACTACTGCTGCTGGTCGCCCTGGCAGGGCCTTTCTGTACCTTTATCCAAGCAAGTAAGTCAAAACACACACACATATAGTGCTATTCTTTCTTTCACACACTCTGTCCATTCTCCTCATCTGTTTCAAGGGACCATAACCTTCATTAATTCAATTCAATTTTGTTTGATTACACACAGTATCTCAACTAAATTATGTTTGTTTGCTGTGTGTGTGTGTGTGTTTCAGTGCCTTCTGTTCATGATAAACATTATCCAGACTTACGTTCCTCTCATTTGGACCTTGTGATGGGAAAATGATGTAATGGTGCAATGATTGTTACACCACTATGTACCAGTTTTGAGTTAGTCAGCAGCACTGATTTATTGCTTCGTTTCTCTCAATCTGGACAGGGTTACACATGTGTATTAATAGAGCCGACTCTATATTTAAGGGAGGCATTTGAGCATTTCGTACACAGGCTGGTTACATCTAAGAGCAGTGAAGGCCTGAGAAAAAAAGAGAGAGAGAGAGACTCCCCATATGTGCTTATTTTGTATGTCTTTCTCTCCCTCTGCTCACCCCCCTTCTTGTAACCATCTTTGGCGGGGTATCAAGCTTTCACCCCTCTCAGAGGTGGGTTGGAGGGGCACGCGTGTTATTTTTAAACTGCAGCGACTGACTCACTCTGCTCAGGGTCGGTAACAGCCCTCTAAACATCACATTAAAATACTCAGCAAGTTTCAAACTTGGGAAAAGTTCACTCCCTGAAATTAGAGGAGCGTCACCAGTGCACAATCTTCCTCTTCAGACTTCCTTCTTTTTCTCTCATTCTTTTTTCCTGTTGCCATTCGTCTCCCATTTTTCCCATTCTCCCAGTCTGGTGGTGCCACTCCCTGTTCTAAAAGCGGGGCGTAATCAGACAGCTAAAAGTTTCTACTCTATAGGCTGCACTGTTAAATATACAGCATTATGTACAGTTCTTTTGGAAGAATCTAAAATGTGTGTTGTTCTATGAACTTTTTAACTTTTCAGATGGCACACTCTATGTGTTGTGTATGTGTTATGAATAGAGTAATGGTAAACTGACATGTGAGAGCACAGGTATTGGGTGTACTGGGTGTGGGTGTTAATTTAGCTACATGAACCCTGAAACTCTCTCAAGGCCTCTGAATGCAACCACAAACTATATTCACAAACTATATAGCACTATATTCACAGAGCTCAATCAAACTCACATTTAACTTCAGAGTGCAGTCAGATTTTCAATGAATTTGTTTTGAATGCATCTTGAGCTCCATACAACTCAAAATACATTAAAGTCATACACTGTCATTCAACTTCATTATATGAATGCACTTCCAACTCGATCTCACGACCAAGTTGTACGAATTCGACGAATGATTAAAAAGTGGCTAATTCGTAACAATTCGATTTTGCTAAATCGTACATATTTTACGAATTGGCCAATTCGTATGAATTCGTACGAATGACCCACCCCTTACCCCGCCCCTAAACCTAACCATTACGAGGGTTTAGACAAATCGCACGAATTAGTACGAGTGAGGTCGTACGAATTAGACACTTTATAATCGTGCGTCGAATTCGTACGAATTGGTCGTGAGATAGTGTTGGCACTTCTCAAAAGTGGTGGATTTATTACGAAAAAAATAGATTAAAGCTGTAAGAAATGTAAATTAACTATTAAAAATGACTAAAGCACATAACAAAACTGCTAAAACCTCAAATTAGCTCCACACTGCCTGACAGAGAATGCAAATTAACTCCATAAAACAGATTCTGAATGCCAATCAGAGTGAACGCCTCACTCCTGAATCTGAACTGAACTCATCAGAAATCACAATCACTATCGGTAAACTTCACAAATGTATTTATATTTAGAATTGTTTACTTCTTAGTATTTAAAATTTAGATTTGTGGGTAATTGTGGTGGAGCTTGAGTATGTTGAGGTTTGTCTCCCTGAGGTCTGAACTTCAGTTGTATTTTAGATTAGTGTGTGTGTGTGTGTGTGTGTGTGTGTGTGTGTTATAGTCTGCGATACAGTATGTTGTTCCCTGGAGATTATGAGTGTGAGAGCCTAAGCATGTGTGTGTACTGTTGGTGATAAGGGATATTTTCCACTTGCTCTGTCCCCTGCTGCCCACTCATGGCATGCGTGTGTATGTGTATCTGTGAGAGGGAGGGAATCTGCTTTCATGAGATGTTCTTCACTTGTTCTTCCTTTCCAATAACATTCCAGCATCATACTCCCTCACAGCCTGAAACACACACACACACACACACACACACACACAGACACGCACGCTGAAGCAGTTGATGGATATTCTTTTTAATATAGATTAAGAGTAATTAATTGTTCAACAGACACCCAATACTGGCCTCTTGTGTTCTATTTCCCTTGCTCTCTGATTTTATCCTCTATTTCTATTTGTCTCTCCTTTTTCTGGTCTTTCCCTTTTATGGTATGTTTTTTTGTCAGGGAAATGTTTCAGGCTTGGTCATAGATTTGAATTTGATCATTTAATGGGTAATTTTTCACTGACACACACACACATGCCTGCACTATTTTAGTGGGTTTTGACTCATTGCAGTTTGTATATAGCAGAAACGCTGTTGGTCGTTGCTGTTTCTCACAATCTTAAATCTCCCTTTCTTTTATTACATGTGCTCTGAAATTACTCGATTCTGATTGGTCAATTATGGCATTCAGCTATCGGATATTTCCTTATCCCTGCCACCATCCACAAAAATGACATACGGTTTGGAGAATCATCACCAATGGCAAAGTTGTATCCAACCATCAATTTGATGGCGGATCTTGAAAGGTTCAAACGACCAGTGACAACAGATTCATCCGCTCTAAAATGCAAAAGACTTCGGAGTGACTACAGAAAAAAGAGCCTGCAAACGGACCCATGCGAAGACAAGGATACATACCGGAAGGACATTACATGTAGTCACACAATGCTTACTTACGTTGTTAATATTAACAATTTGAGAACAAAGTATAATTAACATGGTTTTGCATGGTATGATAACTTAGATTTAATCCGTGCGATTTACTGCAATGTCAGAACCAGAACAAAAATGGATGTTTCTTACTAGTTCAGATGACATTTTCTGGTGAAAATTAATTAATATGTTAGTCCATACTTCCAAAAATAATAATCTGTGATTCTGAATGCCAGTATCCACACCGGCGCAGTGACTGACAGCTGCACACTCTCCTCAAACAATGTGTTCATCCACGCTGTGTCGTGTCGAGGGTGTCGAACTACAACTCACGTAAAGTCGATAATTCCGCGAATGACTGCGATTGCAGATTTCGAACAGAGATGGCGACAAAGAGGAAAAAAGCTTGACTGCAGCTTAAAATACACACGGAATTAAATTAATTGGACGACAGGTGAACTGAATCATTAATCAACGCACTAACACACACTAGTCCACACATACATGGGTATTTTTATAAGAGTATTTCCTGTTTAAAATATATATATATATATATATATATATATATATATATATATATATATATATATTTTAGAAGAATATCAGTAACCAGACAGTTTCTGGTCTCATTGACTTCCATAGTAGGAAAAAAATATACCATGGAAGTCAATAAGACCAGAAACTGTCTGGTTACTGATATTCTTCTAAATTTAAAAAAAAAAAAAATCGGCAGAATACGTTCGAAAACGGTAAAACTCAACTGTTTAACTCTGGGGGAGTGGTAAAATGAGCCTATTTAAAAAAGTGGAGTATCCCTCTAATATTCACCCGAACCCAAGGCGTCATAAATCCTTTAGCGTAATATGAGACTACCCTACCCTACCCCACACCTAAACCTAACCATCACAGCGCGTGTTATATTAACGATAACGGGTGCCATGTGCATAGTATAGCGCCGTTTTGTCATATAATGTTCTATATGACGCTAAAGGATGAGCAAGTGTTGTATATTCACACAAGCACGGTTTAAAAAAAATCTGTCCACATAAAAACGCAAAAACACGCAATGAAGCGATATAACCCTAACCATAAAACCATGTTGGCCAATCAGAAGCTTGAAAAAAGGTTATTACCAGTTTCGGTAGGCTAACAACATTTTGGCTACGTCCGTCATTGCACAGACTTGCCTTGTGTAAATAAAGGAGATAGCAGCGCACAATCTGACGTCAAGCAAAGGAGATACTGTAACAGCACGTATTCGACGTCACAAGCCAAAATCTCCGGTTTCAACGATTACGCGACAACACTGCAATAGGAGTTTCTGAAACTCTTCACCCTGCCAGGAGTTTTCAAAAAGGTTTGGTTTCAGTGACCTGAGACTGCGTTTGCGTGTGGACGAACGGCTAACCCGCATAGAAAAAGCTGTGGTTTCGAAAGTACCCGTGTTCGTGTGAACAGGGCCTAAGTCAAACAGGAACAGGGAAAACAGAACCAAAACACAACCAGAACAGATCATGTTACACAAGCAGTATAACAAATATGTAAAATAATTTAAAGCGGCTGACACTGGAAGTATGTGCCTGCTCATTAAAAATAACATGAAGATCAGTCTGTTAATCCAGGAAATTGAAGGACTACTTTCAAGTCTCTTAAATTAGACAGCAGACTTGCTTTTTGATTGTTTAATACAAACGTGACTTTCACTATCTTGCATCCTAGTAAAAATGCCCTCAGACAACTTTAGTAGTTATATTATCACTGCAGTGTTTGTCTTGCTGCTATGCCATGTTTGTACATTGTAGTGGACTATTTCTTAGCAGAAGCTTACGATAAAATATACAGGTAAGATTATAAAGTTACAAATGCGCATCATGAGTCCTGATCACCATGTCAGGGTTTATTTATTGATAATGAGCGGTTGACTGCAGCCTACATTATTTCTTACATAATTTACAGTTACAGTTTCTGCCCATACTGCTGTGTACAACTCAGAGAAAGAGAGGGGGAGAACAGCTGTGTCTTTCTCCATACACTGCTGCCCCCATCGAATCATGTGTATTTATGTGAGTGTGTGTGTGTGTGTGTGTGTGTGTGTGTGGTGGTTGGAAAGGAAGAGAGCCATACTTAGAACTAATTGTTGGGGTCTCAAACATAATGAGCTGATTGTTAGCAGCAGTCAACAAGGACATTAATGTAAGCACTCAAGCACAAATACACCCAGGACATTCTGATCTCTGACCCATTAATAACAGTATACTTTTGTTTGATTGTAGCACTATGAAAAGCAATAGTGATATTTGTAACAGAATTTTTTTATTTTTTTTACACCCACGTATATAAATAATGTTCTCCTCTCACGTAAGAGGTCTTAAATTGTTATGACACTTTATTTTGGAGGTTAATTAGGTTATACATTTATGTTTAAAATTACAAAGTGAGTGGGAACATGTTATTAAAACAAGTTCACCCTAAAATTAAAAAGATCTGCATGTCACTGACAACCTCATGTTGTTCTTTATTCTGTGGAACGTAAAAGAAGATATTTTGTACGCTTCTTGTTCCTTCAATGCTGTTACGGTGAATAAGGAAATTAAGCTTTTCAACTTTAAAAAGAACTCAAAAGTACCTTAAATGTATACAAATTTTCATTAATTTCGAAACCGGATCAAGGAATCATTCCAACTGGATTTGTGAACTGGATCAACACTGAAAGGATTCGTTCACAAAATGAGCATCGCTACTTCTCTTAGGAACTCTCATGAACGTGCAGGGAAGTGCTATAGAGAGATTTTTACCATAACTTTTAGTTTTTAGCTCAAACAAAATAATTATATGGCCTCACAATCGAGTGCCGAAGTAGGCCAAAACGCGGAAGTGAGTTGGCATTTTAGCACTACCGGTTCCCTCGCTCTAAAGTCTATGGGATTTTTGAACGGGTGGGTTTTTGCTAAATCGCCTGAAATAAGGTCTGAGGTGATCAAAGCCTCTAAATATTAGAACACACAGTTATTACTTTATTGTGTCTGCTTGTGTTTTTTTTTAAAACTTTATATAGGCTTCAAAATGTATAAATTTTGGATTAACTTGTAAAGATTATCTTGATAGAAGTGTAAGGGTCACAACTCTTTGTTAAACACAGATCTTATTTTTTTGCAATTTTCCAAAAGTCTATGGGGAAAATGCATACCTTTTCGATCGAGGGAACCCAAGCACCGCTAGCTTGCGAGTTGTCCTACAAAGTGACATCATCACTTCGGCACTCTAAAGTCATGGACTATTGAAAATTGATTTCTCTCATATAATTTTAACATTTTAAAAATAATGGCCATATTCTTCTGAATTTCCCCTTCAGGGTTTTACAGAAGAAAGAATAAAGAAGTAAATGATGACACATTTTCATTTGGGTGAACAAACAAACCATTTAAATTCCACACTGCTGAAAGTGTCTGAGTCACATAATAACCAGTAAAAGATAAATCTGCTTCATGAAACTCATATGAACATTTTCTGTTACAAAAGAACCCTAACATTAACTCGCCATTAACCCAGAGTTGATAACGTGTGCTGAGTCTTTTAACCAATGCGGAGTTTGATATTTCAGCAGCTGAGGTGGTGTTATTATAAAGGGAGGTGCCCAACAGATCGGTGAGAGAAAGTCTCTCATATGCAATCCATCTGGCTTGGACACCAGCACAGATCTGAAATCAGTTTTTGCTGTTTGTCTCTAATGGTTGTCATTGTGAGCAGTGAAGAAAGATCTAAGAGCAACCACTGAGGAAACTTTTTGGCCATGTTTGTTCTCCAGTGCTTCATTTCCTTGTGTCCAGTTATTGCCGACTTAATCCAGGAAGTGAGACAATTAGTCTGGTTGAAGGTATGACGTACAAAGGAAGTGATCTCATTAGTGTGGAGCTGAAGGGCGTGACTTTCTGTAGGGTGGAATGGCAGAATGTTTTTGTATGTAATGTGACTGTCTGAGTGAACGTGTAAGTCTGTGTTTGGGCTGATGGAGAGGCCGGAATGTTCTCACTATTAACGGCGGGCCATGGGAACATTCTGGCTCACCCATCTGATACAAGCATTAGAGAACGAAAAAAATCAGTGGCTGTGTAGAGAGCTCGCCATTTTGTTTTGCTGTCCGAATGTATAGTGATGATTATTATACCCTATATAGTCCACTCAATGTATCCCAGAATGCATTTTGAAAAGTAGTGTACAACCGATGGTCACTAACCCAAGCCCTACACAACATAATGCTGATCGTAAAAATGGCGTACGGACGAAAAGGGGAGCAATACAAATTTTTCATACAAATGTAAGTTATGGTCTGTCTCGTTTCACTTATAGTTTTACAATTTTGTCAGACATGTATAAATTGTTTGTAAGCAGGCACGCGTTTAAATAGTGCGACAGCAATGACGTAATCAACGGCACCGAGACACGATCGAGTAGCGTCCAAAAGTGGTGTTTCTATATGGTGGTGAGCTCGCTATATAGTGCTCTACTCCCTACCCCCTACATAGAGGTTAGGGAGTAGTGGTTTGAGTGGAGATTTCGGACACAGCCAATGTCTTTGGAATTTCTCCATTTTCATCCAACTCTCTAATGCATGTTGAAATGTAACATCTAAGGGAGGGTTTCTAGTATAACATTTTTATAAAACCTTTTTGTTGTTTATGTTCCAGGTACTCTGGTGGTGCCAACATTGGCTGAGGTGACTCCAGAGCCAGTCATTTCATCAGACACGACTGCTGTCATTGTCAAAACAGAAGCACCAGAAGCACCAGAAGCACCAGAAGCTCCTCAAGAGGCTACTTTAACACCAGGGCATGTTTCTACAGAAGCAGCTGCCTCAACAGATGAACCGCCATCAGTTTCCACAGAAGCACAAGCTACACAATCAGAAGTCCCAATAAAAACCACATCCCCAGGAGATGAAGCAAAATCAACAGCTCTACCAGCAGTGGTGGGAGCCACCACTAAAGCCCCCAATGAGGTCACAGAGTTGAAAGCAAATACAGAAGACGCTAAAAACATGGAAATAGGGTCTGGCGAGGATGTAGACATTGTGGAGGAAGGTGAGATATACAGCACTACAGACATACAGTGTAATTATTGAATTGAGAATCTGTGCGAGTGAGGATGAGCAGTCATTGACATGATATCTGGTGTTCTTCCTTATTCCAGGTATGGGCACGGGACAGTTGGTGGGGATCGTAATCGGCGCATTGGTCGGAGTGATTGTTGTCATTGCTGTTATCATCTTGGTGGTCAGAAGAATGGGCCAGTACTCGTAAGTATATATATAACTTTTCTTTTAAATATAATTAAAGGAATGAACATTTAGTCATTATTTGCATGACCTTTTTGCTTTTTGCTTATCCAATGTTGCACTGATAATACTGTGTGACAGATGTCGTTGCTGCTTTATGAACATGTTCTCTGTATGAATGACTGAGGTGAAATATTGCATGCTGACAGTAAATGATTTCTATGTTGTAGGACTGCAAAGAAACGAAAGCCTCAAAAACAAGACAGCATCTTGATCTCTGTAACTGTCTTACTGTTTCATAGATAATCCTGATTAATCAGTGTAACACAATTGCTCTTAAAATATAAGCATATAACAGCTTAACACAACTATGTTGCTACTCCAATAGTTTTCTACCAATGTTCATCTAAATGGCAAATATTGGAGAAAAACACCACTGAAGCATATCAAGGCTAATGCCGAACAAGGAAATTATGTCGTAATGGAATCTTATACCTGCCAAACAGAGGTGCAGTGGTTATATGGTTAGCATCGCTCTTCGCCATCTTAGAAAATGTTCTGAAATGGAGTGGCAATACAGTGCTGTTTATGCTATGTTATTTGTGGTACTAACATGGTGTTGCCCAAAAAAACAAAAAACTAAATAAGAGGGCCAAAAATAACCATTTGTATTCATGTCCTTAAAAACATGTTTTTGTTTCGGTACAATTTCAATCAAGTATCCCTGGATCAAACTCATGAATGAAACGGATAACTGCAACTGAAATGTTTAATAACATATTAATGTACTGTAATTCATTTGTTTGTTTATCTTTGTATGTTACATGTATGAAAAAAAGAGCTTTAATAAGTGTCCGTTGCTGCCATTTGTACTAAACTGCCTTGTCGTCTTTCTTTCCCAGCCCCTGAAAAGGAAGGCGCGACAGGAAGAGAAGAAGAAGAAATTGCGGAAGTTCTGAACTATTGTTCTAATGTTTTAAACAATGTGAGCAGCACTCTCACCATCCACCCAGGACTAAGGGGAGCAGGAGAGTGCCCCATCCCCTTTCCAATTGAAAAAGATGCTCTCCCCAACAACCCTCTGACAAAAACACCCACAAGCCCCTTATTTAGTCTGAAAAAACAAAACAAAAACATTTATACACTAACAGTGGGAGGCTACAGGAAGTTACAATATCTTTAATGCATATGTAACATGATGTTAATGGATGTGGTCTCACTAACTGTGAGTTTGTGAATGGCCTAATAAACGAAAATTAGCAAAGAACTGCACATGCAAGCAAAAGCTTGCATGTTTGTTTTAATTCCACTGAGTGTAAATATCATACAAAGATATTTAATGCCTTCATGTGTGACAAAAAGCCAATCCAAGATCATTATTTTTCTCAATTTCTCTTTTTCCTCTCTGCAGATGTGTTCAATAGGACTATGACGCATTATGTACAGTTTATGATGCATATAGGCAGATGCTGTGGACACATTCTGTTCCCAGAATAGGCTCCAGATGTGTAATTTACTGGCCTAGCAGCATTAACTAATTTTATTAATTCATATTTAAGGGGAGCAGCACACAATCAGTGCTTGAGATTTACTCTTTTGAAGTGCATTAATACGGAGTGTCTTGACTGTGTTGTTAACTGTCACCCATTCCAAAAGTGACATCACTTCCTCTGGGATGCATCATTATTATGTGTTCCAATCAGCTTAGCTTCATGCGTGCAGCTGGCATGTATAACTAAAATCCTGATGTTTCTCACCATGGATTACGACATTTTAACAGCATACAGACATTTTGCATGGTTTAGTTGTTTGCATTTCTTTTTTGTCAATGTTGGGTTTGTGTTTCTTACTGACGCTCTAGCGTGGCTATCCTGGGCTTTGCTTTAAGAGATCAGTAATAGGTGCACTGAATGATGAAGAATAAATGTTCAATATTGAGAAAGGACTTTAGACACTGCAACAGTTTGCAAAGATATATATATATTTTTGTTTTGTCAGATTCCTCTTTATATCCCTTCACTATATGATCACATTTTACCATTAGATCTCAGAATTCACTTATAACTGAGTGGTTATGTGTTTTTTTGTTTTGTTTTTATTGTTCGGTTTCAATAAAAAAAGTTCCAAAGTATGTTGTATTCCCATGTTTTGTTGTTGTGTTAGTGGATTCCAGATAACATTGTCTGTTTGTCCGTGTTTACTTTCAGCCCTTTTTACTCCGAATTCCAGCCTCTCTCTCTCTCTCTCACACACACACACACACACTGGTATTCCAGTCAATATGAGGACATTCCATTGGTGTAATGGTTTTTATAACGTATTGCAGTTTTTTTTTCAACTTCTTACACACATTTTCAAAACCTTGCCTCTTTTTTTTTCAAAACTTTACACACAAATTGAAGAATTGCATACACAAAATGCCTCACATCTCTTGCAAAATCAAGTTAGATTGTTAGATTTTTGTGTGTTACATAAAAAAATTGTGTGCTGTGGTTTGCAAAAGGTGTTTTATGAATTTGAAAACTGAGTCGATGGCCAAGAATTGGTGTTTGGTTTTGCAGATTTGGTGTGTGTGGTGTTTGAGTGTCAGGATTCATAAATTGTGTGACAAGTAACTTGGATTTGGTGTGTAAGCAGTTGAACTGTAATAACATTTTCAAGCCCCAAACCCTAAACCTACCCATCACAGACAGCTTTCTGCATTGTTACATTTTCAAAAAAGAGCTGTTTCATCATGGGAACCATTTGGTCCTCACAGCGTAGGCTGTTACTAGGCACACGTACATAGCCAATACATGCCTATGCACTTTTTCTCACATAAACACACACCCACACACTCCCTCTCTGTCTCTTTAATCTGTTATAAAGACTGACAGAGGAAGAGATTGAGAGTTAATGAGTAAAGGCATCGTTGTAAATATGAATATGTTCTTCAGTGACCTCTCCGGTTGGGTAAATAGCAAGAGTGCCAAACAGCAGCCACCAAAATTATTCAACGTCAGACAAGAACATTGCATTTTGTATGAAGTTGGTTTCTGACGTCAACCTTATTTTTTTTGTCATTGTTTTGGAGCACACAGGACACAGATACATCAAAAACTATTTTGTTACAAAATACAAATACTGGCTCATGTAATGTAACAAAATAAAATACAAAATAATTGTGAAAAATTTATTTAAATACATTTTATTGAAAAATATAAATACAAGTAATCAATATTTTGAAAATACAAAAATACTCCCACAATAAGTCCCTGTAAAGGCAATTCTAAATAAAAAAAATTCTAAACGCATTATAAATGTTAGAAATGTAACATTGTTAGAAATGTATTGCTAAAACATATTACTAAAACTGTGAACTGTGTGAGGTACTGAATTGTGGAGTTAGACTGTTAAACAATTTTTCACAATTGCTATTTTCCGGATTTTTTGGGCGGGGCTAAAACAGGGCTTGATGAAGCGCTGGAGCCCCTGAGCTCGTGGACACGCCCCTACTTGATGATGCACTGAAGCCACTGAGGCTGGCCCCTCCCCTAACAATAGAGCACATTTGCATCAGTTTGCCGCTTAATCACGAGTTACTGTCAGTACTATTAGTTATTCCAGCCTACAGTTTGCTACCTAGCTATGCCTTCGACACAGTATGCGTAGGCTACTATATCTGGATGCGATCGTGCACAAAACAGATCGGTGTCTTTATTGAAATTTCCTAAAAACGATCACATCAAGAAGAGGTGGATTAATTTTGTGGAGAGCCAACCTTGATGAAGAGCTGAGGATCACCGCCAACACCCGCCCCTGTTGTGATCATTTTACACAGGATCATTTTATAAACTTTCGTCGGAGACAACTGGGATTCACTGATAATCCGTTGTTACTGGTGAACGGGCCGAACCGACGATCTCCCAGCAGCTTTCCCGCGAGTGGGCGTGGTTTCAGCGCAGCCAGCAGACACGCCCCCAGCGTGCTGAACACAATAAAAAGAGGCTATTCGCTGCAGTTCATTCGACATCCCCGCCGCTACACGGCGTGGGTCGAAACTACAGTAAAACCTAAATAGCTAATTTACTTCTAGCCGAAATAGCGAAACTATTGAGCAAAGGTGCAATAGAGCCTTCATCTCAAGCTCAGAGCGAAGGGGGCGCTGCTCGAGGGCAGACCGGTCTTAGGCCAGTGGTCAGAACTGAATTTCGGACCAGACAGACGGTCTAGAAACAATGTTCCAGCAGGAGAATGGTCTCTGCACCCGGTCCTACTGGTCCTACTGCTGTGGGAGACATTCGGCAGAGCACAGGTTGGCCTGTTTGCGTCCCAAGAAAACGCTCACTTTCCTACGATTTTCTCCAAGAGCAGGAATGCACTGGCCCACGTCTGGCCCCGCAGCCAATTCTATGCTTTTCCCTCCGTCTTGCTCCTGCCTCAGGTATTGGAACGAATCAAGGAAAACGGACACTCAGTGCGACTTGTGGTTCCGCTCTGGAAAACCAGGCTTGGTTCCCAGTTCTGATGCAGCTGACAAGCACTACACCATGGCCAATACCGACGAGGAAAGACCACCTCTCTCAGTCCAAGGGCTTGATTTGGCATCCTCGCCTAAAACTGTGGTCCCTGCACAGGCTATCAACGGGTACCCGCGTACTCCCAGAGGGAGTGTTAAACATGATCACGCAGGCTAGAGCGCCGTAAACTAGATGACTCTATTCCTCAAATGGTCTGTGTTTTCTGGCTGGTGCAAAGTTTGAGGCTTTTCACCCCTAGACTGTGGGGTTATGGAAGTGCTCTGCTTCCTTCAAGAGCTACTGGATAAGGGCAGAACCCCATCCATGCTCAAAGTTTATATGGCGGCCATAGCAAACAAAACCATACAAAACCTGTGACTGGCCAGTCACTGGGGAAGAGCAATCTGGTCATCCGCTTCCTTAAGGGAGCTAAGAGGCTGAATCCTCCCAGACCCCCTCAGTCCCCATGTCGGACCTTTCCACGGTTTTTGAAGCCATGAAAGGTGCCCTGTTCGAGCCAATCCATTTGTCATTCCTTCAAGACAAGTGTTTCTCATGGCTCTTGCTTCAGGGATTTACAAGCGTTCTCAGTAAGCGCAACATGTATGGAATTTGAGCCAAATGACTCGAAAGTCATCCTCAAATCAAGACATGGGTACATGCTTAAATCCCACAACACACTGGTCAGGGCTCAGGTTATTTCCTTGTCTGTCCTGCCTGTTAACAATGAGGAAAAGGATGCAAGCTTCCTTTGCCCAGTCAGGGCATTAAGAGCTTATGTGTCTCGCTCATCTGTTTTCAGACAGACTGAGCAGCTCTTCGTTTCCTGAAACAGAGCCTATCCAAATGGATAGTTGGTGCCATAGTGCTGGCATACACGTCTAAAGGCTTGAAGTGTTTTACACTGTGTTCCCCTAGCATAAGATATTACGCAGTACGAGAGAACCTCTCGTAAGAGAACCTCGGTTACTGACGTAACCTCGGTTCTCTCTAGAAGAGGGAACGAGTACTGCATATCTTTGCTGTGCCTGCAACACACTCTAGTTTGCTTCGGCAATGAAAAAACAGATTATATCAGCCAACAAGCTATATTTATAGGCCCAGGCCACGGCAGCTTTGGTGGGAGGTGACGTAGTGGGTGCGAAGCGGCCCCATTGGATCTGACGTCACCAAGGCCCTCTCTTGATAGGCTGCTGCAGTTGTCGCAGGACAGCCAATATTGCACGCAAACCACCTTGTCTATGTCTGCATGCTGCTGCAACACGTTTTACATTAATTCAAAATTAAGAATAATTTTTGGCTTCAATATCGGGTGGAAAAGAGGTTTTCCCCTAGATATTACGTAGTACTCATTCCCTCTTCTTGAGAGAACTTACGTTAGTAACCGAGTACATTTTCGAATTTGGTGATTGATTTTCAAAATAAATTACAGAAGAGCCGTAATCTATCAATTTGCGTCCATTAATTAATTAATTTTTTTTTTTGGGGCAAAAAAAGGTCTGAAAATGTTTTAAAAATAAAGAAAAGCTATATAAATAAAACGGTAACACTTTACAATAAGGTTCATTAGTTAACATTAGTAAATGCATTAACTAACATGAACGATGAGCATTACTAAACTAAATAAAGAAGATAGATTCACCATTTGTGATGTGGCAGTGAGCTATAGCTAATGCAAGAGTGTTATTTTTATGTGATTATTGAGGTTGAATTCTAAACAACATATCCCAAACTTCCCTTACTACTTCTGAATAGGATGCCTACTTCATAAATTGTATGAAAATTGGGGAAATAATGGTTCAGATCACTAAAAAACAAATATGGAAATGGAGGTGCCCTTATATGGGCAGTAATGGAGTCTGGTTGTGACCTATTGAAAGCTCTTTTTTTGGGATATCAACCTAAAATAGGAAACACAATTTGTTCAGAGATTTGGCTTTGATTTTCTTGCAGTTTTAGAGCCCACCCTGTTTTGAATTTTTTTTTTTTTTTTATTGTTTTCTATAAAATATGATTTAACTCAAACTAAGTTTTTCCTGTTTCACTTTCTTCATTTATTTAACTTCCACAACAATCTTCTACAAACATGTCTTCTTTAAACAAGACCAATCTTACATCTATATTCCAAAGCATTCTTGAATTACAACCATTAAAGTTCAGATTGTGCATTTTCATGTTTATTCAAAACGGGGGCACGAAAATTAAGAAGTTAAGCACTTTTAAAAGTACTTTTGCAAACGTATTAATGGGAGTTAATCGGACTTATATGCTCCATATGTTGAGTGATGATTGACTGGATAATGAATGGCGAGTCTTATCGGTAGAACTTGTGCTAGAGCTGCCATTTCAGGAGAAAACATTTTATTCAAAGAGTTCCCATTTTACAGTATTTTGTACTCTGTCACAGTATTTTCATGTTGGCCTTTTCATTGCTTTTTGCTAGATTCCAAAGCACAATGTCTGACTTTTTACCTGGTCTCCACAATCTACTTATGCATGATGCTTTTGGATAATAAAGCCCGGGCCAAAGCAAGTATAAATGGCTAATTCAATGATAGTCAGAGAGTGAATCTTTAATAGATTAGGTTCAAAAGAAAAAATAAATCGAGTGGTAATTATTTTATCGTAAGATAGGACGCACATATTTTGAGCAAAAGAAATGTATGAGAATATATATTTTCCAGATTTAAAAAATACAAATAAATCACAGTCCATTGTTGTCCCTCTCTTTAGTATGTCTTTGTATTGACAATTTACTTTGAGAAACACATGCTTGAGAAATCACTTTCACCACAAATTTCACCACAAATTTGAAATCACCACAAATTTGTCTCAACAAGCTTGTTAGAAAGTTGTTTTGTTTACTTGTAACTTGTAAAAGGAATAGAGTTATACTCAAATTTGTAACCAGCTTATTTTGGTCCTGGGATTATTCTTCCAGTATTGATAATTTACAAACAGAAACTCTTATCTGATCTGAATATATTCTTAACAAATATCTCATTCTGCCCGCATTAACTTAAGCCTTCTAATCATGTAACGTACAACATTCACTTCTCTGTGTGTGTTTAAGTGGGTATGTATGTGTTTGAATGTGGTTTTAGGCAGAAGCCCAGCCACTCACTCTCTCTAGAAATGAACAATGGACTCTTTTACTGGGAGACCCACGCTGACGTCCTGCTCACAGTCTGAGCTCCATAACAGTGTGTTTGCGATACAATGATTTCTGTACATTCCTAATGAGAAGGGCACTTCCTGACCAGCAGATGCATTCATGTACACTTGCATAAACACAGGAAAGTGAAGTGCCGAAACATGCTAAACAATGTCTGGACGTGCACACTCTGAAATACAAATACACACAATTCTGCAGATATGCACAAGTGTAAAAACAAAATCTGTGACATCACAGAACTATAAGTGCATGGCTTAGACTGAATAAATGTGGAAAAGGCAACACATACCCTCTGAAATTCCTGAAATCTCACTTTCACAAACACACAAATACAATAAGGTGATAAAATATAAGCCTATAGTGAAGCGTATCTTTATGTTTAACAGAAGAATGCGAGTGTGTTCAAGGGAGGAGGTCTAATACAGCAGCCTCGTGTTTACTGAAGAGTCTATGACACACACGTGCAGAGTCTCACAGTGTTTCTGGTTACTCCCCAGGCCTTGAGAAACACTCACTTACAGTGATGTCCACATGCTGTGATATATATCAAGGGAGAGTGTACACAGTACCAGTGAGAGACTGGTTCACACAACACTATCAGGTCACTTATTCAGTTATCAGATCTATTTTTTTTTTTAACATTCTCTTGTCTTATAAATCTATTTGTGTCTTATATTCATGAAATATATATATATATATTATTTTAAATTATATTATATTTAAACTGTTTTAGTATGATTTAAAAGCTGTTTACCTCATGGGGACCAAAAAAAATTTCAAGGACAAGGATTTCAGATATTTCCATCTTTGTGAGGACATTTTGTTCCCTTTATGTTACATTTATATACGTGTATAAATATATGATATATATGAGATATATTTGTTTGATACTCATGAAACAAAAACATGAAATCTCAGCTACGCAAATCTGATGCACTTTCTTACTTGTTTTGGACTTGTTTTAAAAGTACAAATATCTTAAATCAAACATTTTTAATCAAGATACATTTACTTGAGTCACAAAATTAGCCTACTAAAGGTATTAATGTTTTCCCAAAATAATTATCAAAATTATGTGACTTTATACTTAAGAAAAAATATGTGCAAACAATAAATTTAAAACCTCTGTTCCTCTAAAATGACAGATTTTTAAAAATATATTATTTCAATGAAAGGAATGTACTATATTTTAGTTCGATAAGGGTTTCTATTTAAAATTTTGTATTTTTAGGGGATTTATGGTAGTAAATTATATTTACGTTGTATTTATAATTCCTTTATTCACAAACATAAGAAGCTGGGCAGGTAACTTAAACTTGTCAACAGGTGTATTCCTATACTCTAACAAACTGAGATGGGCATCTTTCCTCTCCATCTTGGCTTTTGTCAATATCGATTTTGAAAATCCATTTTACTCTGACACCATGCCTTGTACTTGCTTACTATTTTATTTTGCACAAGGCGTGCAGTCATAAATAAGGAGACGTACAGTTCCTTTAGAACTTCCTTTAGGAGACGTAGAGTACATTTAGTCCTTAACGTGCATCTCCATGTGCTCCAATACCTATAAATTCCCAGCAACCTTATTGTGGCGCTCTAAATCAGTGTCGCAAATATTCAGTGCTTACTAGAATATTACACACTCCTCAATCCTCAAATGCCTAAATACCAAATCCCCGATCCTAAATCCCGAAATGCCCAATCCTAAATACCAAATTCATGTTCGAATTAGACTTTTCAGCGCAGTCTCATCCCAAGATGTCATATAGACCATTTCACAAGATGTAAACAACACTGGTCCAGAAGCACTTCCTGTTTCAGTTTGTAACTGTTTTCTTTATTTCACATGTAAATAAAACATCTTAAAGATGTTTGTTTAACTTTTTAATTCAGTTTTAATGTTCTGTTGGATGTATTTTATCCCAGCTTTTATGTAGTGTTAAAAACCTGAAACAGGAAGTGCTTCTGGACCAGTGTTGTTTACATCTTGTGAAATGGTCTATAACTGACGTCTTGGGAAGTCTTGTGACCAAACGTCAACATCCGCCTTTTTAGGGTACCCTTAAACGTCGGTTAGATGACGTTATCGGATCCTAACCCTACCCCAGACCTAAACCTACCCCGTCACCTATCCGACGTTAAAGGTAAAGCGTCAGTTGTATGACGGCCCAGGATCGCCATGTAACCGACGTTTAAGGGTACCCTAAAAAGGCGGATGTTGACATATGGTCACAAGACGTCCCAAGACGTCAGTTATATGACTTCTTGGGATGAGACCGTGTTAGACTTTTAGTTTCAAATTTAGACTTTTAGTTTTCGTTTAAGACTTTTCATTTTAGACTTTTAGTTTTCAATCTGACCCAATAATCCCTTTATAATATGATGCCATTGTATAAGTTAATATAAATCTTTAGGGTCTAAATGAAAACTTTGTAATATACTTTTATTAAAAATTCTCATTAGCATTGTAAGAAAACACTAATTTTACCTAGTCAAAAACAGCAAACAGTGGTTTTCAGCACGCAGTTTCAGTGCATATGTCTTTAAATGATGATGAGGTTCGCTCACATGACGGACTATGATGACAGCTCGCTCAGGGCGAAGATGTGTTGAAACGCTGCTGTCAATCAACAATCGTGGGAGGGGCGTCCGTTTTCAACGAATGGCTCAATTTGAGGCAGGGGAAAACATATAAGGAGATTAAAACAAAAACACTGGATGGATTTTTATCATTACATGATGGTTGTGTACAGGCACTGCCAACACACATTTCAGAACAATCCACTTGTAAAAGTGCATGTACCATTATATGACCCCTTTAAGACACAAGCAGATTATTAAAGTATATGTGGGTGTGGTCATAGCTAAAAGTTCTCTACTTGTCAATAGTGCCTCTGCACAAGAGAACTAGAATATGTGAAGCATCTTATGTATGTTGAAGGACTCAAGTTGAGCTGACTCTGTCCTTTCTTCTACATCACCTTTATGTTTTTAGTCCTGCTTTGTTTGTCACACATGTAAGCCTATATCTGTATATTCTGTGATGTTGCCTCGACTTTGCTTTTCAACCCGGAAGAAGGAAATTGAATGGGAAAACGCAAAAGTAACCAATTTCCACTTATTGATCAATTTATGAGTTTCAGTGATGTGCATCTGTTCACGTCTCAAAAAAAAATGTGTTTGGGGGTTTCATGACCCTTTAAAGGAGTCCATATCTTCACATAACAGCCACATATGCAGACTGGAACAATTTGATCCTTTCTTCTCAAAAGGATGTGTATCAGATTCAATCAGTGTATCATGTCAATCAGATTCAAAGATTTTCCATGTTCTACATTCATTTATTTCTGTGTTGTTAAAAGTCAACCATGTGAACAGTACACGAGAAGCTGATGTAATGAGCAAGGCTGACATTTGAATTTATGTGTGTGTGTGTGTGTTGGGTGGATCAGGATGGAGGCTGTTGTTGAGTTCACATCTGGTGTTCTGTGATATGTGAGTCTCTCTCCTTCTCTTTTGTTAAGCAGTTCTTTGTGCCATGTAGACGGAACATGCATTGTGTATGTGTAACACTAATCGCAGCTCAGAAATGACTATTGTTTAGTGTGTCAATGTGTGTGGCAATTGTCAGTAGTTGGCACAAACTTGCATCTAACACACAGTGTCCTGTAGATTGTTCTGTGTTCATCTATTTATTCTCAGTATATGAATGAAATATATAGAGAGATTATGTCCAATATAATGTATCTTCTAGGTGAGCATAACCTATTTGTTTGAGGCAGCAGAGCCTTTAGACACTTATGGAGTTTACCCAGTGGTGGAGGAAGTACTGAATCTCAGTACTTAAGTAAAAGTACAAATATCCAGATAAATATTTACTTTAGTAAAAGTAGAAGTAACACAATGACAACCATACTTAAGTAAAAAGTAAAAAGTACCTGATTTTAAATGTACTTTAAGTATTAAAAAGTACTTGTATAATTTATTTTCTTAATGTCTATTTTCTAATGATTAATAAAACATTTAATTCTAACTCATTCATCCTAATACTCCTATAATGATGTTCAATACTTATGGAAAAAAATTGTTGTCACCATTCCTGAAACAAGCTTGCAATTAGGCAATATGCACATCATGCTTATCCTTACTATATGTTAATAACTATGTTTGGCAGTAAACGCGATTGATTTATGGTGTAATTCTGAACCTCTTGGCTTGCCATAATCCTAACCAAACGAATATCACACACAGTGCATTTCCTATGCACGTAAAAACTAATTTTCGCGAGTATAAATTGCACGATAAACCAAACGCACTGCGTGCGAAACGCATTTAGTGTGACCGGGTTGATATATCTATGGCAACCAAACGTCACTGGTGAGACAAACGTCAGATTACGTTTTGTCAGGGGAAAAACTGATCAGAAAATGTAACGAAAAAGTAACAGACGTTGTAGAAATGTAGTGGAGTAGAAAGTACAAAAAATTGCTGCAAAATGTAATGAAGTAAAAGTAAAAAGTATTCACTATTTATTCTACTTAAGTAAAGTAAAGATACGTGAAAAATTTACTTAAGAAAGAAAATATTTGTACTTTGTTACATTCCACCACTGAGTTTACCAGACCATACTGCATTTATATATACTATACAAATATAGTGTTCATTTGTTCGCGTTCATTTTTCTGAAGTTATCTAGAGATAACTTTAGAAAAATCCAAGACAACTTCACAAAAGGTCTCAAAAAGAACAGTTGGAAGGAGTTGTTATTTTCGCAATTCATTTTGTTGCCACAATTATCTAAAAATCACTGTCCTGATCTAGGATGCCGTTGTTATCTTGTAAATGAATCAGTGCTGCATTGCTGCACACAAGTAGCCTGGATGCCAGCCCGAACCCCGTCCACAAAATTTTTTGGTCGGGAAGTTCGGTCTGGACTCGATCCATTGAGGAGTGATGATGATTGGTTCTGATATCGTCAGGCCAATCATATTGCCAGGGCGGGCTTTATACGATGATTGGCAGATGATCTCCAGTTACGTAATCATCACGTTATCAAAGAGCACTTGGGCTCAACTGTTTTTCGTCAAAGATGACGGCAGCTGGAGAATTGACATGTACAGATTCCTCAATCGTGTCTGTTGTAAAAAAAATCAACACTCGTTTACTAACGTAACCTCGGTTCTCTCTAGAAGAGAGAATGAGTGTTGCGTAAGCTGTCAGCCGTGTTGTTGTGGACACGGAGTCTAAGTCTGTCCTGAGAAAAGAGATTCTCTGGCTGGGAGACAGCGAACTCTTGGTCAGCGAACACGCCCGGTTGACTTGGAGACGTAGATCTCGCAAATGGTCCTGTGCATTATCAGTTCTGTTTCTGACTGGGTTAGAAGAAGCTAGTTGTCCAAATAGTTCAGTATGCACATGCACATCCCCCGATATCTCAGGGGAGCGAGCACTACCTCCATGCACTTTCTGAAAGTATGGGGTGCTAAAGACAAGCCGAACGGCAGGACGGTGTACTGATACTGACCCTCAAAGGCGAATCGCAGGAAAGGCCTGTGGTGAGGGGTTATTTGAATCTGAAAATAGGCGTCTTTCAGATCCAGAGAGATAAAGCAGTCCCTCGGGTGAATGTGTGTGTGGATTTGTCTGAGCATTTTGAATGATCTCCTCATCAGTGCTCTGTTCAAGGGCCTAAGATCTAGGATGGCTCTGAGACAGCCATCCTTCTTGGGTTACAAGGAAACACCTGCTGTAGAAACCTGACTGGCTCTGTATCAGAGGGACAGTTTCTACAGCCCATTTTTGTAGCAGTTTCGCTATTTCGGCACGAAGCAGATGTGCTTCATCGTACTGCACCGTAGTTTCGACCCTGGTTTTGAAACACGGGGGTCTGCGAGCGAACTGCATTGAATAACCTCACCTTATAGTGTTTATCACCCACTCTGACACGCCCGGTTACATTTCCCAAGATTTTAAACTCAAAGCTAGAGGGAGAATGACACCCAGGCTTTGGTCGCTGTGTGTGTGTGTCACAAAGTTCACAGCGCCTGTCTGCTCGCTCGTGAGTGTGTGTGTGTGTAGTGGGGGAAACAGTGTTTAAGTGTAGGGGTGAGTAATGAATAGTGGGCACATTTACTACATTTGACATACAGGCGGCATGAGATGTCTTTATTGATGTGGGCTCTGTATGAGTGTCACTGAACGGGCCATGCTTATGTGTAGGGGTGGGCACTGGGAAGTTTCCTACATTCAAGACACCTTCGGTGTGAGCTGGAAACACAGACAAAATGCTCTTTTTGAGTTTTATCTGGGTAGCCGTAAAAACGGCTTTTGGGAACTGGCGAGTGGGTCGTGTGACGGGCTCGTTGGCTGTGAAATACACTGCTCCACATCTATCTATCTATCCATTTTGTTTAGGTGGAGGCTTTGAATGAGCACTGTATATTAATTGTATCACTGCTTTTTATAGTATATATTTTATATTGTGCAAAATAAACTATAATAAATAAATAAAAATACACAATAAATAATTTAAATAAAATAATAATAATAAATGGTCACTGATGGTCTGACCTCAAAAGTCAGTATAGCTTTAGCAATAATTTATAAGGGTTATTAGGATTTGTGAGAAATTTGGGGGCTTTTGGGTAAATGCTTGAGCTCAGGTAACAGTGAGAAGATGATGAACTCTGAATTCTCAGATTCTCCCTCTTGTGAAATCTTTTTGAGTTTTTTGATGATTCATTCATTGTGTGGCAAAATGTGTGTGGTGACAGAGTTGGATTGTATTTAATTGAGCAATATCTAAAATAGATTAATTATTCAGTTTAACTCTTCATAACTCCGCATTTAACGTTGAAGAACTAAAATAATATTGCAATTATCTTTTGAGCAATGAATGCAGTGAAAGTGATAGGGGCTTTTTTCTTTCTTTTTTTAGCTCAATCTGTAGCTGATGCAGGGTTGAGGTCACACACATGATCTCACTCATTAAGATGCAAGACGAACATGCAGGGCCGGCCCGAGGCATAAGCGAACTAAGCAGCTGCAAGTCGAAAAATTTAAAAATAAAATTGATTTCATGTGTCTGCCAGCGTTTAAAGGGATAGTTCACTCAAAAATGAAAATTCTGTCAGTATTTACCAACCCTCATGTTGTTCCAACTACAGATCTTCGTTCATCTTCGGAACACGAATTAAGATATTTTTGATGTGAATCACATTCATTTTGATTGAATTGTTTGATTGAATCTGAGAGCTGGATCACCCCTCCATAGCCCATAGGCTTCTTGAGGGATTGAAACTTGCCGGCCTGGAAAAGTTATTAAAGACATCGTTAAAATAGTCCAAGTGACAACAGTGGCTCAATCTTAAGTTTATCAAACAACGAGAACACTTTTACGACAAACATAAATAACGACTTAAAAAAAAAAAAAAAAGAGTATCCCTCTGGTGCCAAAAATAGAATGAAGAAAATGACAGAGGAGGAGAAAAAAGAGCAAGATAAAAGTATGTTTGCATTATTATTTACTGTATGTTTTGTGCAGCAATTGAACCATTCCTATCTACGGCAAGCCCAGAGGGGAAAAACACATTGCATACACACATACAATGAGCGCCAGTATCGGTATTATAGTAACATACTTTGTTGGATTCTGTCATGTACAATCTAACAAAGTCTGTTACAATAATAATAATAAAAACAATTGTGGACAGTTACACTGTACTGAGACATTTGAGAAATAATATTTGTACAGTTTTCAACAATAATTGTCATTGTTGAACACTTGCTCTTATTATGTTTTTGATTTCTCAGTTGTCATTATTTTAGAGAATAATTTATTTGATATTTGAGACAGTTTGTTTTAAGAAGTTTCAAAGAGTTAGTAAAAGAGAAGGCCTAAAAGAGTAAAAAATATGTAGGCTATCTATTTTTTAATAAGTTACATATACATACATAATCTCACTGTATTAATTTATAATATATCATTATTGCGTGATAATTGTGTCAATAATCATCGATCCACAGGTGACTCGGGAGGGACCCCCACAAGGCTCGGGCCAGCTCTGGGAACATGCATGGCACATGCATGGCTGACACTCACACAATCATATTCTAATGTAAAAAGAATGTTCAGTATGGTGAAAGTGTGAGGGTGGAAGGCAAATGATTGAGTGGGACGACCCGCAGATGAAGGACGAGTAGGTGATGATTAATGCAGAGTAATGTGACAGTTCTATAGGTTATTGTTGAATAGAACAGAACCCCGCTGACCACTGACAGCAAAGTAGGCACATAGCCTAAATTCCACAAATGACACATATGCTGATATCGGACCTATGACTTCACAATATACACTGCACACATATGGTTGGTTCCCACTCCTCTTTAGACAAAAATGTGACCCCGGGTTCTACTTGTTGACACAGAAACAAACACATTGTGTAAACTTAAACCAACACACTTTTCCTCCCAAAATTATATGACTAAATACAGTAGATATAAATGTTTCACATATACTGTTCTAAATTATGGCAAATCATCATAAGATATGAAGAGCATTAAAGATAACAATGAAATTAAAGAACATTTGAATCACATATTAGAAACAAGAAAAAGTTTGGAAAAAACAACATAATTGAAAGGAGGTATAGATGTACAATTAAAATAAAGAAGAGGAATTTACTTACATAAGGATGTCCATCGTTCTGGTTGCTTTGCGGTTTGAGAGTCCTTTCAGTGTTTCAAAATAAATCTTCCAAGTCAGCTTTAAAATGGTCAGTTAGGTGACGCCTTGGGGGTGAGAATGGGAAAAACACGCCCCTTTTCTCTATAGTAATCTTAATTCCACTTAACATATTAAATAAATATTCCACATCAATCAAGAAAAACACATGCATGCATTCAAAGAAAAGATGTAAGACAGTTTCAGTATCCTTTTTACAAAATGTACAGGATTCAGAAAGGTCATTTTATTTCTTTTTAGGAACTCATTTGTTGGGTAAATTGTATGCATCATTTTATTACATACACTTTGTCATTAATACAGTATTTATTAGTGTACAAGTCAATCTCCAATTTATATTTCCACAATGTTCATTCCAAAAGTATTTATTTTGAGGTGTAGCAGGACACTGAATAAACAATCTGAAGTGTAAGTAAGAAACCCTTGTTATTTATTAATTGTGAGACCATTAGAAAATCATTTTAACCCAATTGTCCCAATTAAAAATAGCTGTATCATCAGCTAGCTGACAACATTTAAATTCTTTATCCATAGTGTTGATGGCTTGAAAACGAGTCATATATAGAGCCAAAGTTTGCATGCATGTAAGGAATAAGAAAGGAGTCGCTGGGATGCTGAATACGAGTAGTTCCCCATGGAAGTTTAACTGAACTATTGCAATCGCTATATAAAGTTTGTATTGCCCTTTTAAAGTGTTGACCAAAACCAAAAAGTTCTAATACGTCAAATAAACATTCATGTAAAGGCTTTGTATATATCTATTAATAAAATGTAACAGTTATGTAATCCTTATAATCAATTAAATCTAAGATCGAATATTGTTACTAATATGTCGTCCTTGCATAAAACCAGACGGACTTACTTTATTCTTTGTGCAAAAATATGCACAATTTCAGATCATTATTAATTAAGGTTATTGGCCCCCAATTGTCAAGAAGCAAACAATCCTTAACAATGTAATTAAGCCTTGACACAAAGTTTGGGGAAGGTTTAGCCTCCTTAAAAACTAATAATAAGAATTCAGAAATGTAATCTTGAAATCCTTAATAAAATTCACCTGTTAGGCCATCATTCCTTTGGGATTTATTATCTTTTTCAACTTACTAATGTTCTATTAAAATTCTTCTTCTTTCTGAGTTTCATCAAGACTTGAGCCACACTTATACAGGAGAGAAAATATGAGCTCTGACAACTGTTGTGTTCAGAGTATTGTTTTTTTATTATTATTATTATTATTTTTTATAAAAATCTTTCACAAAATTAGAGTTTTTGAGGGGTCTTCAGAGATCTGGTCATTCATTTTGAGTTTATATATACTGTTAACACTAACATTTATTTTTTTCCAAACTATGAAAATACTTTGTATTCCTTTCACCATGCTCTATCCATTTTCACCAAATGAATAGGCTCCATGTGCCAAATTTTGATAGATATTGTCCAATTCAGCTTGTAAATCATATAAAATATTGATGACTTGTGCTTGTCATTTTTATCATAGATAGAAATTATTCCCTTGAGTATTTTATCTTGTCTCATTCTTTTTTTCCTTAGATAATTCTTTATATTAGACCTTTCAATGGCCATATTACAGATCTGAAATTTTGTATATTCCCAATGTTTGCCATATATTTTGTCTTTTTTTGCTTCTAGTGATAGTAGATTCTATCACTCAAAAGTTTATTATTTAATTTCCAATAATTTGGTTTTTATTTTATTGATTGTAGTAGTACTATTAAAGTAATCAAATTATGATCAGAAAAAACTGAGGGCTCTATTTTAGCTTCTTCCACATTGTTTAGCAACTCATTTGAAATAAACCAGAAGTCAATCCTGGATCTCTTAGATAAATTTGTGTTATTCCAAGTGAACTGGATTTGCAGACATTAGACGTCCAAATGAGTATTGACGCAGTATTACTTTTTCAGCGCTTACGTACAACTTGGGACAGCGCGGCCTCTAGTGGTCGCTCGTAATAACTATAGAAATGTGTGTTTCTGAAATTGAACAGGCTGCATCGTTTTAATTCCGATAAGAACAAAAACCTTGAATATAAATGTATTTAGATCGTTTTTAATGTATATAGCATACATTAACATGAGCACACACCTGCTGGCAATAAACGCCATGCTCCTTTGGACTCGAGTAAAAAATGCATAGGCCTACAACGTATGGCTAATTGAAATTTCGGTTCAAGGTTATAGCCTAGAAGTGTTTGTTTGTTTGTTTTTTGATGTTATGTAACACAGTGGTTGTTGAAAACACACCAGCAAATCGTGGGTGAAACGTAATTTGGAATTATTTGCACAAATAGCTGGGTTTCAGTCACGCGATTATGATGATGTGCTGAATTCACATGGGGGCAGGGAGTGAAGCGGGCAATGTAAGAGATGGAAGAAAGCCCATACTGTACTACTTTACACGCTATTACAAGAGAAAGATATAAACAAAAAATCAAACATATGTTGGACGTGATCCTTACGTTATGAAGAGGAGCGATTTTTCAACTGAATAATTGAATATTTTCCTGCCATCGAGGCGGTAGATATCAGCAACTACCTAGTTTTACAGACATACTTTGACTTTACAAAGTTCGGAAATGTTACACGTTACACAAACAGCCACTTAAATTGTATTAACTCACCTTTGATGAAGTGATCACTAATGTTACACATGGGCATTTTCCCATTTGGCACCTCCCGACCGCAGATGACAGACGTAGGTTTTGCAAGCCATTTTTCCAGAGTTTTTCAATCAATTTCTTGCATTTCCCCCCTTTATGAACAACAACATTTGGTACACGATAAAAACACCTCGTGATTTGATCGATTGAAGTAACCATAAACAACGCGAAACTGTCCTCCATTTGTATTTAGCGCCACGCAGTTCCGTGACGTCATATGAAAACAAGCTATTTCATAAAAGATTGTACATTTTGTTTATGCAGTTTTTACTGAGCACAATGCATATAGCATAACATAAATACATTTATATAAACAAATACGTAATTGTATAATTTCATGATTAAATTAGTAATATTTTTTATTAATGACAATCCTTCAGATTCAGTTGGTGGATAATACAGAGTTCTTTTTAATACATTTAATACTATGTTGTTAGTAGGCCTATAATCTCCTTTTCAAAAGTGCTTTGTTGCATTTACATTTCTGAGAGAATAAAAAAAAACGTATTTTTTACAACAACAATACAATATTGTCAAGATCTCTAGGCTAGCCAATAAAACATTCTCTCTGAAAATATTTGAAAATAGCTAGCTATTTTATTGTCCCTGTGCCCATTTGGGAAATGGGAAAATATATATTTGTCGTGATCAGAATTTTAAAAATTAATTAATAAAAAATAATTAATTATTCTTTAAAAATAATTAATCAATAAACTGACACATTACACATAACTTAATAATAAAAGAGACGTTTGCTTTGCGTGTAATATTCCGTGTAGCCTACTACAGGTGCATGAGATCTCGCACATGCGCCTTTCAGTCGTGCAGTCTGCAGTAGCGTCCGTCCTGCGCGTGCCCACCAGACTCAAGCAGCGAGGCGTCACAACAAAGCTGGTAAGCAATACACAGGTATTGCCAATTTAATACAGAGACCAAAAGGGCATACCTAATCAAAATCATATGGCATAAGATGGTTTGCCGAAGTTTTGCTATGTCAATCTCGTTTATGTTGTCTGCGATTTAGCACCGGGACTAAGCGCGCATGATTTTTTTTTTTTTTGTAATAACGTAGTAAAGCTCACAGGGAAATATAGGCGTACTAACTTAATGGATGTCAAAACACTTAAACGTGAAGCGTGTGTCTCTGACCGTGACCTTCCCGTCTGCGCTTAGTGACAGTGCCAGACGAGCTTTCTAATTTAAAGGGCTGTCAGACACCCGCAACATGTGCGCCTTGACTGTACAATAGACATGTTTAGACGATTATTCCCGCTTTAACACTTGAACCTATTCGCTGACAGCATGCATTTATGTTGTGCAATTGCGTAATTATTTGAACGCATGCATAAATCCGAATAGGGCCTGGAAAATATTATAAACATCCGCTGCATGGTGGTAAATCGATCCGCCTCATATGTACAGCTGGAATGCGGCAGTTATGGGTGCATTACGTTATTTCTTGAGCACCGTAGACAAAGACTCGTGCCTATTGCCATTGTGTTGACATTGATACGTTATCTATTTACCAGGACGCCCTGTGATCCTGAGAATTAAAATGAGATTATTCAATATTAGTTTAGGTAAATTTATCTGACCCCACCCACTGACCCACACCTCCATCGTCTAACAGGTATGCTACAAATGAACCCATGAAGATTTCACTTCCTGTTTTGTTTTTGTTTTTTTACATTTTGTGCTTGTATTTGTAGTGGTAATTTAATTTACCAACTCACCACTTACAGATACCATTAGAAAACATAATAGACATCACATTCTCAGAATTGTGTAAAATGTACACAAGGTGCTATTTTGTGCAATCTTGTACAATCAAGTGGCAATAATTTGAAAAGTTGCGTTTCAACCCTCTCGGCCTGGCCTGCCATGATTTTTAAGGATCTTTTAACATGCAGGTGAAAATGTGTTGATATAGAGCGTTCTGATTCAGATGATACCAGATGCATGTAATTTTACATATATTAACATGATCACAAATCAAATCATAAATCATAACTTGTCATCCTCATAATATTGTAACCCCAGAATGACAGTGACATTTACAATAGTAATAAAATTGCAGTCAATCAATCTTGTTGTATTGTAATTCCAACATATGTATATTTCTCTAAGGTCATAGCAATCTAGATATGCTTTTAATATAATAAAACTATTTTCAGTAATGAACTCTACTGCCCACCTTTGTTTCATTTGAAAAGTTGCGATGATGATGATTTGATTATCCTTTGTTTACACATTTTCAGACACGTCGAATGCATTTATTAGTATATACGTATGCGTGGGTCCTAGGTTATTTTAAGATGTCAGACAAGAGTGACATTGCAGCATGCAATGAATCAGCAACTGCACTCTCTGTCACCCAGTTGGTTAATCTTTCACACAAACATAAATTCTGAAGTATGCAATTAATAGAGATATATCTCTTATGGATTTGTTATTTTTAAATTAGTAGGCTATTGTCTTTGCGTGCCTTATTCTAAAACTAAATCTTTGTCAAAAAATGTGTTCATTTTCCCCTTCAGCCAACAGTTGGGCTCTTCTACATCCCCAAGAAGAAATGTTAGCGAGGGCAATGAGGAAGATGTGGAGATCAGATGACAGTAAGTTTAAAAATGTTTCTTCATTTTGTTCATTTAGAAATGTTTTGACATACATTGGTAAAGATTGCACAGGGTATATACAATCATACACCAATGAAAAATTCTTCCTTATGTAACTGGTATATTCATATATTTCAGTTGTGGAAGAGGAAAAACATAGCATGCCATCAGTGTGTTTTCTCCAGCAACCTGAGGTTCAAGATGACTACTCTGATGAAGCTGCACTTCATAGTAAGGGAGAGATAGAAAGAACCAATGAGAAGATGGATTGCAAAGACAAACAAAACACCCAATTGTTCCAGAATGCAAGCCATTCTGTGTCCCAAGATCTAGCTAATCATAATCAAGCCAGTCAGGCAAGTGACCATGAGCATGCTGGAATGATAAAACAGGATTGTTGGACTGATTTGCCTATAAATGACACTAAGGCTGACCTTGACCATAGTACTAAACTCCAGGGTAAATTGCCCTGTCCTCGATGTGAGAGAAGGTTTACAAGTAGTCAAGGCCTGCAGCGTCACATTCAAACACATGCTCTTTCAACCTGCCACACACAGCGGTTTAAATGCAATCGCTGCAGAAGGACCTTTAGTACGCTCTTTAGTCGTCGGAGGCATGAGAAAAGGCATGAAAAAAGTAATAGGAAGACGAATGATCACACAATTGCCACTTGCACTGCTAGTCAGAATGTCCCTGGCAGTGGTGATCCTTTGAAAACAGCATCACAAAACCCACAGCCAAACAAGTGCATTAATGCTGCTGATGGTGAACACAGGGATGTTAAAAACCATGCTTTCAAAGCCTCACACTTCTGCAAGTATTGCAAAAAAGCATTTAGGACTCATACTAGCCTAAGGAGACACCAGCGCAGGATCCACGAGTGCCAGCTTCTTCCTAGAGGAGTTTATAAGAAGGTCAAAATCACTCAAGAACCTGAAATACAGCAGCTTGTTGAGACAGCACAGGACTGTCAGACTCTTAACCCACGTTGTGCAGAGGACATTGATCAGGAAAAGGAATACATGGTTGACATCTCCAGTAATATTTCAGAGAATCTCAGCTTCTACATAGATGGGAAAATTGTCTCGACGAGTGCTGTAAGTAACTGTGAGGTGATTGAGATGAATTCTGGGGGCTCTGCTGTGATTGGATTGAATGCTGTTATAATCAGTCCAGATCAAATTACACAAGCTCTTAAATTAGAAACCAGTAACGGCAGTTTCATCTCTGACCTGTCTGGACAATCCTCAGCCAAAAGAAGGACGTCGACCCCACCTTTACTCCCACAAATAAAAACAGAATTAGAGTCTGAATCCATCTTGAGTACCTCATCATCTTCCCTGTCATCTTTAACATTGTCCTCTGGGTCTGGAGCTCCACTGGTCACTGCTCATTTACCTCAGTGCATTGAGACAGTTGCCTTTCACAAGGAAAAAACTGTCTACCTGTCTCCCAAACTCAAGCAGCTCCTACAGAATCAGGATGGCAGTGATCAGTCTTTTGCGTTAATTGCCGATGGCCACAATCTGGGTCCTCCCTTATCCCTGACTGTTTTACCTGCAACAACAACTAGATTTAAGAGAAGGACAACCTCCCCTCCCAGCTCACAACAGCAAACCCCAGATCTGAATGTAGAAAATCAAGATCAGGATTCTACAAATGCCAAGATGTCAAAGTCGGAGAGCCACGAGTTGAGCCTCTTGGGCAATGAAGAAATTGACCCTTTAAATTTACCCATAAACAGCTCTGATGGAGCTCAAATGCAGCAACAGATCTTGCCATTGGACTGCTCTGTATCAAGAACAGGAGGAAACTCCTGTAATCAACAGCCATTGGACCTCTCCAAATCTGTGGGGAAGCGAGACAGCAGTGAAGTCTTAGCAGAGTCCATTTTGGACTTAAGTATTAGTGGAAAGAGTTTAGACTGTGACTCCACTGGAGTCTACCTCACTCAGCCTGCTTTGAGGAAGAATAAGCCTAACTCTAGTATGCTTCAAAAGGTGCTTATGAATGAGTATGGTGGGGTAGACAATCCTTCTGTTGAAGATTCAGCTGCTGCAGGTGTCGTCAGTGCTCCTGACCTAACAAACCTTGCAGTTGTGCCAGTGTCTGATGCAAGTCCACCAAACCCTGAAAAGCTTTTGTTTGAATTGGCTCTTCCTCCTGCCTCAATCAATTTAACCCCTCCATTGCTCACTCCTGTCAGTATCCAACAAACTGCCCCAGTCCCTTCACGTCACTGTTCATCTTCTTCATCTCCAACTTTTGTATCCTTTCTATCAACTCCCACTGTGGAACCCAATCAGGACATTCAAACTCTCCATTCAACCTTCCTGGTATCTGACACTGTACCACCCACAGCGTCTGTAGAAGACTGCGCTGATAATCCTGTACATCTCTCACAGGATGATTTGAAAGTGACAATCCCTGATTGGGTGTCCTCTGCTCCTGTAGGTCTGGAGAGCCTTATACCTGCAGCCCCTTCTCTGACTTTACAAGGCCCTAACTGGGTTGCTGATCCTGCCGTATGTGAACTAGCTCAAAGAACGTTGGTTGTAGATTCTGTATTAGCTTCTGACGCACAGATATTTTCTCCATCTCTGCCTGTTAATCAGTCCAACATCACATCCTTGACTTTACCTCCAAACACTGTTGTTATTGAGTATACAGTTGCACTGCAATCTACAGAAAATATTCTCCCAGCTCTCCAAGCTAATTCTGTTCATTGCCTCTCAGATAAAATACCTGTCGATGCATTACAACAAGAACCTTGTGTATCTGAGCCGCAACCTCTCAGTCTAGACAGCTCCCTACTTTCTGAACCACCCACACAGTCGGTTTCTATAGAGCAGTCATCAAACTCTACAGATGGTACACCGACCCTCACGGCTTCCACTTGTGTTGTAAAAGCAGAGAGCAAAGAAGAGGGACAGGACAAAGCCCAGTCCTCTGATTGTTCTAAGCAGGAAAACACAGTTGAAGATGAATTACCACCATTGCATACTTTTTGCAAGAACTTTATGTGCAATGTTTGTGAACAGCCCTTCCAGTCCATGAAGATTCTCAGCCAACATGTTGGTGAACACTCTAGGGAGTGGCCCTATAAATGTGAATTTTGTGTACAGTTGTTTACGAGTGAAACAGGTTTGCTGGAGCACCGTTCCAGTTATCATGGCATTGGTAAAATTTATGTTTGTAAAACATGTTCCAAGGAATTTGCTTTCCTCTGCAACTTGGAGCAGCATCAACGAGATCTCCATCCCGGTCAAGAGTGTTCACACACCGAAGTAGTACATGGCAAGTTAAGACCTGAAAACCATAACAGTCCCAAAACTGACATGACTGATCCAAGCCTTCCAATGAAAGAAATTAAGCAAGAATCTGACAACATAACCTTAAAAGCAGAGGAGGATGCCTTGGACAACTCGGACACTTCTGAAGAGCTGTTTACAACAATAAAAATCATGGCATCTGGAGGGGTCAAACCAAAAGGCCCAGATGTACGTCTAGGCATCAATCAACACTACCCAAGTTTCAAACCACCTCCTTTTCCATACCATAATCGAACGCCAACTGGGATGACGGCTGCATCAGCCACCAACTTTACCACCCACAACATCCCTCAGACGTTTAGCACAGCCATTCGTTGTACCAAGTGTGGTAAGAGCTTTGACAACATGCCCGAACTGCACAAGCACATCTTAGCCTGTGCTAATGCTAGTGACAAAAAGCGCTACACTCCTAAAAAGAACCCTATACCACTTAAGCAGTTTGCAAAAGCACAAAATGGGGTGTTATCAACTGCAAGGATTGTTAATAGTAGGCAGAATCTCTCTCAAAAGGTCGGGACACTGAAAAAAATGAACTTTCACGAATCGGCTGTTAAAATAAAAATGAGTCTCCTAAATAAGAAGAAATCTCAGCTGTTGCAAAGGGGCAGACCTGCAGGTCTGAGAAAGGCCTTTGCTCAGGATGACCTAGACATTTTTGCGTGTCCTCACTGTAGCAGGGAGTTCACATACAATGCTAGCTTAAAGAAACATGTAGCTTTTAGCTGCCCCATGAGGCCGGCCAGTAGAAACTCCAAGAAAAGAACACTCAGTATCGTTTCAGCTCAGGAGAACAACGGGAGCCTTCGTAGACAAATTTCAAATATGAGTGCAAAGCCACAAGGGTCAAACCATGGGCCAAAAATAATAACAAAGAGTCAAATCATCAAGCAAGATGCAGCAGTTGATACCACTCAGGATTTTAGACTTAAAAGATCTTCCATTCTGTCAACATCTGTGGTTCAATCGGGTAAAAAAGGCAAGATAGTCCTCTCCTCGGTTGCTCAGGTTAATTCTCAGGAGCCGGGTGTTCGGGTACATGTTTTAGGTAGAAAAATGGAACAGGGCGTGGGCGACGTAAAGCTACAGCCCAGAAGAGAGGACCGTTTGTCTCTGAGGTTGAGAGAGAGAGTAGGAGGACCTATTACTCGCAGTGTGCAGCAGGCCAGCACCACAACAACAGTCCTTAAACAGCCAGACAGCAACAACATAATCATGCATCCTGTCATTCTTCAAGTCAAGAAATGAGACTTGTAAACTATTGACTTGTATCCATTTTTTTTTAAATGCCCCCTTAGTGCAACTTTAACCTGTAAATATGCATCTAAATATTGGACATGGTTGAAACAAATTTAAAATTATGGCTGAAATGAGCATGTCCTTTACTATCTTTTTAAATTCACTGGCTCAAACATGTCAGCAGGCTATAATATTTACATATTAAGTATTATGAAATGCCATTATCTATTCATATGAGAACACAGTCAACATATCAGCTTGTCATATATGTAAATACTTTTGCCATCTGAAACATTTGAATGTGCTATCACAGTTTCTGGACATGTCCTCTTACAAAGTTTAGCTCCACTGCTCTAACACATGTAGTATTGAAATGACCTTGATGAGCTGAAAAGTAGATCTCCGGGAGCTAGGCCCAGTACTTTTGGATTACATAAACCTCAAACCTTAGAATTATAGTAAAATGTCATGTTAAATCAAAGTCTGAAGAGTGGGGGGTCTCATGCACTTTATGCTGTAGTTCATATTCACCTGCTGCATTGCAATACTGCAATTAATCAATTACCACCAATTATTATTAATGTATGTATACTGTGTTTAAGAGAAGACGAGATGTGTTCAGTGAGGTTCACTGATAAACAGGTATTTGTTGTAATGGTTACTGGCTTCTATTTTTGTAGATTGTGTTAGTTGTGTTTTATTTGTTTGTATTGATGCTGTTTAGACTCTTCATGCATGCCAGAGATTCCATGTATAGGTGAAGGGAAGGGTCAGAGTGTAATATATCTGCACCACAAGAGGCAGGAGAAATGTATATTCTGTTCACAAAGAAGATGTATGAATATATTTTAAAAGTCTTCATTTCTCCCTGCTATTCTCCGTATAAAACATAAACATATTTGGTCAGCTGCTGTCAAATGAGTAGGTCTCTTTTTTAATGCACATATTGTGTAGCATTAGGGAAGATAGTTATTTGTGAAATAAGACATTAGGTCTGGAAATTTAGCTCTAAATACAAGTGTTTTAGCACAAAGTTGTGTCTTGATGTCTCTTGTTGGCCAAGCGGATAAACAAAAAGTTCTAAAAGGGTCAATGATTTAACAATAATGATGATAACAGGCAAAGTTTAAGGCTAATATGAACAATGAAAAGTTTACTCTATGATTGACTGTTGTGACTGTAAATGAAGCAATTTCTAGCAGAAAGATGCACTTAGCTAAATAGTCTACTTATAATATATCAGAACTTGTCTTCTGAGAAATCCCAAACAGACGGAATTAATCTTTTTAAATATTATAATCATTGCTTGCGGAAATTTCCTTTTTATTAAACTAATGTAACTTTTATTCCATTGTTTAATTTCTGCCTACAAGTTTGCTATATGGTGTGACACAATGTTTTCAGGCTTTGAAAGGGTTTCAGAAGTATTTTAATGTGAAAGACTGAATAAATTGCTCTGTTCTACGTTAATTTAATGAATGTGTTTGGTTTTTTAATGACATAATATATATTAAAAAAATCAATACATTCTATGTGTTTTACGTATGACTTTTCATGCCAAAATAACCACCTTCTATATTCAAGTGTGTGCTGATGTTATAGTAATAATATCCACTAGGTGGCGGCGTTGACTCGCCGCATGATCGCACCACCACAAAATTTACATCACAGTAGCTCTCATTATTGTTTAGAAATAACATGTTTGTACTGCATTTACAGAAGAAAATCTTTGATTTGTTAACATGAATGGGTCACGGTTTTATAAACATTATTTAGGCTGTGCAATGTACACTGTACGTATCGACATAAAATAAATAAATAACACGCCATAAATGTTCCGCCCTGAAAACATTCATTGAAAGCTGGTTGGCTAAGAAAATTGGCGCTGGGGATTGATGGACGTGTCAGGTCAAAATAAGGGCGGGACCAACAGTCCTTTAAGGCTGAAATTAGGATTTACTGCAGTGTTGTTTATGTGAAAGGTACAGATCACATAACAGAGAATAGAAGAAAGATTTATTTGAGACGGGTTTGCTTTTTCTTGAAGACACAATTATTTACCGATGTCTTTAATAATCTATCTATAATGCTTGTTCTCTCTCCCCATCGCCCTTCCCTCTGCCTTTCTGGGTGTAAACAAAGCCAAAGTGGGTAATTTTGTCGTGGGAGGATTTGATCTCATATAAGAATAGTAAGGGTTCTGCTTCCGTAACGAATTTTGTGAATAGCCTCCAAGCGATTTATCCGTCACTAAAACAACAAACTAAATTAAACAACGCCGTTACAATGTTGCTGTGAGACATATTGACTTGGATTTCTAGACTGATAAGCTATCCATATCCGACATCTATCTTTCCAAGAAAAAAATATTCATTGTTTTGTTGTTATGGGGTTGCCACGACATTAAGAAACCGCTGTTTGAGATACACAAAAGAGTTGAGGATGCGCCTGCAGACGCGCTCATTCCCCACCTCCTCGGGTGGGTGGGTGGGTGCATGAATGGGGGGGGGGGGGTTCTTTGCTCAACCGTTCTTTATTTTAAAAACACGTTTCAACCTTTACTGTCTATGGTTTCAACACGTAGCATGAGCGAGACAGGCGTTGGTATCCAAACTAAACCAAACCAAACCTCCCCACGCCCGGTCTGAACCGGTTCGGGGGTAGTGCGCGCTCTTGGAGACTCCCTCCTCCCCTTTGCTGAAATTCCTGCCACGCGCTCATACACACACAAAAAAAAAATCCAAGCAGAGAACGAGCACGCGCACGCCGGCGCATACGTCACTCCCTCCCCTCTGCCTTGTTCACCTCGCATCTTCCATTGGTTCCTGCGGACATCTCGAGCCCCCTCTTGTTCTCTCCCCCGATTGGTTCGCGGTGAGGACTGTGGAGTGCGATTGGTTAATGTGAGTGCAAGCCCTACTTACTCATTGGCTGATGCGGGCTGTGCATGAGCGCGAGGGAAAGAGTTGTAAACGCGAAGCGCGTGCTGGAAAAGACGAGGCGTAGAGCTGAGAGCGGCGCGAGCACCGGAGATCAGCAGGGGCATCACTCGTCACAACATCCAGCCTCTCATCCGCCCTCTCTCCATTTTGTCGCGATTTTTTCGCCATATCTTTGAAATCTAAATCGAAGCGAGCATAAGGGAATCAAGTTCTGTATCGAGGCTTTTGTCAGCCCGTGTTGGGGGCAATTACTGTTGCCCTCAGAGGGGGGAGCGCGTTATCGTTTTTTCGATTATTTCTATTTGGGTGGCAAAATTACTGCCTCTCACCGCGTGTTCGTTAAAATTGATTGTGGGTGCTTTCTTGCTTGATTTTGGTCTGACTAGAACGGATTAACTGGGTTTTTTTTTGTTTGTTTTTTTTAACCGTGTTGCGGCTCTTTGTGTGGGTTCAGCTTCGTGTCACTGTTATAAGCTACCCAAAGTTCCGCACTCCGAGCTCCAAAACATGTGTTCCCGGGTGTGGTTTATCACAGACCGGCGGATCAGCCAGGAATACCCGCAGGTCCAGATCCTGCGAGCTCTGAAGGAACGCTGCGCCGAGGACGATGTTGAATTCCGCTATCTTCTAATGGATGAAATCGTCCTAACCATCACGGACGGACAGCTCGGTAAAAACCGCGCGCACATACATATTCATTCATACATGCATACATTCCATTTGTACGAGTGCTGAAATGGTTGTTGTTTAAACTGTCGAGTTGGCTAAACTGGTCAGTGTGGATGGTTAGCACGCTTGCTTTGAGCGGATGTGCATCACCGTGTGAATGTGTTTTGTGTAACGTTAGATGTGCGTGTGGGTGACCGCCTAACCCACTTTCAGTCAGCCACCACAGCCTAACGTTACCCGATGGATGGAACGCCGTTTAAAATAGTCGAGAAATCGTCGAGAACATATTCGACATTATAATCTCATATCGAATAAGTAAATAAATTCACATCATTATTTAGATATCATATAACCGTTTATTGTGCGCGCGAACAGTCACGAGTGTGCGGCGCGAGCGCGTTCATTATCATCACATAAAGCCTCGAGCGCAGATGGCGCGACGTTCACAAAGACCCGTTATATCCAGGTGCTACGCAAGCGATGGTTTTAGTTTTTAAACCCTTGTTTTATATTCAATCAGCAAACTTTGATCGGAATGTATTTAGCAGACATGCTATGACGCATTTGCGCAAGGTTTCACATAAAAATGGCTTTAATCGAAATAATCGATTCATCACGTGCAAATATTCAATCCGCAAACTTTGATCGGAATGTATTTAGCAGACATGCTATGACGCATTTGCGCGAGATTTCACATAGAAATGGCTTTAATCGAAATAATCGATTCATCACGTGCAAACCGCAACATAAATACGACTTTTTAGTTGCAAGATGTTTGTGCGATCGTTTAGACGATTACTGATTTAATCGCATCACGTTCTGGTAGTAATGTAGTATTAAGAATACAGATAGACATTGTCTAACTTGTGGTATCCGGGATGCTTGAAGATACACACACACCTACCGCCTCCAAGTCATAGATTATCTTGTTTTAATAGTCACTAATACATCGGAGTCAGCATTGGGTACTAACGTTACCAAATAATCTGACATAACCCCTTATGCACAAAACGTGTGTCGGGGTCATGCAGTTAAATTAAAAGGATGGTTCACAAAAAAAAAAAAAAAAAAAAAATCATAATACATTTCTTAATATGTAATCACCCTCATGTTGTTCCAAACCATCATCATGCTGATTTTCTTCAGTGGTAAATTAGATGTTTGGCACAATGTGAGAGGTTGGCAGCCTGAGTCACCATTCACTTTAATTGCATCTTTTTTTTCATGCAATGCTAGTGAATGGTGACCTAGTCTGTCATTCTGCCTAACATCCTCTTGGAAGTAAAACATACTGGTTTGTAACAACATGGGGGTGAGTACATGTTGTCTTTTCAGCTCAACCATCCTTTAAATAACAAGCTGACTGCAAGTTGCACTGTTTCATAAGATAATGATCTGGGTTATTGGCACCAGTGTTGCCATTGTGGAAGGTGGGGCTGTTTTGTTTTGACAGCATTTATTTTAGGTGGTGCAGATGGGCACTGGACATAAAGCTCTTTGCATGGACCTGAGGTAAAGGGAGTGGCTATGCACCAATGCAGCTCTGCCTTGAATCAGATACTTGTGACAGCTACGGTGTGACTTCGTGACATATTGGATTGCCAGTCTAACAGGAAGACCCGAATAGACAAGATAAGAAGGAGAGAGGAACTAAGACCATATTGAGCTACTTTAATGCAAAGGTAGACAGCTGTATGGAGAACGTGACCGCAACATAACAGGAGCAGGTTGTTGGCCTGTCATGTTTATGTGTGTCTGTGTTTAATGTGCTGTCCTGGATTCTGTCTTGGTCCAATAAAGAGGTGGTTGACAGTTGGTCAGCTCAGGGATTTAAACCCCCAGAGATCCTGACATTCTGCTGAGTTACATCATCAACATGAGACGCATGGAACAGAGTAGGTCAGCACTTGTTTCAGGAAAAGCATTGCAGTTAAAGACCATTGTTTGAGGACATACTGTTATTCCTAAATAATAATTTCCTGAATTTATTGGTGAACCTGTTAACAGGTGTGCCGCAAGAGTGTGTATGTTATCTTATCACCTGCTGTGCATGTTACCCCACATGCGGCAATCAAACAATCAATAAGCAATCAGGGTTCAGGACTTTTGGCAGACTGATTTTTCACTTTCATGATGGTGCGAGAGATGCGTGTATTACTTTTTGATGTCAAGTGTCCATTCCTCTAAGACATGTGAAATCTAACACCAGTTTATTGTCTCACACATGCACAAACTGCAAGCCTTAACATAACATGCAGATAATGCACACGTGACCTAGAAAAGGCCATAGTTAGTGGTAAGTGAAACTTCAGACAGGAACGATTTAATCAACTACTTCCCAAGACGTTTCTTTCTAACAAAGTCATAGGGAAGATTTTATAGACGAAGAAGATGTCTTGGGTTGATTTTATAGACATAGAAGATGTCTATGTATAGGGTTGAGAAGTGTAGTGTTTAAATAGCAGTAGTGTCTGTAGTGCACTGACATTGAGGTAGTTCCCCATGATTATCTCAACTGGGAAAAAACAAGTTGCACATTTGTAAACATACATGTACAGGGTTCGTAATATGAATTTTTTTTTTTTTTTTGCATTTCCAGACTATTGCCACGATTTGGTTTTCCCTAATAAAAATGAAGAATTTAATAGAAAAATATTTATCATTCAAGAAGTGTATTATCATGGCAGCTATTTAGTGATTCTTTAGTGATTGTCAAACACGACTGAATCAATTCAAGGTGTACTTTTTTCATTAAGAAAAAATGTAGGTTACAAGCGTTTGGATATCTTATAACATTTTTAGCTCCGTATTACAGGGCCTCTAAAAGGAGGACCTTTGCAAAAACAATATACAGACGTTCGTGTGCGCACGAGAAACTAGGGATGCACCGAATGTTCGGTTTAAATATAAGGAATAAGTAAAAAGACTGAATAAATTTTACAGAACAATGACGTTTTTGATGACGCGATCAAAGAGTAACCAGTGTAAAGTGAGAGACACGCGCTTTATAAATGCAGTAAACATGCCCCCTTTGAGCAGATAACAAAAGAGTAGCTCGTCTGATGCATCTGTGGCAGACGTTATACCCTTACTCGCAGCACTAAAGCGTTTTAAACCTCTGGGGTTGACAAATGTGCCGGCGCGTTTTGCTGGACTTTTTTGACATAGCAGCAAAATAGATTTAAATACCCAGTCATTTGTGGTCATACATACTTAAAGTTTAAGTTCACCCAAAAATGAAAATTATGTCATTCATGACTCACCCTCATGTCGTTCCAAGCCCGTAAGACCTCTGTTCATCTTCGGAACACAGTTAATGATATTTCGAGAGATTTCTGTCCCTCCATTGAAAATGTATACATGGTATACTGTCCTTGTCCAGAAAGGAAATAAAGACATTGTCAAAGTAGTCCATGTGACATCAGTGGATTAGTTAAAATGGTTTGAAGCATTGATAATACATTTTGGTCCAAAAAATATTCTCCTTATGTAATCTGTATGAAAAGAGATGTCAGTCTCACTCATTCTTATGGCAAGTCATTATCTGCTCTTCGCCACGGAGACCGTTCACTATTGAACTGCAAATGATCTGAGGCAGGGGCGCCCAATCCTGCTCCTGGTGATCGACTGTCCTGCACAGTTCATCTCCAACCCTAATCAAACACACCTGAATGTGATCCTAAAGACCATAATAAGTTGGTTGCTTCAGGTGTGTTTGATTAGGGTTTGAGATGAACTGTGCAGGACAGTCAATTGGCAGGAGCAGGATTGGGCACCCCTGATCTAAAGCAATCCATGCAAAACTTAACGGCCACATCAACTCGATAAAACACATCAAGTTTAATCCGAATCATATTTTACGTCATCTTGGGATGTTGTGAGGAATAATAATAGTGTAATATAATCCTGGAAGAATGTACCTCGGAAGTACTGGTTTCGGTTTTCGACGAGCAACGGATCCAGCTGAGGATTGTGAATAGTAAATTGCAAGTGCTTTGTTCTAATCATATAGTTTATGTAAACCGCAAAAGTAGGATTATGTCTAGGACAGTTATTCATTTGTTGTGGTTTCATCCACAATTTTTTTGCACTTTTCAATGCATTTTTTTGTTGTCATGCAGAGTTACATTCTTTCAGCAGTCAGTTATAGGCCTAACATAGGCTATTCAACTAGAGGGGCTTCAAAGATGGCCAAATAATTTTTTATTTTCACTAATTTATTTTAAGTTATATTGTTTGTATAATATCTGCTGGGATGTTAAAAAAAAAGTTCAGTGTTAAATAAAAAAATTTAAATTGTATTTTTGAAATTAGATTTTTTTTTTTTTCCTCTGAAAAGCTAGACAAAATGGTAAAAAGCATCATTTAATTTAATTAATGCAATGGTGAAAAAATTGTTAAAATAAATGGAAAAAATGCGAAACACTGCATTCGGTATCCAGCCAAGTGTTTCAATATTATTCTGCTTCAGCCAAGAATGTATTTCGGTAAATCTCTACGAGAAACCATTAAACTTGGCATATAGGACAATGCAGTTTTGCACACTGAGCCACCTATTGCGCCGTCAGCCAATTTTGAGGTGTGGTTTATTGGCCACCACAGAGTATGCGTTTGGGCAGACCAAAGGCCTTGATACATGATGTACTGCCATAACGAAAGCCAAATTTTGAACAGGTAATTTTTAGAGTACCAGTCTTTTTTTGGGTTGCCATCAACCCATTCATGTCATGGTTTCTTCGCCACAGAGGATGCTTAAATTGAAAGGAAGGAAATAGGTTATAGTTAGGGGTGGGCGATCTGACGATTTTATATCGTGACTGATCTTGAAGATGTCCACGATTTATCTTTCAAGTGAATTGTAGAGATTGTGATCGGTTATGTCCACGTAATATCGTGACTTATTGTCTGAGTGCCGCGGTCATATTCTCTGTTTTCATTTTGTTGTCTCTGTTTAACAGTTTTTTTGAAATGCATTACTGGATGGAACTGTTAAACAAAATGAAAAACTGTTTACGAAAGAGTATCATTGTGTTTGCCTTTATATTATTAGTAACAAAGGCTAACACTATTAATACTTTTTCATTTACCATCAGCATTTAGCAAATGCGCATTTATATCATTTAAACATCTTTCAAGATCTAATAAACCTTTACTTTCACAAACCTTGCAGGTTTAGTCATCATTGTGTCTGTGCTTGACTGTCAGATCAGCTTCACTGGAGATTCATGATCGTCAAATTATGCTGCGCTATATTCAATTGCCCACTTATATTAATATAATTTTCACTGTACTCTGTGTAAAATGAGTTACTTTGTCGTTTTTTGGAAAAAATGATTCACACAAATTTATTATCATTTTTATATTTTTTTCCTAACAATTTCTTTATTTGTAAAAAAAAAAATATATAGAAAATAAGAGAATCGAGAAGTTACAAAATAATGTAAGTCGATTTAATTTACAGATTTCTTTTTTAAATCATTTTTTTATTTCGGCCAGTGTGCTCTTTTAAGATATCGGTATTAGCTTTCAAAAACACTTGTTTAATGACTATTTTGACCACTGATGGTTTAAAGCAATACTGTGTTTTAAATTGAGAAAATAGATCCGTCCATAGGCTTGTTCCAATCTGGATATTCTCCGATAGTACATCTCAAAATTGTGAAGATCTCGATTCAGATCATGATTGTTTGAAGATCGTCCACCCCTAGTTATAGTATATACAAAACTAGAAATTGTAGCGCAAGCACGCAAAATGTGCGCATGTGAATAGTTTCTCGAGGGCACAAAAAAGTTTCTCTTGTCCATGCAAAATTCTATTTGATCTTTTTTTTATTTAAAGGCTGCTCTGTCACTTCAAGAATCTAGTAAGTGAATCTAGAAAACAAAATATTTTGAAAATATTTTTTACAGAAGACTACTATAAGTATAAAATAATGTTTTTGGTTTTTTTTTAACAGAGATTTTTTTTTTTTTTTTACATTTATCTACAGAGAGGTCTCGGATTTTGAAATGGTAAATGTGTAGGAACCCTGAATGCAGAAGGTGGTACACTTCTGAAGTTAGGAACCTCAGTGTTGTAAATTCAGTGGCTGAATTTCTGGTTTCTGTGGTGTATTCTAGTGTAATAATAAAGCATCAGGATTATACAGGAATAAATGCCAATTCTAGGCCCGCCTAACATGCACCATTTAGGCTGTATGTTTATGCAAGTTGTTTATGGTGGTCCAGCTTGTTTATGAATGGTAGACCAACATGGCTTTTTTTGTGGTCGAAATTCTGCAGGATGAATTTAAATATGTTAATGTAGTTTTGAGTACTGCACTTTCATTGGCAGCTGAATGACAAGTATTCAGAACACACAAATATGGATTAAGTAAAACAAATGGGTATTTTAACTTTTACGTGCGCAACTGTTGAAATATTTAGGGCCAGTAAGATTTAAAAAAAGAAAAATAATTCTGCGATGATGCATCAAATCAATCAAGAGACAGATCTTTTTTAACAAATAGCTTTACTATTTCAAATAAATTATGATTTTTTTTTGAACTCTCTATTTAAAGTATCTTGAAAAATGTTAACCGGCACAACTGTTTTCAACATTTAAGAATAAAGTTATAGTAAAAGTATGGAGTTATTTCATGTGACACTCAAGACTAGAGTAATGATGTTAAAAATTCAGCTTTGCCCTCACAGAAATAAATGACTAAATAAATCTAAAAAAAAATTGCAATTAAAAAAATATATATTTTAAGTGGGAATATTTCACATTATTATTCTTTTACCTATATTTTTGAGGAAATACATACTGCCTTAATGGGCATAGGAGAGACTAAAAAAAAAACTTGAGTGTTAGTTTATATTGAATAATTGTGTGGTATTATCCAGGCGCTATGTTTTGTCTATTTATCTACCTGTATCTAATTCCAGCTCACCTCACCCTCATAGCATACCTCTGAAGTAGGTTAATCCTGTTTCTATACTGTGCTTAAACACAGTAGGTTAATCATATATACTCACTCGCTCTGGATTTAGTGTGTGAGTGTGATAGTCATGTTTCTTAACCCACAATGAGACAGCTGCCGCAGGACTGACAGAAGGGGGAAGTTAGGGGAAGTGCTGCTTCTTTTTTCTGTTGAACACAAGAAGACATTTTGTTGTTGTACCCCATTGACTTTCACAGTATGAATACTTAACTTGAGGATGAGTAAATTATTCATTTTTGGGTGAACTATCCCTTTAAGGGGCGATTCTCTGTGCTGCAGTGAATGTATGACTAACATTTCCTCCGGAAATTTGTCAGAATGGTATGAGTGTCAGATCTGTTAGTGTAGCTGGCTGGTTACGGTTGGTCTATATAATGTACTGTTTTATTGGGAACTAATCAGGTAAATAGTTTATTCAAAAGCAAATAAGAAATAAACCTGCTACCACCATGTTTATCAGTGTTGTGAAATACTGAGTAAGAATTGTGATGTTTTAAAACCTAGTGGACCACTGACACGATCCAAGATGGTGGACACAGAGAGCAATGTTAACTAGCAATATAGATACATTATACATATACTTACCTAGATGCATAATAATGAATCAAAAGTGACTTTTTACATTGTATCATAAGATTAGTTAAAAATGCTTTTGTTTTGAAAGAATCCTGTAAAAGTATAATATTTTATATAAAATAAATGCAGCATTTAGTGAGCATTACAGATTTATCTCTCAAACAATCTTGCTGACCCCAAACTTTTGAACGGAAGTGTAATTATAATTGATTGTAATTTTAAATGTATTATTGCACGCAATATATGTGTGGTCTGTATTTTTATAATTTTTTTTAATCTTATGATTTTAGTTTAGCAACATGCTAAAGTCAAATTCTATTAAAATCAGTTGCAACACATTGTGCGTTTCCAATGTGTGTGCTTTTTTGTGTAGAACGTTGAGATGCTTTCTATGTAGAGTAACTTATGAGGCTATTCTACATAGACAGTGTGACAATTAGGATGCTGCCTATTTGGGGAATTCACTCTGTTTTGGAACAGTTATTGTCCTCAAAATGGTTGTTCAACAAGGTGGTGAAAAATCTAAGCAGGTGATTGTCTGTTAGTCAACAACATACAATACATAATGTTATATAATTTGAACTAATGTTGTACTGGGAATCAATAATGATGATTGTTTGTATTTCTCTTTCATTTCATATGCCCAAATCCCATATAGTCCTGTCATGCCTGTTAAACTGCATTCAAGTCCCATCTGCTTTGATCCATGAGAGGAAAAGAGAGTGCTGATGTAGCAGTTGCTAGTGAAGATGCTGAGTCGTGGTTTGTGTGTGTTGCTCCATCCTAAGATGGCGGAGAAGGAGAGATTAGAAATACTGTGACGCATTCATGTTTTGGCTCTTGTTCCCTCATCGCTCCCTTTTATATCCTCCGTTTTACATTTCCTGTTGTCTCTTGAATTACTCAATCACATGCTTTTCTTTATGTAATCTCTGAAATCCTTTCTTGTCACGCTCTATTTTTTGTGTTTTGTTTCATCCAAACAACAAAATTACACATTTGCCATTTTTAGTAAATTTCGATTGCTTTAATCTGCTCTTGTATTTGTAATTGGAGTCAAAATACAAGATTTAAGTCAAATCCAATGAGCGCTGACTTAATCTGATGGCTGGTGTTAAGTGAGCATAAACCCAAACTGGCACCTTTAATTAAAAACAAAGCAGTGCTGCAAACTGGGTTAGTGGGTCGGCGTAAACGCTGCAGTGGCAAAGCAAGCAACCTTCTGCGGCATTGTGTAACTGCTCTCAGAAGGAGATCTGCAATTTAGTATTAGAGAGATGCTTCAAATTTCAATATGCGAGTGAGCGAGAGAAAGAGGCAACACATCCAAATGAAAGTCTGGCTCTCATTAGTTGCTCAGGTACATGAGTGTAATCCCTCCACACAATACTGCGGCGACCAAAACACAGACTGCACTGCCTGTACTGCAGCATGTGATTTATCTTCCCTTTCTTTCTTTTTTTCAGGTCTGCGGGTTGGGCAGGAAACCGTTACCTCATACCCCCAAGTTGCTGTGGTGCGTGTTCCGACCCCATGGGTCCAGTCGGACAGCGACATCACCGTACTGCGTCACCTGGAGAAGCTGGGCTGTCGTCTGGTCAACCGCCCCCAGGCCATCCTCAACTGTGTCAATAAGTTCTGGACCTTCCAGGAGCTCGCTGGGCATGGAGTGCCTCTGCCAGACACGTATTCCTACGGTGAGAGGAGATTATCATCTTTGTCTGTTAACGTATCATTCCCCAATAATCACTTTGTATAATAAAAAATAAAGGAATACATTTTTCTTACTTGCATCTTATATACACCACTTTACGTAACCTACACCACCATTCAGAAGTTTGGGGTCAGTCATTTCTTTTCTTGAAAGAAATGAATGCCTTAATTCAGAAAGGATGTTTTAAAAAGATTAAATTAATTGAAAAGACATTGTTTGAAAAGATTTATATTTAGAATAAATGCTGTTCTTTTTAACTTTTATTCATTAATGAATCCTGAAAAAAGGTTTCAAAAAAATATTAAGCAGCACAACTGTTTCCAACATTGATAATGACGAAGTATCAAATCAGCATATTAGAACAATTTCTGAAGGATCATATTACACTGGTTTGCTTCTCAAATAAATTATACTTGAATTATATTTCACAATGTTATTGTATATATGTGCATGTATGTATGTAAACATGTATATGTATGTATATACCATGGATGTCCCGATTTCACTTTCACTACCGATGCCGCAGCTTGTGGCTATTTGCCGATACCGATATTAATCTGATTTTATTTTATCCTTGAACTACTACCAATTAAAATATATGGAAGCACTTTGCTCAATTTGCCATCTAAATATCTCATTCAAATGGAGAACACGTACTTCTCAAGTATATATACTTAAAGCTACCAACAGATTTAAGTTACTCATTAACAAGCTTTAAAATGGCCTATTTAGCCGTGTACTTTTGCTTCCTTTCATTTTTCCTTTTTTAACCTGTAAAACAAAAAATGAACAGTTGTATTTTTAAAACGCAAAGTTGAACACCAAAATTACATACATAGAGCTGATTTAGGCTCTAGGTAATTTTATAGGCTAATAATAAATGTGTCTATATAAATAACGATGTATTTGATTTAGGAAACACTAGTTTATTAATAAATTCAGTGTCGGCTGGAAACATATCTCCATCTTTAGAGCGCCTTTAGAGAGAAATGCATAGCTATGGATTAATCTGACGGTTTGCTTTCGATTCGAATTGTGTAGGCATTTCAAGCTTTAGCCTACATATAGTTAGGAAATATTTTGTTTCAGTTCATTTGAGATGCGATCCAGTTCACGGAGACCATGAAAGCACGTCTGATTGTTTTGTTAAATTTTACAAAAGCACAACATTTTCTTGTTATTGTGAGTTTACATTAAAGTAGTTGCGAATGATGTATTGTTGTTTTCTGTATGACCAGAAATGATGTTAAGTCGTTTCCACTGATGACAGAAAAACGCAAGTTTTCGCACCCGCGCCTCCATGCCATGCTGTGCGCGCCACACTCCGCACAAACCCTTGCTTGGATATGTGTCAATCTTGTCTACACTTTACAGCCTATGGTTTATAACTGACAGTTTTTTTTTTTAGTACACTGAATGAAGAATGATCTGAAGTGCCGGTGTTTCGGCTACATAAACCCACTGAACTGATCCGAAACCAGACCAATTTTTATCCACCCACCCAAACCCATTTTTGCCCACAAAATAGATTCCAAAACTGCCCAATTGGGCTGGAAACTGCCCAATCCACAGGCTGCACCGCTTAACTGGATGTCGCAGCAAGGAAAATGCTAATATTTAAGCATTGTTGGATGGTATCGGAAAATTTATTTTTTCTCTCCCCTTCAATCTCCGATCTAGAGTTCTGGGCCTTTATCGGCGTGTTACAGATGACGTGGATCGGATCGGGACATCCCTTATCTTTACTGTATTTTTGATCAAAGAAATGCAGCCTTTGATTAGCATAAGACTTTCAAAAACATTACAAAATCTTACCACCCCCCCAACATTTTGAATGGTAATGTATGTGCACTCCTGTATTTATAACTTTTTCAGACTGCTGTTTATGCGACAGTCCGGTTTGTAGAATGAAACGGGAAGCCCTCATCATTACACTGAAGAACCAGAATGGAAAAAACAGATAGTGAAAAGGGGAGGGGGTGTATACAACAGCAGTTACAGCTGCTGTAGTGACGTGTTCCTGTAGTGACGTGTTTCTCTCTTTCGCCCCCCTCTTACTGAATGCTGAACGAGTTCATCTGTTCCTCTCAAATCCACCAAACAGATTCTACATCTATAAAGAATGGGTTTGAGCTTAAATTATATTTCTACCCAACTCTTAGGTTTCTCTTTCTTCTACTCTCTTTCCATATGTTTGTTTCATCTATCTTGGACGCGTTCTATCAAACCAGAGGTTACGTTAATTACTAATCTTGTCGTTTAATTAACATTGTCAAATTTCAAATGATTTCTAGCATTTTAATATAAATACAATAAGGAAAACGCATTGTAAACAAATCTTAAAAAAGAGTTGCAATGAACGTTCTTTGTTTTAAATAAATCACAAAAAAACTTTTCACACCGGTCACACCCCAAGCATATCTCTACATTCTTAAAGGCGAAATAAAAACAAATTTAAAGTATAAAAATAGACCATAAGGGAATTTTTTACAAAGCGATACAGTTATTTATAGCACAACCTCTGGGTCTAACATGTGGCAGTCGCGTGTCTTCTGAATAACATATTTTCCTAAAACATCTAAGTCATGAACCTTCAACAACTGGCCACGTAGTTGGACTGAGTGCCATCCGGGAAATGGGAAACGTGTGTGGCAAAAGAAAAAAATCTGTCAGCGTTGCAGATCTTCTCATGTGGATATTGAATGTCGCAGTGTTGCTTGTTTCATTAGAGCTGTTTGCATCTTGCTCTGGAATCTGGCACTCAAATTAAATCTCACTTTTAATTACATTCATTACATAATCACTAAGCTGTGTGTGTGTGTATGCATGTGTCTCCAGGAGGACACGACAACTTCCGCAAGATGATTGATGAAGCGGAGCCGCTGGGTTACCCTGTGGTGGTGAAGAACGCTCGTGGACACAGAGGTAAATAACTGATACTAGAACAGTCTGTGTACATTATAGCTCCTTTGGGGACTGAAAGATACAGGCCGTATTAAGCCCAGAACACACCAAGCCGACGGTCGGCCATCTTGCAGATTTTGTGAGTCGGCCAACTAAGTTTTCTCGGTGTGATGCGTACGGTTCCGTGCCGTTGGCTGAAAATATTCCTCGTCGGCTTTGTCTCGCCCGATTCGACATGTTGAATCGGCGTCGGGCCATTGGGGAAAGAGAGAACTCTGATTGGCTGTTCAGCTTAGTTAAAGTCAAAACGGTAAAGATAAAAGGCTGTTGTTATGTTGCGTCTTCTTACCTGAGTGTTGCTTGGCGAATATTTCAATATTAACATGAGCGGAGTGGAATAAAGAAAGTGTTTAGCAGGATTGATATTCAAAACGGTAAGCACGTGCTGCTTTGTTTACGTTATGTGTATCTGCAGCGTCGGTTTTCATTTTTGAATGACGAATATAGACTAATATATCTGCAGAAATAGATAGTTGGCTCATTAAACGCAGGCGCAGAATGCACATTCTAGCTGACAGTCGCCTGTAGTTCTCTCGGTGTGTTCAAGTGCAGATTTTTACCTTGACGAGAGGCGACAACACAGTTGGCTTTCATCAGCGCTAGTTCGTTGGCGTCGGCTTGGTGTGTTCCGGGCTTTAGACTTCAGATCTGGGTGCTGACAAACCTTCAGGAGCCCTGAGAACACAAACGCCTCAAAGTTAGACAGCACGCTGGATCTCTGAAATCAAGCAGCTTAGAAACATCACTCTTACCTTAAAAACAAAGGTTGTCTTTCTTTCTCCCAGTGCACATAAGGTGTCTTTGTCCTGCACTGCTTTTTTTGCCCAAGCAAATTTGAGGTGTGCGCTGAAAGCATAATAAGTTTATATGCCTATGATGAGCAACAATACAGAATTACACAATCTGCCCTGGATTAAATCAAGTGTCTCATGGTCAGATGAAATCTTGCCTCATTAAAGCTTAGACCAGTGGCCACACCTGAAGAGAATTCAATATGTAAATTTTTTTTAATGCTCCCAAATCAGCCCAACCAGTCTCTGAATGTGGTTACAGAGCGTTGCATCCTTTTAATGTTCCATTCAAATCTCATTTTTAAAATATTTATGGCTTATTAGTCACTTATGCAGTTTTTTTTTAATCCGTACCCAGTATATATGATCACTGCTGCATAAGTAATTTAAATGTATTAGTCAAAGGTTTGGGAACACTGAAATGTGTGTGTCCTGCTATACGCAACCAGTCAAATCTTTGTGATCTGTAGTTCAAATAACCCGGTACCTTTTTAACAATGCTAACAATGTTGACCTTTGTTGGGCTGTGACATGTTTTGAAAGATTTCCTCTGATCTACGAGGAATTGGGTGGGGTGGCGGCAGCCTGATGGTTGAACATCTGGGAGAGTTCACAATCCTGCTGTTTCACCTTTGTGCCCTTGAGCGAGACACTTAATCCCTGGTTTCTCTAGATCTCCTTGTATCTGATAGAGGACTATTACCTAACAAAATTGATTATTCAATGCCCATTGCAAGTCTGGTTCTCTGGCAAAATTTACAGAGTTTCAGCTGTTTGAAATGAACAAATCAAACAAAAGTAATTGAAATAGCTTACCACAACAAATGTTTCAAGTGGTTTCCCCAAATTCAACTGAAAATACAACTTTTCATGGCTTCTGCAGTCTCAAAATGCTCCAATCCCCTGAATAGAATCCCTCACAACAGCACAAATCTGAAATACAGGTTTTGTGTCAAGCACACCTGATGCAACTAATCAAGGCCTTCATTAGTTACACCTGGTGTGCTTGAGCTAGAACACATTAATTATTTGATCTGGCTAGGTTTGTTGAGACAAATAGGGCGAAGTCAAAAGATGGCCTTGTCAAAATGTTCCAAAAGGTTAACAGAAGATATCCCTTCAAACAAGAAACAAGACACAAAAAGATAGCGAAGGCACTAAATGTTCCAAGAGACACAGTTGGAAGCATAGTTCGCAAGATCAAAGTTAAAGGAACAGTGTTTACAGTAGCTGGATGGGGCAGAAAAAGGAAGTGATCAACGGCTAAAATTTATTTATGGCTTATGCTGGTAAATCCTTGAATTATAACAAACAAAGTGTAGATATTATGAAAGAGTCATTGTTAATAACAGATGTGTGAGATCGTGAAGAACTGATGTCAGCTTTTTATGAATTACTAAGGGTGTGCACTTTGTGCACTGTCATGCCAAACCATGCATGACCATAAGTTAGCCTGCTTGTTTTTGTTATAACAGTGTGGTTTGTGTGTTAATGCTTTAATAAAGAATTTATCAGGAGCATTTATGCTAATGCGATATGGTGGGGACACGTAGGCTGACGTGAAAGTATTTGGAGGTACAGAAAAACTTTTTTTTTGTGGGCGGGAGTGGGACAAAACATAAATGCTACGGGGGGAGAAAGTAACATGGAAAGTAGTTGAGAACGTCAGTTATAATAATGACCCATGTATTAAAAAATGGTCGGGTTTAAATCGGGCTTGGGTTCATAGTTACAGTTAATGTGTGGGGCCGAGCTGGGCTTGAACACAACGTGCTCGGGTAGGGTCGGGCTTGCATACCCAAGATCTACCTCGGGTATGCTAACAATTACAGGCATGAATTAGTTGTTTGTCCTCGGGGAACTTGTGGAGCCTCTCCCCAGTTTTTGATGAATTCGTACATCCCCCACAAACACAATAGTGAACCATTTTTGCTAGCCAGGTCTCCAATATAACTGCTAGCACACTTGCTGTTTAGACCTAATGGTGACTCTAGGCTTGAAGTATAGACCAGACATAGACAGTAAAAGCTTGGAGTCCCTTTATGATGTCACGCCCAGCCTTGTGGAAGGGAGGGGGTGTGCTTAAAACATCTTTATGTTCTTATCTTTATGTTTAGTAAGCACATTGCATCATTTTGTAAAAAATTTAACCTGCAATTTACACTTTCTGTGCAGGTAAAGCGGTGTTCCTGGCCCGGGATAAGCACCACCTCTCAGACCTTTGTCATCTGATTCGCCATGACGCCCCATATCTGTTTCAGGAGTATGTGAAGGAGAGCCATGGGAGGGATGTGCGGGTAGTTCTGGTCGGAGGGCGAGTGATCGGGTCCATGTTGCGCTGCTCTACCGACGGACGCATGCAGAGCAACTGTTCGCTAGGTATGCAATTCTATAATATCCAATATTATCATTTTAATAACTGCTGATATTTTTTGTTGTCTGTGGGTGTTTTTTATTTTTCTGCATATTTTTCAAGATTTATTTATTTATTTTTCCATATAAATTTAAGATGTACATAAGAAAACTAATAGGGCTCTCCATAAAGTAATCGGATATTTCGTTGTACTAAAACTAGAACTAGAAAACTAGACCTAAAACAATAGCCTTTATAATGGCTTAAAATACATATATAATAACAATGGGGCATTCATTTTTGCTTCAAATAATGTATCAAAAGCAAGTAATCTTGTGGTTTTATAGAACAACATTGGTAAAATACGTAATATAAACAATCTGTTTATGTAATGCCTGCAGAGGGAACCAACGGCCTGGCGATTCTGGGCCAAACGACATTTAATTCAAATGTTAACTTAATCTTTAAAATGTGGCTACTTCTATATGATAGAAATGCTACAGCCACTAATTTCTTGAACAATAATATGTGGACATCAAAACATGCAAACTCAGAGCGAGGGTTTGACTTCCATTTTGAAATCACAATCAGTTGAAATCAGTTTGCATATTTACTCGACACTGGTAAATTGCCATAGAGGATTCTTTTTAAATCGAGTACTCTAATTTAAATTACAGCCCTAATAATCACAATAATAAATGCTATTGACTGTAATTTTCGGTTCAAGGCAACATTTCTAATTTTCCTATACATTTTTATTTTTTTTATTTCAGTTACCGTTTTTAATTGTTTTAGTTCACAATAGCAAGACTGACCATAATTTCCCATTTAGCCCCTCTGCTCATGATTTCACTCCTTTTTCTAGGTGGGGTGGGAATGATGTGCCCCCTTAGTGAGCAGGGGAAGCAGCTGGCCGTGCAGGTGTGCAATATTTTGGGGATGGACGTCTGCGGGATCGACCTGCTCCAGCTAAACGATGGTTCTTTTTTGGTGTGCGAGGCTAATGCCAATGTAGGCTTCATCGCATTCGACCAGGCGTGCGGGATGGACGTGGCGGGTATCGTGGCCGACTACGCCCTCTCACTCCTGCCAAACCGCCTCAGCAGGAAGATGTCGCTGCTGTCTGTGGTGTCCAGCACCAGTGAAACTAGCAGCGAGCCTGAGGTGATAATCCCCACAGAGGTGTGTATTCCCAGCGAGATCTGCCCACCCGGCTCTAGCTGTACCATGCCTGACGGCGTGTCGACCATGAGCACAAGCTCCACCTCCAGCGAGAGTGAGGGGGATCTAAACGAAACGGGCCCCAACCCTGTCAGTGCAGATCCTGCTTACAATATCAACTCCCTCCTCGCGAGTGAGATGAAACTGTTGACTGAGTGAGCTGGAATTACAGCCACAAACACACAGATATCAAAGAGCAACACATACTGAAGTGGACATTAAATGCATACAGATGCACACGTGTAATCATACTAACCCTCCCTGTAAAGCCCCGTCTTAGGCTGCTCCCCTGATGTTTCTTCTCCATTGGCAGACTATAGAATTAAACAAGTGTACAGTGCAGTTTGGAAGTGCACCAGATAGTGTACACTCCAGTCTGGGCTGTAGTGCACCAGCTGAATATGCGTTTGCCACTGTAATTTGAGGGTGCATGTACTGTAGAGTGGTTTTATCAGGACATGATTCCCAAATGTAACCATGATTCCCAAATGCGACCAACAAACTGGATTCTGATGTTCATACTCTGGGTTAGGGCACACACACACATACACACTGACATACACTTAAGGACATATTAAAGTCTTCTGTATTATAGAGAGAGAATGAATGAATGAATTTTGTCTGTTACAATCCTTGTGGTAAAGCCTGGCTGAAGGTATAATGCATTGCATGCATGGGGCGAGAGAGAAAGTTAGAGATTTCAACTGCCCACCAGGATACAAAGGCACATACCTCCCTGCCCTCAAAAAGTCCAGACAGACAGATAGAGGGACACCAAGAACAAAAACTGGAAAGCTGTGAATATTCTCATCCATCCTGACTCTTTTAAAAGCATGAATGAGTGAGTTATTTTAGGCTGCCTGTAGTAAATGAATTACTGCTGATCAGACAAGCGTAAAGGTTTCATTTGCTTTGCCGATGTTTGTAAAATTAAATGACTGATGTGGGACACGTATTGAATTACCATCCTTAATGTGTAAGTGATGATTTGGCCTATAGGAACTTTAATTGGTTATTGGTCATCTTCTACTTGGCAATTCTGTAATTGAGGCGGCCATTTTAAAAACCTCCACTGTCCACCATTTTGGATTGGTTCTCTGTGTACAGATCAATACTATGGAAGATAATGTGAACAGGAGCAATATTCTTAAACAAACAAAAAAAAAGCTTCTTATTTCTAATTCATACCTGCTAATGCCCACAACGTCAATCTGCATGTCTGCCACTCCAAAAGCAAATCTCCCACATATAGAGTCTGAACAGTGAGTTGCATAGAAATAGAGTAGACTTTTAAATACTAATGTTTTTACCACAAGGGCTGAACGTTTTGCCAACACTAAGCGCTGACGATGAATACGCTATTTGTCTTCAACGATTTGTTTGTACAAAAATATTGCAACAATAAAACTGAAGTGTCAACTCAAATGGGTGCTACAACTTCTCTTACTTCAGCCCAGTGGTCTAAAAGCCAATAACCGGAAAGAAAGACCAGGAATTGTATTGATTTGAGCACTGCACATTCCTCAAGTCTAATTCTATTTAACATTAAGTGACTCTTTTAATATCCCTTTTCAATTTGGAAATGGCTAAAAATTTGCATTGAGTCTTAAATTGCATATTAAAAAAATGGACCAAACTATCCAAACCATACCATGGTTTGCCATGTTAGACGTCATAGTTTAGATCAATTAAATGTGAGTTCAGACTTTAAATAAATTACAGTTTACATTTAAGATGAAATATAGACTTGAAATTTTAGTTAACTCGGGGAAGCAGCCTTGATCAAATTCCTGTCCTTGGAAACGTGACATTCATGTTAGACAGTCCTGCCTATGTGTATCAATAAACAAAAGGACAAAGCGTTATAAAATATTAAGAAATGGATGCTGTGAGACCTGATGGTTAAATGCAATCTTTTTCTTGTTTGTTTTATACTTAGTGTTCTGTTGTCTTTTGTTTTCCTAATTTATAATTTTATGTTTTGTTGAGAAAAAGGACAAACTGGTTTATATGCGATAACCTTGCTTGGGAAAGGCTGAAGAGTGGCGAAGGGTTTTAGTGTGAGTTTGACTGAACAGACATTGACCACCTGAGACACGCGCACGCACACACACACACACACACACACGCACTCTTCTCACCACCCCCTCTCAAGCGTTGTGATTTGCCGTCTTGTGTGTGATGTGTTCCATCATTCCATGCCACCAGAGACTTGCACCCTCCACCTCATCCCACTCAAGAACAAGTGTCCCTGTAATCTCTGACACTTTTCAGTGTTTGCTATAACGCACCATATGGTTGTCCGACTCTTACACACTCTGCCTCCACTTCCGGTAGAATACAACAGGAAGTTTCTTCTCCCCTTAGGTTTAGTCTACAAACTGTGTGACTCCAAATCAGAATGGAGTCCTAAATCTGAACTGAGAGCTAACATGGCGTCATCAGATCTGGCTCAGTGGAAAGCATTGTCTATATGAAATTATACTCATTCTGAGTATTAAGGTACCACTATACTCCTCTGACTTGGCAATTCATTTAGTGTCACAAAAAAACAGTTGCTGCTAATGAACTGTTCTATGGAATGGAAAAGGGAAATGTTTTGAAACTCCATTTCATTGCACCTCTTGTTTTGTATTTGTTTTCCTTTTTTTAGTGGGAACCTAAATGCCAAAAACCAAGCAATGTTGTATAATTTAAAACGAGAAATTACTAGTGATAGAACGCTAACATTGATGTTATGTGTCATTACGTAATAAAACCAATAATACCAATAAAGACGTTCAAAAAATGTCCAGAACATGAAATTTGTGTCAGCTTGTCTTTATCTCACATCACGGTTGACAGACCTTTTCCATCGAACTTTTGCTATTGTTTGCCTCACTAAAGGTGCAGTCACATTTTGGACTTTTGCAGGCAAAATCCAATCAATTCAATAGGAATCCATGAGCTTGTGAGTTTTGTGAAGGAGGTTTGGTTTGTCGGGTTTGGTCAGAAAGGTTTGAATGTGAGCTGTGCTTAATAAACTATTGACAATGGATCCTTTTTGCAGGTGAAATTTCACTAAAGTGACTGCACCAGTTTCTCCCAATATCCAGTGATGATAGCTTAACAAATGAATATGAAATTAAGCAGGATCCCACCGTACAGTGTAAATATTGTGCAGTAAATTGTGGTCTGTTTTGATTTATTGTTTTTTGGAGGTCTGTGGTGTATAGGTTTAGCGGGCAATCTCATGCCAAGTGTTTCTCCGCATGTTGTAGGAGTTTATGGATTGACTCTCTCAGTCTGTTTTGTTCACTTAACCCCTGGATCAACACCTCAGCTTTCTTCCCATACTCCAGAGCCTATATACACAAACACAAAAACATAAAAGGAGTATATACCAATAACAAAAAAGAAAATCTGATTTCCAAACTTATAGACTCATTTAATTTCCAATTTAATCTGGTAGTATGACAAGTGTAGCTGTTTAATTGAGAGACTTTTAGGATAGTTTGATGAATAATGGGATGTAAACAGCTTGATATAACAGCTGGGGAGTTGTGAGGTATTATATGGGGAGTTTATTGTTTTTGTTATTTTTGTAGTTGAATATGAGAGCTGGGAGGTTGAACTAGTTTCTAATATCTTGGGATTTAAAATGTAGGGGAAGTAGAAGAAGGCCTAAAGGAGAATCCCATTACAACCAGAATAGCCGGGTCATGGCTTTAGCCATTATTAGTGTTATTAGTGTAATCTGCACATGTTTACGGCACAGTATGACTTCATATACACCCATGCATCCAGATCTGGATTCAAACGTTTCATCTCAGCACTTTCTATTTAATTTGGGCAATGTTTTGGTTATTGACTATGATTTGGTTATGCAGGGCAGTGGTGAGGAGGTGAGTGAGTGTTGAATTCAGGAGCATATTTTAAATGTATCATATGAAGTTTTCTTTATAGAATATTTCATTAGTCGATCTTTATTGTTTACCTTGGTGTGGTTGTTGCATAGCAACCACAGCATAGCTAGAGAATGAGCCAACAAGACTGACTGGTCAGGGCGAGGTTTCACACACTGTTCCTCAAACTCTAAGAGACATCTCAACATCTGATCAGCCTCCACACACTGGGCCTCATCTATACAGACACACAAACAGGAATCTCAATGTCAGATACAAAGGTCACAGGTCAGTGAAGTCTGAGAAAACTGTTTCAAGTGTCTATATTAAATAAAAGCTTCACCACCGTTCGATCTTGCGAGGTGAGTAAACCAGGGAAATACCTGTGAAACTATGATAAATTCTGTTGAATAATCTCTAGTCTAGGAGATATTATCACTTTACACAGAGTTTGACGTTGTTTGCCTGGCCAATATTTTCCCACTTTGAGATTGTCTGAATCGGCTGATAACCATGATCACTCGGTCCATTAAGAGCAATTTGTTTCCAAATATTTTCAGTGTATTTCAACTAAATATTGCATGATTTTTTTCTTTTCAGCGAATGTACATTACTATTCTAAAGCTTCAGGTTCAGTAAGACTTTTGTTAAATGAATGTATTTAAATGAATAACTTTATTCAGCAAGATTGCATGGAATTGCGAAATAGTGACAGTAAAGACAAAATTAAAAAAAGATTATTTTGAACTCTATTCATCAAAGAATTAAATATTTTTTATCATGTTTTCAACAAAAAATATTAAGCAGCACAAGTGTTTTCAACATCGATAATAATAAAAGTGTAAAAAGTGTTTCTGGAGCCCCAAATTAGCATATTATAATAAGATAAGATTTCTGAAGGATCATGTGACACTGAAGACTGGTGTAATGATTCTGAAAATTCAGTTTTGATCACATGAAAAAATTAAACTAGAAAAGATATTTTTAAATTGTAATGATATTTCATTGTATTACTGTTGTACTGTATTTTTGAAAAAATAAAAGCAGCCTTGTTTAGACTTATAACAATAATGTATGTATAATTAAAATGTATTTGCTTATATCATTGGTTTATTTAAACATGTAATTAATAAATAAGAGTAATTATGATTATACCTATTGCATTTACAAGTGTCTTGACTGAACAGTGATGTAAGTCCACTGACATGATCAGACTGTCTGCCCTATAGAGAAAATAAAAAATAGAACTGGCTAGTCTGTGTCCCTGATTGATATCAGGTCATGTTTGTTGTTGTTGCTCAGTGCAGTCACATTCAAAGTGACATGCAGAGCAAGGCCGGCTGAGCTGTTTCCTGCTATAGAGTCATCTGGTCAGAAGTTAAAACGTGATGTGGCACCGGCACCAGTCTACTGACCTCAGGTCAGTCATCAAGAGGCCAGAGAGCAGGAAGGATCAAGTGTACTGACCAGTGACCAGCCAGTATGAACACAGCTAAGCCAGCCACGTCACTGGAAGACTTAGCCAAAACACCACTGAGGTTAATAGGCTTAGAGAGAGAACTAGGGCAGGAGTGCGGCACGTACTAGCGGCTCTGTCATGTTTGATCTTAGTCATCAGTAGAACAAAGTAGGTTTTGCTGTAGTACACAACCTCTTGACATGAATCTAAACATATAGATGACTTCATTCAAACTACATAGGCCTACAATACACACACAATCATGATGGTACAGGCTGTCATTAAAGCTTATAAATAATTAAATCCGCACCATACAGATGAGACATTTCATGATAGATCTTAATAAGTCAAATTTACATTAGGATATGAACTACATTAAATTACATTTACAAAATTATTTTATTTATTATTTGTATATATATATATATATGCAAGATGTAGGTGAAATGGGCAGGAATTAAGATCTGATTGACTAAGTAAAAGATCTCTGAACACCAAGCAACATAAGGCAAATTATGTTCAATTACACAATCCTGTGCTAAAATTTAGGCCCTAAACTTATATATTGGACTTATATTCAGATTTACATTTATATGGCTTATAAATATATTTACATTTACATATTCACGATTCATATTATTATTTCATATTAATTATTTTCTGATTGGCCCTTCATAATACGTATATATATATATATATATATATATACATTTGATATTTGATGAACAATGAAACTGTAACTGTCCACTGAGATGAGACTGTCTTTGTGTTGGTTGTCTTTGTCTTTATGCCACTTACCAAAACATTCTTCTGGTTGAGTGCCACTCCGACTGATATCATCCGTCAGCTTACACAGGTGAGAGTGCCATGAACTCGCCACCTGTAAACACACACGCACGCACGCAATGCGATGAGAGACGTTTCACAGACACAGATGACTCAATGTGCACTGGTGGTGGGTGTGTATCTACCTCTGCATAGAGCGAGAGGGCAACTTCAGGCTTGTTTTGCTTCAGAAACACATCAGCCATCAGGAAATATCCTCCAGACGTCACAGTACTGTCCAAACCATACATCTCACTGGCATAGTACACCTGCACAAAGAAAAAAATATTAAAATTTGAAAAATGAATGTATCGAGTCAGTACCTCAAAATGAAATTTGGGTGTTTTAAAGAGATAAACAAATAACTGACATAGATAAATGGACATGAAATATGGATTTTTAGTTCAAATTAAAATGATTAAACAATATCTAATGCCAGTATACCACTGGTACATTATTATGTACATGCAATCCAATCACAGAGTTCCACGCATATTAGGACTTACGTCATTGGCAAAGTGAGTGAGAGCAGATGTGTATTTTCCCATGGCAGCATGCAGTCGGCCCAGGGTTCTGTGAAGCTGATGAAGGACAGTGTGACTGCAGCCTGGTGTTCTCATCACTGTCCACTCAGCCTTAGACAGATACTCATGAGCCAGGGAGAGAGAACCTAAACCTAAACACACAAAAACAACATACACTAAGAACAAGAACTAAAAACTCTTGAGTTGGAGTGAGCCTGGCTATTAGTGGGCCTTTCTGTGTCTACTCTATACAACCATCTTTGATGTTCCTATTGGAATACACATCTAGTGTTTTAAAGCAACACCAAGTAACTTACCCTCTGCGGTCGCCCTACAGGTTGGAAGCGGAATTGTCCATTACTGCTGTGGTAAATAGTTTAGCCTACCGCAGCCTACCGTCGCACACACGCTCGTTGTTTATCCAGCAGCGGCTTTTGAATGAACGATGTTTACAGACAAGGTAGAGTATGTTTCTTAATTTCATGAAAGTATTATGTATCGCAACATCAGAAACGAAGAAAAACAAAATAAAGACTATTGTAACCCTTGATGTAAAGCAAGTCAAATTTGTACTTTTTTTATGTCTCATTAGAACTACAGAAACGCGACCCGATCTGGCAATCTTAGCGTGGTCATAGAAGATATAAGAACGCAAAGCAAATCCAGAAGGGCCTTTCCCCCTGTTACGACTTAAAGAACCCCTGAAATGATTTCGGAAACCTAGATTTAAGGTAAAAAAAATCGTAGTGTTCCTTTAAGGATTCATGCCTGGTTTCGTCAATTGTCAAAAAGTCCACTGTGTGTATTCTCATGTAAAGCGTCTATCTGTATAGACAGAAGCCTAATGATCAAGGGTGTGTCTCAATCCGCTCCCTAGTTCAGCAGAGCACTGCCCTTGCCCAAGGAGTTTGCCATTCCGAGTGCTTTCTCACTGTCAAAATGATCCCACTGCACTGAAATGTTCACTCCCCAGAATCAGCTGCTTACTATATTCACTTAATGGAATTGACGTCATGTCATCTGTCTCTCGAGTTGTGAGAACATGAGCGCAAGTGTAAATGAAGACAAAGCTTTAATACTGTCTGTAAAATAGTTTATTCCTAATGTGCATAGAAAGAACAGCTATAATGTAGATGCACTGAGATATTATAATTAAATGTCAGACGCATTTTGATGTGGAGTTTCTTGACATGGCAAACTGAGTCATCATCAGTGTCCCAATATTTAATGGATCGAGGCCCCAATTCATATTCACAATATGCTAAGTCATGTCAGTAAATTTTACCATGCCAACTATCAAATCTCCAGTCACATAAAGATGAATCTTTCATATGCTTATGTCAAAGAGCTTTCAGTGCAAGAGGTTCTCACTCAGACAGTACACATCTGCATGACTAGTCTGCCACATCCTCAATTACATAACAAACCGTCTCTCCGTTCAGTTCATATCCAAGCACCACCCTTGAGCCCACCAATAGACTGAGATTTTTAGCAAACATTTTGTTTCCATTCTCTACAGAAGTGGAAGTTATTGGCTGTTAGCCTCCAGAGAAGTTCAGGATGTGAAGTCTTATCTAATGGACCTTAGAGAAATTTAAAATGAATACAACCATGGGTTGGTTTTTGCAGGTTTTGTGCACATCTCACCTATATTAGCCTGTGCAAGCAGTAGGTAAGCTGGTACCAGTTCAACAGCACAGGTTCCATACACCTGCATGGCCCAGCGCAGGAATAGGAGAGCGGCTGGCAACACATCCTGGAACCTCTTCTTGGACACCCACCTCTGCGCCTCTAAATGAGCAATCTCTATTAGGTACTCCTAGTGTCGAAAACATACAAAACACACACTTATCAGACATCTGCCCTGTTAACAAATCTATTTGCCCAATTTTATGTGCTGGAGTGCATATAAACCTGTTTCTTCACTCTTTCTTTTTGGTGGTGGTCATGGTCGGACTGCAGCGCGTGAATAGATACCAGCAATGGACACACTTTTTCATGAATACTGATCCAGTCAGTCAGCTGGTGATCAGGGTCACTACACACACACACACACACACACACACACGTTTGGTTTCCAAACTGTATGGGGACTTAGACATAATGATTTTTATACAGTACAAACTGTGGATTCTAACCCTATCCCTCATAGAAAACTTCTACTATTTTACATTTTCAAAAAACATCACTTAATGTGATTTATAAACTGTTTTAAGCTGGACCAAAAAATATCCCCAGACAAGTACAAGGATTTCAGATATTGTCACATTTAAAGTAATATTTGCTAGGATATCTAGCTATATCTTTTAGTTTTTTGAGGAGGACACTGCGCCCCCCTCGGAGAATATTCTGTTTCTAGAAGTAAAAAAGTGACCGAGTTAATTTAGACAGAGATTAGAAAAACATTTGCATGTCGACACTGTGAGACCGTTGATATGCGTCGTGGTTCGTGGTGTCTTTAAAACGGCAAGTGAAAACTCCACAGATGCACACTGAAAAAAACATATATTTTTCCAGTCATATTTCTTTCTTTTTTCCTGGTTGGTTTTAAGCATGCATGGCTGGCTATTCTCCTTCCCTCTGCACATAATTTCTCCTCCAGCTGTTTGAACTCGTTCAACCTTTCCATCTCTTCTGCAGTAACACGGCCAAGAATGCGTGCGAAAAACATATGTGCCTATAATGCCACCTGCTGTCTGTACGCGCAATTACACCATTGGGTATTCTTTAACAGTTTAAATTGTATTATAAAGAAAAACACATCATTGAATAACCCGAAGGCTCCAGACTCACCAGTAAAATGTGACCAGGCATTGTGTGCACTTAAGTCGAGCAGGTTTCTGGCAAAGTTCGCATAGCTTTTTCACTCCTTTGGCATTTGCTAGAGGGTATATAGTGAACGACATCCCAAATGCACAAATCTCTACAAACGTTAAAATTCTCAAACTGCAAAATATGCTTAAATAGAGCACAAAAAATGCGTCAATTCTGTGTTCTTACTACAAACCGTTTCAACAATTTCCCATAACAAATCAACTCACGCACTATTTCTTGCTTTGTGTCTGAATAAGTTCAGTGTTTTACAAATGGGTTCCCATGGAGACGACCTCAAATTAACCGACGAGGACTGCCCCAGCGATTTTGGTGTTTTATAACATTTGGTGTTTTATCACAGTGTATAACAATGGCGCTGCTACTGTGTTTCCAAAGATATATTACGTAGGCCTACTTTCTTAAACAAAACGCTTCATTTGCATAACCCTTTCGTCTCGAAATACAGGTAAAACGTGATTTACAAGTTTATCGCCATCTGGTGGTGAAATGTTACCGTGCTAAAAACCTCACCTAAAGTTAAATGATTAACGTTAATCAAAGTGTACTTTTCCTCCTCTAAAATATAGCATACTACAGGCTTTATATTACATGTAAAAAATAAATAAATAAATAAATAAATAAAAACTTCAGTTTATTTATTGATTGTCTAAATGCCAATTTGGGGCAAGTTATCACACATTATAAACGCCATTTAATTAATGTTATCAGATGGTTTTTATCAGAAGTTACTTAAGTAGAAATAATACAAGCACAAAATAATCCAATGACAAGACAAATACCATTTCTATAAATACCATAAAAGACAATGCAAGAGCAGATGTGCAAGTGCATTGTTTAGATGTAGGCCTATCATTTAAAGAATTTATCTGCATCTTTTTTTTTTTTTCACATTTTGCATTACAGTTTTGTTTAAAAATTGCTGCCCTTTTAAAATCTAGCAGAAAACCCTATTTTAATGCATCACATTCCATTGTGATGACTTACCCCATAACAACCTGTCAAACTACCATTATGCACATTTCAGTCTCCCAGTCTCATGTTGTATGCAAATAAATAAATAAAAATAAAAGGAATATATATATATATATATATATATATATATATATATATATTAAATATTAAACTCAGTAATAACACTTTAACATTTTAAAAAAAAGTTTATTGATTTGCTCATCCTAACAAAACACAAACATACATTTCACACGTTTAAAATAGCCTAAGTGAAAATACAATTGTTTTTCCTCTGCCCTGAAAACCCTCCAAGGGCAGACTCTACCCACTCTCCTAAATTAATCATAAAACCGTGAGTTTGCATGGAATCTCTGTGCAAAAACACACACAAAATACAGTCAAAATCAAATACTTCCTACCTCAGTTTCTCTTGACCTCTGTCAATTGTCTTTCTGACAGGAGACGTTAAAAAAAAAAAAAAAAAAAAAAAAAAATCAATCTGGTTAGTGTTTCTTCTTTTCAATTGGCCAACAAAAAAAAGTGGGAATAAGATTATGGAAAATTCTCAGGGTGGTCCATTTTCTGTACAGCAGTATTGTCCTTCACACAATTACCAAAACTAATAAGAAATCCACCTGCACACACAGTCAAGTGGAGTTTTAACAGCTCTTCCTGTAATCCGAAGTCAGTCGGAGCAGCAATGAATTTATGGGAGATACTGAAAGTGGAGTCATTAACACTGCATTGAACCTCTTTCTGCTTTGTCTAGCAGCTGCTATTATTCAGCTGAGCTCTGAGATTTACCAGAGATGTGGAGCACACATCCCCCAGAAACCAGTCCGATTCATTTCTACTCAGGGAAAAAATTGCCTCACACTGAATACAGTAATAATTCAACAATATGAATTTTACCTCAAATGCATCAAATTAAAGTGCGCACTATAAAAAAAAAACCCATCTGCTGTGACTAAACAACGTTGCTTAAAAATAGTTACTCGCTTGAGTTTGGACACAAATGTTTCTCAAAAATACCAAACAGAAACTGCAGTGAACCAGCATATTTGATTGACCTGCTGTTAGGCCACAGTGTCACAGTGGCCAGCAGGTGGTGGTGTTTCCTTGCTTTTTCAGTGCATGTTTTTACCTGAAAGTGACTCAATGCAGCACTCTAGTGTGCCAAAACTGCCACTGATGTTTGAGGTTGTGCAGCTTGTTCTTTTTGCAGACCCAAGAGTCTTTTTGTTCTCCACATCATCAGAAAAATGTACTCTAAAAAACAGAAAGAATAAAATGGCTTCGGAAACATTTGCGCACGAGCACTTTTGTTTTGCACTAGCAGAACTTGAAATGAAGTCTCTTTAGCCAACAGAAATTCAGTACCGTGTTTGTCGCTGGCTCAGGTTGAAATTAAGGACTCTAATCTCCCTCAATATGGCACAAAGAAAAAATTCATTTCAGACTATGAAATTAAAATCAACACACCCTCTTGAAGATCACAAACAGCTCCGTAAAAAGAGGTTTCAGGAATTAGTATTGCATGTACCTGAATGTGGATAGAAAGGCACTCAATCAAAGGCACAGGATCTGCTGGCAACCATAATTAAAAGTTTCTAGACATCTAAAAAGAACATGGTCAAAATGGCAAATCAACACACTTTAAAAAAGGATTCCCTATTTGAATCTATCCTTGTGAAACAATTATCATCTTCACTAAAACAGAATCGAAAGCAAACATCTCCAACAGACTGCTCATGCGAAGTGAGAATTGACTTTCGGACAAAAACGAGACTGTTGCCATTTAGTGTTTGCTGCAGTTCTTAAAAACAGCAAACACAGAAATGTCCATGGTAACAGTACAGTGAATGAATAAAGTGATGATGAGCAATGTGAGATCACAAGAGCAGGAAGCAACCTGTCAAAAACGCATATTAAACTGCACTTGGAAACTAACCACGAATTCTTCTGCCACACTAGGAAAAACACTGTAACTTCATAAATTCGAAGTCTATGATCTGTCCCATGAGAGATGGATTTTCCTAAATTATGTTCAGATTCAGAGAAAACTGAGCATTTGGCAGTTTAGCATAGCCTGGCACTATTTTCAACCAGCCAATAAGAACAGGGAAGACTACAATACAGATACATGAGAAACTTCACACTCAACTTGTATCCTACATGTAATAATGACCTTTAGTCCAAAAAACTATTCCTAGGATAGATATCCTTCTCCCATGTCTTGATCTGACCAATTCTGTGCGCACCTCACCTTAAAATGACAAAGCAATTCTCTTATGAAAACCTGCTCTATTTTGAAGTTTCATTTAAAGGCAGATGAACTGTAATTCTGGAGTCTCAAAAAAGGAATGCTCTCGTAATGGATGTAATACACCAGAAAAGGGTGAATTAGGTCAATAACGTACAGAGAGACTCCCATTTGAATGTTGGGAGAGTGAAAGTAACTTTTGAGGTGTGTGTGTGGATTTTTCTTGTGCTTTTCGAAACATTGGCTGAATCATTAAGTAACGCTTTAGAGGGAATATTTCTTTTCTGGTTTTATCATTTTGGACGGTCATATAACATGAAGATTGATGGCATGTGTGCGCAGTTTATAGTGTCCTTCTCCGTTTGGCGACGTCCGCTCATGCATAACATTCGTCTCCACTCGCCTCCTTTGACTTCTCGTTCAGGGCATTGTCTATATTTGTTTCTTCATCTTTCTCTTCCTGCCTAGCTCTTCTCTCCTCCTCCCTCTTCTCTTTTTCCAACAGCCGGTAGTTGATGCCCATTCCCACGAACAGGAATGCGCTGGCGACCACCAGGACGGCTCCACAACCCTGATATGTGTATTTATAATCATGGTACATATCATTGAGTCTTCCTGCAAGGAAAGAAATGGAAAAATGCTTTACTCAATGTCGGTTACACAGTAACTGGAACAGGACATGTGTTTGAAACAGGACATCTTTGAGCCAAGACAAACTGGTCAGGACATTCTGAAAGTGCCACAGGGCTAGTGGAAACAGCTTTTATATTTAGTTAATATTTTAACAAGTTACTCATTTATCTCAATAATAGCATTTTAGTTGAGAGTATATAAAATTAGAAGATCCAAGCATTTTATATACTAATTTAACATTCATTAATTTATTTTCATTAAAATGTTTGAAATATTTAATTGTATATATTTTTTTTAATTGGCTTTATTATTTGAAATATTTTAGTTGAAAGTTTTAGTTGATTATATTTTAGTTGATATTCATAATTTTCATTAAAATTCCATTAACTTTAGTCATCATTGTCATGCTCATACATTTTTGTGATTACATTTTTGTTGATAAGAACATTTTATAATTAAATTAAATATTGAAGCACTATTATTGTTTTTATTTATTATTTTTAGTATATTTATTATAAGTGTATATATTCATTTGAAAAAATTAAAAACTTCCCATAATTGTCTCTATTTTGGCATGTCATATTAATATTTCACAATAACACTTTCAAGCATTTTATATATTAAATATGCATCAACAGTGCATAAAAAGTGAAAATAGTCTTTAAAAGGAAAATATTACACTCAAAAGCTAATTTTGTCATCATTTACTCTATTAATCCTAACCTGCTTGGCCATCTTCTTTGGATGATCAAATGGTCAGTGGTAAACAAAACTGTTTGGTAACCAACATTCTTCATACAGGTTTAGAATGATCATTTTGTCGTTTTTGGCCTACGCCCAGCCTTACCCAGTACTGGCGGCCCCAGCAGCACAGGTCCACACTCCACGATGGTGACCAACCCGACAGCACTGGAGAATCTCTGAGTGCCCACCAGGTCCATGAGAGTCTCAAACAGCACAGAACTGAGCCAGCCGAAAGCCACCCCGAAAAACACTGCATAAATGGCAAAACCCATGTAATCGGTGGAGAACGGCGCCATCAAGTGGCAGACGCCATTATACAGCACAGATAATGCGAAGAAGTACTGGATGCGTGGACGGACCCAGCGTGTGTTGGCCAGCAGGCCCATGGACGGCCGAGCAACCATGTCAGTGAAGGCCAAGATGGACAACAAGAACGCAGCCTTATCCTTGGGAATGTCTTTACTCTTCGCGTAGTTACTGAGGAACACAAGGGGTGCGAAGAGGCCGAAAAACATGATGACGTTTCCTAGCAGGTACAGCAAGAAGCCTCGGTGGGTAAACAGGGTCAGATCCAGAAAGCTGTTGACGGTCTGAAGGCATGTTTTTTTCTCTTGACGTTTGGCTATGCCATCCTCTTTTGGGATGGCAGGTTGCGGTTTTGGTCCGATGGGTCGCATTAGTGACCCGGCAACACAGCAGTTTAGCAAAGCTCCTCCCAGGATGAGGAAACTGCCCCTCCACCCGTAATAATCGAACAGCCAGCTGTTCAACGGGGCCAGGGTGGACAAGAAGACCGGGCTGCCCGCCATCGCGATGCCATTAGCTATTGGCCGCCGCATGTAAAAGTATTTGCCAATCATGGTCAACGCTGGATTCAGATTAAAAGCCAAACCCAGTCCTAGAAACAGAGGAGAGAGAAAGCATGAGTACGCATGATTCAGAAAGTGAGTTTGTAACTTTCATTATTTAAATTCTACTCACCCTGTCGTCATGATCAGTGTCATTCAATGTACTTACCGCCTATAACTCCCACACAGAAGTAAAGACCCTCGACTGTGTTACAGAAGGATGCGGCGACTAATCCTGAGCCTGACAGAATCCCTCCAGCAATCATGATGGGTCGACTGCCATATTTATTCACCAGAATACTGCTGATTGGTCCTGTTGAGAAAAAAACAGGTTGGTTAAAAAAAAAAAAATTCAGATATTGTTCAAATTACAGTTTAAACTGATGTGTGAGATTATTTATATAGCTAAACACAAATTAAACATAAGACTGGATTGGATAACATTTTTGTAAACTTGATTAGTCCTGTAAACAAAACATGTGGGTAAAAAAAAATGAAAGGTAGAACCAAACAACCTAAATCTAAAGTCGCATAAAATATATATTAAAAAAACGTTAATTTGACCCCCTGGGGTTGACCATCAACATTACCAACCATTTGTTAAAAAAAAAAAAAAAAAAAAAAAAAAAAAAAATCACTTTAGAGTTTTAGGCTACATTTTGTACCCTTTTATTGTTCCACCACAAGATGGCATTACAGTCATTCACACCTCTGACTGTTTCAAAGCAAGACTCCAGGAGGACACAGAGACGATTCAGAGGAAGGAAACTTCACTACATGGCATGTGACCAACTGAAGTGGTGTGAGGGAGAAAAACTTAATCAGCAGAATGAAGCTGACCCAAAGTGATCAGAACAGGAACAGACTAATGTTCATTTCAGTAAACAAGCAGTCTAATACAACCTTCCTTTCTTCAACATAATTAGGAGTTCCCACACAAACACACAATTGCAAGATTTAATAAGCGGTTTAAAATATATATAGTGAATACTTCCTAGCTGTACTCTGTACAAGAAAGAGCATTCAGAAACAAAAAGAACTTCGCTATTTCTTCCTCTTTTTTCCTGGTGAATAAACAAACCGCTCCATCAGTGTAGTGCTCTTCTTGTGAAAGGACCCATTTTAGAGCACCGTCACACTTAAAGGGTTAGTTCACCCAAAAATGTCATTACTCACCCACACATTGTTCCAAACCCGCAAGGTCATCTTTGGAAATAAAACTAAGATAATTTTGATACAAATTAAAAAGAGGTTTCTGACCAAAGTTCCCTCGATTTTTTTCATACTCAGCCTACAATGAGATGGTTTGTAAAAACCATTGTACAGTCAATTCATTTTGTACATGTAGCATTAAACCAAAGTTAAATTTAATGTTTATTGCTTATGAATTTTCAATTATTTCTTTAGCAGGGGGTTTCAAACGTTTCAAAAGAGCCGGCTTATACCTATAATAAAATATAGGCCTAACATTAAAAAAATAAATAAATAAATAAACGAATTGAAGTATTTGAAGTGATAACATGAAAACAAACTGAAGCATTTAAATATATTTAATATAGCTAAATATTTTCAAGAAAAGTTAATGTGTGAACATTTATAATAATCTAAACACCCCTGAAACCCTGGAATTTTATTTATGTCTGTTTCTCGTTCCCTCTCGTATTGAGCTATCTAGTCCACAAACATTCGTTTTTTTTAAGGTGACTGATTTGGCTCACTGGCTGCAACTCGCACATTATCATATCATTGTCTTTCTATGAAACCTGTAAACTGCATTCACCGTTTTTACTCTATAGCAGTTGACCAGCGCACTGCAACCATTTATCACTTAAACTAGAATCAAATGCATTTCCCCACACATTTCGCACCTGTCCTCTACGTGACTCTACTCTGCATTTAAGTGTGCAAAAAAAAAAAAAAATTCAACAAATCTCTTCGCTTTCAGTCTGTGACGCGGTTCACACTGTAAACAGTAAAAACTGCAGCTTTTCCAGGTTCTGCGTCAGAACACCGGCTCAGTATTGGCCGACTCAGCTCCTGCGTCAGCATCACGGCTCGAAGACTGAGAAAGAAGTGTAGAAATTAAGTTGTTATTTTTGTTTTTGTTCACAAAAAGTATTCCCGTCGCTTAAACTTAAACCAATGTAGTCACGGGGACAATTTTAACAAAGTCTTAACCGTTCTGGGCCTTTAAAGAACGAGTTTGAGAAAGCATGAGAAAGTTATGACGTTGCTGTTTATAGAGGGGTCAAAAAGCTCTCAGATTTCACCAAAACATTTGTGTTCTGAAGATGAACAAAAATCTTACAGGTTTGGAAAGACATGAGGCTGAGTAACTAATGACAGAATTTTCATTTTTGGGAGAACTAACCCTTTAGGATCTAGCCCCCTAAAGCATTCAGAGTTGTATAACTTTAAAACGAAGGTCGGACATGGTAACGAAGACTTTTAAACAATAAACAGACACAGAAAAGAAAGAGAATCTGAGAATCCATCACAAAGCTATTGAGAGAATCTGAAACAGTGCAGAAGAATCTAGCCCAAACTCCATAAAAGTCATAGCATATAGTTTTGTGTACACACAACCCAAACTAATAATAACAACATGTCATGGTAATGTAGCTTTGAAAAAAAAAGACTTGATCAAGAATTCTTTATAGTACACAAAGGTATAGACAAAAAGCACTAAAACTACTATAAATTCTCTCTATGTTTGCAAAACTTTAGATTTTATGGCTACTGTCACATGTAAATTTAACAGATATTTACAACTAGTCTATCATCATCAGGAGGAACTTTCCCATTTGTTCCATGCAGCCAATCAGAGTTCACACAATTTGTCGGTCCCCCAGTCACATTCCTTGAATTAATTTATTCTGACAGGCTTTGTGTAGCACCGAACACGCCGTCCTTTCCAGACCACAAAAAAAAAAGGGACAAAAACAGCAGTGATCCAAATACACGATTATATAAACTGATTCCGAAACCCGGAAGTCAGAAGAGGATATTTTTTTTTAGATATTCAGTCTGAGAGCTATTTGTAAAGTACTTTACAGTTTTACAGAGATCATTTAAAATGTACAGGAGCACAGCAGTACGATTCTCACTGGAGAAAACTTGAACATCCAACAAGGCTGAAAACAGCCACAGATCACACGGTGTTGTGTCTTTATGCTTATACAACAGTAAGACAACCACAGATTGGAGCTCATCTTGAATCCGCCTTTACTGCGTAGTTGCAATGATCACATTCAAAACTACAGTGCGCATATGCAAAATAACTAAATTCACACCAGTTCCTCCCCTCCAGCCTTCATGTACTCACTTCCGATTAGGAATTATGGCCAAAATGATAATCACGTTTATTTTGATTAATATTGAGATCACGATTAATTACCACGATTATTTGTTGATTTTAACTAAAACAACAACTAATTAAAACTGCTTTCACATTGATTTTGTACTACATTCCTGCTAATCTACAAATATGTGCATCAAAATTGAATAGATGGATGTAAATGGATGTAAATAAAACTAAACTAAATCAATAAAAAAACAAATATTACATGAAGCAGAACTATGCACTATGGAGTCATTGGCCCTCATTTATCAAAAGTGCGTACACCAAATTTCCAGCGTACACCTTGCGTACACTCAAAACCACGGTGAGTTTGAGATTTATCAATATGGACGTGGGCGTACGGCACGCTCGAATCCTACAGCAGCTCAGGAGGTGGTGTACACACGTTTTGAGTTAGTGAGGAAATGCGCAGAAAAATTCCTATCACCACAAAACGCACTGACAAACTAAAATATATGATGTATTATGAACCACTATAAAACAAACAAACAAACAAAAAAACAACATAGTAATTATAAACTTCAGTGTTTATTTTTGTGTAACGTGGACTTCAATGTTTCATTTGTGTGACTTTACCAAAGCATTCATTCAGTTGCGAGCCCGTTTTACCCTGACGTTTCAGGATTATCCCCGGCAGGTGCGCACGGACTGGGTTCGGTAGCCTAATGAAAGGCTTTCAATGACCAAAAAATAATTCAGACTGACAAAATAATAAAAAATACGTTCTTCCTCTTTTAAATGATAATAATAATACAAATAATAATAACAACATCCTTCTTCTAAATAACAATAAATAATAATAATAAGAAGAATAGTCACAAATTGTCATGCAATTATTAATGTGAATGAATGGTACTTCACATCATCATCATCACTATTATACATGTGACGTGATTCGAAATTGAATGCTAATTCAAAAGACGTGCTGTAAAATAATGCATTGTGATAGGTAGGGTTGGGTTTCGAGAATCGAGTATCGATTGGAACCGAGACTAACTTTTCGTTTTTCCCAGAATCGTTCAAAAGTAAAAATTTCGATTCCTAGTTTCGATATTCACAGTCCGCCGAGCGGAAGAAGAAACCACGAACAACACCAACGAAGAAGCGTCTACCGGAAGTGTTGGCATAACCACGCGAGTCGAACATGAGTACCTTACGTCGGCGATCCAAAGTGTGGCTTCACTTTTCTAAAAATAACGAAATCTCGGCAAAATGCAAAATTAGTGACAAAAGGAGTATTTTTACAGAAGGAGTATTTCCTTCAGAAAGGCCGTTGGTTAGCAAGGTTAGCTAAACTTTTTTGACCCCGCCTCTTAAAAGAATCGGAATCGAGAATCGTTAGGAACCGGAATCGAAACAAGGAATCGGAATCAGAATCGTTCAAATTCAAACGATACCCAACCCTAGTGATAGGTCATTTCGGCTCCACGTCGGAGAAGTTTCTCTTCTTTGCCGTCTTCCATGTGTCCATGGCGTAAAATGAGGGCATGGGGGGAGCGGAGACTTGAATATTTAGGGGCGTGTTATTCTAATGACGATCGTTTTCGGCCGCGGGATTTATCAAGGGCAGGCATTGCGTACACCTGGATTTCAAAGGTATGCACATCTTCATAAATCAGGCGGTGAGAGGAGTGTACGCATAATCTTACACCAACATATACACCCGTTTCTACGCAAGATTGATAAATGAGGGCCATTGTTATAATGCTTAAGAAATGTAAAACCTGGTTGTGGTACAGTGCCAGTGAGTTGTTGTGAAATCGTCCATATTAAAGTTTATGTGCTCGAACTATTTCCTTTTTAAATCTGTGACACCCAGAGCATGTTTTAGCTAGATCTTGAATTTGGCAATCTAGTCTAGTCCACCAAATAGCTTCTGGCCAGACTTATCATTTGATCAACACCTAAATGTACTTTGTGTACTTGAGTACTTTGCACACTCACTCAGTACTCCACAACACATCCTTTGTGTTACAGAAAACTCATGGTGGTTTGAGTAGTCAGGAGGTTGTGGATCTCCTCTAGCTGGCCAGCCTTTCATGGTTAGGTCAAACACTTTGGCCAATACAGGATCTTGAATAGTTCCATTTGAACAATGTGAACCATATCAGTGTCATCTTTGACATAATCTAGGTTCTCCTGAGGAAGACGCAACAAATCCATCTGCACTGCCATGGCACTTTGTGCCCTTGAACTCAATAGTCGTGCTGCTGCAATCACCGGAAAACTTTTGCTAGGGCAAAAAATAGCCACTAGAGCTTGATGATCAGAGTGAAATGTTTCCCATACTTTCTTGCTTACTGGCCTTAATGCCACAGACATGTAGGGAAGCAACAAAAGCACTCCACTCCTGTTTGTTCTGGGCCAGCTTCTGGATGTTACCCATACAAATACTTCTTAAACTTCCTCAGTCTCCATATTAAGCTTAAGCCCTCCTGATCAATCTGTATATTTGCACTCTGCAGAAGTCAAAGTCCTAGATGCAAATGCAACTGGAGACTGGGTAATATTGTGTTAACACTTAATAGACGCACTCTTTGGACCACATCCTTTTGCTTTTCTGTTGCAGCAATGCATTCAATGGATGTACCACTATGCAAATATTTGGCAAGAATTTGTGATAATTCATGTGTTAGAGGCTCATTCGCATTTTCTAGTCATGGTGCCTTCAAAATAGAGTTGATGTTTTTTCTGGAGACTGGTGAAGGCCGTCCACTGTATTCGATTGAATCTTTGAAAAATTCACAGTTGCTTTTGTTTGCTCTCAGTTCATACTCCACAAGACTTTCAAGAAAAGCATTCAAGTCTGTTGTAGAGGAAGAGACCCTTATGCGGCTTTTGAAGATTCTTCCATCTCCATTTGTACTTACACCTGGGGAAGGTCAATTTTTGAAAAACGTTGCCCACCTGATTTGACCTTAAAGTCACCACAGATTCTTATCACCACTTTTCTTGGCATCTGGAACAATAGGTGTATGCCATCTTGGAAAACTTTTGCGTATTGCACAATCACATGCTCTAGCTTGTCCTGCATAGAGGTCCTCCACCCTTTTTCAGTACATAGCGATCTAAAACACACCTTTTGTTTTCATATTTTGGTCTGAATCTTCATATACCCATGGGTGCAATTTTCACACCTGTGTAGGTCTTGATCATTACTCAAGTGCATTTTAGTTTGAGTTTGCAGAAATTGTTTTTGTAATCCGCGCATGATAAAATTGCCAGTGCTAATCCTGCGTCAAGTTCTATCTTCAATTTTACCCCTTCAACAATTGGAGTCACCCAGATCATTTTGTTGTCCGTCTTTTTAAGGGAATGCAGCTCAATGTACGACAAGCCTGCCATATCAGAGTTTTCTGAGTCTGATTCATTCAGTTCATTTACCTTTCAGCTTCTTTTTACGAATGTAACATGCCATTCTTTGTTCACTTCAATTTGCCGCAAATTTATTTACGTGACATTCAGCTGTTGCCTTTCTTTGCAGTTCCAGCGCATCTAACGAGGCGGTCTCAATAGAGACAGCGACTCAGTAAGGAGACACTTTTGTGTGTTCTCGCTGTGCAGACCGCAAACAAGGCTAACTCTGAGCGAGTCAGACAACCCATCGCCAGAATTGGCAGTGCTCTGTGAGCCTCCTAAGCTCTGTACTATACTAAGGGTTTATTAACAATACTTTTGTTACATCAAGATTTCGCAATATAAAAATGCAACAATGTGTATCCTTGATGCAAGCAATATGATTTGCGATAGAGTAAGTTATCCAAGGTTCAGCTTAGTGTATTTATAAGGTATAATTCACCCAAAATTGTAAATTCTGTCATCATGTACTCACCCTTAAGATATTTTTTATGAAACCAGAGAGATTTGTCCTTCCATTTAAAATCCATTCCTCTAAAACTTAAAAATCCAAAAACTGTCAAAGATTTGGAAGAGACCCATGGCTTTATATGATGAACAGATTTACAATGTGCTTTCAAATGCATGAGAGTGAGTAAATAGAATTAATAAACAGAGCAATTCCAAGAGGGTCCTCACATCATTGGTGCTCGGGCCCTAAATATTAGATTAAAGTCCCCGACCGTGAACCGGAAGTTGCAAACGACTTTTCACTTCACTCCTGGGACGTTAGGCCTGCTTGTCCCCTCCTCCATCCGAAACAAGCAACTCTGCAGAACTTTTGAGGTAGGATAGACACAAATACTCTTTGTGGTTTACAGCATGACAGTGTCCTTTTAAAACTCATCATGAGTTCTGATATATTTTTACAGAACCATAAGCAAGACACTCAGATCGGAGCTCATCTTGAACACATCTTTACTGTGAAGAGTGGGCAGAATGCAGAATACCTTATAAGTTACTGACTCAATACATGACAAAGAGATCTTATATTACATAAATTCAATTAGTGCTGACATGAGTCAAGACAAGTACCCAGACCTTAAATAAAAGTAAAGACAAAAGGGCCATCACACTAGATTTTGTGTTCAAATCCATATACAAAAGCATATGTACAGAACACGATTTGCTGAGTTGTTTCAGCACATGTTTAGGTCAATTATGGACAAAACTGTATGGTTTGTCAATATTTCACCCAATAATGGAAAAAACAACCTAGCATTTTTTAGAGAGTGGGGTTCATGAGGAAACAAAGATCAAATATTTTTTTCTTTACCTTCAGCATGTCATGTGATCATTAACTGACTTCAGAGAACTGTGAACAACTTATAATCCCAAGGGGAATTTTAAGTATACATTTCAGGTCAAATGTGATCAGCAGACCAAAGAAGTTTGAAAATGAGGATATTCTCATTTTAGTGTGCCAAAGTTCACATATGGTGAACTCTCACCTGCAAATTGTATGGCAACGATTTGTTTGTCCAAGAGAGGGTCTAAAAGTCACAGACTGGTCAAATCAAAGATATAAGAATCAATTTTTTGTAAGTTTAGATCATTTAAACTTTACTCATATGAGAACATGTTTGGCAATGTCAAGGGAGTATTTTTTGAATGTACAGTGGGGCCAAAAAGTATTTAGTCAGCCGCTGGTTGTGCAAGTTCTCCTACTTAGAATAATGAGAGGTCTGTAATTTTCATCATAGGTACACTTCAACTATGAGAGACAAAATGAGAGAAAAAAAGGAAATCACATTGTAGGATTTTTAAAGAATTTATTTGTAAATTATGGTGGAAAATAAGTATTTGGTAACTCACAAACCAACAAGATTTCTGGCTCTCACGGACCTGTAACTTCTGTCCTCCACTCGTTACCTGTATTATTGGCACCTGTTTGAAACCTTTATCTGTATAAAATACACCGGTCCAGAGCCTCAAACAGTCACACTCCAAACTCAACCACGGCCAAGACCAAAGAGCTGTCGAAGGACACCAGGAAGAAAATTGTAGACTGGCACCAGGCTGGGAAGAGTGAATCTGCAAGCAACTTGGTGTGAAAAAAAAAATCAACTGTGGGAGCAATTGTAAGAAAATGGAAGACATACAAGACCACTGATAATCTCCCTCGATGGGGCTCCACACAAGAACTCATCTCGTTGGGTCAAAATGATCATGAGAACGGTGAGCAAAAATCCCAGAACTACACGGAGGGACCTGATGAATGACCTGCAGAGAGCACGGACCAAAGTAACAAAAAGTACCATCAGTAACACACTACACCGAGAGGGACTCAAATCCTGCAGTGCCAGGCGTGTCCCCCTGCTTAAGCCAGTACATGTCCAGGCCCATCTGAAGTTTGCCAGAGAGCATATGGATGATCCAGAAAAGGATTGGGAGAATATCATGTGGTCAGATGAAACCAAAATAGATCTTTTTGGTAAAAACTTTTTTAGAAGAATGCAGAGTTGCATCCCAAGTAAGTAAGTAAAATGTATTTGTATAGCACTTTTCTCAGACGAAGATCACAAAGTGCTTCACAACAAAAGAACGCATTTACAACTATCATAAATACATTGCATCACAAAACAAAATACAAAAAATAAATAAAATAAACAATACGTACACATTAGACCAGCCTAACCACCCTACAATCTAGTTAAAAGCCTCTTTAAAAAGCAGAGTTTTCAGATGATTTTTAAACTTTTCCACACAATCCAAGCCGCGTATGGAAGGAGGCAAAGCGTTCCACAACCTGGGTGCAACAACTTGGAATGAACGGTCCCCCCTAGTTTTAAAATGTGAAAGGGGGACAACTAATAGTCTCTGGCCTGTTGATCTCAGACTACGTGAGGATGTACGCAGCTGTATCAGGTCAGAGATGTATGGGGGTGCCTGTCCTTGTAGGGCTCTAAAAGTTAGGACCAAAATTTTGAAGTTTATTCTAAGTTTCACTGGTAACCAATGAAGTGAAGCTAAAACTGGAGTAATATGTGCCCTTTTACTCGTGTGGGTTAAAAGCCTAGCAGCAGAATTTTGGACAGTCTGGAGACGACCAAGATCCTTCTTATTAAGGCAAATAAAAAGACTGTTGCAATAGTCTAAGCGAGACGAGATAAAAGCATGAATGATCATCTCCAACTCGGCTTTTGACACCAAGGCTCTTATCTTAGAAATGTTCCTTAATTGAAAGAAACAGTTTTTAATAAGATGTTTCGAGTGTTTCTCCAGAGACATGGCCGCATCAAAAACAACACCTAAGCTCCTGAGACTGGGCTGAACAGACGAACCTAAGTCACCAATGTGTTTCTTTATCTGAGGGATGCTCTGCTCAGGGGCAATAATTAAAGTTTCAGTCTTGGCTGAATTCAACATTAAAAAGTTGTCATTCAGCCACTGCTTGATCCTACTCAGACAGTTCATTAAAGATGACAGTTTAAAAAAACTCAGTAGGCTTAAAGGAACAGTATAACTGAATGTCATCTGCATACAAGTGATAAGAGACATCCTGAAACTGGCTTATTATCTGTCCTAGAGGGAGCATATACAGAAGGAATCGGTCCCAGGACAGAACCCTGAGGAACACCACTCGATAAACCAGCAGTATCTGACATTTTCTGATTTATATAAACACTGAAACTTCTACCAGTAAGGTAGAAGAACACCATACCTACTGTGAAGCATGGGGGAGGAAACATCATGCTTTGGGGCTGATTTTCTGAAAAGGGGACAGGAAAACTGATCCGCGTTGAGGGAAGAATGAACGGGGCTATGTATTGTGAGATTTTACGCCAAAACCTTCCATCAGTGAGAGCCTTGAAGATGAAACGTGGCTGGGTCTTCCAGCATGACAATGATCCCAAACACACCGCCCAGGCAACGAAGGAGTGGCTCCGTAAAAAGCATTTCAAGCTCCTGGAGTGGCCTAGAAAGTCTCCAGACCTCAACCCCATAGAAAATTTGTAGAGGGAGTTGAAAGTCCGTGTTGCCCAGCGATAGCCCCGAAACATTACTGCTCTAGAGGAGATCTGCATGGAAGAATAGGCCAAAAAACCAGCTACTTTGTGTGCAAACCTGGTGACTTACAGGAAACGTTTGACCTCTGTCATTGCCAAAAAAGATTGCTACAAATTACTGAGTTGAACTTTTGTTATTGAGCAAAGACTTATTTTTCACCATAAATTCTTTAAAAATCCAACAATGTGATTACCTAGTTTTTTTAGTTTTCATTTTGTCTCTCATCGTTGAAGTGTACCTATGATGAAAATTACAGACCACTCTCATCATTCTAAATAGGAGAACTTGCAGAATCAGTGGCTGACAAAATACTTTTTGGCCCCACTGTATCATTAATAATGTTTTTTTTTTTTTTTTTAAATAATGGCAGACAACATACGCTACCATTCAAAAGTTTAGGGATGTTAACATTTTTTTTTAACTAGGCTAAATTTATTTGATAAAAAAACAAAAAAAAACAACAACACAATCTGGTTCTGTTGACAACAGAACCGGAAGACAATATAACGCTGAATAAAGTCGTAGTTTTTGTTATTTTTGGAACAAAATGTATTTTCGATGCTTCAAAACATACTAACTAACCCACTGATGTTACATGGACTACTTTGATGATGTTTTTATTTCCTTTCTGGACAAGGACAGTATACCGTACATACATTTTCAATAGAGGGAAAGAAAACTTTCAGACTAAATCTAAAATATCTTAAACGGTGTTCCAAAAGATGAACGAAGGTCTTACGGGCTTGGTACGACATGAGGGTGAGTCATTAATGACATAATTTTCATTTTTGGGTGAAATGACCCTTTAATGCATCCATGTTTATAAAAATAAAAAAAATAAAAAAAATAAAAAATACTGACCCCTAACTTTTGAATGATACCGAGATTGATTGATTCATTCATTAGGTTACAGCACATGCTCATTTGCATTAACTTTTTATATTTATTAAACTACACTTTTCCTCTCAAACATTCACTTTTTTGAATTCAGGTCACATTTACAACGACTGGTTCACAAGAAAGAAAAAAAAAATAGCAACCCTTCTCTATCTTTCTCTTAGCCATCCCCCACTCTGCCTTTCCCAGGTCATGGGTGACTGGAAGAGCCTCTGATGAGTTCAGGCTATGTTCAAAGCAACACAAACCTAATGTAGTCAGATATAGTGTGTGGTGGAAACCAGACACCAGGAAGTGACACCATCAGTCTACTCAACCACATTTTCTCTGACGTGGTAGTTGACTGCAAATATTAGTCATACTATGTGTACATTTGTATCCCTCCCTAGTACAGTGTGACTCTGCAACTTTTCAAACATTAAACCAAAAATTCATTGAAGAAAAGAAGCGTTTTAACAGTCTAATGACAAATCAGCACAACATTGGGTGATTGCCTGTTAGAAAAACTTAGCTTATTTTACTCTAGACACCCACAAACTTTAAAAATAAAGCACAAAAAGTACAGAGTTTATAACTAGATATGTGTGAGAGAGAAAGAGACAGTGTATCATTTAAAGAAAAAAAAAATAATCTACATTTGGATTAGTTGTGTGTTGCTCTTGCCTTTACGACAACAATTTCAACTGTTATCACATCTTCCAAATTCCGCAAAATTGGGAAGTGGGCTGTCTGTTTATTTCAATAACATTTACACATTTTGTGTAGCTTTAAAGAGCCTATATTTACCCTGATGGTGGACCGTCACGAAAGACACTATGGCTACGTCCACATTAATCCGGGTAGATTTGAAAACGGGGTTTTCGTTTAAAAACGCTCTCCGTCCACACTAGCGTTTTCAGGTGTTTTCCGCCGTTTCAGTGTGGATGAGAAACTTCTAAATTCACTTTACTGCGCATGTGTGAAACTTCACAAAAGCTCACTGAGATGATACAGATGGGAAAATAAATAATAATGTTATCGCACAATAACAGGATAATTTTATTTGGCAAAATATCTCACCATCACTGATGCAACCAGGTCGCATTCAGTCACCATATGTTTGGTCTAAAAAGACTGAACAGGAGCAACTGCTCTCCTGTTTTGCCGCAGGACAGCAAATGTGAGTAAGCTACATTATCTGTCATCTTTGCAGTGCTGTGCTATGAAGAATAGCACATATTAAGTAACATAGAAAGTAACATATTTTAGCAATAGTGTAAAAATGAATAACACATAACAGGCACAATACCGATAAACATGAATATCTATTGGTACTACATGGATCACATGACTAAACTTACGTCATCGTTTTGAAATACCTCCGGTTTCACTCTCCACACTACAACGCGAAAAATGGCGTTTTCAAATTTATCCACTTTGGAGAGCGTTTTCCAAACGATACGTTTTTGTTGACTGAAAACGGCGTCTCAGTGTGGACGGAAGGCCAAACCTGAGAGAAAAATATATGTTTTCAAACGAAAACATATTAGTGTGGACATGGCCTATGTTGTTATTGTAGCCAATCCTATCATTATATCCTCTTGAGGCCCAGAACTTTTTTCAAAAGTTTTTTCTTCTTCTTCATGTAATCACATTATTAAGAGCATACGAAACAAATGAAAAAAAAAAATAAAGATATTTTATTCCTATGTTATGCTATGACCTCTGTAGTGGACACCAGGACTCGATTGTTTAAAAAAAATTACATGAAATTATATATAGGCAAAAATAATGGAAGTATTTGACATATAGGCTAAACATCGTTTTTTTTTTTCATGGAAACGCTTCCAACACGCTTGCGTGTCGCGTGAAAAATAGGCGTCGGTTCTATTTCTATTTCTCGTTTTCCACACGGCTCATGCTGCGTGTCACGCAGGCAGTGTGGAAGCTCTAATCTGTTAAGATGGGAGCCGAAATAAAAACCAGACAGTAAAAAAAAAAAAAAAAAAACGGACACCACGCAGCTGGGACGCACGCATCCAGTTTGTCTCCGGCCAGCGCACGCGGCGGTGCATCCGAGGAAGAACGACTTCAAGCCGAATCTGTCCGAGCTTGTAAGTCTCACACAATCAGAGCGTAAAAATACAGGATATTTTACGGGAAAATACTAAAACGGGAAGACAGCGGGAAAAGAGCCAAAATACGTGAGAAACCCGAAAAAAAACGGGAGGGTTGACAGCTATGATTCTGATACATCGACCTAGAGACGAACCTGTATGTATGAGTGAGTGGAGGCAGGGCTCATTTGTATATTCATACCATACTAAATGATTCATAGCTCATTTTAAGATATGACTAAAAAACAATGCACAAAAAAAGTTTAAATGTGCCATTTTGGTGATCAAAGATGAATTTGAAAGAATTAAATAATTGACTGTGGCATTTTAAGTACCAAGCAGGACAGAAGTGAAAGTAGTAAAACAAAACTGACCTCCCGCATACATGACAGCCAGCATGATTGATGAGATCCATGACACTTGGCTGCTGGTGGCATCGAAAATCACCTCGATCTCTTTGAAAAACACCGTAATGGATTTGGGGAAGGCATAGGAGAAGCCAATGCTGATAAAGGCCCCTACTACCACTGCCCAGCCCCAGCCGCCCTCAGGAGGAGTGTAGCCTACCGGCCCTCCTGTCGCTGGCGGCATCTTTACACGCACACACTGATGAGGATGATGACGAAGAAGAGAAGAATCAGCTGAGCTTCAAGCGAACTGGATCAGTCTGTGAGGGGAAAAAAAGAGAAGGATTTACAGAAGGCGGCACACAAGCATAGACTGAAATAAGATGATTCACATGACAGATCACAACCCTAATTCTGTGAACGGTCAGACTCTGTAGATCACAATGGACAAGATCCAATTCAGGGAAAGTTATCCACGCGGACAGAGCAAGAGTACAGCATGTGAATGGACAAAAAAAACTGTGTAAACAGCTTGTAGTTTGAGCGTAACTGCTATAAGTTAGTTACTCTTTAACAGAGCTGATGTCAAAACACACAAACATACGAGACCTAGAAACATCAAAAGAACAGATGTTTGCACAAATGCCTTCACACACAAACAGTCTTTTCTGACTCTCTTTGCCTTTAGAGCACAGAATAGGTTTATTTGAGCATGAAATTCATGGTCTAGGCTGGTATGCGTGCTTGGAGGGGTAAAGGCTAAATCACTGTCAGGGCCTCAGATAGGAGGAAGGTTCATATATCAGAAAGGATAAAACAGATGGGGGTAAGGAGTCCCGTTTTAATTAAGTCCTCTCTTTGTTGCTTCAGGCAGATCTTACTTACCGGAGAACTCAAATAGCTGCTATGAATGATGCAACTACCGTGAGGTAATGTGTGGGGTGACCCATGCACTTCAGGGGCTACGGTTTAAGCGAAGCAAAGTTTTACTTGGTCAAAACAATCAAAATAAGAATACATTTGATTATGTTAACATTATTCTGCCTTGTGGCTAATATAGGACACACTGACTTGTTGCACACTGCAGTAAGCTAGATCGATATTAGAATATATTCATAAAAGCTGGATGACTTATGTTGCTAAGTCAATGTTTTAAAAATAATTGCATGGTGGAGAAAAAAACTTTATGTATTACTACAAATAAAGCCATTTCTGCTTTTCAAACCACTTGACAAAATAGTGTCGTCTAATTTACTTGGGTATAAACATGTAAATTGTGGTAAATCAAAAAAATGTTCAAACAATATTGTTGAGCTATGCAAATTTAAATTTGGATTTAAATATTGTTGGAAACATTTGGGATAAGGGGCGGACTGGCCATTTGGAGCACCGGGACTTTTGCCGGTGGGCCGCTGGCCAATGTGGGCCGGCCTGGTACACAAATATAAAAATGTTGGAAATCATAATATTACATTTTGTTTTCTACGCAAATGGATGAGGAAATCGATCGTACAGGCGCGGACGACAAGGCGTGTGTTTTTCGTGTGTGTGCATGTGAGCATATCCCCGTTAATTAGTTTGGTCTACTCCATTGCATATCTTGAAACGCCATTTTTCATGTCCTGGAAACACACCAAGCCAACGCCAATGAACTAGCGCAGATGAAAGCTTGTGTTGTTGCCTGTGTCGCGGGAACAAAAGCTGCACTTGTACACACCGAGAGAACTACAGCCAACTGTCAGCATGTTCTGCGCCTGCGTGTAAATGAGACAACTGTCTACTTCTGCAGATATATTCGTCTATATTCGTCATTCAAAAAGAGAAACTGACGCTACAGGGCGCAGATACACACTGTAAACAAAGCAGTTCGTGCTTACGGTTTGAATATCAATCCTGCTAAACACTTTCTTTATTCCACATGTTAATATTGAAATATTCGTTAAGGTAAACTCAAGTAAGATAACATTATTTAGAACAGGCCTATCTGTGCTGTTTCGACTTATTTGCTTGCTGTTTTGCTAATATTATCATGCAGTGCACAAACTCGTTCACTAAGCTAATCAGCCAATCAGAGTTCCCTCTTTCACTGACATGTCGAATCGGCCAAAAAAAGCCGACGAGAATCAATTTCAGCCGACGGTGTGGAACATACTGAGAAAAGTCGGCCGACGCACAAAAACTGGCCAACGGCAGACCGTCGGCTTGGTGTGTTCCAGGCTTAATTTACAAAGATGGATAGATATTTATATGAATTAATATTAATCATTAATGGGCCAATGTGTTATGATGTCAGATGTGGGCTGCTGTGGGTAAGAAAGTTTAGGGCCACTTTTTGGTCCCAGTCCACCCCTGTTTGGGATAATGAAAGTAGACAAATCAAATAATTAACATTGTTCAAGTGCTTTTTTTTATATTTTAAATCAAAAATGCTTACATATTGTGCAATTTGTGCCTTAAATGTGCCTCTGGTCATGAACTTTTTAGATGAATGCTATGGCTTTAGGTCAGGTAGAATCTGCGACCTCCAACCCAGTTTGTTGGCTAGGTTATTTTATCTCTGAGTAATCATGACAATGTAGTTTCATTTTATGTACAAACCGGTTTATAAATATGGTCATATGGTATTTGCAGAACCATGGGAATTGTCAAGGGCTGCTGTTGCATGTCTGAAGAAGCTAAAAGCATGACTGTACAGTACACTCCTGCCATTCAAAGGATGAAAGAGAGATTTAGCAGTTTTGGGCAATTGTTGGTGAAATCAAATGCAGAGGAGGGATTTTTGGCATAAATATTGCAGTGAGAGTTTTTACAGATAGCTAACAAACGATGATGTGCCAAACACTCAAGAGGGTCGACGTGAGAATAACTGTTACCGCACATTAAGCCAATAAAAATATAAGAGATACCAAAATTAAGGCACTTTTCCATTTTTACATATTGTGCTAGTGGGAAACGGCTCTTGTCATTCTGCCACTAGACACAGCTAAGACCTATATAGCCAACCTTTAACAAACAACAAAATTTGGTTCACACAGCCTAGTATCCTGCCCAAGTGCTGCTTAAAAAAAGTGACATCAGCAAGAAAAATATTTTGAGAGGAACAAGTTGAGATTAAATATTAAAAGACTCAAATATTTTCTTTGGCATAATTTGCAAAAAGTAAAAAGGGTCAATTTCGATTGCATGTCAACTTGCATGTGACTGTTTCAATCCAGTGTGTGATTTCATCTTGCATTAATGCCATCAAATGTACAAACATCTGTTGTCAGACAAGCTCATAGACACAGTAGCTGGATTGTTCTGGAAACAAACTGAGAATGGAGACTTGAGCATTGTGATCCCACGTTCTCCAACTTCCTTGTGATGTTTTATTGGTGACTACAGTCTAACCTCTGTTTGGTTTGCCAATGAAGTGATGCAGTAACCCCTCCTCTTAATCCTGCAAATCTGTCAATCACCTTCACAACTTGCTGATTTGTATTTTTTCACTGTACCACACACATGCACGCCACGGGCTAATGAAGACAATCACATGTCGACAAAACTCCTGGGTCTGGAAATATCCGTAGGCTTGAGCACTTTAAAGTGCTGATCTGTTTCCTAACACACTCCATTGAGACCTGTGAGGGGCCAAAACCCCAGCAGAATACCAGATCAGCTGGAGCTATAAGACTTGTGCATTCCTACCCGCTGTTCTTTTAATCCTCTCGAAATGTATGCATTTAATCTTACTTAAAACTGGTGCAGGAAAAACCAAGGTGCGCGTGTGTGTTGCGACCTCAAGATAACTCAAAGCATTTTTGTTTTCCGCTGACTTCGCATATGCCCTCGTAAGGGCAGTGTAGCATAACTGCCACAAAGTTCGTTTTTAAATCATTAATAAAGTGCGACAACCCTGCAAAAACAAATAAGCAAAGATTAATACTTCTGGTTACTACAAAACCATGTTGTAATATTCAGGGGTCAGAAATGAATTTAAAGAGCACCTACTGTATCATGGATTTTTGAAAATGACTGTTCATGTAGTGTGGAATATAGCTCTAAGGGAATGAAAACATCCTGCAAAGATTTATATCTGAAAGTGCACCGTATATAAAGTTATTGTCTTTCAAAAGTGAGAGTCGACTCTGAGTCTATGAAATGAATTGTTTTTGAAACGAGTCTGTTACATCTGTTACATTAGCTGTTACATCGTGACGTAGAGAGGTCATTGACCGCTCCCAACAACTGCGCCCGCAGACTTGATGTGACGTCTAGAACACATTCAAATACTTCAGCTGAATCGCATCATGTCGAGAAGACGCTGTGCTCTACATTGCAAAGACAGTTCAGCCACTTGTTTTCATTGTCCAGGGACGAGCATGTGAAGAATCAGTGGTCAGAGTTCATATTTGCAATGATACCACAACAGTATAGCCCGAACCAATTATAATGACGAATCATTCGCAAGCCGGTTGTTCCCGAAGGAGGGCTCAGTATCCAGTGTATATGGATCAGGTTCGTCCTCCTCCGAATCACAATCTGTAAGTAATATTAATAATGTTTGCTGTTACGTTTTCTGTAGCATGCACAATAGTTATATTGTGTTGTGTACTCTCCGCGCAGCTTCTAAGCGGGGTAAAGTTAGTTTTGTTTTTGATATGCACCACACATTCATTGAAAAAAGGCAATTACCTCCTAAACGACTTAGCCAAATATGACTTCGCTCTATATAATAAGCACTGTCCCTCAAAAGCCGCCGCAATGTGAATATCGCCGGGAAAGCTCGCTCTTGACGGAGACGCGAGTAAGGGACCGTGTGGAAAGTGTACTTTTTCTGACAATTTTCAACACTTGACAAGCTATAATCCTGGTTATGGGCGTTCCGTTGCCGACAGTCTCTGCCTACGGTTTACCAATAACAACTGACTGGGTCATTTGAACAATCGCCGCAGATTCGCGTCACTCAAAGGAGGTGTTTGGGAAAATGAATCGTCGAACGAATCATTTGGGAGTCGTTGAGCAAATCAGTTAAAAATAAATGCATATTATAAGACAAATAAACTGTTTATCCTTGCATGCACATTAAACTGTTTTTGGGAACTCCCAAAACTAAAATAGGAACATTTCAAATTCTATGATAGGAGCTCTTTAAAATCAGCACAACGCGATTAAGCATCTACACAATGTATCCTTATTTATGTGGAAATCATTTCGGTTTAAAAACTGCTTGGACCATGACCATGTCTAATATTAAATAGCCTGTAAATCTCCCAGAATGCTTCAGTATGTCCCAATTAAGCCATGAAGAGTCTCTTTCCTCCTGAGACTGCAGTGTTGGACAGGCTGCTGGTTCAGTGGTCTCCTAGTCTGTGGATGTCATGAACTGCCCTCCACAGTGGATCTCAGTCAGACTCTCAACCGAAGAGGTTATGGCCTAATGTTTCTCTACTGGGAGCTGTGCAGGATATTGACTAGTTATACGTTTAGAGATGACTGTTTTGTGCTTTTTTTTTTGTGCACCCCATAAACACAATCATGCAAAGAAAAAAAATGCAGTAAACCACCCCTTTAATGAATTACATGCCACTGCGCTTACTATTTAGTTGCATATCTGCAGGTCTCGACATTAACGCTTGTCCGGGACAAGTACATTTTTCTTCAAAATCATGCAGCAGCAGCCCTACTCCCTACACGGTCCCTGATACATAATCTTCATTTGTTGCGCAGGTGACATTTAGTACACGATCCAAACGCCATACGGTTCTTAACACAAGTTTGTAAAACTGGATCTTCCTGTGTACATCTGTCCTCTCTGGTACTGAACAAAACAGTTCACTACAAATAAACCCATCATAAAACCTAAAACTTTATATATGCTAGACACGAGTATGCATTTCTGAGATGCTCAAAAGAATAATAAAATCCCAAGAATTTGAAAAAGATTGCCTTACTGAATTTAAATAAAGCTTCAATTCAACCTCCATCATCAAAACATCTGTAAACATTAAATGCATCTTCCTGTGAAATGTTTAAAAGACAGAACATTAATGCAGAAAGGCCAATGACAGTGTAATAAGAAAGATCATGGTAGATAAACAAAAGAAATATATAGTCACCCACTTTGAGACTAAGAGCCTTTAGATATGGCCAATTACAGCTGTCTAGACTAGAGCTCTACTGTAGTCTGGTCAACCAGTTTACAGCTGCCGTTATGAGCACCCTCAGCTAGGTTTAATTTAGAAGAATATACTTTTCTTACTATTGCTGTATACACATTATACACATTTTCCTTACCGAGTTAACATATCTGTATACATGTGGGGGAATACCATATCCCACGATGCAATGTGCTCTATCTTACATTTTATATTGTGTGATGGATGAATATGAGATGTTGCAATGTCTATGGCTCATATGACTCATGATTTGACTGCCCAGAGTTAAGACATAACACAAAAACATATTTATTTTTAAGATGTAAACTAGGACTCCACTTTTAAACATGCACTATTTAAAAAAAACAGGTAGTATACACTAGTGTATGAGCTTATCACAACCCTCTACAAAGCGAGTAAATCACTCACATATGCAACTGAATCTTCAATGGGCAACTAAAGAATTTCTATTAGCCACTCGCCAACAAAGAGTTGTCGGAAGCTTAATGATCGTGATGGTGAAATTATGGGACTGTGGTGTAGTTTATTTAGTTGAATTTTCCTAATTACTAAAGTTTTATCATTAATAGTGCTTGATTCTCATAATATAATGCGTGATTGATGTTAAGAGTGTACGTTTAGATATTTAAAAACCTGTGCCATTTTATTTGTGTGTGTGTGTGTGTGTGTGTGTGTGTGTGTGTGTGTGTGTGTGTGTGTGTGTGTGTGTGTGTGTGTGTAGTATATCAGTCTGGTGAGTAACCAAAAATGTTTTCCAAGCCAAAGGTGAATTTATTGCCAAGGTGTACATCAAGGGTTGTTATCAGTTTATAGCGGTGTAAACTTGAAGCGAATTATCTCATTTCATCAAAGACAACTGACGCATGACATCTGGCTGCATCTCAAAAGGAGGAAGTGATCGTGTGCGTATATAGTATAGTATAGTATAGTATAGTATAGTATAGTATAGTATATCAGTCTGGTGAGTAACCAAAAATGTTTTCCAAGCCAATGGTGATTTTATTGCCAAGGTGTGAATCAATGGGTTGTTATCAGTTTATAGCGGTGTAAACTTAAAGCGAATTATCTCATTTCAAAGACAACTGACGCATGACATCTGGCTGCATCTCAAAAGGAGGAAGTGATCGTTTCCTGAAACTTCTTGTTAATGTTGAGTCATTAATGTTCAAAAAGTCAGGGAGGAAAATGTGATAAAATGAATATGCCTTGGTATACAATCTTTTAGGTTAAAGACTTTGTCAAAACTTCTTTGTGAATAGAGAAGGACATACTCGGTTGTTTTGAACTAAACCAGTGCGACTAATCTACACTCACTCTCATGTGATTTCAAACGTGTATAACTTGGAACAAAACAAAAGAAATTACAAAGGAGTTTTAAAGGTTAGGAATTTTTTTTAAATGACATTATGAAAGTATAACAATATTCCAAGTCTTCCGAATGTTCTGATAGTCTATATTCAATGAAAATATTCTCTTTGGTGGGCTCATGAGAGAACGGATTCATGAATGGATCTTTTATTGTATGGCTTCAGAAGAATTATGTTAGGTCCATACTTTTATGGTACTTTGAATTCTGAAAGCTTTACTCCACATCCAACCACATTAGAAAAGGAAGCCATATGGAATGATATGCAACGACACAACACAAGTAAAAAAAAAAAATTAAAAAAAACATGGACATTTTTGGTATATTTTTGCAAAAACCCTGGAGAAATCCTTAAACCATTTCCTCTTCTTAAGAAATCTGAAATCACCCAACACCTATGCGTCAAGTGAAGCACTCGTGAAATCTGCATCATAATGTATGTAGTGTCGCCTCTAATCAGAAACCAAATTTGGAAACTGTTACAGTTCATTGAAGCTAAATGCCTTGTAAAGGCTATCAGACTGATGGCATCTTTCACAATCCCTTTTCTTTCACTCTCAGTAGAGCAAAAAGGATGGTACTGAATGACATGCTTTGTTCATCCACACACTTTGCCAAAGTACACAAGCTTCTGAAAACAGACAGCTCAGTATAACGCCTGATGGAAATCTAAGTGGGCCCACAATCATTCATTTATAGAAAGAGCCGTTCTTATGATCCTGATTAATTATTAACGGGTGAAATAAGTAGCACACACATAAGGGATAGCCATTAAAACAAGTTCACAGGCACTTACAAACACATTAAAATCACTTGCCCCTTCAAAGTCTTGAGACCTGAGAGGTGGGTTTAAAAACTAAACACAATTTATTCATTGGTTTCTGACTGATATACCCAACGTCTGTCTCCACAGGGCTCTGGAGAGGAAGCATTTGACTAACTCTATCGCAGCCTCTCTTCACATGTAAAGGTTTAGTGTGCTTTAAAGCAATAATTCATCACAAATATGAAAATTATTATTGACAAGGGCAATAAATGGGGACTGAATCTTTTTAAGCTTCAAGGCAAAAAAGCTCTAAAAGTACCATAATAGTAGTACATCCAAAACATGCTATATTTGCTATACAAGTTCTTGAGTCATACAATAACTTTGTGTGAGCTTGAGGAACAGAACGAAATTCATTCCATCCAATATCTCAAGCAATTCAAAACCATCATGGCGAACAGTGCACATCTGAAATGTCTCAGCTAAAGGAAATAATTTATCGGCTTTAATATATCTTTAATTTTCTTATCTTTTCTTTTCTAAAATAAACATGAATCGTTTGATAAGATATGGTGGTCGATTATCAATGTGCATCCAGACAAGATATTTATTTGAATTCAACCCCATGTAAAAAAAAAAAAAAAAATCTTTGAAGAACCTAATGGTCCAAATGGCCTATGGTCTAAAACCAGGATTTATGAGGAAGCCTCAGTTTAAAAGTGTGATTTCTAAACCTGTACAATTCAATTCCATTATTAAAATCTTTTTTCATAATCTATTTTTATAATGATATGCCAAGCTCTAAAATATTTAATGAGTAGAAATTATGAATAAATATATTCTAAAAGTTATAGCGCCTTCGAATATATTTTGGACAAAGCGGCCCTTGAAGTTAAAGAAAAGGTTCAGAACCACTGCTTTAAGGGTTTTTACAAGCATTTAAGAGAGCGCATATAGATAGAAGTAACATTTACCACCTAGAGAACAGTGGGACAGCCAGATGGACTGGCCCTAAACAGGCACACCTCCCCCTTGGCTTGTACTCCATTCTTATTCAAATTCCCTTTTGAAATTCAAACTTGACACACTCAATAGATAAGATGATGAGAACGTATGTCTTAAAGCTCATCTTTCATCAAACCACAGCCTTTAAGTTACTAAAACACTCCTGTGTTGACTGATTGCATGGTAAAGCTCGGTACGGCTCACTTTTGGGGAGGGCGACGCAACTTTAATGATCAGTCTATATAATCCCACCCACTTTGAAGCGGTACTAAACTACAGTGGAAAAGCAAGTTGAGTTGAGTAAAGTGAGCCGAGTCATGAATGTCACAGCATTGACTATGAATTTGAGTATCCACTTTAAAGAGATGACGCAGTCAAAATTTCTGACATGCAACAGTGAGTTTGTGGCATTCATAACTAGCCAAAAATAGAACGTCCCTTCTGTCATTCAATTGCCACCTCATACAAGGCACATAACCACAAACCACCACAGTGAGCCTACACACGTTGACCTGCCAAGCTACCCCAGACTGACACTATAATAAGTGTGTGGCTTGTCTTCTTAGCAACAGACTACACATGAAAAGAAATAATAAACTTAGCACTAAACAATACCTGTAATGAAATACAATATCCATCAGTGTGTGCTTGATGGTGACAGTTTGGCATCCAACACAACTCATTCAATGATGTGCTCTTGATTGGTCTTGTGACTTTTGAATTGCTAAACCTGTTTTTCTCCCACATCCTCAACATTTGCCCTTGTGTGAACCTTTGATCAATTACAAATCAGACGTGACTGCTGAACTTTAAGTCAACCAACTAGATCTCAAACACCACATAACAGCCCATTCAAATGGACTTAAACATTACATACGCAGTTTTCTTGAAGGGAGGTTATCTTTACACTCTCAACGTGGGTCAAAGTTGGAAATGAAATTGCATCAGAAGCTTTCTGGAATTCATTACTACAGAAATAATTTCTAGGTAGCTCTTTTAAAGGGTAAATTGCAGGTAACCACCACAACCAATTAATGAGTAAATTAAAGTGCTCAATATGTATGTGTATATATATATTTTAGGGGTGTAACGGTACATGTATTCGTATTGAACCGTTTCGGTTCGAGGCTTCCGGTTCGGTACGCATACAAACCGAACGATTGCTTCGACCATTTTTCCTGCCGGCAAAATTCGCGCTGACGCGGCCAACACATCGTTGCGCAACATCAAATGGCAAATGTAATGAAAGCAGAATGAAACTGCGCTACTCATTATGTGCTTCACGGATTATCTGCTTCACGGATCGTTTATCAGTTCGGACCAGCAACATCTGTGCAGCGCAGGCCGATCTCGATCAAGCAACACTGTTACCACACCGCGCTAAGAGACCCGGTAAAGAAAACATTTGAATTCGCCACTGAGGTAATAACATCGCTGCGAGATCTAGTGAGATGCATTCACATTTCTCCGTTATTAACCGTAGATCTCTATTAGATCAAACAGCGCTGTCATGGAAACCAGGAGAAACATTGTGCCGTGAATGAACTAGTACTTCACGTCCACAGACCAGCAACATTCACCATGGATTTAATATAGTAACACTAACTGAAACCAGTTTGGCTGGAATGGTGAAATACTTTCAAGTACTTCACACATCTTTTTCCAGCACTTCAAAATTAAAATATTATATAAATAAATATATATTTAAATGTTATTTTTAATGTGATGACCAAAACATTATTTGTTCATCCTTTAAAGATGACCCCCATTTATAAACCTGAAAGTTTCAAGATCTGGGAAAACTCACATTTATTTAAAAATATTTTTTCTTTAAACAAATAGGACATTTCTCTGGCATTTCTTTCTTTTTGCTGTATCGAAAACGTACCGAACCGTGATTTTTGTGTACCGTTACACCCCTAATATATATACATACATCTGTCTTAAAATGCGTTAAAATAACATTTATTGGAGTTTCTTCAAAGGTAGCATGTTTTTTTTACAGTAACTGGGTAATGACGTCCAATGGGAGCGCGGGCGGTAATTACTCACTAGATAACGGTTACTCACAGAGAATAAAGCAGTTCGCTGTACTCCCGTAAACTAGAAAAAATCTACGATAAAACAAACTAATACATTTTTATTCATCTGTAGCAGAAAAGCAACAAAAACAAAAACAAAAATGATTTACAGGCCAGAGTTTCTATTTATAACATGTTTGAAGTGTTAAGCGATGTAGCCAATCACACACATACGGGTTGATTTCTAGGAACGCAATGGCCAATCAGAAGCATAAAGACTTCCCTCACCGCTCAAAACTGACTTTTTGTTCAGTGATGAATTCTGTATGCTGGCAAATCCTCAAATTATAACAAAGAAAGTGTAGATATTATAAAAGATTCATTAACAGATGCGTGAGATCGCAAAAAACTGATGTCAGCTTTTTATGAATTATTAAGGGGAGCGCACTTTGCGCGCATTCATGGCAAACCATGCATGACCGTAAGTTAGCCTGCTTGTTTTTGTTATAACAGTGTGGTTTGTGTGTTAATGCTTTAATAAATCATTTATTAGGAGCCTTTATGCTGATGCGATATGGTGGGGACACGTAGGCTGACGTGAAAGTATTTGGAGGCACAGAAAAAAAGTATTTTTGTGGGCGGGAGCGGGACAAAACATAAATGCTACGGGGGGAGAAAGTAACATAGAAAGAGGTTGAGAACGTCAGTTATAATAATGACCCATAAAAAAATAGTCGTGTTTAAATCGGGCTCACAATTACAGTTAATGTGTCGGGCCGAGTGCTTGGGTAGGGTCGGGCTTGCATACCCAAGATCTACCTTGGGTATGCTAACAATTACAGGCATGAATCAGTCGTTTGTCCTTGGGGAAATTGTGGAGCCTCTCCCCCGTTTTTGATGTATTCGATGTATTTGTGAAAAATGTAACCTGCAATTTACACTTAAAGTAATGATTGTGAGTGCATCTTTTGCCCGACTTCCATTTCCAGAGACAGTCAAATCAGGTTTCTGATAGTACCACAGAGTTCAGAGTGGCACCATTTGTGCCCTTATAACAGTGTGACCTGACTGTTTGTTTTTCCACTGACCAGAGCGCCCAGGGAACGACGTCGTTACGTCACTGTGTATGTCGCTAGAAACGCTTGCAAGTACATTGCTTTGGGATTATCTCCAACTCGTGTACCAAGAAAACTTTAAAAACAAGTGAAATATGCAAGTCTTTTAATCTTTTCGTTTGATATAATCTTTTCTGATAAGTTATGTACCCCTGTCTTGTGTCTTTTTTCTTTCCATTTATTTGTTCTATATCGTGACTGTTTTCTTCTTTGCTTATGTTTCAAATAAAATAAATAAATAAAAACGCTTGCGTGTTTCTGCAGTTTCTCCTGGCTTTGCGATGGTCAGAAAAGATGTTTAGAACACATCTAAACCAGCCCCAGCCCCCGACGTAAGCATGACGTGCTAAAAAAACAGTTCTAGTCCAGCATTGAGTTGGTGCCGCTTTGGAACCAGTTTTCCCGGCCGCAAACCAGTTCTTCGGCTGTCGAAACACAAAGAACTGGTTCGCGTGCAGGCACCGGCTCCGAACCGGCTCTCAAAATGCTTTGGTGTAAAAGGGGCTTTTGACATCTCTCTACCAACCATTGCTCTTCTCCAAGCTAGTTCTTCTCCTAAATTGAGTAACGTTAGAGATCTTTTTGATTCAATCTGAGGTGACTTGGCAACCTACATTTAACCTCATGAGATTAGCTTGCAACATTGATGATACCAATAAGCTCATGATGAAATATCAGAGATGTTGAAACTTTCCCCTGCAATAAAAAGCTGATGCAAACTAAATCAGATTCTCCTCATGAGAATCCACTGTGAAAATGGGCTAACCCTATATAAATTCAGTTAGAATTCTGACCCAAATATATGAGTGGAGCAGAGTGAAGTTTTCTGAGAACTTCTTATTTGTTTAGTCAACGTGTCGGTTTCCTCTCACGAATGGAAGCAGAGCTCTAATTTAGCTTAAAACAAGCAGTGCATTTTAAAATTCAGACCATCAGTGTTTCTCTTACTCAGTTGGTCTGAGCTGCTTGTTGTTGACACTGGTTGAGAAGAAATATACAAACTGGGAAAATTACTATGCAAATCAAGCTATTCGGTGTCTCAAAACCTGGTGATATGCCTGCCTAGAAAGCATCTGAAGGCATCAAACAGCACCTCTGATGCTCAAAAACTTGTCTAAGTAACGCGTTAGGCATCTCATCGGGATTTGATGCAGCCTAAGACTAATTAAATGACTGAGTGAAAGCACAAAAGTAATCTTCAAATAACTATCAAAATGATCAAACAAAAGGATATATCCGCGATTGAACAGATGCAGTTTAATTTAATGATATGTTTTTTTACCCCACACCCTTCTTTCATTGCGCACGTGAGCGCGTGACACGCGTAAATGGCGATAAACTCAAACGGTGAGAACAGCGAATAACGTGATAAATGAGACCCATTTCTTGGTCTGTGAGAGAAGGGTCTGTTTCGGTGTTGGAGGGTCACACAAACCCCAAATTCACTCAACATCCCGCCACAATCTGCAGGTCTGAGCGCACTACAACATCACGAATGAACCACAAAGAGTGTGCTCGCACCACCAGAGCTCAAGTTAATTCATTGTGTTCATTTAAACTAAAGCTCAAATTCCGTTTTAAAAGGAGCCCCTTTCTCTCGAGCAGGACCGTGTGGCACACAGCCTGTAAATACACACGGAAAACACATACCTGCGTGTTTCATTTACCAACTCCGGTGGCAAGAGTGCGATATCCTTCTGTGATGTGATGTGATGTGATGTAAGCTCCCGGTTCACCGAACAGCATGGGGAGCTCGAATGGCTAGTTGGCTACGTAGATTCGTGGATATGTGGTGTGACTTAACCCATCCGCTCGACTATGATAGAAACCCTGCTGATGCGCATGCGCACAACTACTGTGTACGGCCCCACGAACGCCCGTGTAATATAGTCTCAAGTTACAAGGACATTTGAGGAGTTAAGATGACTTTGAACGTGATGTTAAACTTCACTGGGACCTTTTGAGGCGAATTCAATATGTTATTTACCCATTTGCCCTTTTAAAGATAATGAAAAATGCGTGATTTAAAAATCAGAAAGTAGGCTAATTTAAGTTCAACTGAAGTTGAGCCTAATACAGAAACGTGTTGAAAAGTTTTGGGCGCGTTTTAAAATAAAATATCTAATCATTCTTAAACAAGATATATTCAAATCTCAAGAAAAAAGTAGCCTACATTTTAATGTGGATTGTGGATAGGCTACTTTTTACTTCCAGTATTATTCTTTCTACTTTTCCTACCCTTGAAAAGACATTGATTTTCTTATGCAAGATTACTTCTCAAGCAAAATGATTGTTTAAAAGTATGTTTAGACATCCGTTCACACATCTTTTTCCAGCACTTCAAAATTAAAATATTATATAAATAAAAATATATTTAAATGTTATTTTTAATGTGATGACCAAAACATTATTTGTTCATCCTTCAAAGATGACCCCCATTTATAAACCTGAAAGTTTCAAGATCTAGGAAAACTCACATTTATTTAAAAATATTTTTTCTTTAAACAAATAGGACATTTCTCTGGCATTTCTTTCTTTTTGCTGTATCGAAAACGTACCGAACCGTGACTTTAAAACCGAGGTACGTACCGAACCGTGATTTTTGTGTACCGTTACACCCCTAATATATATACATACATCAGTCTTAAAATGCGTTAAAATAACATTTATTGGAGTTTCTTCAAAGGTAGCATGTTTTTTTTACAGTAACTGGGTAATGACGTCCAATGGGAGCGCGGGCGGTAATTACTCACTAGATAACGGTTACTCACAGAGAATAAAGCGGTTCGCTGTACTCCCGTAAACTAGAAAAAATCTATCTAAAACAAACGAATACATTTTTATTCATCTGTAGCAGAAAAGCAACAAAAACTAAAACAAAACAGAAATGATTTACAGGCCAGAGTTTCTATTTATAACATGTTTGAAGTGTTAAGCGATGTAGCCAATCACACACATACCACATACGGGTTGATTTCTAGGAACGCAATGGCCAATGAGAAGCATTTAGACTTCCCTCACCGCTCAAAACTGACTTTTTGTTCAGTGATGAATTCTGTATGCTGGCAAATCCTCAAATTATAACAAAGAAATTGTAGATATTATAAAAGATTCATTCTTATAGGATTGTTTTTGGGGATAGGCCTATATCAGCCACCATATCGGTATCTATGTTCGTTTTCAATGTTATCGTTATCGCCGATAAGAAAATTTGGCCGTTATATGATATAGTTATATATATATATATATATATATATATATATATATATATATATATATATGATAACTTATATCTAAGCCGATAATTCCTGCCGCTGAGACACTTCAGATGTGCACTGTTCACCATGATGGTTTTGAATTGCTTGAAATATGATTGGGAGTGTGGCGCGCAGTCATACATAATGGGTATTGGGAACGTTATAACTGTGTGCTTGGGACATAGCTTTTAATGGTGAGACTTTTGTTTTTGAAATCAGACATTCAAAAATGATAAAGAAATTTGGGTTTAGTTGTATTGGCCAATAGGTTATATCAGTTGTTGGCTTTCAAATATGAAGAATTATCGGTTATTAGTGTCGGCCAAAATCTTTATATCAGTGCATAATGTTTTTAGACTATGTCTGCAGCTTCTTTTGTTTTCACCAATATTCTGTTGTCTCCCATTCTTTCATTTCAGTAGACAGCATGTGAAGTTGCTGTGCTAATTAGTGCCTTTTGTTAATAAGCATTAGTACCAGTTACAGCAGCAAAGAGAACAAAGAGATTGACATATAAAAGAACACTGAAATGAAGAATTAAAAAAAAAGTCTTGGTTAACAACTTGTTCCGTTTATATGAATATTTCTGGTGTGCACAAGCATGCAAACACAGATAGTGGCCTCAAAGTCCATAACCAAATAAGCTCTTAGTGGAACTTACTGAATAGTCGCATGCATTATGACTCAAAAGCTGCTTCAAATGACTTTGCATATCTAATTTGGAATAACTACATTCTCACCATAGAATTCCAAACATTTGTGAAATTTACTGAAACACGTGTGAAAATTCAACAGACATGCACTTTACAAAGGTTCACCTTTATATAGAGGGTGTGTCTTTAGTTTATGATTGACAGCAATGAAAGGAATTTCTTACAGGAGCTAATATTTTCAAAGAGATCCCCTAGTGTTCAGTATCACACCCTGAGATCAGTTTTGATGAAACATTAACCCTTGTGCATCCTATGGACATTTTTGTCCTTTTCAGTTTTTTTTTTTTTTATCACTTCGCCTGTGTTAATGCTAACGGTATAAAATTTGGCACAGGTATGTATTTTTATTGGAATTTTACTATGTAATAATGTAATATTACATTTTCAATTTTGCACTATACACAAAATACTCCCTCTCAGTGGTTTTTGGACAAAAAATGTCCCTATTGAAACATTGAAAAACGTCCCCATTACCATTTTTACAGGTTTGGCCTATAAAGCAATATCCTGTTTTCTGTTTCAGCATATTATAGAGCCAATTGGATAAATTATGCAACAATATTTGAGTTGGTATGGATGTCAGAGTGTGGTTAGTATGCGTGTTAAAAATGAAATATCTGTGAGTCTGCATGTGTGTGTTTAATATTGAGAGAGAAAAACTCAACTGCAAATAACAAATCCAATTACTGTGTGCATCAGTGGAGTTTTGCTGGTACCAAATAGGGAAAATCCCAAACAAAATCTTACCGAAAGCTAATTTTTTGAGATGCTTAAATTTGGAACACAACTTCTTTAGATTCATGGCTTTGATTTTCTAGCCGTTTTGGAGTTCAACTTGTTTCATAAAATATATATTTTATGACAATCATTCTTGTGAAGATCTGGACTCAAAGTAACGAACTGGGATGGTTGGTTGGGTGGGCATCTTTCATTTTGATGAACATCTGCATAATACAGCCGTATATGTTTGAATAGATTTGGCCCAAAATGTGCTGTAGTAGAAATTGTTACATGATTTAATAGAAATTCAATAAAAAAACCTGTTAAAATAAAATATATATTTTATATAAAATAATGTTCATAAATAGTTTTCATAACCATAAACCTATACGTTTTTGGATTTATTTACTTATTTATTTTTTACTTCAGCAACAATCTGCCAAGGGTCTTCTTTAACCCCTTAGCTGTCACCCCCCCCCCTTTTGAGAATGGGGGTTAAAATGCACTATTCAAACTTAAATGGTTGTAATTTAAGAATGCTTTGGAATATATACCCAAGTTTGGTCTTGTTTTAAAGAAAACACTCAGCAGAATATTGCTGAAGTGAAAACACTTCAAAAAATGAAAGTATGAAAAAGTTATGGAAGTTTAAATTTACAGTAAATTAAATATACTGTACTATATGTTTTTTATTTTATATAAAATATATATTTTATAAAATATTTTTACTCTAAAATTTCTATAAAATCAAAGCCATACATCTCATCAAGTTATGTTCCAAATTTGAAGTTGATATCACAAAAATTGAAGTTCCCATGAGATTTTGTTTAGGCGTAGTACCAAAAATAGCCACCGGGTGCCATTGAATTCCATTGAATTTAGTTGTATACATTCTGCCTTAACAAATTAATACATTTCTGTCCAAATATCAATTCTGTCACAAAATTTGGAACCTTGAGACTCTGACCTTTCTGACAATATCAGTTTTGTCAAGATTAGAAAAAGTTTTGATCATAAATTATGAAATATAATGATGCCCAAAAGGGGAGGAGCCTAATAAAATAAGTACCGTTTCTATGGTAACGCAACTTTCAATTATAAAACAGTTTTCACACGATGAATTCTGAGTTTATAAGCTTTCAAATGATACCTAATTTATGATAACTACTAAAATATGTGATATAATAAAAAAGGCGATAAAAAATAATATTATATTTTAGAGGATAATAAATATAAATATTATCATTTTTAGAGGATAATATTGTACTATAATTTTTTATTTTTTATTGAAAAATACTAGATTGTATGTTTATTATGAACTTTTAGCATAAAAGCAGAAGTTTCAATGATTAAAAATGGGTTCATCAACTTTTTGTGACAAAGGTCAAAACTCCTGTTATGATGCAGATTTTTTGAGGTGCACTCTTGTCATAAATTCATCAATTACTCTTCTTACATAATTTTTAACACAAAACAGGGGTAGAATATCTATTTAGAAGTCTTAGACCTTTCCAACAATATATAATTTGTCATAATTAGATTAGGATTTAATAGAAATATAGTGAAGTAAAGTTAGGCGTCCCGGTACCGGGACGGTGACAGTTAAGGGGTTAAAATTATACCAAAAATTTTAAGTTTGTGCTCTCAAGCTTCAAGTTTTTATGACAGTTTTTTGACACAGACATTTTTGTCAATGTACGAGTAACTTTTTAAAATTGATGCACAAGGGTTATATCCCCCATTTAGTTGTGATAGTTTATTAAAATTCCATGTTTTATTACATTTGGAGTATCTGAGAATGGAGGAGTGAGAGTAATAACTCTCTCAAAAAAACGGAAATTCCAGGAAATTCCCAAGCATTCCAACTTTAAATAGGAGTGGACATCAATACAAGCGGAATCTCTCAGATCTCTATATTGTCATGCTCTACAGGTACCATATGTCCGAAAACATTATTGCTAACATGATCTATGTCAAATGAATTAGATTCAAAGGTGAAATGATTACCTTTTCAACAAATTTATAGTAAGTTCAGATGTTTATGATGTTTATCATAGCTCGAAACAAGCACTTCCATTATATAAATCTTTAATATGCTAATCTTTCACTCTTTATGCACTTTCTTTTTAAACAGACACTGGTATTATCTATAACTTGCTTTCATCATCTTTTAGGGTTCAAATCCATAAGAACAGCTTTATCAGGAGCAGACACACATCACTGCCATCATTAAAATCTCAGACTTCACCTAAAAGTACATTGTGTCATTGTACCTATTGACATCTTTCTGCACTTTCTCAATCTAAATCACCAATTCATTTAATTTCTCAGCAAATGGTAGTTATTGGATCATAGCAAGGGATGATATCCAGTGTCAAAGTCAAGAATTGCACGGCAAAAGAAGTGATAATGTAACCAGCCCTGCTCGATTCGCACAGGTGTCACATGGGCGGCGGGTGCACTAACAAGGATGCTAAAGACGGTAGACTCTGGTATCAGCCGCTTAGCGCACCTCTTAAAGCCAGGGGAGTGAGGTTTACACAGCTCTTGCTGGCATATCTGTATGTTACACTCAACCCTTCTAAACCTCAATCCAATCCGGGGTCACGGCACTAAATCTAATGGGTCCTACTCACCGCCGCCTCCGGTTCCGAGCGGGTCGAGTAGGACCGGTTACAATAACATAATTTGGTTAGATCTACGTAAATGCAGGCTAAAAGCTAGATTAAGTTTATAGCTTTAGAGCAGTTTCCATAAACAATTATTTTCAAAAGGGATGTTTTTGAACTTTTATTAGAATTTTCACCCTTATGTTGTTACAAACCTGTGTGACTTTTTAATTTTTTTTATTCTGTGTTGAACAAAAAGAAAATGCTTCTGTTTTTTGTTTTTTTTTGTCCATGCAATTAAAGTGTTCAATGTTGTTATGGACCACACTGACATATGTTATTTGAACATCCCTTTTTTTTTTTGTTGTTCTAGAGAGTGTACGTCTTTCCCATATCTCAGAGCCAACATGTTCCTGCACAAATCCTCTCCCTCTATCTGTTGTTTTTTCACTTCTGCAGATGTAGAATGACCCATCGCTGTTTGAACAGATCACATGTGGGAACTTTAACCCACAACACAAGCAAACTAGTCCGCAGGCCTGTTTATCCACGCTGCACTTCTTCTCTTCTCAAGTCCCTTTCAAAACATCTCCCTGCAGTTCACGAAGAAAACCGCCTGTATCTCCTCCGGTTTCTGTTCCATTTATGATAAACAGAAGTCTATTTTTTTCTGCACACTAACCAAATATTTACATCAGCAGCTGAGATGAGTGAAGCAGTACTTTAACTGAATAATGTAATTAAACTGTGGATACGGTCAGTCACAACATTAACAGGGCGGATGGCTCTCTGATTTCAATTGGCATGGTTAATGTTGTATTAGTGTGTTCGAATATCCTTTCAGCTTATCTCAAAGTCATTTCCAGAATTCTGATTCATTTTTCATGTAAGAATCTTTTGTGTGATTCTACTGGATAAATCCAGGTGAGATTCCAGTTCAGAGGCCAGATTAGCTCAGGTCAAACGGCCATTGAATACAGATTAAACTCACCACCCCTGCATCACAAGACCTTCAGTACAACATAATTATAAAGTGCAGTACAGTTATACATTTAGATAGCCAATCTAGGACCACAACTGTCACCATGACGCTCACCAGAGACACGCAGAGAAGTTGTGCTCTTTTTTCCGTTACTAAGAGGAGGCATGTGGAGGGAGAAGCATGTGACATGCTCTAGATAGTACAGAATGCAGTATAACACATCTGATTTAAATGCCTAATTCAGACGCACATATAGACCAAACTAAAGTATGTGTTGCGCTGGGGATTTTATGTTCTCTGACTGAGCTGGAAGGACATTCTTAGCACTCGAACACTGATCAAAGCCAAAAATGATCACTAAATAGTAATACCCATCAACACATTGATCACATATTGAGAAACAGGTTCTAGGCCCAGTAATGTAATATATCAGCCAGACTGTCTTGTCCTCTGCTGTACAAAATAAAAATGGTGAAGAGCAGTGGTTCCAGCCAGGGTGCCTCAAGATGACAAAGTAATAGTTCACCTTATAAGTTCACCAAAAGAAGATAGTTTGAAGAATGTCAGTAACCAAACAGTTGTCAACAGTTTGGTTACAGACTTTCTTCAAAATATCTTCTTTTGTGTTCAGCAGAAGAGATAGATTCATACAGGTTTGGATCAACTTGAGGTTGAGTAAATGATGACAGAATTTTGGGTGAATTGTTCCTAGTTTAAAGTGATTTAAACCAAGCTTTTAAATTCACCTGAACAACTGTTTGTTTTTATGTGAAGGTCCAGGATCCCAACACTAGATATATGAGGTAGCCTTTTAAAATTTCTAGACCTGGAAAAGTCATTTAAATGAATAAACTATTAAAATGCCTTGTGCATTTTTATAAAGAATATGCATTATTTTAGTTATGCCAAGTTCCAAAACATTTCATCAGGCAGAAATTTGGAGCAAAAATCAATTAACTTGGATGTTTAAGTCATTTTAACTTAAATTAAATGAACTTTTTTGATTCTTGTATGGATGGTGTATGTATTTTGATTTTGATGAGATAACGCAATGTAAAAACACATGTTCTCATTACTCATTGATGATATAACTTTTTTAAAGAATTATTATTGCTGAATTGAGACTATATTTCCTGATTTGCAAGATTTGCAATAATAAAACTTTATGTTGCACGTGACTTTAAATCTTATACACTTATCTTATACAATTTTATGTTTTTATTTTTACTGTAAAACTTTTCTACAGAAAACTGTTGTTAAATGCCTTTCAGACTAAATGCCTGAACGCTGCAGTGTATAATTTCTGTGCCACTAATAGCACCAAATTAAGTAGCAAAACTTACGATTGCTTTCATACAGACTGTTTTAAAACAGATTAATGTTTTAATATGCAGCAGGTATTTACATTTACATTTTTTTTTGCACTGCAGACCAACAAATGGCTTACTTGTCTCTGCAAATTAGCCTACACATCGAAAAATTATGCATTTCTACTTTTATATATCTATGGATATACGTTTGTTTTTACTGTACCTTGCATGGTGTATTGTACTATATACCGACTATGAGAGTTATTGCTCTAAACCACATGAGAGCAGCCGTATCCCATCGCACTGCCAATCCCTGTCATGTGTATATAGGTGTCAATGTTTGTTGTGATGGTCATATTTACTGCACAGAGGGGGCTGTTTCATCTCCACATGCACCCTGTCACCCTTCAGTACACCAGGAGGTGGAGCCTGTACACGCCTCTGCTGTGATTGGTGGACAGGAGGTGGCTCCGTGGCCATCTGTATCTGATTTAAGGAAGGGATTTGAAAGTGTAGAGGGGTGGTTGCTTTTCAAAAAGCTTGTGAAGGATATGAGAGATCTGCTGACTGCTGGCTGCTGGCTTTGACCTTTAACAATGTGTTCTCATGAATATGTGTATGCAGTAAAACATGGGGATATAACAAGGGTCTTGAATTCCTTATGTGAGGATGCCAGATGGGATTTGATAACGACCTGAATGAGTATATGGATACTTACCTGTGATCTCTGTTAAGACATCTTATAATGTCTTTTAACCCTTCACAGAAGTGTATTTATACAGATACATAAATGTAATGACATGTGTCTGTAATGCATGTGTGTGTGTGTGCTTGTGAATGAGTGTTTTTGCATTGCATGTTCCTCTTGGTGTGGGGAAGTTTTAACCAGAACCAACAGGCTGGAGTCGGTTTCAGAGTGTGTGTGTGTGTGTGTGTGTGTGTGTGTGTGTGTGAGAGAGAGGTGTTCTCACTATAGTCCTTGTGGAACAATGCATGACATGCGGTGAGTGAAATGCTAATAGCTATACTAATAATAGCAACAAAGCTGTAGATTTTCCAATGAGTTGAAAAGTTCAATCAGCTTGAGCACATGAGAATCAGTTTGTCATTCAGTAATTCTATGCTTTCTCAATGTAACAAATCTACAGAATGAATAAAAGTTACACTTTATGAAGTTTAGTGTCCTTACTGTCAAGGACAAGAAAGTCATTAACCCTGTGAAGCCTGACGTGTGAAATAATAGTCAGAGAAAGGAACAGTTTATTGAACTTTTAGCGAACATGTGCAACCACAGAAAATGAAAATTTTCGGGACAGCATCATGTGTCCAAATTTCAATCTTAAACTGTTCTATTTCATCAGAAACGATCTCAGGGCTTTATGTATAAAATAATTAACTTTTTCTTTAACAAGTTTGGCACCGCTTTTACCATGTTTAACAGATTTAAAAAGTGCAGCGATGGGGAATTTTCTGGGAATAATAAGTTTTGGTCTGCTGTTGCTCATAATAGAGTTCAGAAGACTTGAAGAATCATGCACAAGCCACGTGGAACACTTACGGTCAAGTTGTGTTCCAGTTAAAAAAAAACACACCAAAAAACAGACGCAATAGCCTAGTTAAGTGCTTTGTTCAAGGTTAATAGTGAAAAAGAAGGACTCTCTCCAGTTCATAAGCCACCCAGTTTACATATCTGAACCATTTACTGTCTCCACACGAGCAACTGGAATCATAAAGAAACACGTATTTAAGCCTTAGGCTACTTAAAAATACTTAATAATATTAAGTATTTTTAAGTTAATAATTCAGTAAATTAAAGTTAATGTTTATACATTTAAAAAGTATATAAAAACTGTGATCCTACTTGCTAAACAAGTATAAACTATCAATTAGATGACAAAAGGCATGATTACTTTTTAAAAAAAGTATTGATCATGTCGATAATTTAGAGGCCTTAGAAGCTTGTGTATGAAATATAAATCTGGATAATATCTGGCCTATGCTCCACCGCTGTGGTTTCTGTTACCATGGTGACATCTAGTGGAGATCAGGGGTTATTACAAAGGCAGGTTATTATGTCATAAATTTCACTTTGCCGTATCTTAACTGTCCTAATTTTAGGCACAGGGCATGTGAAAATGGATATCATAAAATAAAAAAAATATCGATTAATCACCTTTGTACATACGTAGCCTACATCTTCTGTTAAACATGTGACCGTCAACGAGTGGATCTCTGAGCTGGTGTGGTGAGGTCATTTGGGGAGGTTATTTGGGGACGGTCATTTGTGAGTAATTTGAAAAGTAGGCTAATGTGTTAAGTTACTTTTGTGCTTTTCGTTTTTTAATAACAACAAAAAGTTATATTTGTGGCAAATGTAAAGGACATTTTACACCAAAGGTGAAATGAATAAGCCTCAGGCTGAAGGAAATGCAAATGCTCGTCTGTACAGTAGAGGGTGCAGCTCAAACAAACCTTTCAGCTGTACTGCTATTCTAGATTGTGTTAAAAAAACAGCAACACAAAAGTGAATGTTTATCTAAAGTCATCATAGGTTTGCATCAAATAAATTGATTAAAGTGAGATTAAATACATAAAGACCAGGTTTCACAGACAGGGTTTAGATTAAGCCAGGATTAGGCCTTAGTTCTAAGGACATGTAAGTTTTGGGCATTTTAAAGTAACCTAATGCTTTATTTTACTAGTGAAAAAGGTAATCTGATTATGAACAACTTTAAGTTTTAGTATAATTGAGTTTTATTGGCATCCGACTTTCTGAGCTGATATTGCCCACTAAAATATTAGTTTTGCTCACAAAAAACACACTTTTAGGCTAAAAGAATCTGCAGTATCCCACTAAATCTATTGTTTTCCATTCTGCCAAAAGAACACTTTGCAGAAAGTGAAATGAGTGCTGATTTAGGCTTTCCCATAATACAACAAAGATGACAGAGAAAACTACTTTCAGTGAGAGCTGGTAAAGGTCAGATGAGGTCAGCGTTTTGACTATAGTCCTGCAGGATTAGATTAGAATAGATTAGATTAGACGAGATTACAGGAATACGATCAGAAAATCTTGTGTCCTGAAAAGCCAAAGAACAATAAGTCATTGGCATATTCAGCCTTTAAGATGATAGGATTCAGCATTACAACACAATAACATTGATGGGCATTTTTGTCTGTTAACATGGTTTGAAATGTAAAAGATTTTTTATTTACTTGCAACTTTAAAAGATTCAGTTTTAGTTTAAACGATTTTCAAATAGAGTTTTAAAGCTGTCAGAGCCTGTAAGACTTCTTTTATAGGCAGATAGAGAAAGAAAGAGTGAGAGATAGAATGGTCTTCTCTTTCGACAGTGGTCCTGACAGACCCTGAGTCCATTCTGATGAGGACATTAAAGGTCCCAAATTCAATAAATGCAGCCAAGTACACACACACACACACACACACACACACACAAACACACCCCTCAGTGTCACACAGATACGCTCACTGACACGTAATTAAGATAAGTGGACAGGGGCATTATTGCAGCCCCACAGAGACAGACAGGTGAGAGCAGCAAATTAACCCCTGTGTGTGAGACAGAAAGGCAGGGGGAGATCACTGGGCTAAAAAGAGACAGGTAAATTGACCTCTGAACGAGAGTTAGAGTGCGTGTAATTGAATAAAAAAAAATAAAAGCATGCAAGAGGGTTTCTGTCTGACATTGATAAAATGGCTTCTCATGACTCAAAAACATATTTGAGAGATAATGATGAATAATAATGGATGGCATTTTATTTAAGCAGGAGTGTTCTGCTCAAATGCCTGGTGTCTAAAAATTCATTTACATAATACGCCACGGCTGCGTGTTTATTACATCTGGGCAAAACGTACAGCTTCATTGATGAAATAGCAAAATTGTGTCATAAAGTCACATACAGTTAATGTACATCTTCTTTAAAATAATCAAATCAAATACACAGATTATTAATGGGGTTTGTACTGTAACTCTATAGATAATTTGCTATGTCTAATGAAGATTTACGCATTTAGGTGGCAGAGGGAGTGTGTATTTCACTATAAGTGTTTGAAACAGAGTGTCTGTTTCATATAGAACTTGATATACAGTAAGAGCATAGCCATGACGGCTGAGGACATCTCTCTTTATCACTTTCATTCTCTACTTTTGCCATTGTCCATCTTTGTCTTCTATTTTTTTTCTGACAGTGTCCTGTGTCCCGTCTGCACATCAGCGTGTGAGAGTGATGTGTGGGGAGGTCTCGGATGTCAGGCCGTTGTTTAAAGTGCTATCTGTGGCCTCAGAGGTCTGCAATATTAACCACTCACCGGAGGCTCGCCTCCATCCCTTTCTGTCTTTACAGTGTTGTCAAAAAGAAATTCTACATAATTTGTATGTTCCCTAGACTTTTTGTATTTTATGTATATTTGTATTTGTACAGCCATTTTGATCCTCTCCGATTTTTGTGCAGTTTTGGCCATTTTAAGGCCTCGCACTTTAACAAACTCCTCCAACAGCTTTAATTTAAAGATACTTTTTAAAGAATTCTTTAATGAATAAAAATAAAAAAAGATCATAATTTATTTAAAATAGAAATCTTTAGTAACATACACTACCATTCACAAAGTTTAGGTCAGTAAGTGTTTCTTTATCAGCAAGAATGTGCTGAATTGATAAAAAGTGATATTAAAGAATTTATATTGTTAGAAATGTTTTCAATTTGGAATAAATGCTTTTTTTTTTTACTTTTTATTTATCAATGAATCCTGAAAAAAGTATCACAGGTTCCAAAAAAATATTAAGCAGCAAAACTGTTTCCAACATTGATAATAACCAGTATCAAATCAGCATATAATGATTTCTGAAGGATCATGTGACACTGAAGACTGGAGAAATGGTGCTGATAAAAATTCAGCTTTGCATCATAGAAAGAAAAAAAATATAGGCTATATTATAGTATATTCAAATAGAAAACTATCATTCACTTTAAAAATATTGTTGGTTTAACTTAAAAAAATGAAGTAAACTGGTTTCCTTAAAATTTTAAGTTCATTGAAATGGAAAAATTTAGTTACTACAATGAAGGAGATTGATTTAATCATCAGAAACTCAAAATATGATGTTATATGAACTACATAAATTATTTAAGTTGATGACAAAAGAAAAAATGTTGTGATTACAAATCATCAAAATATTTTTTTACAGTGTTTTTTCTGTGTTTTTGATTAAATGCAGGTTTGATGAGCAAAATAGACTTCTTTCAAAAACATTAAAAATAGTAGTGTTTCCAAACTTTTCACCAATAAAATTAATGCTAAAAAGGGCCAAGTTTCCTTTTAAAGAAAGTAGTGCGGTTTATATAATTACGGTAATTTATCACGTAGCAATACGTGTCCGAATGTCCTGATTTGAATTGCGAAAAAACCGCTTGTGTGTGTGTTAAAGACTCCTCTGTGACTGTCTGAGTAAGCGTCTGCTTCTAAACTGTTATGCATCTGTTTCTGCTTCAGTGGGTTAGCATGGCAGCCAGCGCCGGCCCGAGCCTTTTGGGGGCCCTAAGCAGAATTTGATTTGGGGGCCCCTCCCACGACGCGGAGTCACCTGTGTTTGACGATTATTGACATAAATGTCACAAAAAAATGATACATTATAAATGAATACACTGAGGTTATGTATTAATAAAAAAATAGATGCCTACTTAAATAAAAAAGTTTGAAAACAGTCTTAAAACTGTCTCAAAACATATACAATAAATTATTTGCTAAAATTATGACAAAACTGAGAAATTAGAAACGTAAGAGCAATGATACTTTGGCCTATCCTCCTGGGACCCAGGAATAGACTTTTGTCCACTGTAGTGGACATTATTTTTAGTGTATTTCTCTGACACCATGCATGTCACATTTTTTTTCTGGATGTCCTGTAAAGAGCACATTCAGGGCAATACAGAGATAGCAAATGTTTGGAGGTTTCACCATGAAAACAACTTCTCCTTGGTCTTTAAAAATGTCTAACATTAATTTAGTGATCAAATGTATAGCACTCTTATTGAAATATGGTAATATATTGTAATTATAATTTAAATCTAACTACTTTTCAAATTGTATTTCATCAACCAACATCTCATGAAAATGTTATGGGGTTTCAAATAAAAAAAAAATGACTTTCCGTTACAGGGCATTGATTTCATTCATGTCCACTGTAGAGAACATCAGGACATAAATCATGTTTATCAGGCATTCGGGGAGACATAACAAGTGAATATGTAAATAAATTATACGTCAATATTCTTATGACATATTAGATATTATTATTAAAATGTTGCTTATTATTACGCCAATGCTTACACTTCTTTCCTCATTAAATGTTGCTCCAAGAACACATTAATGTGCAAATTAGATACAGTGTATAGATACTTTGCATTGAATGGGAATATTAATTTATGCCAATTTTACCCATATATTGCATAAAGTAAATTGGTGTATCAATTAATTCCATTATATCTTTCATAACATAGTTGATAATCATCTTTATACAAATTTTAGTTAAAAAAAATCCTGAAACCCCAAAATGTATTGGTGATTGGAAAAAAAATCCCATTGTTTTTGCCTACACATTGTATGTCATTTAATTTTAACAACTGAGTCCTGGTGTCCACTACAGAGGACAAAGTATTACATATGAATAAAATATAATTTTTCAAAAAGTTTTTTTTTTTTTTTACCATTTGTTTATTATGCTCTAAACAATGTGATGACATGAAAAAAAACTAAATTAAAAAAAAAACTTTCTGGGTCTCAGGAGGCTATTGTTGAAAACTAAAAATAATAATAATAATAATAATAATATATTTTATTTGTAAAGCACTTTTCATAGTTAAAAACAATCCCAAAGTGCTACAGAGTATAAACAAAGATAAAAACCAGGTAGAAAAATATTACTAGCCTATTTCTCAACTGTCTCAATACAGAGTAACTATCCTCAAAATCTTTATTATTGTTATTATTATTATTATTGTAACAGACTTTGTTATATAGTTCATGACATAATCAACACAGTCTGTTACTATAATACCGGTTATGATGTTCTGGCGCTCGTTGTATGTGTGTATGCAATGTATTTTTCCCCTCGGGCTTGCCGTAGATGGGTCGTGCGCACTTGCTAGGCTACTGGAGTGTCGCGGGTGTTTGGAGATCTGATGTGTGGTATAATAAAGAGGAGAAGAGTTCAAACTGCTATGTTTATTATTTATTCACACTGCTACCCTTACACCGAAGGATAAGTTCTCCTGCGGGCTATTTTCTCCAACTTAAACCGATACCGTGACTAGGCGCAGTTGCGCACGAATTGTCTATGCACGCGCGAGGTGTCTAGAAGATTATGCGTATGACTTAAACGCTGGCAGACAGAGCAGCAGTTGTAACTTGTAGGCAGGTATATTGACCATTAAATCAGAATTTTGTTGTCTTGAACTATTCATTCAGTCATATTCATTCATTCATTGATTTTTGTCACTTGTTTAAGTCATCTAAAAAAATAAAAATAAAAAATAACCTCGATTAGGGGGCCCCCTGGTGGCCAGGGGGCCCCAAGCAGCCGCTTAGTTCGCTTATGCCTCGGGCCGGCCCTGATGGCAGCAGGACAAACCCATCACTACCACGCTAAAGAGCAAGGGAGGATTTGAAAGTTGTCATACACAGGAAGGGGATGTGAGTGGATTACTGTGGGATTCCAAATAGGGATATGGATATTTAAAAGAGACATTTCTGGAAAAACAAAATATGGCAATATATTAAACTAAGAGTCCCTATGTAACCATGCAGCTTTGGTAATTTCAAATTGATTTTAAGACAGAAGGCTAATGGAAACGGAATACATGCACGGTTAGCTTACACGCGGTATGCAAATAGTGGACATTTGTTGGAAGGCCGCAAGCGAGGGCACGCTAGCTAGGTTAGCGTAGGCTCATTAGCTTGTGCGGGTTAGTGATGGCTACTTAGCTCACTCTATAAGGGGTCTCTCAAGTCAGTTGGCTAATTACTCCCCATTCATCTCTTCTTAACAGTCAATTAAATAATTAATGTTTGATAAAGGTGCGATGTCAGGCTGATCTCGTCTGTGAAATATTAATTAGATCAGGAAAGTAATTTATGAGAGTAGATTAGTAGAGTAATTTCCCTCACCCATGAGAGAAAGAGCCAGTCTTAGACAGAAATAGAGACAGAAAGAGAAAAGGAATGAGTATGTCAGGCCACTTTACTGTAATTCTGCCTGCACCTGAATGTTTTGTTTTTGCTAGATTTAAATTTAAATGTCCTATCAGCCATTTCTTTTTCTATGGTCTTTAAAAGTTTATTTTCTAAAACATGCACTACTAAAACCATTTTAGAACCACTGGACTAGACACTACACCCCCTACCGAAGAGTCAAGGGTTATCCTATTGTTTCAAATACAATTAAATGACAACTTTTTATCCATACTGCCGGAACTGTACCGGTTTTACAGGATTAGACAAAGGAGATGATTGTGTTGGCGAGGAGATGACTTTGATGACTAAGTAACAGTTTGCAGAAGAACAAAGAAGCTTACGGCAGGATTATTCTCAGGTAAGTGAATCTGTGTTGTCTTGACAAGGCCAGACAACATGAGGGTGTTTGTGTGTGCTATATAGTGCTTGTGATGAGGGCCGAATGTGTGACAGTGACAGTATGGTTAAGTGCGGGGAGGATCATGATGTATGTAACAATACTCCCCCCTCCTGTATGGTGGCTCCTGACTGCGTGGCAGGGGAGTGATGACAGAACAGTCAAAGGGGGAGTGGAGGGAGGAGCTAGGGAGGAGATAAAGGAGTGAGGGGCTATTGAATGAACCAGAGCAATGCAAAGATGAAGGTTCATGGCTGAACTGATGGAGGGAGGAGCCAGGGTGAAGCCAGGAGCCTACCTGACTGAGGTGAAAGAGGAGACCCAGCAGGAGCCAAAGATCTGGGTGACACCAAGGCAGAGCTGGGGGAACCTGGTGGAGCCTGAGGGATGACGGACCATGATGGAGCCGAGGGAGCGTTGAACCAATATGGATTCACACGCCAAGGCAGAGCTGATGACCGGAAAGCCCAAGGTGGATCTGTTTGTCTCTTCTTGGTCTCAGACTATGAGGACTCGGGATTTTATTTTAAAACCGCTCAAGACCCCAACTACTGGGATATCATTAAATTCACAGTGCATTGTCTGATCTATTTGTTTTCATTAGTAATGTGATTGGATATAAATCTCCCTGCTTCAAATGCAATCAATAACTTATTTCTAATTTGATTTCTTATGTCACTGTTGTGCCGGATCATAAAATGAATTGTGTCGAATATGTCATCTAAATTAAATACCTCTAAAAATTCAAGATATTATTGCAAAAAAAAAAAAAAAAAAAATACTTGTATGAGGTCTTATCTATAGCCTATTATAACATAAGATATGACTACAAGAACAAAATAGCTGTTTTCACAAATAGTTTGAGTATTATGTGATTTAAGTGATGTTTGAACATAAATATATTAATGTTACAGGAGAATGCATCAAAACAAATAAAGAGTCAATAGAATGTGGGTGACACCCGGTGGCTATTTTTGGTACAGCGCCTAAACAAAATCTCATAAGTACTTGTAGATATGTGGCTTTGATTTTATAATAATAAATATTTTGAAAAATGTATATATATATATATATATATATATATTTTTTTTTTTTTTATAAAATAATCAATGTTTAGGTCTATATTCCAAAGCAGGGGGGTGACAGTTAAAATAGCTTGAATGTAAGAAAACATGAATATGCAAGCCCCGCATCCACTCACTCACACCAGCTCAGAGATCCACTCACTCAACTCATAAACAACAAGTTAATGTATTAGAATCGTAATGCATTATATGTATCGCTCTCTACACTGTAAAAAGTGATCAATTACCTTAACTTAAAAAAGTGAGGACACCAAGTGCCTTAAAATAAGTAATACACTTCATATGTAATTTAAAAAAATTAAGTTATGTGAACTTAATTCGACGTAACTTAATTTTTTTCAATTACGCATGGTTTATTTACTCAATAATTGTAATACAACAGGTTTCCTTGCTTTTTAAAAGTTATGTCAACTGATCAATTTTTTAGTGTACCTCTTCGGACACATAGCTGTACTTAATATAATTAGCCTTTGGCTTGACTACATTATCAAACAGCTTATAATGTGTTAATGTTATACAAACCATATTCTTGTTCACCATCTTAGAGTCAGAGAGCTGCTTTTCTGTCAGCATAGGAATGCTTTTAACAATCTAGAACTTCAGTAGAGAAAGGTATAGTTCATCATAACATAATAATGTACATCATAAAATACATTGCTTTTCCTACAAACAGAAAAATATACTGTGCAGGACCTAGCTTCTCTTGAGACTCCCCTGCTTCGCAGCATAGCAGTGTTGATATGCTTAAGCCCGCCTGCATGTTGATGTGATTGATATACTGTACAGGGCAGTTTGTGATGGAAGAAACATCGATTTCAAACCACGTTTTTGAGACTGTCTTTGGTTAACTGCAGTTTTAAGGAGAAAATACACAGCAATGGTGTGGACTTATGAATTTGCACAGAGATTTTCTTATAGCGTATTAAAAACCCCATATAATCAATATTAAATTCTTGATTTTCTTTAATAGTTTTGATTACTCCACTTACACTATTTGCTCAAGTTTGATGACTCATCAAATGCACATCTAATAAGTATAGTAATATAATTGGATGTTGATTGTATAAAGAACAGCATGTGAGGAGAGGCAAAGTGTTGTATCTCCACACCCTTCTCTATCAAACACACAGTCACTTACACACAAACAATTGTTCTCTGGTTCTGGGAAAGGATAATATCAACAGGAAGTGGTGGCAAGGGCCTTAGATCAATGTTGTCTTAATAACAGCGCAGCACAGATCAGGACGAGGCTCTTCCTCGGAGCACCGTTAACTCACACACACAGCACTGCTGGGCAAATGAGAGAAAGATTAGGGGAGTTTATTGTGTGTTCACTCACACTAAGTTTGGGCCCAAAACTTGCTCCGGGCTGCAAGTTGAGGAGAATACCAAGGCAACAAATGACTGTGTGTTCGTGTGAATGTCTTTTGATTGCTATGGAAACACATCTCCATCCTCCCATCTCCGTGGGCAACAGGCACCCTGAGAGAGTTATTGGATTAGCATAAAAGCTTCTTTCACAATAAAAAGCACTTTTATTGCTCTGATCGTTTAATTTCTAATGAAGTTATGGCCAGTGGGAGATCTCTGACCCAACCCTGCATGGCCTTTTCATCCTCTTTGGTTCTTTCTTTTCATCATAGAGTACTCTCACATAGCAACATCTAAAGGGGATTTAAAAAATGCATCATACCAAACACTTGGACATTACTGAGAGAGACTGGAAAGTAAATGCATCTCACAACAGACAGAGAGACAAACAGATGTAGCTATAGAAAAGCTAATATTGTCAAAAGAAACATTTTAAGAGGATTGAAAGTCTGATGAGACAGGACAGACGGACAAAGATGTACAGTAAAATATTTTTTTCTGAGACTGTCAGGCTGCTCTAAGATATTGAGATCCATTTTGTTGTGTCTGTGTGAATCTGAACCCGCTCTGGGTTTCCTCCAAGAATGCTGAACACCAAAGAAAGCCAGCGCATTCTGTTTCATCGATTCTTTGAAGAGTTAGTATGTGTTTGTGAGGTCAGAAGTTCCTATATGCGCCTGGTGTGTAACGATAACTGAAATCCTGTGAAGCTCAAGTGAAGAACATCACATACACCCTTCTGATGATCCAACCATACCAGGAAGTCCCTCATGTCTGGATATCAGCTATAGAAGACACCTGCGGGATGTGCTGTTTTTAGGATTGTTTCTCCCAGTAGATTCTGTTTTCTTACATTTGAGTTCATGTTAAAAAAAAAGTGTTGGAGCTGTACAATAGCAGTTAGAACACTCTGCATTATGGTGATACTGTTTTTTTGAGCCCTTGTCACAACCCATTCTCACCTCCAAGGCGTCACCTAACTGACGCCTTGGGAAGCATTTGGACATGCTTCAATATCTGACGCTTTAGGCGCCCTTTAGCGTCAGTTAGATGACGCCCTAGGATCGCGTGTACCCTACCCCCACCCCACACCTAAACCTAACCGCGTCCTCTAACTCAGTGTTTCCCAACCCTGTTCCTGGCGGCACACCAACACTGCGTGTATTCTTTGTCTCCCTTATCAAACACACCTGATTCAACCCATCAGCTCATAATCAGGTGGGTTAATGAGCTGATGGGTTAAATCGGGTGTGTTTGATTAGGGAGACAAAGAAAACACGCAGTGTTGGTGTGCCGCCAGGAACATGGGTTGGGAAACACTGCTCTAACTGACGCTTTCCTTTAGCGTCAGTTAGATGACGCCGTAGGATCGCGTCATGTAAGTTAGGGCTGCACAATTAATCGAATTTGTAATCGCGATTACAATTTTGGATGCCACAATTATGTAATCGTTCAAAGGCACAATTATAAAAAGTCCACTTACATTATTCTGTGTGCTTAAAATGTGTTTTTTTACAGCTTATCTTAAGGGTTTTTTCCCCATTGTTTCCCCATTTTAGTTAGTGTAACATAATTAGCATTAAAGCAACACTATCTAACATTGTTTACTTAAAATAATGTTTCCAAAATCTTATCAGTGGTTCATCAAGTCGTAACAGGATGAAAGGCACTTCTGCCTTCGCTTGACGGGGTCTGTATCACTTTTACTGGCACTATGTAACTTCGGGGTTCGGGTAGGAACCCGACCACAAAAAGAACTACAAAATTTGACTGTTTTACATCAAGCACTATAACAGTCATTATTTCGTTTTTCTTCGTTTCTGATGTCGCAATACATCATCCTTTCATGAAATCATGTAACATACTCTACCTTGTCTGTGGACATCGTTCATTCTAAAGCCGCTGCTGGATAAACAGCGAGTGTGCGTGCGACGGTAGGCTAAATTATTTACGACAGCGGCAACGGACAATTTCGTTTCCAACCAGTAGGGCGACTGAAGAGGAAAACTTACTTGGTGTTACTTAAACCATAGAAAAGCATTGAAAGTTTTTCAGGAGTTTTCAGCCGTTTTATTTTGATATAACAATTTGCATGCAGTCACTTCGAACAATGGCATAAAGCTGTTCAAAACATCATTCAATGTAAATTGTGATAATCGTAATTAATAATCGCAATTATAATTTCAAGGCAATAATCGACAATTATGATTTTTGTCATAATCGTGCAGCCCTAATGTAAGTGACGCTAAAGGGCGCCTAAAACGTCAAATATTGAAGCATGGTCAAAGGTGACGCCTTGGGGTGAGAATGCGTTGTCTTCTGCCAAAAATGTATTGTCATCCAGTGGGATATCCAGACTTTTCTAAATGGACTAACCCATATGGAGAAAAAGATGGCATGAAGCATTTGTCAGGATAAACACACTTGACAGGGAGGTAGGCTAAGTGAATCCACACAAGCTTATGTACGAACTGAAGCAGAGGTAAACAGGTGAGTAGATATCTAGTTTGTGGATGATTTGCAGATGATAATGAAATGACTCGTACAGGTGATTGACAGAAGGAGCAGATGGCTGGGAGGATTGTTGAAGCACATATCTCGGCAGGTAGACGAAGGAGATGAACACAAGCAAGCAATCTCTTCAATCCACGAGAGAAGAATCACAGAAACCAGATCACAGGTGCCGATCACAGGTGACGATGAAGGTCCATGTCCCAGTTCAAGGCCGGACATCGAGTAAACTGAGGTGTGTGCTCATTGGTGACTGATGAGATGAGTAAATGAGTGACAGGTGTCAGTAATTTAATTCCAGGTGACTGGGGCCACGTTTACACAAAGCTGGGTATTTAGCAAAACGAATATTTTCCCCCTCTCCGTTATCAAAAATAACATTGTTCACACACCCGCATAAATACGCCGTCGAGCGCCATCATAACTACAACAAACCTATTGTGAAGGGGTTAAGGATAAAGCCATGCAAGCCAATCAGAATCCTCAGAATCGACAAGAGAGAACCTAAAACGCTGTTTTTCCCAGTTCACACGACAACACATAGTCGGCGTTTTCAGAAATCTCCACTTTGGACGGAGTTTTAAGAAATAATCGTTTTCTGTGATAAAAACAGGGTTTTCGTGTAAACGAGAGGCCATTCCGCAGGTAAATATCTCCGTTTTCCCTTCGTGTAAACGGGGCCTCGTTGAATGGTGGTGGTGAGATAGCCTGACGTGAACCCCAGACAGAATTATCCAACTTTAAAGTACCCGTGAAATCAAAATTGAACCTATTTACTTTGTTAGCGAATATTACTAGTCTTGTGGTGAACAATTAATCCGTGCAAGTAAAAATATATTAAAAAAATGTTTTACCTTGGTAATCTTTAATCAAAATCTAAGAAGGTTGCTTCCGGTCTGGAACGGTTTCTTTTTCTGATGACGTAGGTTTCACAGCTTGGGTGGGGAAACGCTTAACCACTCCCCTCAAACCGTTAGTTTACTATGAGTGAGAGATGGAGAGGAGGAGCGCTAGAGTAAAACCCTGCCCTCTGTTCAATATTCCGTTTCACTTGGAAATACGTCACAGCACTGGAGAAAAATCGTTTGCAACTTCCGGTTCACGGGGACTTTAATAATAATAATAATAATAATAATCTCAGTCTCCTCCCAAGATGTCATACAACTGACGCTTTTGACCATACGTCAACGTCGGTAAGATGACGTTATCTAATCCTAACCCTACCCCAGACCTAAACCTACCCCGTCACCAAATTGATGTTAATGGTAAAGCGTCAGTTGGATGACGCCCCAGGATCGTCATCTAACTGACGTTAAAGGGTACCCTAAAACGGCGGATGTTGACGTATGGTCAAAAGCGTCAGTTGTATGACGTCTTGGGATGAGAGATGTATTATGTTAGGTGATCTAAAATGAATAAATAATTAAATATATTTTTAAAAATAAAATATAAAAATGTAATTTAATATGTCTGAAGCAATTGATGTCTGAATACTTGCATTGATAATTTGAGCACACATATTAATATACAACACCACTGTAGTCATTTATTTTCTGAGTTGGAGCCCGTGGTATCCAATCAAATTTTAGGGCCATCTGGATACACCTGTGCTGTAATCACTCTCTCTCTCTATCCCTGTTTATAATATTATCTTTTGGAGGATCAGATGTGCCAAAAGCATCTCTGGCTAAAAAAGAATGGGGGAGCATTACACAACAGAAAGATCTCCAATCAAAACAGTGATGGAATATTAGGATCTATATAAAGACTTAGACCCCAGAGAGTCAGCTCCACCTGTCTGAGTATCAGGAAACAACGAGCACAAACAGCATTGATCTACAATATATGTGCTGTCAGCTCTGATCACTCAGAATTATTTAAAACATTTTCTGTTCTCTGATTTATTTATGGCTGAATGGATTAAAATAAAATCAAAAGTTGAGATTTTTTTTTTTTTAATTGGGCATATGGTTAAGGCTGCTAATTCATTTGCAAATGATGCTCTACTGACAGCATTTTCTGCTGTGGGACTTATCAAAAGCTCCCATTGTGTTTGAATCTCACACTTCTGATATGATGCAGGAAGTGTGTGTGTGTGTGAGAGAGAGAAAGAGAGAGAGAAGAGAGAGAGAGAGAGAGAGAGAGAGAGAGAGAGAGAGAGAGAGAGAGAGAGAGAGAGAGAGAGAGAGAGAGAGAGAGAGACATATCATAGTGTATTTGCTGTTTGCTGCCACGCTATGATGTTCCAAGCTGGATCAATATCCAATCAGACCTGAATTTCTCACCTACCCAGAATTCCCTCTTGCTGCTGGAGCGCTGTATCCTGGAGATGTGGAGAAACAGACTACGAGACAGCTCTGTGCGTATGAACAATATATATAACAGCTACAAGGACTTGCTGCCAGAGATCAGAAACTATCCCGCTTTATTAAGGTATATTATTTTAGGTTTCTCCAGCTGAAATCCGCTCTTCTAAAACTTCATGAGTGTTTCCATTTGTGTTGGGTAGTAACTTCCCCACAGTGTTTGGGAGTAACTAACTAAAAGTACCAAGCTAAAACAGACAAAAAGACAGATAGATAGACATATGTCAATATATCTGTCTATCTGAACTAGACAGACAGATAGATAGAAAGATAGACAGAACAGCATACAGTAGATAGATAAATAGAACTATAGATTGATAGAAAGATAGATAGATAGATAGATATAGGTGACATTCAAAGCACATTTCTCTTGAAGTGAATCAGTTTTAGTGATCAGTGATGCTTCAGAGATTGATCACCTGCGAATCTGAGTCACAGGCTCAACTGAACACACATCACTCAATATCCTGCCTATCCAGCTGGACGTGACGTCTCATTTCAAATACAAAAGACTTGCTGATTATCTCGTTTTCTTCTTTCTTTTTCTTTCATCTCTCCATTCTCCTGTGGGGTCGAGCCTTGGGCGTCAGATCTGACCTCTTTTGTGGAGGGTTTTTAGGGGGGGACGTGATCGATTAATGAGAAATTCTCAGCAGAATAATGAAGGATGACAGGAACACTAATCACTCTCACTGTGATTGATCTGCATGCTAGAGTGATAAATTAGTAGCTTCACCTTATTTCTCGCTCGGACGTATTCTAATCACTCTCACTAATTAAAAGCTATTGACGAACACAGCGAGGGGCGTAACCGGGCGGCTGCGACAGAGATGAACTCTCACTGACACGTAACTCTGTCTGTACTGTCTTGTGTTTGCATGTGAAGTGTGTTCTGTAAGTGGCACTCGTCTTGGTTTCATTCGGTCTCAGTGAAATTTTTATTAGGGCATCACAGACAGTATTTCAGACTCTGAAGAAAAGATGAACAAGTGTTCCTCGATAAATCGGCATCACTATTATAACTACGTCAAAAGTAGCCTATAGGTACATTAATTGATACCAAGGGCCCTATTTTAACGATCTGAAATGCAAGTATCAAGCGCGAAGAGCAAGTAACTTTATGGGCGGGTCTTGGGCGCTGTTGCTATTTTACCGGTGGGATAAATGACTCTTGCGCCCGACGCAAGTTTAAAAGGGGTTGGTCTAAAATAGCTTCATTATTTATAGGTGTGGTTTGGGGGTAACGTGAAATAAACCAATCAGAGCGTCATCCAACATACCCTTTAAGAGCTGGTGCATGGTGGATTATTATTACTATTTTTTTTTTCTGGTCATGGTGGTGGAATTGTTTTCTGGAACTGCAAAATAGCACAAGGGAATGCTTGTACCAAAACACGCCTCCTTTTTGCGCCGAACTGTCCAGTGAGTGCTAGTTCATTTCCTAGTTTCCCGACGTGCGTCTGTGGAGGGAAAAGCACGCTTTGCGGGTGCAAATTAGGAATGAGACATGCGTCAAGTCATTTGCGCCGGGTGTAAGATAGGGCCCGTAGTCAATACAAACAAATTATAAATGATATAATGATGCTAGTCTTTCTGCAGTACATTTCAAATCTGTACACATTTGACAGGAAACAGTAGTTATCATGAATTTGTCATCATATATTATTATTAAACAAATATTACAGTTAACTAGCTAAAACACAAGGATTACACTAAGGATTTTCTTTTTATTACCAATTACAGCTACAGAAGTTAGTTTTTTTAGGCGCAGTAAGTGATTCTATATTTTTATTTTGTTGTTTGAATAACATTATTAACATAGGTAACATATGAAGAGTTCAGATGCAAAAGCCTCTAAATGCCATTTGAAATTTTCTTCAAGAATGTTAATTTTTATCAAGCTTGTATATTTAAGTTCAGTGATTTCACTTAAATGGCAATGAAGATTACATATGAATTGCCATTTAAGTGAAATTACTGAATTTAAATATACTAGCTTGATAAAAATGATTATTTTAGAAGAGAATTTCAAATGGCACTTAGAGGCTTTTGCATCTGAACTCTTCATATGAGGCTGCTGTCACTTTAAGACATAATGCATGGATCCATTATATTGACACATCTGGTATTTTCGCACCTGTTTACATTCACTTAAGACTGTGTTTGTGGAAACTTGTCAAGATTGGCATTTTGAATTTTCTGTGTATTTGCATGATAGTATATTAGTGAACTCAATTCGGTTTGCGTATAAGAGGCACATTCTGCGCTTAGGTGTCTGCACGCACTATAACGATCTATCACAGCGCACAAATACCGCATTGAGTTTGGCTTAAATTGCAAATTTGCATTTCAATGGCTTAAAATAACTTAAACGGCTTAAAAATCACTTGCAAATGCTAAACTTTCTTGAGCAAGCACCACTGGCCTGATTATTCAGACAGGTAATTATAGTTTTGAGAGGGCTGAGATGACAGAACCACCCCTAACAAGCGAAAAAATTCTCGAAAAATGGTGGTAACATGTCTCTTGACTTTTTAGTCATTCAAATTATTTTAATATTTTGTTGTGCATATTATTTTAACCCTAGAAAGCCTGAATAAAATTAAAACCTACATAAATTCATACAAATAAGTGTTCTATTAATTAAATAATTAAACAAATTGATGATACTTTGATTTGATACGTCAAACTCCGCTTTTCTTGAATAGAAGCAATAAAAAAGATGAAAATTATTCATTTTAAAATTCAGCAAGCTCTAAACCAATTTATTTCGATGTACTATAAAGTATTCTTTGAAACTTCCCTCTCTACATTTCTCACAGACCAAGTGAAAAATCTCTTTTCAGACAGAGACAGACCATTTCACACCATCGCACATAATATTGCACCTTTCTAAACATGACTTTTGGCCAGAGTTTGCACCTCTTTTGTTTGGGCCTTCAGCTGTCTATATAAGGAAAATGCAGTGAGAACTCAGGGCCTTTTCTGTATCTCAAATCAGCTCAGGAATGCTGAGTCTCGCAACATATTTTGCATTTAATGAAAAATCCCTTTGCCATGAGAAGAGACGAAACACGCGTGAGACCTTCACCTCTATTCGAATACCGCCATTGGATCGATTTAGACGGCCTTACAGTTGTGTCTGTTTCAGAACAGTTTCACTGTCAACCAACAATGGTGAATTGAAACGTTCAGTAATACAGTAAAAAAATTAAAACAATAGGACACATTCAACAGAAAAAAAAAGATTTGAACAAGCCTACTTCTAATAATGTAATTGAATAAAATAAATAATAAAATAAAACCTTGCATAGTCTTTACTGTATGAATTAAATATACATTAACAACCCAAGGGTGTCAAAAGATACTGCCATCCTAACTTTTTTCCTCTCTTTTTTCCATCCAATGAAGGAAGTCTGTGCGTGTGTGCGTTTGTGTATGTAAATCCCTAGATTAGTCCAGAGGCCTTCTCACTCCACTTACACATGCTGCTCTCACCGGGGAATTTCTGTTAATTAATGCTAGATTGGAAAAATTAATTTAGCTGCAGGGTAGCTAATCAATAATCATGTCCCAAGTCCATTAAACGTCTCTTTCGCTCTCTCCTTACCCCCCTCCTCTCTGTTTCTTTCTGGACTCACAAGGTGATTTTCTCCCTAATTAATCATAAAACCCTAAAACCCTGTTACATCCACTAATGCCGGTCAATCAAATCAATAGACTCATTATTGGACGACACACTCACAAAACACACTTCTGACATATCCACAATCTCTCTGTTACCGAGGCAGTGTGGTTTTAGAGACAGTACAAAGAAAGACTATTTTGTTATCTTATACAGTCAAGTTACCCACCTAACCTATTTATGTTTCAAAAACAAATTGGAATCAGTGTTTTACACTGTTTCTAAAATTTTCTAAAAATATCCAGTTTTCCTTCCTCGCTAAATTTTTGTTCAAGAAACAACCCTGGTTTAAGTGAAAACATCATTTGAGATGCATGCGAGGAATATTAAACTCTTTGCACTTTAACCACTTCGAATCTCATTAGTCGTTCCTCAGAGCTCATTTTTTTCAGAGCAGGTTTCTCTCTTGAGAGTTGATTTAAAGTTGGACATTTAATATTGCAGATATTTTTTCTCTGCTAAAAAAAAATCTTCAGCTCCAGCAGATGGAATCTATAAATATGTATTATGATGTAAATGACTCAACATCAATGCTAAACTGCTTCAGACATTGATAACTTTAAAGATCTATCTATCTATCCATCTATAATAAAAATGAATTAAAATTCAAATGAAAGAAAAATTATAATAAAATTCCTTTAAATAAACAGGATTTTTTCCCCTTTTAACAATTTTTGAATATGACAGTACTGTCATTTATATATCAACATTTCTTTCAGCTCCGTTAACTAAACAGTTTTTTTCTTCTGAATCCACTGCAAAACACTGCGTGATTACCTTTTCCACAAAGGAGACGTAATGCTGCCTCAAATTTAGCCAAAAAAACAAAACAAGGTATCCTTCAATTTACTTGCTTTAGTTTGGAAAAGCTGCCATATGCTTCATAACAGCTCACATATGGTGGCTAAAATTTAGTCTATATAGGCAGCTTTAAAAAGTTTAAAGCAACGTTTCACACCGCATTTGAACATCCCTTGGGATGTCATTCCTCAAGGGAACAGCTTCTCAGTTTGAGACAGAAAAAAAGCAGTTGCAGAGTGTTTCTTAAAATTCCATACCCCACCATCACAAACTATGTGCAAAAAAATGTGATGAAAACAATCTTCTCTGCAGGAATATAACTTTGATTTGATTGGCAAGACTTTTTTGAATCATCTAACATTGTGTAGGTCTACAGTATATACCGAAATATGTCTGAGATGCATAATGATGCATTTCTAAATGACAACCTAAAATGGCCGGTTTGTGTGTGTGCATATATATATATATATATATATATATATATATATATGGTTTCTGTTGTTCTGTAGATTGTAAAGTTTTGCTTCTGATAAGTTAAATGTGTTTAAACAAGGTATGAGCTTTCAGTGTCATGTTTATTTCCTTTTTTGGTCTATATCTTGGTGTAGCTGGTGGGTTTCTCTCATCAGGATTATTAACTTGTGTATCATTCAGAGCTCTGAATAATCAATACAAACTCACACAAGCAATGCACTAATACAATCAAACAAAGCCTAATATTAATTACAGCTACATTATCCACACCTGAATCGATCTCTTTCTCACACACGGATCATAACCCAGTTTTAGTTGTTTATGCGGATCCGTGTGAATGGGGATTTTTTTGACAATGGCGTCGTCTGTACGTGGAAATCTCAAAGGAAAAACGTCTCCCTTTTTAAGCATATTGTTGTCGTGTAAACGTACCCCTGGTTAGTCTTCTTGGTTACTGAGAACATTCAGCTGTCTGTTATTACAGTAAGTTTACATTAGGCTTGCTACGATAGTCTGTGTTACCGGTGTTCAGAAGCTACACCGGTTACATCTCTTGTCCACTGCAGCACCACCCGCTGTCGATTAGATTAAAAAAAAAAAAATCATTTCGTTTAGTTGAACATGTCTGCCTAATAAATCATTAGCCGAACAGAGTCGCTGCACAGATCAACAACAGGAGTCAGGTTTCATTCATCAAGAGAGTGAGGAGCTGACTAACAAGGAGACTGTGGAATATTTGGTGTCAAAGCGAAATGTAAAAGTGCCTATTTAAGATAATTTGTTTTTCATTAAGAATAATATCCATCAGGCCAAGATGAGATGCTTGTGGACAGCAACTGCATCACAGCTCTCAGGGAACAGCCCTCCTGAGACGTAGGAGGAGCTAGGCCCAGAGCCAAACCACAGTGCCCAGAACTTCCTATAGTGACACAAGTTCCGAACCCATGCAGAACATCATTGTCGGGTAAAATGCCGCCAAGCTAACATGGAGAAAGAGTGGCTCCAGTTTGATGAAGATGGAAGATGGAAGAAATAGCCAAGGGTGATGTCGATTGACGCCTCCAGACAAAGACCACCATCATCATCAGCATAGCAGCTGAGAGATTTGGGCTGGAGGAGAAAAAAAAGCAGTGAACCTCCCCTACATCATGAACAACAGGGCGAACAAGATCCACCAGCTTAGGCAAGAGCTGAAGAGCCTGAGGAGGAGGTTCAAGGTGGCGAGGGAGGAGGATAGGGGTCCTCTAGTAGAGCTGTGCGTCATCCTCCGCAAGAAGCTTGTGACTCTGAGGGGAGTGGAGTGGCACAGGAGAAAGAGGAAAGAGAGGGCCAGGAAGCGGGTTGCCTTTATAGCGAATCCCTTTGGATTTACAAAGCAGCTCCTTGGGAAGAAGCAGAGTGGCCAGCTCATCTGCTCCAAAGCGAAGATTGACCGCTACCTCAGAGACACCTTCTGTGACAGATTCAGGGAGCAAGATCTGGGCCACATGCCAGTACCTGATTGATCCACCTGTACCAACTCTGGACTTCGACAGGAAGGAGCCCAGCTGGAAGGAGATCCAGGAGGTGATCAAAAAGTTCAGAGCAAGCTCAGCCCCAGGACCTAGTGGGTACCTTAGGGTTTATAAGAACTGCCCAAAGATATAACACAGGCTCTGGAAGATCCTGAAGGTTATATGGAGGATGGGAAAGGTTGCTGAGCAGTGGCAGTTTGCAGAAGATGGCACCACATCCCAGACAATTTCAGAGACCTCATTATGGACTACTATGACAGTGTCAGTCAGAGAGTCTCTGTGGGGTCTACAACATCAGACTGGCATCAGAGGGTCAAGAAGGGTATTAACAATGGGTGGTGAGCGCGGAATGAGCCCTTTGGGATGGGAGGCAGAGGGTTTGCTGGTCAGTCTCTCTGCAGGGCCTACAACATCCTGGGCATCACAGGGCCCAGTAAGCGAAGGGCTATCAAAGAGGTCTCAGAGTCAGCAGAAGTTGCCTTGAGGTGGCTGTTGATAAGGAGAGGAGAACCATGGGTGGGGTAGGGCTACCTGGACACAAGTTGGGACCCCAGCTGGGTCGCCTGGGTGAGAGTGTATGATGACGGCCATCTGAGGTGGTAGTCATTGAAAGACCCGAAGAAACTCTGTGACCCCAGGTAACATCACTGATAATGTGTCCAGGTTGCATAAAGTTGATGTGTGTTACAAGGCTAATGAACTAACCCTTAAAGTAATCCACCCGTATTGGCGCTAATTTTAAAAGCGAAACTAAAATGTGCACGGCCACACGCGTCAACGGGACACATACCAACATAACCAAGATATGCCAAGATACCAAAGCCAGCTGAACTGAAATATTTCTAATTAGCAGATGCAAATCACATATGCCACATTAATTTTCATACCATTAGTAAACTTCCATCCCATTTGTGCCCATTTATTTTTCCGAATACGTTTTTAGGATAATTAAACTAATTGATTGGACGAATTATTCATAAAAGTACATGAGAATTAGACAAATTATACATCCAAGATCGTGCAAATCTTTTTGAAAGATCAAACTATGAGTAATATAACTTTCATCAAAATCTCCCAACCAATGCTCACTCTACACTCAAATGATCAGACATTCAATCCACAAGCGGAACAACCACAGGGGTTTGGCAACCAAAGTTCAACCTGGCTTGTGGACAAAGTCCATTATTTTTTGCCAGAGGGGAGATTCACTGTATTAAGTCAGTATGGGTTGGTCATGCCAGCTCCCCTCATTCTAATGTTTCTAAATAATCCTGTGTCTTAAAACAGGCTTTAAATTTTAGCAACCATGGGAGGGTGGAATTCAACCACAGAGGCCCTTGTTAAGCTTGTTAATAGACTTTTCAAAGCTGCTAATTATGTAGAGCTGCCAGGATGAGAAAAGCCTAATACACAACACTCAACTTCAGTCTGTCTTATCTATCCAACGCTAAATGACAAGTTCACTCAACAGTTTAGCGTGTGGTATTTCAGCGCAAAAACATGAGCAATTTTTTCTGTCGAGAAATAAATAAACAACAGAGTGAATTATAACTGAATGTGTGGTGGAAATCTTTCCCTCAACACTCTCCTTTATCTTCCTCTGTGTCGGTCTGTCTCATAACAGTTGGTTTTGTTCTCCTATCAGCATCTCATTATGTGACAGTAAATGAGAGATTTATTATTCTGATTAGTCATGTTTCTCCAAATTCTTTGTTTCCGATGGGAACTATAAATAACTCTGTAACAGATGGGAAATACAGTTTAAGCCTTTTATACCAGAGCTGCTTCATAATGTGACTCTTAGAAAAGTGATTCTTTCTCATTTGGCGCCAAGGATCAGAGGCCGTGTCCTCTCTGCGATTTTTGTTACACTTCAAGACATCTACAGAGAAATTAACCACAGAAATAACCCCAGGTTCATCTCATACTCTGAATATGATGAAAAACGACTCAGTGAAGTGATATGTCGAACTACAGCTCATTTGAAAATGTGCAAGGATTGTTAAATGTGTGATATTTATGAAAGGTTATTAACATGATGATGATGATCATCATCTTCATTATATACTCCAGACAGATATGGAGTCATTGATGCTCATCCAGTTAATGAAATTCCAGTTTTCAAATAAGATAAAATTAGATTTACTTTCGAAACACTACTGTTTAAATGCACTACGTTTATGCTTACCGAGGCTGCATCTATGTGGTCAAAAACAGAGTAATATTGTGAAATACAATGTAAAATAACCGCTTTTTACTTTATTCCTGTAATTGATTTCTTTATTTGTAATTTATTCCTGTGATGACCAAAGCTGAATCAAGCATCAATACTCGATACAATACAGCATCAATACATCAAAACTAATCAGAAATCATTCTAAAATGGGGATTTGGGTTAGATAAATTTCTTAGTATCAATATTAAACAGTGGTGTAGCTTAATATTTTTGTGGAAAATAATTATTTGATGAATACAAAGTTTAAAAGAACAGAATTTATTTGAAACAGAAATCTTCATTATAAATGTCATTACAGCCACTTTTGATAATGCATCCTTACTAAACATAAGTAAAAAATCTTACTGACCCCAAACTTTTTAATGGTAGTGTAGATACTTATATCAGTTCCATTTATGTAAAATCTATTGATAAATCTGAATTATACATGATTACAGTGATTTAATTAAATGAACCTAAAAAGAAATAAGTGACCATGTAGGTAATTCTTCAGAACATCTCATTTGTATTTCACTGATTAAAAAAAGTCATAAGTGATTAAATAATGACAGATATTTATTTTTTTCATTTTTTGGTGAACTGTCTCTTTAATTGCAGAGGATTGTAGTTAAAAATAGAGCTGTGCCAGCTGCAGAAATGTGCCATTTAAGGGAAATTCACATCTCCAGTACAAAGATGAAGAAAAAAAAAACTGATCAGTCAGTCAGCAGGCAACAGGTCACACACGTCTGCACACATTCACATGCTGTAATTGAGAATGAAGTACACCATTGCCTTTCATAAAAGAGATGATGTAGAGTTCATTGGTTGTAATTAATAGGTTTAACCTTTGTCAGTGCAAATAATCAGTATGAATAGATTTTGATTGCACTGAAGTGCTCATCCTGGCTGCTCATTTCTTTAAATAGCACTGAAAAATGCATTTGAAAATTTGTTCTAGGTATGCCCTATCACATCATGAAGCCAAAGTACCTGTATAAGCACACATACACTTTTCCTTACATTGACTGTAGACTATTACTGTATATTGAAAGGGCTCATTGATTTACATTCAAACTATCAGCAATCAATACTCTGGGGAAATCAGACTTTTCAAATTGCTTATTTTTTAGTTGATTATTTGCTGTTACAGAATACAAACAAACTTGATTTGATGATGTCACATGATATTGTAGGATCGGATGGTGTCATAAATTCATATGCATGTTATGCCATCATACAAATAAACTAAATTCTCTCTCTCTTTCGCTCTCTCTCTCTCTATATATGTGTGTGTGTGTGTGTGTGTGTGTGTGTGTGTGTGTGTGTGTGTGTGTGTGTATGTATATATATATATACACACACACACACACACACACACACTATATGTTTAATTAGTTTCACAAAACAAAATTAATTTACCCTCTAAACAAACACTGTTTTATGTGTAGTTTTTGCAAACAGCTGTTTTGTACAAAATTTCCCCTCAGGGATAAAAACATTTTCATTCTGTCTGGTTGGCTGTCTGTCTACGTGGAAATTTTACCAGCTGCTAAGTTCTGCAGTGCTGTATAAAATATTGCATTTGGATGTAATAATTCCATCCGCCTTGAAGGGAAATGATTATTAAAAGAAGAAAACATTCATTTAGAATCCCAGAGCATGGAGAGGTCAGCATCTCAGACAGCCGTCTGACCTCAGGGCTAAGACACACAGATGAGAGAGAGCTCAGTGCATTATACAGATAGATGTAATCCATGTTCACCATCACACCATTCTGCTTGCTTTGTTTCCTCTTATTTCGCCCAATTTCATCCCTCCTTCAGGGGTATTAAAGAGATTCAGAGCCACCAACACAAACTCTCAGGCACTCAAACAAACTCTTGTCCTCAGGGAACATCTCCATCTCATTTCAAGCACTCACTCATGAACGGCAGTAGATACATCAGCATATAGGAGGTGATGCGTTTGTGTGGGGGAGGCTGGAGTGCGTGAATGTGAGTTCAAGAGTGTGTGAGAGACAAAGGCAATGTGCATATGCTAGTGAGTGGGTAGTTAGTTGTCACATTAACTATGGGCAGGGATTGAGTTTTATTCAAACGAACCTAACTTCTTGTTATATGAAGGTCGCATTTAAACATAGGCTACTTCTTTTTTTCCTTTGCTTTTATCAGTGTCCCAAAATCTCATAACTGTAAAATAAAAATAAGTGAGAAAATAAAGAAACCATAAAATGAATATATGTGTGTGTGCAGTGGTTTGGAAAATGGGTGGATAGAAACATTTACTGTACAAAATGATTCAGTTTGGTTCCAAAATTTTAAAATATAAAAGTCATCATCAAGTTGGAATTTTGGAAAATTATGCAAAATGTTATAATAATATTTACTGTATGTATTACTGTGCGCTTTAGACTGAGAGAATGTTTTCCCTCCAAAAATGTAATGTAATGTTCTAAAAAAGTACTTTTTATCATAGATTAAAACACAATCCATTATTTGAGTTTTTTAATAGAAATGACACTGTGGTGGAATATACACTCACCTAAAGGATTGTTAGGAACACCATACTAATACTGTGTTTGACCTCCATTCGCCTTCAGAACTGCCTTAATTCTACGTGGCATTGATTCAACAAGGTGCTGAAAGTATTCTTTAGAAATGTTGGCCCGTATTGATAGGATAGCATCTTGTAGTTGATGGAGATTTGTGGGATGCACATCCAGGGCACGAAGCTACCCTTCAACCACATCCCAAAGATGCTCTATTGGGTTGAGATCTGTTGACTGTGGGGGCCATTTTAGTACAGTGAACACATTGTCATGTTCAAAAAAACAATTTGAAATGATTCAAGCTTTGTGACATGGTGCATTATCCTGCTGGAAGTAGCCACCAGAGGATGGGTACATGGTGGCCATAAAGGGATGGACATGGTCAGAAACAATGCTCAGGTAGGCCGTGGCATTTAAACCATGCCCAATTGGCACTAAGGGGCCTAAAGTGTACCAAGAAAACATCCCCGACACCATTACACCACCACCATCAGCCTGCACAGTGGTAACAAGGCATGATGGATCCATGTTCTCATTCTGTTTACGCCAAATTCTGACGCTACCATCTGATTGTTTCAACAGAAATTAGGACTCATCAGATCAGGCAACATCTTTCCAGTCTTCAACTGTCCAAATTTGGTGAGCTCTTGCAAATTGTAGCCTGTTTCTCCGATTTGTGGTGGAGATGAGTGATACCCGGTGGGGTCTTCTGCTGTTGCAGCCCTTTAGCCTCAAGGTTGTGCATGTTGTGGCTTCATAAATACTTTGCTCCCTACCTTGGTTGTAACAAGTGGTTATTTCAGTCAAAGTTGCTCTTCAATCAGCTTGAATCAGTCGGCCCATTCTCCTCTGACCTCTAGCATCAACAAGGGATTTTCGCCCACAGGACTGCCGCATACTGGATGTTTTTCCCTTTTCACACCATTCTTTGTAAACCCTAGAAATAGTTGAGCGTAAAAATTCCAGTAACCAAGCAGATTGTGAAATACTCAGACCGGCCTGTCTGGCACCAACAACCATGCCATGCTCAAAATTGCTTAAATCACCTTTCTTTCCCATTCTGACATTCAGTTTGGAGTTCAGGAGATTGTCTTGACTAGGACCATACCCCTAAATGCATTAAAGCAATTGCCATTTGATTGGTTGATTAGATAATTGCATTAATGAGTATATGTATATTAGAATCAGGATCAGTATAGTTTATCCACCATTGGACATTGTTAGGAGACAAATTAGTTAAATTGAATTAAGTCCACAGGGCCACAAGTGTCAATAGAAACACCCAATTTGTGACGCTTCTCTTGTGTGGTTGGGGTGTACATTTTTATGGGTTTTGTGTGTGTTCACAAACAGGCCTATATCTGTAATGTGTGTGTGGTTGAGTTGAGTGTGGCCATGTCATTTCCTCCCCAAAAAATGACACAAGCCAAGGTGCTTTAGCCTTCAGGTCTATTTCCTTTTTATCCAGCATTATACAGAATGCAGCCATTGTTTTCCACATATGGAGTATTGCTGTTGTCAATGCTTCATTTAAAAACTCAAAAAGTAGGTATAAATAAATCACAGCTTTGATCCTCTTTTGTTAGCATGAAAGGGATAATAAGCCTTCTAATACTAAAATGACCATAGTTTATCCCTGAATGGCCGATATGGGGTATGGGGACAGGGTAAATGAAGGAGAAAATGAACAAATTAGCATGTAAATGTAATAAGATGTCATTAGAGATTTAAGAGTGGGTTAAATAAAAAGGACCCTAAGGCAGTCCTTCTGACAAATGGCTATCTACACAGAATTGCATTAGAGTTTTTATTTAATGGGCCTAATAAAATGAGCATATGATCATAGTTATTATAGATATGCATGGGAAACGCTTCGGTATGCGAGCTGTGAGAAAAAACGGCGTTAGATTAATGTTTTCTAGTGTATTCATAAAAGCAGACTGCCTTCCCAGCTCAAAGCCCAATATTTCTCTTCCAACTATGCGGCAGCCAATGCCACATCACTCAGAAAAAGTGACAGATGCCCCCGCACTGCTTTCTGGAATGTTCTCTCGAGTTCTGAGTTCCACCTTGGGTCAATCTTCCAAATGTGATTATGACTCAGGATAACTGAGCCTGCCAGCGCTCTTCAATGGCCGACGTGATAACCCACGAGAGTGCTTTGCCTAACCCTTACCTTCCCCGCTCGCTCTCTCACTCTCTCATTTTCTGTCTTTCCACATTCATCTAACATACAGGAAGGAGAATACTTATCAGCTGCCTAACGGAAAAACAAATCTGCTCAATTAACAGCGGTAGACAAAGTTCTCTTCCCAAGGTGATCCATTTATCTTCAACTTGGTAAAACGAGAGCAGCTGAGTTAAAAAAGGAAACGGAAGCTTAAGGACGCAGAACCAAAACGAAACGAGCCAAAAAACAGAATGACAGTTGGGAAATGGACTAGATCTGTAGTCTGCACACAAATAAGGATGAAGCGAGCGAAACAAAAGAGGAAAATATGAGATGGATGAGTGGACAGCGGGATTGGGGTACACAGCGGGAGCCAATTTCCAGCCCAGTCAGAAAAACCCATCTCTATTTCACACCTCTGAACCCTGCATTCGCTTCAGTTCGGCTCTCACCTGCCCGCTGAACCCAGACCAGCGTGCCGTTTCCTCGTACAGTAGACTGAAGAAGTTTAAAAGTGCAGGAGGCTGATCCCAGATTTATGTTTGTGTTATTGCTTTACTGGGAACTGGCAGAAAATCAGCACAGCAGCAGCAAACAAAGTGCATCATCATTTGAACTGAAACTGCAATACCTGACAGTTTTCTCATATACAACTTGTTTGGCTCCACCCACCAGTTTGCCTGCTGTGAACTGATTCAGGCTATGAAAGCGGCACTGTTTTATGATTTCACAGATGGTCCCTGGAAGCTTCTCTCCTTACTGTTTTCAGACCTATACAACACCACTCAAACATGAAGCACACAACAAACAAAAATAGAGCTGTTCAGTTTGTACACTGTAGAATATAATAATCGTGATTTTAACAGTAAAAGACTGTTAAATGGTTAACAGAAAGTATCTGTACTATATACGGTAAATAACAGTGATAGATCTCATGGTTCATTTAATGTAATTTTACTGTAAAATACTGTTAAATTTACAGTTTTTGAAATTGAAAAAGAACAACTCTTAGTATAATTTACAGTGAAAAACTGTAAATTGACATTCCCATAATTACCTGTGACACTTCACATTTTATGTATTTTGTTGAAATAACTATGTTTCCTCATCTCTTTCTAATCAGTTCATTAGGGTTTGATGTTGCATGTTGTTAAATTAATGTTTATTGCATTTTTTATTTATTTATTTCATGCGTGTTACCATAATGGTGTTTATGTTTGTCTGAATGACACTGTGCAGCTTCTTTATACAAGTATAAATATTATTGTGGAAGAGCTGCTTGTGATGAGTTTTAATTGGTCATCTGACTCTCATCACTGCTGTGATGATTATTGGTCGTCAGTGTATTACAATGGTACAAAACAGATAAAATGCAGATAAAAATTACGGTTTCATTATTTACAGTGTAGAGCTAAAATATTTTGAGTTTTTTTTTTATTTATGAGTAAATTAAAGTCTTAACATTATTTGAAATGAACAAATGTTTTGTTCTACAAGTTACAATCACAATAACAACTCAAGTATTAATTCTGAAATAATTAACAGTAACAGTAATTCCAGTGGTACTGGTGAATTTCCATAGGAGATTCGAGCATGTCTTTGCGTCACATCACATCTGTACACATAAAGGAGGAGTCTCGGCTATAGGCTATGTTGAGTCATTATGTCACATCTGTATAAAGGAGGAGTCTTGGCTATAGGCAATAGGCTATGTTGCGTGTGAGGATACTGGAGGTGAAGATTTATAACCTTTTCTCACAGCACTTGATATAATTAGCTTATCAATTTAATGGCGGATCCAGAAAGTTTCAAACGACAATCAACAGATTTCACCCGCTGTAAAATGCAAAAAACTGCAAAGAGACTACAACCGGACCCAGGAGAAGACAAGAGGCTCGAATTCATGCAGCTCTGTGCAGACCGATCGGCGGCTGACTTGAATCAGTACATGCCGGTTAGAAATTTTGTCCGACTTGTGCGCCGAAACCACATGACTGTGACGTATGCTAGCAAAATACCGCGAGAGCGATTCGAGAGTAGCCAGTTGACTCAGCCAGCACAGCTTCTCAAGAGCGGCTGCAAAAGCTCTGATGATGACACAGCTGTTCCACGATTCGCCGGATTTACCACGTGACAACGATCACGTGCCTTTCGTGTATATTCTCACACCTTTAGTTCCACTAAATCTCACAAATCAGTTTTTTTTTATAACAGTTAAAAGTCTTTTCATGTAGTTGCGATGTCATATTGTGTCATGTTTATCAAAATAAAACTGTTTATTTTTATAAATTATATTAGAAAAGAAATATTGACTCCTAAATTTTTGCACCCTATGTTTTGAAAGCACACATGGTTTCAAGATTCCATTTTAACAACTAATGTTCACCACAAAATGAAATTCTAAGAGAACCCATGGTGAATTAGCCTTCCGGTCGGGCTACAAATTGACAATATGACTCAACAGATTTCAACAGGCCATGTTGAAGAGAATTATGTTTGTTGTCCTTGCCTTTGTTTGCTGTTCCCAATTAAAGTGAACCGCAGGAGGACACCACACAAGAGGTTCAGTTTAATCATGAAATTCAGAATAAATGCTGATTGTTGAGCTATCAGTCACTAGACGCTGCTCATCCTAAACTGATCCAAGCACAAACATCATAACAATAATATCAGTGAAGAATTACACCACCCAGGGCCTGACACTTAATTCATTTTTCAACAGTTTCACCAAAACATATTTCACAAACTTTGCATGAAAAATTGTTTATTATTATTACGGAAGTTTCAAGAAAATCATCGTTATGGGGGCTTGTGAATATTTTCAGTATTCTTCCCACACCACAGACTCACGCTCTCAACAGAGCTGGAGAGAAAGCTTCAGCTGATATCCTCTTATGTATGGGATTTAATGTGATCTTACTGTCTGCCCACCCGGCTCGTCCATTGTCTTCATTCAGGCCAAATAGGATGTCTAGGCTATATTATTTATTCACACATGTCAGCTACACTCAGTGCCTTAGCAGTATTATGCATAAAGGTCCTCTGACATGGGGTTATTTTATTATTTTATAGTGTTTCCTGGGTTGCCCTTATAATGTTAGTATGTTTTTTAGATCAAAAATAGTCATAATTTAGAAATAAAAGGCAATTTTCCTAGTTTCTGATTTGAAGGCTCTGTTTGAAGGGGCGTGTCTGCTTTGGGATTCACTGCTGTGATTGGCTGACATGCTTGGATATGAAATAGCTATGTATTACACGCGAAACTTTCTCGAATACTTTTACTACAGCTATTATAGGTTTTTACTATTATAACACAGTCTCATCCCAAAAAGTCATATAACTGACGTCTTGGGACGTCTTTTGACCATACGTCAATATCCGCCTTTTTAGGGCCCCCTTAAACGTCGGTAGATGGCGTTCCCGGGCCGTCATACAACTGACGCCTTACCTTTAACGTCAGTTAGGTGACGGGTTAGGTTTAGGGTTAGGTTTAGGTCTGGGGTAGAGTTAGGATCCCATAACCACATCTACCGACGTTTAAGGGGGCCCTAAAAAGGCGAATATTGACGTATGGTCAAAAGACGTCCCAAAACGTCAGTTATATGACGTCTTGGGATGAGACCGGGTTGACTATTACAGTACGGTTTCGCTATCGAGATTAACGAATCGTTTTTTTTCCGGAAGTATTTAGATTCCCATCACATAAAATGTTGCCGTGATGAGCATTGAGCAAGCAGAGGACAGTCTGTTGATCGCGAGAATGAAGATCTCATCATTGCAACGCAGTTTCTGCTCTCTCTAATGCTTTCACCAATGCAGACACGATGATGTACATACAGTAAGAGCTTCGTTGTGCAGTGTAACGTGCGTCATTGATTTCATAACGAGTTGTCCAGATAAACTCGCGCTGTGTGGAAAGATTGTTCTTTGATCGCTTTCTGTATAATTTGTTCAGAATTGAAATAAGATTATTTTCATCCTGCCAGAGAAACGATGTGAAGAAACGATGTGAAGTTGATATATATTGTTGCTTGGTAGCTCGATCGCTTTATTTACTTGGTAGCTCGACGTTCATCGAGTTGAGGAAACAGTCGTCGGTGAAATGCTTGGACCATGCATACAAAACTTTGGGAAGTTGTGTCGGCGCATATCCAGAGAAAATAAAATTAACCCATTTCTTCAGAGGTTCGGATGGAGGAACTAAAAAAATACTTTTGTGTTCAATTTGTACATCCGAACTCTGATCAACTGCCATGCTTTAGGAAAAACTCAAATCGTGCTCGCGCGTTCGTACTTCCTAGCTCATTTTCTCATGGGCGAGCCAAATTCTCCAGGCGGGCAAAGCAGAGAAAGGGGAGGTAACCTTTCCTCGTTATGACGTAATAACAAGGAGATTCAAGATCAGCGCGTCTGAGGTGCAGAGAAGAGAAAAATAGCCAAAGCTCGGTTTACACCGATTGAAAATTCAGGCTAGGGGAACTAATATTAATGTTAAAAAACCTCAGAAAGTGAAAATTTCATATATTTTATAATCATTTTATATTATTATCAAAGTTGAAAGCAGTTATGCTGCTTAATCTTTTTTTTGGAAACCATTCAACTTTTCTTGTTCAAAATACATTGGTCTTGTCACTTTTGATCAGTTTGATGAGTTCTTTCTGAATTAATGTTTTAATATACTTACTGTCCCCAAACTTTTGAATGGTTTTATACATTAAATGCATGTAATAATAAAGAAGAAAAAAAATCATCAGTCACTTTCAAATTACAATGTGGTTTTATGCATTCATGGATGGTAAATTACCATTTTATAAGTTAATGAATTGAGTTATAAAATATGAAATACACATCACCAAAATGCCTACTGTAATGCCTGAGAAAATTGCCACCTTACTTTGTTCGGATAATATCCAGCTACCACAACTGCAAGTCTCTTATTATATATTTAACAGGATTTTCTTAATGACCATCCAGATGCGTGAGGCCAGAGTTTAATGTCATCTTGGAGAGACAGACAGGAGAACGTCATTTAAAATATATGAGCTTACTGTTATCACAGGTAAAAATATTCAAAATATTAAAAATAAAAAAAAAGTAAAAATATTCTTGTAAACTTAAGCTAAAATCAGAAGCCAGAAAGTTCAGCAAAGAATGAAAAATGAATAAACCAGTTGGGTCAAAATAACCCAACCAGCTATTCAGCAGCTGCGACCGAACCTCTTGCAATCCATTTGATAATCAACCCAACAATGTGTTTACAGAAACAACCCAGCACTTTTTTGAGTGCACCCTCCCCAAAAAAACACTGAGATACAGAGAAAAAGAATGAGAAAATGAAACAGAGGGAAAGAGATAAAGAAAAGATGACTAAAAACGTTGCTCTTCTTCTCACTCCTGGCACAAAGGCCATTTACTCAACAGTCTCTCTCTCTCTCTCTCTCTCTCTCTCTCTCTCTCTCATTCACACACACACACATACTCTCCCATAACTACTCAGACTCAGTTATTGCATTAGCCACCACTTTCTTCCTATGTGATTTGTGGGTAAAAAACAAATCCGGCCTCTGATAGAGCACTGCACTGATGTAGATTACCAGCGCTCACATACACACATCACAAACGGCAGATAGGAAATGCAGCGGCTGATTACGAGTCTTACTAATGGTGCATTACTGAAATGGTGCTTTTAAAATAGAATGTGTTTTATGAGTGAGCTGTTTATGGGGTTTTGAGGCTGGCTCCCTTCAGTACCTCCATGGGAATTCGCATGGCATCCGCCGCCCAGCGCCGAGCTTTATAGAGATGAATATAATGTGCTCTGATGCAGTGGGCTGTTATTAGATTCTTCCATAGGCAGTTACGGTGAGAACTGTACAACAGATGCCGCTATACGTTTCACTCCTTCCTTTTTCCCAAACTCTCCATTTCACCTTCTTTTTCCTTCTCCCTAACGACTTCTAAATGATGAATTTAATAAAGTAGAATGGCAGCTGCTCTGACACAATAAAATCCAGTTTGATATTATTATTAAAGTTCAGGTTGTTTCTTTACATAAAACCTCTCAATACCAAAGGGTCAATTATGCTAATTGCTTCAGGCACACAAAATCCATTAGGCTTACATCAAAATCAGCTTTGTCCATCTGAGATCAAAATTGGCAAATCTTAATATTGCAAGAGTTCAGTGCTGATGTAAATCAAGACTAAATGAGATCAGAGTAAGATAAATGTTTACTGTTTCTCAATGGCCTTGCCCTGTTGATAGCCCTAGCCTTCATGGTTTATGCTTTCTGTTGTGATCTGTGGAGTTAAATGTGTTGTTTGGTGGGTATCTGTAACAGCTCTGTAATGCTAGCCCGCAGGCCCTGCTAACCTTTGGGTAACATACCTGCATCAATATACTCACTAGTGCCTGACACATTTGATATTTAGTCATCGCCATGTCTAATTAAACAGGTAATGTATCTGATTGTCCGGACAAAACGGCCTAAGGGTTTATCAGACAACTGACAACTTTTTCATTACCTTTTGATTAATATATTTGAACAGTTACATTTTACTAGACATTTCTAGGACCCTAAATTCTTCCCTAAATCTAAAAAAAAAGTGATTTACATAATTTACAACATTTCTCTCTTAGAAAGCTGCTTAGTTTGTAAACTTGCGGAAAAAGTCCTTTAATCTCCCACACCAAATGCTGCTTAAAGGTGCTGTATGTAACTTTTTCCCTCTACTAAAGCATAAAAATATCCTAATATATTTGCAGAGATTTGGGAAACATGCTGAGTTTACATACTCGTTTCTCTATAAAAAACGTCTACAGCCAGTGATTTTACTGTTGAAATATGCATTCCGTGTTGAAATGTCTGTTTTTGTTTTGGTCTGTATGATCTCACCCAATGCCAGTTCATCTAATAGTATTTATTATTTTTATTATTTATTGTATTTATTATTAAAGACTGTTTCCTCTCAGTCATTCATCTTCGTTCTCTACTTTACTGTAGCTACGTGTGACACCAACAAAATAAAGACACCCCATAGATTTTTTTTTAACTTAAAACTAACTATAATGACTATAGACTAATCATAAAATATATACATAAAAGGGTATGCAGCAGGAAACAGAATGTCTGCTAGAATCCTGCATCATCTTCTAGGTAATCCTGTAATAAATTATGCTCATTGAAATTACAGAAGCGGTTCGGACTCACACACACACACACACACACACACACACACACACACAAACTGTCACAAAGTAATAGAGCACCTGTGAGTGTAATATGACGTCCAGTGGCTCAGGTGTGTTGGTGAACTACAGATCCATTAGCAATGTGAAATAACCTCCATTTCTTCAATACGAGTGTGTGTATGAGCGAGTCCAGTAATTCCAATAATCACAGCTGTTGGTCTGATGAAAAATATCTCATGTGTGCTATAATTCACTGTGTCTAAATGGTTTTAGCCAAGAAACGACTTGTTTAAATCCTTAATGAAAGGAGACAAAAGAAACTTTATTGAAAATACGAGGCACCGGTGGGCATTACCTAAGAAATTAAAGGCAGAAAAACATCATTGGCACTCTGAATGTCAGTCCGAGAGAGCGAGAGGTGGAAGAGGGAGCTGGAGTCGCTCACTCACACCTGCAGTAGAGTAATTGATTTCTGCCATGCTCTCTGCGTGTGCACACACACACACACACTAAGGGAAAACAGATTAAAGTTACTTTCCCTCACACCACAAAAGCGCTGTCACGCAAACAGAACTTTTAATAAGCATGCACATCCACACAATCACATTGGCGAAAAAGTTCACTCTGCAAAATTATTTAATAGAAATTATTCCGTTATTTGGCCAGGTGCAGAGTGACACATGCAGGATGGAACGGATCTGGAATGGGAAGTGAGGAAATTTATATGATAATTGCACTAAGTGACTTTATGAATAAATGCAAGGAGATTGCAGATAAAAATTCATCTAAATTGCACAGCCGCTTTAGCCAGCTAACCAGAGAGTGATTGGTAAAAATGCTTTGAAGATCATTTGAAGGGCATTTTGTTCAGATGTCGGCACAGATGTGCCCTGACAGTAACAGATGTGTGCACATGTGTATACTCAGCCCACTAGCAGTTTCAACTCGGTCATTTCACAGCCATTTGTCGATAGATGAAATCAACTGTGCAAATGTGAATTGATCATTGGATTTGTTTAGTGAATCTTTGGCTGTGAGTCTTGTTATGAAGACGGTGAGTGAGCCAATAATACAAATCCTGGGTAAAAAAAAGGTTATTTTGCACATGACCGTTATTAAAATGTGTAAATAAATGAAAAATATAACACTAAAAACTAAAATGAAATGTTTGAAATGCTATAAGTTAATTTACCAATCACAATTTGAAAAATGGACATTCATTGTGAGATTTGCTAAACATTGTTTTTAAAGATTAACTTTATATATATAAAATAATCTAAATGTAAAAATAGGCAAGCGCACATAATTAAATATCTAATATCAACCAATAAATTATATCCAATACTAAATTGTACCAGTGCGTTTAAATAGTTCATCACCCTTAATAAAAAAACATAACAGTTATATACATTGACAATAGTTTAAATTAAATAAATTTAAATATACTGTACATTGTTAGTTAATGTTGATTAATGTTAATTAATGCCCATGTACATAAATTTATTTTAAATATATATTGTTTATGTATAGTATAGAAAATGTACCTAAATAATGTATTTTCTTGTTAAATATTGCTAATATTATAAACTAATGCTGACATACGTAATTGTAATGTCTTATATAAATAAAGAAAAAAAAAAATCAAGAAATACCAAGCTTAAAACAAAGAAAAGATAAATATGTATTTTTCATCTGTATAGTAAATGTATGGTAAAACTTTCTCCAATAGCTCCAAACCAGTCCCCCTCCCACCACAGATGTTGGTGAAGGTGCGTGGAGCGTCAATGATCTATTCTGATGACAGGCTGATGGATTGGCTGTCAGCAAGATTTGAGAATTGGCGCAGTGGAAGTATATAGCTCACAGTAACGATTACCAGGGGAATTCAATACAGTCAACTACAGCCCTCTGCTTAGTACCACCAAAACCTCAAAGGCCTGAACGGCCACATACATCAGCCTGTCATCTGCTGATATGGAAGACAACAGTGGTCATTTAGAACCGCTGTGCTACATGTCAGTCATGTATGCTTATAGATGAATGTGTGTGTGACAGAAAATTGCGAAGCAAAAGAGTCGCTCACAACAAATCAAAAACATCATTACCCTACACCTAAATCTCCATTAAATTTAAAACAATGTATGAGCATATCAAACAATTAGGAACACTTAGGCCTATACTAACGCTCACAAATTAAGGAGAGGTAAGAAGTCTCTTATGCTCACCAAGGCTGCACTTATTTGATCAAAAATACAGTAAAAATAATATTGTTACATTTGAAAAGAACTATTTTCTGTTTTAATATATTTAAAACATGTATTCACATATAATCCTTAAGTTTGTTTAGTGCTAAAGTAGCATTTCTTTTTTTTTAGAAGCACTACAGAAATAAAGGTGATGACTTGACATATTCAGTATATATTTACAAAAGGTTCCCTCCTGTTTCCCCCACAATCCAAAACATGCAGTGTTGGTGAGTACCAAGCCATGTAATGCAGTAGCACCTCATTGCAGTACACATATTTCTCAAAGTTCTTATTTCACCAATATCCCACAAAAATGGCTCAAATGGAACTTTCTGTAATTTTTCAACTCAATTTATCATATTTTTCCAAACTAAATCCAAGAAGCTAAAAGGCCTCAGGAGTTGGTACGTATGTGAAAGTTTGGAGGGAAAGTTCCATCAGCCGTAAAAATAAAGAACTGCCGCTTTAGCTCAGTCCTAACAGTCTCTGATTGGATAAAATACCAGTTTACTTTGAATGGTCCCCATTCACGACTCACGAGAGCACATACTCATGAATCGTCCCTCTCTTTGGGCGGACTAGACGGGACTGTGCGCTTCCTGGCAATTCCACTTCAGGATTATTGATACTTTCAATAATGAAACCGACTCAAAGCTATAGGCTTCCCCAGCTCAGGTGAACAAAAGCAAAACACTAAACACACACACACTTCAGTGTTGTCACGTCAGGTTGTCTCCATGACAACAGCCCCCGAGAGAGGTGTTTAAATATTTACCTGCTCATATATATATATAGATGCTTCATTAGTGTCTGTTTCTATGGGCAATATACACATAAGCCGTCCACCATATTGTAACGGTTAAAGTCAGTCCGTGAACATTTGAAAGCAAGTTTGATTGCATCTGCAAATGTAGTTAGAAGCATGAATAAATATCTATATCTGCAATAAACTTCAACAGATGATTTTGCTAAACTAACACAATACAACAAGACAAAGGCGCAAGCTAACATGACCTTAAAAAGTTACAATAGTTTAAAAACCTGTAATATTGAACGAATCCACATTGTTAAGACCCTGCGCTTCCTTTTCTCGCCTGCAGGTGGTGGGATGATTGTACACCTGTACAAAAGATGGGACTATCCAATCAACTTCACTTAATCATTAGCTCAAACCGTATTGCTGTATCAATATTTCCAAATCATTTCGATTATTGTTTCCCCCCTTTTATTTAAACCCTATTGTTGTATTCTTTTGTATTGTAGTAATTCCTTTGGCACTTCAAAAAAGAAACTTGCAAGTCAAACCATCTGTGCAAGAGTTTACAGTCACAAATGAGCTGGCCTTGACAACATAAAAATTAAAAACTAAAGATTTTACAAATGAAATGTGATCCCTTTTCTTCATGAATTTAAATCTTGCCAATTTTACATGCTGTGGAATTATTGATTCTTACTGTGAGTGATGACGCGCTGACCATTTCAAGATGGCAGGCGCTGACGCGTCTGGAGCGGTATAATGTGGCATCCATGTATACATATCTCTTTTTAAAAAAATGCGAGATCCAGCACGACAGATCGCATCACAATTTAAAATTGTGATCTCCGGTTAGTTTGACAACTTGGGTTAGCGATACTATTTGCGCCACAAACGTGATATAATAACACACCCAATGTTTTCATTGTAGCGAGATATTTTAAAATAAAGTTTTTCCCTGTAAGTCACCATTGTTGTTTTTACCCATTGCATTCTGGGTCGTGACGTAGGCTGGTCCCAGCACCGCTACAAACACAAGGCGCGTAAACATTATCAAGTTAAACTATTAGCATTATTTTCTTTATTTATAAAAGTAAATATTTATGAAATACTGTTGTCTACCATCACACCATAGGACGATTTTGAGATTTGGCTCAAAGTTGTAAAAATAAATAAAAAATAACTCTGGTATTAAAACAACAAATTCATGTAAAACAAGAAAATGTGTAACCACTTACAGTATTCTAAATGATGAAAATGTGAAATAAATTGTTTTGTTATCTTCTGTGATGCTAAAAAAGCCACGTCACGTCAACTACACAAACATAGGGTGCTCACATGACGTTAAGCATTTTCTGGTGCATAATGTGACGTTTAAGAACCTAAAACCCCTTTTCTCCTAGACCTGACAACACATAAGTGTTATCAGAAATCATCACTTTGGCCGGAGGTTTAAGAAATAATTGTTTTCTCTGATAAAAACAGGGTTTTAGTGTAAATGAGAGGCCAAACCGCAGGGAAATATCTGCGTCTTCCCTTCGTGACGTGTAAATGGGGCCACGGACTGATGTCACAGTGGAAAATACTGTGCTATGAGTTGGAATGATTACACTCACCTGTTCCTTGTTCACATTGTTGTTATGATCCAGGGCAGCAAGCATAGTAGCATGAACCATCACATCATATCCAAAATGCATTCTCTTTGGGAGGTTTTTCAGATGGAGTAATACACCTTAAACAAAATTTAATTTGAAATGAGAACAATTACAATTGAATTACACTCAGCAATGGATCAATCATGCCTACTTATTGAAACTGTGTCCCAATGTGAAGGCTGCATCGTCCAAAGGCTGGATTCTGTCCACTTCTGTCCAATTCTTAAATCCACTTCTGTCTGGATTATATTTCTGTTGGTGACATAATTCTGACCTTCCTGGTTTGTCCTATGTTTATGTTAGGCTGGTTTATTGTGAGCACGTGGCTTCTTGTATTCCTGTGCCATGTGCTCTCTTGTCAATTGTCCGCCCCTCCCATCTTGTTACCTGATAATTAATTATTCCTCTCCACTTGTTGTTCGCTACCTTCCTTGTTTGTTCCCTGTTTAGTCTCCCTGTGTTTACAGTCTCTTGCTGGTTCGTTATCTATGTTTCCCTTGTGTTTTCAGTGCATACCTGAGTTCTCTCTTGTTTTCAGGGTGGTTTTGGCTTGTAGTTTGTTTTGTTTGTTTAAAGGGATACTCCACTTTTTTTGGAAATAGGCTCATTTTACCACCCCCCAGAGTTAAACTGTTGAGTTTTACCGTTTTCAAATCCATTCAGCCGATTTCCTGATATTTAGAATAATATCAGTAACCAGACAGTTTCTGGTCTCATTGACTTCCATAGTAGGAAAAAAATATACTATGGAAGTCAATGAGACCAGAAACAGTCTGGTTATTGATATTCTTCTAAATATATATAAAAAAAAATCAGCTGAATGGATTTGAAAACGGTAAAACTCAACTGTTTAACTCTGGGGGAGTGGTAAAATGAGCCTATTTCCAGCCTATAGTGAGCCTACAGCCTTATGAGCCTATAGTATCCCTTTAATAAATATCCTTCCTGCACTTGGATCCTTGCTTTCTGTTTAACCCATTCCGTGACAATGCTAAGTAGGTGTAGTTTGTGTTAAGTTTATTATTAAACGTTACAAAAAATTGACGTCTGCAAATTATTGAATTTAAATCTACTTTAGATTGCTGTCGGAATTTATTACACACACTCCATGATGGTTTCTGTGTAGTACCAAACTTTTTGTATCTTAATTTACAGTTGTATGTTGTGTGCAGCGGACGAGGTTAATGCCAAATGGGGAAATCTTTGAGATACAGTACATGCATTGAGGAAAAATGTATTCTCAGTCCCCCCCACCTAGTGCAGACATCAATTAGTTCAAGGCCATCAATCATTTCCCGCTCTCAGTGTCAAAGGGCGTGTAGACGTGTTCCGGGGTCAATATATTTTGCTAAACCTGAAAAAGCATTCTGGTCTGACAATGTTGTCTTAACCCTATCCCTAAACCTAACCCTACCCAAAAGTTGTCCCTAAAATCAGAGGGAAATTATATGTAAATCACACTGATTTAGAACCATAACACTAAGCCTAAACCTGACATGTAAACCTGTCCCTCAAATATGATTGGTTAAATGGAATGTTGTTCCAGGATCAATAAAGATTGAAATCAGGCTCTGCCTCTAATAAGGCAGCTGGAAAATCCCAGTCTTCTGCTTTACTCCCTATGGTTTTACAACTAAGGTGGGTCATTTAAACTGGTCTGAATACAGATTTTATCACGTCTCATATTATGATTGCTGTGACTTGAGCTGATCCCAGAACTGCATTGATGTGCTCTTCAGACTCTTTTCGACTCTCCAATAAGGCAATTTTCATTCGATCCCCTGAAGCTTTGACTGCCTCTTTGAGCAGATTGGTTTATGGGGTGAATGAAAATTCATTTTCAGCCTACAGTTCTGTGCAGTATGCAGTTATTAATAATAAAGATATTAAAGCTAATATATAGGGCTAACTCAGTTCAGCATACCTGCGCCTCTAGTCGGAAACACGGATTACTGACAGAAATATATCAATCAGACTTACTGACCAATCAACTTACTATAATGACTGTTAAGACTATTGCAAATGTCATGTGATATGATTAACAGAAAATCTATATTTTTTTTGATCAAATAAACTCACTCCTGTTGAGCATAAAAGACTTCCTGCAGAAACATTTAAAAATCTTACCAACCCCAAACTTTAGAATTGTATGCATACTGTACTTTGAAAGTCACATTGAATGAAAGCATCTGCTGGATGAATAAATGTAAATCTATAAAGTCTAGATTTACGCAGAATGTTGGCAGAACAGCTTGCAGGATTTAATAGGAAAAGCTCCATGTGAATGTCTTTTTTTTAACAGATGCTTTTCCCCCTAAATCTATGTCAAAACTAAAAAAGCTGAAAATTAATTCTTAGTAAAAGAAGGATATAACATGCTTGATATTCCATGGTAATTTAATTTCTTGTCAGGAAAATTAATAATGAATGTTAGGAAGCGTTTCTTTCAGTCATTCGTCACTCTCACGGCTGCACACACCAGCAGCTGGTTTAATACTCCTTTGAATTAAGAAGAAAATACAGAGTGACTCACACAGAAGACCCGCCAGATACTAGCTTAAAAAATTCACATCTTCACCACTTTCTGCTACATTCTTCACAGCATTTTGAGGAAACAAAAATGCTATTATTTCTCGTATCTCATACCGAGCACACAAACACACAGGTGCTATTGAGTGCAGGAGAATGGTGCTGTCAGTTAAATAATATTGGATACAGTTTTGTGCATTGAGTATTAAATGAATTATTTTGGCCTATAAGGAGTTGAATCACTCCCAGCTCTGACATAAAATCCACATAATGCAGCAACAGAATTGGAGCAATGTGTTCCTTGCTGTGAATAAGATGAAGTTGATAATCATTGATATGCTATGCAAACGGAAACTGTTATTTAGCTTTAAGGAACAGTTCTGCAGCTGATATGATTAGGAATGTGATGAAAACTATCCTTATCCTTTTGCAATGAATGTGATTTCGGATTATTTGATTATATATTCACATAAAGTTCATATTAACCACTGTTTAACGTACAGTGACAGAATATATGCTACCAACTGTATCGGTTCAAACCCACAATTCACATAGCATTCTCCTCTTTAATCAGATCCATTATGTATCCTGTGATGACCCTCCACTGCTGGATGATAAAAGGATGGAAAAGTAATCTGCAGGTTCTATTTATTGTTCAATAATGTGGAAACATTCAGCAGAACATGAATGTGGCATCACATGCTGTGCACAACTCATTTGACTGAAAGAGACCGCGATTTGAGGGGATAAAATGAGGGGTATGAAGGATAAGCTAGGATAAACAAGCTAGGATCAGCAAACTATACATTTAGTTGATTTATAATGACACACATATCTGTTCGGGAGGTGTAAAAAAAAAGTTAATAGATGAATTACAGGCAGAAATGTTCTGAAATGCTCGCTTCTCTTTCACTGTAATGTAACGGTTCAATCCTACCTGACAAATTGATTTCACCAGCCCTTGGGGCGATAACCTTCTCTATATGGTAATTAAAGAACACCACACACACACAATACTCATGTGTGTTTCACATTGTAATTAAAACTTCCCTGAAAATTAGTGCTGTCAGCTGATAAGTAACCTGAACAAGGTTGTGGGCCAGTGCTCTACAGCCCATCATGATAACACAGTCTGGCAATATATCATTTCCTTAATCAGTATCTTGTATCTTCCAGTAAACATATCTAAATATCCTTAAAACAAGATACATTTATATGACAACCAAACCTGATCGTAATTGTGGTAACACTTTACAATAAGGTCCATTAGTTAACATTAGTAAATGCATTAACTAACATGAACTAACGATGAGCAATGCATTAGTTACAGTGTTTGTTAATCTTTGTTAATGTTAGTTAATATAAATACAGCTGTTCATTGTGTTCATGTTAGTTCACAGTGCATTAACTAATGTTAACTAATGCAACCTTTGATTTTAATAACGTATTAGTAAATGTTGGAATTAATATTAACTAAGATTAATAAATGCTGAAGAAGTATTGTTCATTCTTAGTACATGTTAACTAATGTAGTTAACTAATGTTAGCTAATGAACCTTATTGTAAAGTGTTATCATCATTGTAACCACAGAATGTATAAAACAAGGAAAAAAAAATATTAACAATTATGGTAAGTTTGGTCGATGTGTTTGTCACCACGCGCAACTTCCAAATCAGACGAATCATGTAACGTCACGTGTAAAAGCGTATTGAGCTGCAAAAGAGACGCTCTTCAACAGGTGGCTTTTTGTCTGTGCGATCTGAGATTCACTAGTCCCCCTCAACTTTACTTAAAATATCTTTCAAGCTTGAAGTAATTATTGGAGTGGAGATCATAAAACATATTACCAAACCTAACAGGAAATGTGTGTTCAACAGCAATTATGTCTATTCATTAATAGCAGTCGTAACACTTATTTGAAAACAGTTAACGGTGAAAAGCACACAACATACAGTAACACGGGTGCTTTACTGTCCCGAAAGCAAAGTAGCTTCCACACAAACATGTGGGAGGTGTGCAAACCAATTATCGTCTGCAGAAGGATGTGCAAACTATAATGACTACATAATAAGAATGCACTCTGAGAAACTCTTCAAGTTCTGCTGTACGATAACTGCTCCGGCAACTATGATCACTGCAGTGTTGGATGATATCCAACTAAAAGAAACCATGCAACTACATTTTTTCAATAGGGTGACAGTAACTCAAAAAGCCTGCTTTATTTCAGCAAATCACTTCATTTACACAACTGACAAAGATTGCACCAGAAAAACAGTGCTCTGAATACAGAGTTAAATATCATCTGATATTTTTAGTCCCCATAAATATCTTCAATTTAGCAGCTTTCTGTTAGCAACTTATTTACTTTTTCTAAAATGTATATTGGCTGTAGTTCAGTCCTACTTGAAATTATAAGCAGTTTCTCCAACATCCAGGTATAAATGAAGAATTGTGCAGATATTTGTATTGTTTCCTGTAACAGACCAAGGAGGGAAAAAGACAGAGGGGTGGATCGAGGTGGAAAGGTTATATTACTAAAGGAGGAGTATATTTTTTGCACAATCAATTTTTGTCCACACAAATTTGAGGCAGAATCTATAAACCCAGACAGAGAGAGAGATGGCCACTCTTTCGGAGGAGAAAGCAAGAGAAAGACAGAATTTAATGGGATTCAGCAAGAGGGATGAACGGAATGAAAATGACTACATCATTGTGTCCTCTCTCCTGATAAACGTGCACAATAAATAAGGAGAGAATGCTTTAAACAAGGCAAACAGCTCATATTCAGTGTAATATCTCCATGTGTCATTCACCAATAGTGAATAAATCCATAGAACAAACAGATATAAACATTTGGTTTTTTTTTCTATCATAGTGGGATGTTTCTATTGATTTCTGTTGTGTTTATAATGAGATAATGATATTTTCTATTCCTTAACCCTGATTATAAAACGTTCCAATCCTTGATTCTGATTGGCTAATAGCTGTGCTTTATTCACGATAAAACAATGACCACTTCATCCAATGGTTCTGTTTTTCACTGCGCAACACTGCAGTTCCTATGTTGTTTTTATTCGAGCTTTCATGCAGATTACACATTGGAACGTTGTTGTTCACGGTCAGGGACTATTTTTTTCCCCAGTGGAAGGAAGGCTTTTAATGATTTTACTTCATTAAAGTTGCACTAATACATTTTTTTTTCTTTAATAATTTTATTGTGTGGTAACCGATTTATAAAAGCAATAATAAGGTACTTGAGGCAAGTGCTGTATCTTGAATAAGTAATGGTTAAAGGGCGTCGTTGACACGAAGTGGAAGTTCACCCAAAAATGTTATTTTTGTACCGACCCAAATGTCGTTCCAAACCTACAGTATATGACTTTCTTTTATGGAACCAGTTGTTGTGGACTCTATTAAATCTCTTTCTATGGACAAAAATAGTTGAAGAATCTTCCTTTAGGGGGAACTATCTTATTAATGCTCACAGAAACCTTTTACATATTTATTAAAACATCCACAAGCATCCATACTCAGCATCCATAACAGAATCATATTACAGTAAAGCCATGGGGTCCAGGCCAGAGGTCCAAAACACAGTCTTGCTTTCCATTGCTTTTCTAAGACAAACACACACACTCTTTTCTTTCACCTTGAGTTTGTTCTGCTCCCTTGGGAAAGACTAGAAAAGACACTTTCAGAAGGCTGGAATGAGAAGAATAATCTGTGTGCTGATTTTTAATGGAAGGCTAAATGCATTCTGAGAGGCTAGACTGCCGTCTTAACCTCCATATGATGACTAAATTTCAGACACTTCAAACTATTGCCGCAGGCATTTCACTATGTGATTGTATTGTGTAACGGCCACCTAAAGTTGAGAAGTGTTGGTGACATGTTAATACGCCTTTAAGATAGCTACGTCTATTGCGTACGTTATTGTATGCGTGCTGTTAATGTGAGCGCGCACGCACGCTCAGTAGAGTGAAAACGGTTTCGAAGAGAGATGACCGCTCTATCGCTGGCTGTTATTTTGTTGTATTGTGTTTTGCTTCCACTGTTTTGCAGTGTTAATTTCATCTTTTTAAACATCTATTAAACATCTTTCAACATGTATGTGAACAGTGTGCCTAACTAGGGAAGGGCCGCAATAAATCACTCGTGGAACTAACGTTACCAGTTCGTTTCCACTGTTTTTTTCCTTGTCTTCATCTGGGCAGATTTAAAACTCTTGCAGACGTTACAATTGTAATACAGCCGTTCCCCATCTCTGCGTGTGTGTGTGTCGGGACAGAGAGAAAACAAATGCCACACACAGAGTAATTCCACAGAAACAATAATCAAGCTTATCAACCTTTAATCTGCATGGCTAAAGGGTCGAACATGCTCTTTCCATCTTTCGCTTTCTCTCAGTCTGAGTGCAATATCTCATCCAACTCAAGCTTTTCTTTTCCTTCCACTGCTCATTCGGCGCTTGTAAGAGATAATCGGATGTTTTATCTTATGAATCTGGTCCATTTGCAGAAGAAAAAAAAAACATTTGGCTGCTCATTATTTGGTGGATATGAAGTATTGCAGACACATTATAATTGGGTTGTGAAAAACAGGTATGAGATTTTTTAATTCACTTAATAGCAAGAGTTCAAATGTATATACTTAATAAGATGTCAGGGTAATGTTTTCAAGTTCAAGAAAAGCTACTAGACTGAATCAAAGAACACACACGGTGATAATTGGTTCTCTAGGATGGTTGTGGACGGTGTGAATTAACAGGTTACTGAACTGCTAAATGTGACAGCTGATGAATCAATAGAGCTTCCTCTCTCTCCATCGACACAGATCCACTCCACTCTTTACATCAGTCAAGCAGTTAATCAATCTGATTATTCTTGAGAGAGAGAGATAGATCTGAGAGTGAGAGAGAACACACACACACACACACACACGCACGCACAGAAACGTCTAAGTAACATTTGAGTGACTTATCTCAAGCAGAAGAGATGAAGAATATGTAGAGTGATTTGTTTAGTCCTAGTTGCATTGAGAATTCTCTAATTTAGCACAGCCATTAAATACACAGACTTATATAGTAGTGGAATTGAATGCAATGCAAGGCTCTCAATACCAAGAAAAAGGGGATGTGATATGATGCCAAAGATGGCAACCTGTGTACAGACCAGCAGGGTTTGTGGTCAGTAAGGTTTTTAAATTAATACTTTTTCAGCAAGGACACCTCATTAAAAGTGACAGTAAGGACTGTATAACTGAACTTCCCATTCATAAGATTCTTGAAACAAAACGTTTGGATGGTCCCTTTAACACATTCAGTTGACTATAAGTAACATTGCACCAACATCTCTACTAACTCTCATTGGAGTGCTAGTAGAGTACCGTACACTGGTAGGGTTACGGTATAAGTTGACATGTAGTTGCAAAGTTACTTATAGTAGATTGTCTGTTGGAGGAGCATCACAATAAAGAGTTGGCAGATATTAAGCAGACGGTCTACTGATACTCTAATGAGAGTTAGTTGACATTTAGTTGCAAAGTTACTTATAGTCAACAGAATTTCAAAAGGGACCATCAAAAGGGACCGCTTATTTTCATTTCTTACTACAAACCTATAACAAATTTATGTGTTAAACAATATACTGACTTCTAAAGCCACTTTGCATAATGTTTGTTTAATCCTTTAGCAATGTTTGTCTACTACCACAAACAATGTAATGTCTCTGAATTATTTACATTACAATTTAAAAGTTTACTGTCAGTACATTTTTTTACAGAAGTCTTTTTATTTCTTTATGCTTACAAGGGCTGCATTATTTGATAAAAAAAATACAGTAAAAACTATTATTATGAAATATTATTACAATTTAAGATCACTTTTTTAAAAATGTTTTCAGAAATCATTCTAATATGCTGATTTAGTGCTCAAGAAACATTTCCTTTTCTATCAACATTGTTTTATTTTTGTGGAAAATGATACACTTTTCTTTGATGAATATATTTAAAAAAGTTAAACAGCATTTATTTGAAACAGAATTGTTGTAATACGTCTATAGTATATGTGCATCCTTGCTGGATAAAAGTTCTGGATAAAATATTGCTGAGAAATGCCCCTAAATGCCAGAGAAAGGATTGATTGTTTAAATTGATTGTTAATAAAACATCATGTAAAATGTGTACATTTTCAAAGTTCGAGAGGAGCACGTTCAGATAATTAACACGGGCAGAGAGCACTCTGCAATCAATGATAAGAGGTGTATATTCAGCAGTCTCACCTCAATCCATTGACATTGTTTTGCTGTATCCCTCCACCACCCCTTCTCCACACTTCTATTCCTAACCATTTTACATACGGGGGGAGTAGCAACTTTGGGTTCGGGCCGAGCTCGGAGCACTCCCCCCGGACAGCACGCCAAATACGCATTAAACTTTACTCCCTCTAATAATATGCAAGTGTGAACTTGTGAAATGGCACTAACCTGCACCTGTCAAACTGTGCTGAAAAATGTTTTTAATCAAAGCAACAATGCCATCTTTAAACTTCCTGCATCATTCCCACCGGTAAAGTGGGATGAGGGACACAATGAGTGCTGATGGAAGATTTCAGAGCCCGTGTCCTCTCTCTGCTCAAGAATCCTCCACAGAATACTTCAACCGCACACTGCCTGATGAGAACATGCTGTCTTACTGAAGCTGCTGTCCTGCCATTTTAAAAAATGTATGTCTCATTCCAGGAAAACATTTGAGATAATTCCCAAGAATTTAATCTACGTGTCACACCTCTGTTCTCCTGGCGAAGACAAGATTATCAATAATCTCATATTTTCACACAGATTACACATTACAGGCAGCAGCCTTGAGGTGTGGTACAGACTTGGATCCCATCAGCGGGGGGCATTAGTCTGGATCCCACCATATTGTGAAATTGATCTTGTATCTGAAAGCCAGGATTGCTCCTCTGACAGCCGGTGTACACTGGGTTTCATTTAAACACACTCCGTGTCACCCAAACACCTTGAATGTGACAGCAGAGGAGGAGGAGGAGGAGGGAAATATGCACCATGTAACTGTTTTAGCTCGAAGTCAAATTTCTTTTTGAGCAGCATGAAATAATGTGTGAAAATGGTTCTTTTTAAAGTTGTAACTGCATAAAAGTTAAAGTACCTCCAGGCAAAAGGAAAAGGTTAAAGAACAAAATTGATAATGAATCTGTCTTAGTGTTGGTGATCATCTGAGCTTTTTTGGAATTGATTGAATACAATCAAAAGAGAACAGACTGTCTGACCCTGTCAGATGTTAATCTACACGCATCCATTTCACAATGTTCTCAAAATGAAACCACCAAAATAAATTAATGTCTACTGCCCTGATTTTCACATCAGAACTTTTTGTTCTCAAATCGGCACACTTGAGCCTTCTGACATATACATCCGTTCTTTTTTCTCATCTAAATGCTCTTTATTCTTCCCGAGCTGATCAGCAGAAAGACGATTCTTTCACATACAGTATGGGCGTTTTTTAACGCCCATAAAACACGTACATTTGCGGCCCACGTTTAGTTTTTTTAGTTTTGTTTTGCTTAATTGGCGGTGCTGGGATCTTTGTGCCGGTAATGCATTGGACAAAAAAAGTCAGCGTAGGTTTTTTCCCCTAAAAGACGGGCCCATGGTTCTTTTCTTGATTGGCACTGGGCTGGTCCAATCACATCTTTAAACACCCTCTCTGGGCTCTGAGAGACCGTGCAGTGTCAGTGTGGATCTGTCAAAATAGTCAGAGAGATGGAGAAGAAATGCAATGTGCATAAAAATAGCCTGAAAATAAAAAAGAAACAGGCCCTTCAAGTGGCTGATGAGGATAGTGAGGAGGATAAGGAGAGAAATGAGTGAGTGTAGAGAACCGCGGTAACACTTAAGGCCCTTTCACACCGGATGCGTAACGGAAAAGCGAAACGAAAAAGCGAATAGTTCGCGTGAGAATATTTCGCGTCAAAACCATTCACATCAGCCGCGACGCGAATTTGCGACGTTCAGAACTTCAACATTCCAAAACATTCGCGCCGATGAAAAGCAGACCTGATTTTCATCAGAAAACGTAGGCTACTCTATACTTATTATTATAGCCTATAGGTGAATAAATATAGATTTTATATTAGATGTCTTTTCATAAAAATATATTATATGATGTAAAATACATAAAAATATATTAGATGTCTTTTCAAAATTATCATAAAATATTCATCTTTGACTTGTCAAAGTACACCTTTCCTCATAGTAACTGAAACTTTCAATTATTGTTTTTAAGCTGGCTGACCATACAAATATTCATATGGTAGTAAGCATTTTTAAAGGGAAATTATACATTATAACATGTACCTTTTGTTAAAAAAACAAAAAAAACAAACAAAAAAAACCTGAGTCTGCACATGTGCATAACCGGTAAGTAACAAATCTCGATGGGTAGCATGAATTGTCAGAACACATGAACCCATTACCCAGTTACGCATTATTTCCACATCTGCATATTTGACGATTACCCATTTAAAAGATAAATAAATCTCCGCCGTCAAAATAAAATATATCTTTATCTCTATCGAGTAGAAGTTAGTACAAAACTAATTATGAAAGTTTCTCTTATTTTTCGGCATATTTGTTTTATTACTGTTATGCGATTAACTATTATTATGTAGTCGTGTAATGTAAACGAACACTAAATCACAACTAAAAGAGTTTTGAGTTTTTCTTTGTTCAATTTGCACACTGAATATGGGTTGAACTTGGAGCTCTTAATTTTGAACTCTCAAAGTGAACCAGTTTGATGAATTGAACATTAAAAAGCACAACATTCTATTACGGGGGAGCATGCCCCCGAACCCCCCTAAAGGGACAGAGGTCCACTCACCAAAGATCTACCAAAAATCCTATGAGAAACACTAGTATTGCTATGCCAATGCAGCTTATAGCTTGTTTTAGGATTCATCACTGTGTTCAATTGTATTTTACAATTAGTAGTTATTTAATCTGTTAACTCTTACTAACTCCTACTCACTGATTACATGGCATCAGTGGTTTTAAGGAATAGGGGTTGGTATACATATTTAAGGGTGTGAAAAGATTGGTTGTGTTTATGATCATATGTAGTGTCTGGGCCAAAATTCCAGGGCCAGTTTTCTGTCCCAGTCCAGCCCTGCCAAACCTTTTGCCCAGTGGGGTCATTATAGGCAAATACCTCAAACAAGCTGGAATATATTATATACCTCAAACAAGCTGGAATAACCTTCAGTGCCCTCGAGCATTGATGAGCCTTGGATGCCCAATCCCCTGTTGACGGTTTTGGGTAGTCACCTCCTCGGGCCACTGTTGGTAAACTTTCACCACTACTGACTAGAAGCGACACAAGCCTTGGCATTACAGAGATCATTTACCCAGTCGTCTTGCTATAACAATATGGCCATTAAAGTCGCTCAGCTCTCTATTAGTGCGCATTTCTCCTGAACCAATCACGTTAAGAAGAACTAATCTATCCAGACCTTAATATGTGGCATTTTAAAGAGAATTAGAGGTACAAAAAAGCTAGTCATTTGACAAAAAAGAAAAACTTAAGCTAAATGGTGTGGTAAAAAATAAATAGCCATTTTGGGTGTCTGTGTGTCATATGAGCATTAAAAATCTCTATACTATTCACAAATGATTCATAATCAACCCTCTTGTGAATTAATGCAGCCATTTGGATGGAGCATATGGATGAACACAAGTTGAAACTCTGCCCACTCGTTTAGGTCTACAGTCAAGAAATATCTCCTCTTTTCCCCGCATAACCTATTTTTGAGTCTACCTTCTGCATTTTTTTTTCAGCATGTGCAGGAGCATCATCAGAGGTGTGTGGCCATTTACACTTGTGATTATAATGTTATTTGGATTTAGTACCAGTTTAATACCAAGAGATGTCAGTTACTCTTCAGGATATGAATTGACCCCCTCTTGGTTTGAATGTGGGTCAAACCAAATCCTTAATCACAGCCACCATACAAAGCTGTTTGGTGACTAGGGTTGTGCCGATAGACGATAGTATCGTGTATCGACGATAGTCTGACATATCGCCGATGGCAGATGCCTTTGACGATATCAATACGATAATTGGCTCGTTTTACCATAATGTATTAAATTATTATTATTATTAGGCCTATTATTATTATTATAAAGCTAGTATTGTTATTAAATGAATATTAGGAACTACAATCAATTTGCCTTGCCTAAATTTACAACGACATCACCTCATAACAATTGCAACAACACACGCACTAATGAGGACTCCTCTAAGAGAATGTTTTTAAAACAGACTAAAAAACATCCCACATCAAAATTTAATTGCAAGGTGATCCATTCACAAATTATCAAGTGTGCTCGTTTTAACAGACGCAAAATTCAATTTCCTACAGATCCAAGATGAAAACGGCATCGTTGTTCGTCAGTATTTGTTTCCGTAACACATTAACAAAACGTTTAATGACACTAACACTAAAAACAATACAATTACTAAATAGTATTAATAATAATATCACTAAAATAGTATTATAGTTACCGTTATCATCGTCGTCTCTGAGGGAACGCGGCGTTAATGCAGATGCCGAAAGCAGTCCGTTTTTACTTTCACTTTCAGAGATTGAGCGCGTTTACATGCGACGACTTTCTTAACCTGATTATGTTGAATAAACTTGACAATGCATGTGGTCATGTAAACGTTTCCTTTATCAGAGTCAAGTCATAAGTATAAGTATAAACCGATCGACACAGCTGGACGTTTGGCCCTTGCTCTTGTTTCTCCCCGGCATTTAAAACACATTAACCCGCGTACTTCGTGCTTACTGAAGTGCGCAGAGAGCGCACTGGTACGGGCACATATCGCAAACTCCGACTTTTTCTGACCCAAGAAATTATTAAAACATGTTTTCATCTCGTGCAGAAATAGACCCTAGTCAAAATGCTGCATGTAACGGCATGAGGATAGGCTAATGTGTCCGTAAATTTCCCGTTGACAACAAAAGGATTAGGATCTCTTTTTATAACCTGATCCTATTAATAAACACTCCACCTTTGCTAGCAAAATAGAAAAAAGATTCTCGTATATAAAACGAAGTAGGCTAATAAAACAAGCAAATTAATGAGTAGGCTAAATAATCAAGTTAATAATCAAATGTTAGCCCCGCCCCCTCACGATACTATCGTGTATCGCCGATCTCACAGGCTGACGATAGGACGATATGAAAATGGAGCATATCGCCCAACACTATTGGTGACAATGCCTATTTCACACAATATCTTTATTCAAGAACAGAACTAAATTGAACTGAAGTTCAACTGAAGTAGTGTACCTGTCTGTGTGTGGCATGTCACTGTTTAAACCACAGCAAACAAATCAATGTCGAGTTCAATGTCCCCTTAATTCATTAAAGATTATGCAAGAGAAATGCCAAGAGAGCCGCAGCTACAGGGAAGAATAATCTTTAAACACAAACATGGTCAAATACCCACAAACTCAAACAACACTCTCTCATGGGGTTCACACACTCAATACCCTTTCAAACAAACACACATACACACTTGTAGCCTAAGTGAACCAGTCTGCTCTTAAATTGAGATAGCTAAACCTACATATACCACTTTTCGAACTTGGTATGTTTATATTTCAATTGAGATGTCAAAAGATTTAAGAATGTTTAAATAGTAAGAACTGTCCACTCATCTTTAAAAAAAAAAAATCAGTACCATTTAAAAGGTTGGGGTCGGTAAACATTTTAAATGTTTTTGAAAGTCACCAAAGCTACATGTATTTGATTAAAATACATTAAAAACAGATAAATATATTGTGTAATGGTATTGCACTTAAACGTTTTCTAATTTAATATATTTTAAAATGTTATTTAGTCCTGTGATGTCAAAGCTGAATTTTCAGCATCATTACTCCAGTCTTCAGTGTCACATGATCCTTCAAAATGCATTATAATATGCTGATTTGGTACTCAAGAAACACTTCTTATTATTATCAATCTTGAAACAGTCGTGCCGCTTAATATTTTTTTGGGGGAAACCATGGTACATTTTATTTTGAGAAAAGAAAGAGAAAGAAAGTTAAAAGGAATAACATTTACTTGAAATCTAAATCTTTTGTAAGATTATTAGTATTCTCATTTTCGATCAATTGAAAAGTATTAAATATTTTAAATAAAACAATCTGACCCCAACATTTTAAACACTAGTGCGTTTGCGAAAACATTTTCAGAAAATTGGGAAACAATTTACGAGACTATACGAGACTGCCCCATACGCACGTACACATCTTAAAACCTTCGACTACTCAGGTAGTGTCCTGTCCATGATCTCTGTGAAGACAATGGATGTGAAGCAAATTAAATTTCTTTTGTAATTTCATGCTTGAGGCCACAGCCTGCGCCGGCTTTATGCAGCAGTTACTCATTGAGACAAGCAACCTACAATTACAGTGACTTCCCCAAACACACACACACACACACACACACCCACACACGCACACACAATTAGATGTGGTTTGTTCGTGCATAGTGTTTCAGACTGCAGGATAGACATGGAGGTACATGAATGTCTGTGTGAAACGGCTTTAATATGGAAGAGATGGTATAAGCTGACTGGTATAAACTGACTCAGCATTACTGCAAAGGAAAGCATTGACACATGCATGTTTTCAATACAACATGCAATGCATCATTATATCACATGCTCTGTGACATTCACACAGACTCTTGCTCATATGGTTTAGCATTGTGAAAAATTACTGTGGTGGCTTCTAGATTAAAGTCAAAGGTCTTGCATCACAGATTGGTTTTCCAAAAGAAATACAATGGCTCACAAGGCAGCAAAATAATAGTTTTAGGTAAGATATACTTCAGGAATTGGTTCTGCATAAATGCAGTCCTGCATCAAAGCAATGTTGTCATTTTCACAATACATCTGAAAAAACAAAACAAAAACAAAAAACCATATGCCAGAAAGGAAAATCCAATCTCAATTTGTAGAATTCCTATAGCTCAAACAGTAGCACTGCACTAGACAAGTCATACGCTTGATTCAATACATGAACTAAAAATAGATATACACTACCATTTAAATGTTTGGGGCCAGTAAAATGTATACTTGTATGAATCAAGGACACTTTAAATGAATAATAATAAAAAAAGACAGTAAAAACCTTTACATTGAAAAAATGCTGTTCTTTTGAATTTTCTATTCATCAAAGAAGCCTGAAAATATTTATCACGGAAGGCCATTTACAACATTAATAATTTTAAGGCTTGTTTTATATACATTTTCTAATGGAAGTTTCAGCATCATTGCTTGTGTGTATAAGATTTTCACTTAAATGTGTCCTTACTCTCTTGCTAATGTTGATGAATCTGGATTATTCTAAATGAGTGTGTAGTTAATAATTAGCATAATATAAACCCAATAAATGTCAATTTTAGGGCTTGTTACTCTGAAATAAGTAGAATTATTGTATAGTTACTTAGTCATTAACATGAAAATATTCAAACTACTTTACACATTCCATGTTTCTAAGGCTAGAAGTAATATGATATTTGAATACATGAGGTTTGAGTTGGTTCCATGTGGGTTTTACGCATATACAAATATGTTTGTGTAGCGAGACCAACCGCGACCTTGATACTACAGCACTACTAATGTGGAAACGGTTCTTGATTAAATCCATTACCAAGGGATGTCACAGACTGAGAACTGGCCTAGATGCTGTCACATTAGTCTTGGTGGCATTAGCAGAGAAAGAGAGGCATGAAAATGCCACCATGAACAGACCGGGTGCTGTAAATGTCATTAGATCTTTATTGTAGTGCTCGTTCTCGAACACAGAAGATATCACATTAACTGCTGACCATTTGAGTTTTGCAGTGACAGCAGGAGAAGGAATAGGACTGGGTTGTTAATGATGCGTGGATGGTGGGAAGAAATACCGGTGATGCAACTATTCTCTTACTGACCTCTTCATCGTTTGCTGTGAATTTGTTTTAATGACTGAAGTTTGTACCACCCCAAGAAATGTCAGTTTGTTGGTTTCAGTCTCTAATTCAATATTCTTTGCCAAATTAGATAGCAAAAACAGGCATTTCTTGTTGTTACTGGCACAACCTTTTCATGCTGCATTTTATTTATAGCTAAATTAATGCCTCGCTAAGTAAATCAAACGTGCAGTAATTTTGTCGTAGACAACCCACTATGATATAGTTCACATAAAAAAGCTGATTTAATGTGTGATATATTTTAATAAATACTCAATATGCTGTGTAAAAAAATGCATCACATTGTTTTTTTTCACCCCCAACATATGCAACAACCATATGCTGTGTGTAAGTGAATACCATTTACATGTTATGAAAAGGTGTGTAGATGCTGAAGTATGTGGGGTTGGCTGGGGGAAGGTATTAAAACATGTTAAACATCAGTAAACGTTTTAACCAAATGATGAAAGGCAGTGAATAGACTGGAAATAAATGTGACAGGCACAATTGTATCACATATGTATTTGACATGACAGTGAATGCTGTTTTACTGTATGGCCTCAGGACAGCAATGGGACGGCACGGAGAATAAATATTTAAATAGAGGGTTCATCGTATCAATATATATATATATATATATATATATATATATATATATATATATATATCAATGCATAAAAAAGTCTTAGTGGACTCTGAAGTGGCTTGAGGTATTAGCTGGTTCACTCTCCACTGCTATACCCATACTGCTTGAAATTTAGCACTGAACAAGTAACTTTCTTTTTTCCCCTTTTTTGTTGCCAAATGTATACATTTTTAATACATGTAAACCCAAACCACATACATTTCTCCTATTTTTTTTTACTCTACATTTTAACAAATATGATTAGATTAACATCTCACATTGACTTGCATAGTAAGAAGGTTCATCCATATTCGCATAGTGAATTGCAATTGGTTCTTTTTTTCTTGCATATATTTTCATGTCATTGTCTTTGGAAAATTAGGTAAACAAGCTTTATTCTAAATTGTATAATACAATTTAGACATGTGACCCACCTGTTCCTTTATTCAATTTACTTTGCAAGTCTGCATTAACTCAGATATTTCAGATGTATAATACATTTCAAAGGTTTGGGGTAAGTGGGTAAGAGTTTTGTAAAGTCCTCAAATATGCCCACCATGGCCTCATTTAAATAAATGTAGCTTTGGTGAGCATAAGAGACTTCTTTCAAAAAGATTTAAATCACCGTAACGACCCCAAACCTTTAAACAGTAGTGTAAGTGAAAAAATGTGTAGAACAAGTAATAGGGAAGAGTTTGAATCATGAAACTAGACATGCATACAAGAATGAAGTGGTATCTTTATGCAAGTTTGCTAAAACAATGCCTAAAATTGCTATGACCATTGGTTAACTTTTTTTTAAGTGTACTGGTACATTATTCACAATAAGGCCGCATGAAAATCAGTAACTAGGGTAAAGTTTTAAAGCTGGTATCACAGTCTGACTTGTTAAAAATGTAATGGTGTTAAAGATGATAATTCCCCAACTGTCTGGCCATTTCTGCAGTGTTGGAAGCAAACACAGCCAATCTGATTATGCCTGCTTAGATGCCGTGCGTGTGTCTAGGAGTTTGTTTGCATGCTAGAATGACTAAAGACA
>NW_024121099.1:48556171-48677732 GCF_016745375.1 Pimephales promelas
TAAACAATTTAAGCATATGCTTGACAGATTGAAGTTTGAATATTTTAAAGCTCTTTCCAAAATCATCAATATTTATATCCATTTTTTTTTTTTTTTGAAAGCCAGAGTACAACAAAAACACATTTCTGAAGACATGGACAAGCTACCAAAAACAGAGGCTGTCCCCGAACAACATGGGTGTCTGGTCAGCGTAGTTTATTTGACAGGCGAGTACAGAGCCGGCAGAGTGTGAATCACTATTTTACTGATCACCACCTGCTGAGAAACACAAGTGTACAATTACCCTCCACTCACAGCTAATCTGCTGAAATGAATCATGTTATTATGTTTACAGACACGGGTAATTCCATGTTCTAGTCCTTCCTTTCGATTTGCTGAAGCATATATAACATCCCTGGAGAATTCTGAAAGGGCGATTAATTTTCAGTTAATTTCTTTCCATGCCGAAAAGTCTGATTTGCACTTCGTGTAAATACAGGAAATTGCATTTAACAAGCATTCAAAATAAATCTGTCAGTGGTCTACATTTTTACACTGCATTTATTCGAGAGCTATATTTGTTGCTCATTTACTATGATGGTATGAAGTACATACAGTATTTGTTCATTCTAACAGGAATCATGACCCATATATCTGATACACCCCCAAGAGAACTGTACCAGTGGCATTTTAACATCGAGTCACTGTTGAATCAACGACAGGTGCCAGTGTTGGATGACTGTTGGAATTTGTTTAGATTTTGCAAATCTAATCAACAATGAAAATAAAATAGTGACGTCATTCCAACGTCACACGTTTTCTCAACATAGGGGAATGAGCCAACATTGAATCAATATTGATTTTAGTTTTGATTTCACAAATCCAATCAACATTGAAAATTTCAACGCCACTAGTAAGTCCAGCTTTTCAACATTGATCATTTTGTTAAACTGTTTTTACTAAAGTATTGATGTGTTCAACAGTAACACCAAACACCTTGAAATGGATACGTAAACACTAAGTTTTTAAAGTTTTTTTTATATGCGTCTCATAAACACTAAGACACGCACAAACAGCTAAGAAGAAGCCAATTGGTCAATGCAAGACCAATAAAGACATTTCACTGAACATAAGAAACATGGTTTATTACATGGCTGCAAGTGTGCCAACATTTCACTTTTAACACGTGTCGAACTTTAACCTTTAGAAAAAACAGCCCAAACATTGGGCAACATTGAACACGGCTGGTTAAATCTTCCCTTCCTGATACTTCTTTCTGCCACTACTACCCAACCTCTCTGGTGCATTTTTCAAGTATTTGGCCATGTATTCGTCTACTTTTGTTTTACTTGTATCAAATGAGCTCAAACAGCGTCACACACACACTCCCACAACAGCGTTTCGCGGATAGTCTGCCCGTACACATACTGTACACAAAATACGTATTAATATATGGGCCAGAGTCAAGCACACTCAATTTAATTAGTAATTTTCTCGTTATAAAATGTGACTTCAAAAACTTTGCTTACCGTTTGAGCTGTTACCCCCTAATTCAGTCCGAATCATTCCAGGTCAGACGATGATGACACTAGGCGATAGTACGTCTGCGATATTAATGCGATATGGCTAAGCTTGTCAGTGAACGATGGCTCTTGTCAGAAAATGCCGCTCCATCTGAAAGCAGGTGAAGGCGATTTACTACTAATCAAGGAACCGGCTTTACTGATGAGATGCGCATAACAATGTGATGCGATATATCGTCCAACCCTAGACCCACTTTGCGCATGCGCAAGCGTGTGTTAATTGTCTGGATATTTTCCTCAGCAAGTCTGAGCAAATTAATAACAAAAACACTAACAATAATATTACTAATGAAACACCACTCTTTCTTGTCTTTAAAACTTGAGAGCCCTGTCAATGAGACTGGAGTTGCTCTAAAGTACGCCGGGAAATGTAGAAAGTCCTTATATCATGACTTTTAAACATTTAATTCAGAGTTGATCTTTCAACGTTGCATCATTATTCATGTTATCAACAATTTTTCAACAGTTAATTGATCAGCATTGTTTGAATGTTGGAACAATGTTATTTTTCTTCTGATAAATTTTAAAGAAATGTTTGAAAGTCATGTAAAAAATAATACTGATTTTTCCATACAACTGAAATTTCTATGTTAAATAGTGAGTTAACAACACCACTTCAACTATTTGGTGTTCAACGTTATTTTGACGTTGAATTAATGGTTTTTCCTAAACTGACATTATTTCAACAACATTTAAACGTTTAATGTCAGTCAAATGCCAAGTATAGTTCCATCATAAACCAGTCAGAAAGATGCACATCTTCAAAGACGACACCTGTGGTTCATTAAAGATGGTTATATGAGTGCAAATGTCTCCCATAAGCACACCGTTTTGGTATTAATGTTTCTTGGATGATCAGACCATAAGCAGTCAGATGAGACACATTGCCATTTACACCTGGTAATAACACATGTTCCAAATGCATCTCCAGTGACCACTTTTGTGTGGATATGTGACTAAACGCTTTTATATATATTTTTTTATGATAATGCATGTTGCTAAAGTTAAGAATAAAATGGAAAGCTATGTTACACTACCATTTAAACGTAGGGGTCAGTCATTTTTTAAATTTATTATTGAAATGAATAAAAATTAAATGAAAAGATATTAATACTTTTATTCAGCAAGGATGCATTTAAAAGGGTAAAAAGAAACCGTAAAGACTTTAAAATAGAAGGCTGTTCTTTTAAACTTTTAAACTTTTTAATCAACGAATCCTGAAGAAAAAAAATGGTTAAATGTTTTTTTTTTTGCAAAAGCATTAAAGTGACCGTTCACCCCAAAATGAAAATTCTGTCAGTATTTACTCACCCTCATGTTGTTTCAACCCCGTAAGACTTTCGTTCATCTTCGGAAAACAAATTAAGATATTTTTGTATAATTCTGACAGTTGGACTATTTTAACAATGTCTTTAATAACTTTTCTGGGACGGCAAGTTTCAATCCCTTAGAAGCCTATGGAGGAGTGATCCAGCTCTCAGACTTAATCAAAAATATCTTAATTTGTGTTCCGAAGATGAACGAAAGTCTTACAGGGTTGGAACAACATGAGGGTGAGTAATTACTGACAGAATTTTCATTTTGGGGTGAACTAACCCTTTAAGCAGAACAACTGTTTTCAACATTAATATAAATATGTCCTTGACCACCAAAGCAGCATATTAGAATGATTTCTGAAGGATCCTGTGACTGAAGACTGGAGTAATGATGCTGAAAATTAAACTTTGACATCAAAGTAATAAATTACATTTTAAAATATATTATAATCAATAACATCAGGAAAACAGGTTTGCGGATGATGCAGTCAAAATGGAACTGTACTACATCCTGCAACATCTCGACAGACCAGGGGATCCACATTCAGCTCGGCTTCCAACACCATCATCCCAACACTCCCCCTGACCAGACTAACCCAGCTCTTTTCCTATCTCCATCTGTCAATGGATGACCAGCTTTCTGACAGCTAAAAAATTTACGTCCAACACCTGTATAATTATCTGCGGCGCCCCCTAGGGGTGTGTGCTCTCCTCAAGGCTCTTCTTACTGTACACCCACGACTGCACTGCAAAAGACCCATCTGTCAATCGTCTGAAGTTTGTGGATGACACTACATTCATTGGTTTCTAAGACCAGCTTAAAGAGCTGGCCATCTGGGTGCAGTCACAATAACCTGGAGCTGAACACGCTCAAAGCAGTGGAGATGATTATGCACTTTAGGAGAAACCCCCAAGGCCAGCACTCCCCCGACTCACCATAATGAACAGCACTGTGGCAACACTAGAGATTCAGGTTCCTGGGCGCTACCATCACTTATACCTGAAATGGGACATTCACAAAGGCTTCATAGTAAAAAAAGACCCAGTAGAGGATATTTCCTTCAGCTAAGGAAGTTCAACCTGCAGTTATACTCCAGAGTCATAAAGTCTGGCTTCTGCACTTCTTTAACTGTCTGTTTTGGCTCGGCTACCAAATCAGACCTCAGAAGACTACAGCGGATAGTCTGGACTGCTGGGAGAATCAACGGTACACTGCTTCCCGAACTGTAGTTCTCCAAGAATTGAACTTAATGAGAGGGAGTAAAATGGAAAATCACTCTGGATCCCTCACATCAAGGCCATTTTCTCTTTGAACTGTTGCCGTCTGATCGGAGCTACAGAGCAACGAGCACCAGAACAAGCAGGCACAAGAAAAGTTTCTTTCCTCAGGCCATCTTCCTCATGAACATTTGAATGCCCCCACAGGGCAATAAACATGCAATGCAGAACACTGTTTATACCCTTATTCAGCATACCAAATCTCTTGTTCACATTCCCTTGCTTTGTATATGACATACCATACAGATATTGTCCATTGACAATTTTGTATATTTTTATGTATTTATTTATTTTATTTAATATCTTTTATTTTTATTATCTGTCTTGTCACTGTAATTCTGTCTATGCACTGGAAGCTTGTGACACCAAGACAAATTCCTTGTATATCCACAATGTATTATCTTTCTGATTTATTTTACACAAAACAATGTTTTCATATATTTTTATCAAATGAATTCAGCTGAGTATAATTCTAACCAACCTCAATTTTTGAAAAGTCAATCAATAGTTTTCTGACAGGTCAGTAGGTGGTCTTGTTGTGTTGTGTACAGGATTTAGACCGATTGCCATTTACACTCCAAATACAATGTGCAATATGCATTTCTGACTACATTCGATCATTAATGTTGTCATTCTGATCAGTGTTGGTCAGTTAACCTTATAGGTTTAATACTGTTGATTCCATTTGTATGCCATTCAGGTGGGGATTCTTACGAGGTGTTATCACACAGAGGCAGAGAGAGAGAGAGAGAGAGAGAGAGAGTACACAATGTGTGATCATGTATGGGTGGTGTACAGTTGCTGTCCAAGTGTGATGCAAATGTTATAGTAGCTGACAGAAAGGCCTTGACGTGTGAGTGAGTGTGCATACTGAATACAGAGGCCTTGGAGGTTGAATGTGAATGCTACGGTTTAGATGATGAATTTAAAACCTTAGAATGCGTCTATGCAGCCATCAGTTTCATTCTGATAAAAAGAGTCAGAGAAAAAGCGAAGTTCGTGTAAGATTCCACACAGCACTAAAACAGCTGGTAAACATTGGCTTTTTCTAAATGTGTTTGTGTGTTTCGCAACAGAGATAAATTTAACACCTCCATAGAGACACAACAGATGCTGGAACTATATCAATGCTGAACACACAAAGTGCGGTCCTGCGATACCCAACACACACAAACTCGGCGTCTTAACAAATGAACTCGCACAGAAGCTGCATTTTTCATCAAAATTAAACTTTACAGTCCTGTGCTTGCCTTCCTTTTCTCTCTCTCTCTCTCTCCCAAAAAACTTTCTATTCTCTTAACACAAACATACTGTAAAGTCAACATGAAATCAAAATTGATTTTATTTACTTTCTTAATGTTCATTCTTTATGGTGGTATGTAGTGGTGGGCGATATACCGGCAGTCATGATAAACAGAAATGTGAAACAAGCCTTGGGAAGCATTTGACCATGCTTCAATCTGATGCTTTAGGCGCCCTTTAGCGTAAGTTGGTTGACGCCCTAGATCTATTCCATAACAATTTTGGTTTCATTTCGATTAATCATCCAGCACAACAGACTTCTCAGTTGAAGTCTGTGCACATGGGTTCAACATGTCTGGAGCACTAGCTAAAATAGCTCTGAATGTGTTTTTTTGAATGTGACAACTAAGCTTCCATTGTTTGGACAAACAGGTACTCAAACCTTTAAAAAAAATCCTTAGGTCCAGAAACAACCAACTCATTATCACTGCAGTCTAACTCAATCGTTAGCAGTAGACCAGCAGTAGTAATATAACTTCTGAGTACACAGGTTTAGAGTGAGTCATGACAGTTTTTCTAACCTGTTGCCCTTTAACAGACCTGTGAGAAAGTGATACTTTCAGAAAAAAAGAGAGCAAGAGAGAGAGAGAGAGAAAAAAAAAACAATGACTTAAGCGATAAGCCCACTTAAGACCAAGCACTTCAAACGCCATGGCAATGAGAGTCAAAGGTTAATGAAAGGGCACTTTGGCGGAGGGATGAAGACATGACAGAGGAATAAAAAAAAGTGGATTACCCAGCTCTGATATCAAAGAGTCCCTCAGTGAGCTCTCTGGTAAACCTCAGAGTTTGAGTTTGATCAAACTGTCTTAGTTCTCACTGTTTCACAGTTAATGCAGTAAAACTGGGAGAAACAGATTAAAACATACAGATGTCATAGCAATTAGCAATCATCCGCATGATTAAGCTTGCACCTCGGGTGTAATTTGTGTTGTTGTATTTAAGCCACGTCTTGTTTCACCTCTTCACCTCTGCTGTTTCTTTGCTTAATCTTCTGTCATGATCCTCTTGACTCCTGCAGTCTGGTATCCAGATCAGAGAGATGATTCATCATGCCTGCATCACAGGGAACACAGAGCGCTAAAGAGGCACAAGATGAGCTTTATCTTTGAGGACTCTTTTGCAGTTTTAATTAGTTGTCTTTATTACAAATAAAGTGGTCTGTCTAGCAGTTAGCACCGAGTGTTTTATAAAACTTTTTTAGGTCAACAACCCATTTTGCACCTCCATCCTACTCACCTTACAGAATGGAAACCCATTTCTGCTACATCAGAAAAAACAAACATGCTTTGGTAAATATTAATTATGATATAAAAAGTTGTGCTGTCAAAACAATTAATCTCTATTAATCACAGATATTTTGAATGGACATTAAAGCTACAATGATATTCGATTGGGTGTGAATAAAATCACCTCTGATTGGTCAATGACTTCTGTACTGTGGCAAGCATAGACATAATATATACTTTGATGCCCTATTGGCCGCTTGAGGACAACTTTCTCATACTTCTCATAACGAGAGTTGAGAAAAATGCCTGCTTGGGGCTGTACAAATCGCCACACCATTGAAAACAGGTCTCGAGGAATTATCTTTCACCAGCAAGACTGAACATTTGGTTCTGGTTGTATTTGGTCATGATATAAGTAGTAATAGTAACGTTCAGAGGAGAAAGGCTGCAAAATGTATTGTGTCATGAAATGTAGTTTTAACAGTTTTTCAATCTACAATGTAGTTGTTTAAACCTTAAATCTGTGGTTTATTTATAAAGAGAGCACCTATTTAAACATTTTATCTGACATTTTCAGAGTTGGGAGATCCAGGCTTTCACTGGGCGCTCAGCTCAGTGATCTTTGGTCTCACAAAAAGAGACAGGGTCGTGTCATCTTATTTTATATAGCCTATGTAGGAATATTTTAAAATATATAAATTATTTTATATTTACATTTTCTTCAATGTATACGTAAGCCTATATAAAATAAGATGACAGATCTATTTTTGTTAAAGGTCAGTTATAATAATCAATATTATAATGTTCCATATTGTTTTTATATTGTCCAAATTATTCTGCATTTGATATTACATTGTATTTGCCGTTCTTATTATACCACTTGTGATTGTCAATTACAGCTATGCTGTTAAATGATTGTACTTTTCAGTCCTCCCACTGCCCTCGACCTCGTCCTACTTGCCACATAGAACATGTCAAATTAAAAAGATATATTTTAAAGTAGTCTCTGACCCAAACATCCACTATAAATTAAAATGAATAAATAAAGTAGAGATGAGACGTATTTTTAATCCTACATTTTTTTGGATAGGTTAGAACCCTTCACAAATTTTCTATTCTGACCGCCTGCTTAGGTTTGGATGTTAAATTGTCCATCCAGAATTAATGGCCACCACTGCCCTATAACACTCCATTACGCCGAGTGGAAGCAGATGGGCAGAAGAAGGGTACCGTGGGTAGAGTCTCCCTGCTCAATCTCTATTCTTCCCTTCATTGGTTCTACAGATGTGTTATGAGGCGCTTCACTCTCCAAATGAAAATCACTGACACCTTCTGTTGTGGTGCTGTCCAATCAGGAGATCAGATTTCCTTTTTCCTTTTTATGCCATACGCTTTTGAGCTATTTTTCGGGTTGATTTTTCAAGTGTTTCTATAAATCTGAGTTTTAGAAATATACTATGGCCTTTTTATTTAGAGATAATAGGTTTTGTTTTGAATATTCCCATTTGATGAAAGGAACACATGAAGTAAATTAGTAAATTAGCAGAGAATATGGCAAAAATGGCAACATCTCAAACTTTTTTTCTATAGTTAACATGGTACATTTATGTAACATTAATCTTTTTGTCGCACAAAACAAATCTGATTTGCTTAATATCAAATCACATCACAAACTGAAACTTAATTCACAACTTTTAACAGTTAAATTTCCCCATTGACTTTACTTTTGTTTAATGTTCCATCTAGGTTTGATTTCTAAATTGTCCATAAAGAGGGTCTTTTTCCATTATTTCCTGATAAACAGAGACACTTGATGTGCCTCCAATTTCCAATCAGTTTTTAGAAACCAGACAGAATAAAGTAGTTAGAATGTTGAATTGAATAAGATTTAGTTTTAAATTAAATTTAATTAACATTTACATTCACATTACACCTAAAATAATTATTTATTCACAATTGTTGGGGGCATGAAAATATACTCTAGTTGGAATGACCCTATTTGAATTTTTGCCCTTGCACACAGGAAAGCCAATAGAAATATGTGTTATGCAGTTTCTTATCAGTGAAAAACCAACTGAAATCTGTCACAAGAGTCCTTTTTAAGCTCTGTGGATCAGAGCTGTCTCACTCAGCTGCGGATGACACACAGAAGTCAGTCTGAATGTCAAAGTTCTCTCAGCATAATACTTGCGTCCTTGCCTGTAGATAACCACAACAATCCCAATCCACTTTCTTTCGGTCACTCTCTGATCGTATCAGGTGTGGAGCAAACGTCACTTTACAATAGTAGTCCGAGACTGCTGTCCCGGTAGTTAAGAAGAGAAATACATGAGATTAGAGTTTATGGAAGTAAGTCTATCAGGTTAAACTCTGACAGGCAAATTGTGCTGTCCATAAAGTTGTTACAGAGGAGAGCTGCTCTCTGTTTGGGTGGAACTGTTTTAAATACGATTAGTAGATTGTTTAAACAAAGAGAGAGGTGAAGAGAATGAAGGAGGGAGGGAGCGAAAGGACAGCAGACCGGGTGATACAGCACCCTCTTCTCTCGCTCTTTTAATTAACTTCAAGGGTGAAGGTGTGAAATTTAATAAAGGGAAATTAATAGATGCCAAAACTAGTGTGCTGGCACGAATAAATTAATTTCAATCAAAGGAAATGGTCTTGCATCATTGTCCAGAGTATGTGTGTGTGTTGATCAGAGCAGATGGAGGAAGGCCAAATGTATTCCAGTCCATTTTTTGCGAGGTTGGGCCGGTATGGCAGTTTTAATGTCCGTATGAGACTTGACTTGGGTGAAGGGACACTTCACCCATTTGCATTAAGCATTGTATCTTTAGAAACCCAGTCATATTTTTGAATGGTCATGGTTTATTCCCTTGTTATACCCGGAGATGGGAGAAATAAGGATTTATGTGTTTTTCTTCCTACTTATTATGACGTAAAAATCGTCATTTTGCGCCATAATACGGAGGAAGTCACATTTCATTAAAAGTGTAGAGACAAACATTACCTCCTCATTATTCCCGGGTGTGGGACCCATTCACGCCACAGACCAATTACAGATCAGTGGTTGGGACTTGCAGATACTGAAATCAATATCAGCCATCTTGTTTGGATGCTAAGCTAACAAGTGCTGTGGAGATGGGAAGTTATGACAATGACGGAAGAAACTATATATGATATGGAAGAAGAGGATTTTGAAAATCTGCTGCTCAAATCCGATGTTCGTGGCAATCTTTACGAGCCGCAGTATAGTGAAGAGCAGCTGAGGCTGGAGGAACAGGATGCGGCTGCCTGACGCGGTCGAGGAGCCCTGACTGGCTCGAGCTGGGCGGACTGCTGGTGCTTGTCTTGTGCTCTCGCTGTGAACTAACGTTACGAATATTGATAGAGACCGTCTGCTGCAGAGAATGTCAACAATGGCATTTTCTCCTAGAGGAAGTCTCTGAATCAGACGAGCACATGGACGAGCACACGTTTCACCTTGTGAAACTGTAGTATCAACACCAATAACATTAATATGATCATGTATTCTGAAGGTGTATAAAAACCATGTGCGCACAATGTTTTGAGCAAGTGTAGTCACACACAGACATCATGTGGCAAAGAGTTTCAATATTTTTTTTACTATTTAAAACTTGACTCTTCCGTAGTTACATCGTGTACTAAGGCTGACGGAAAATGAAAAGTTGCAATTTTCTAGGCCAATATGGCTATTGGAACTATGGTCTTACTCCTGCGCAATAATCAAGAAACTTTGCTGCCATATGCGCAATGATAATACACAGCTGGGGACTATTTCAGGTGCTGCATTATATTTTAAAATGTATATATAAATAAAATAATAAAATACAATAAATAAAAATACAAAAAATAAAAATAAAATAGTTCATATTGGTATGAATATGTTTAGTTAGTTATTCCTCAACAGTTATGATTCAAACAAGAGAAAATGCATGTGATGTTTGAAAAGTTATTGCAAAAAAATTCTTTTAAAGGGATTTTATAAGAGGTAAATCAGTAAAAACAATGGAGAGAGCCAAAAAAAAAAAAACAAAACAAAAAAAACCCCTCAATCAATCAGTTGAAAGTCAGGAGCCCTGTAAAGAGCTTAATAAGATGTTAAAAACAGCATCCTGGAAAGCTCATTTATGCCTGCTTGGTCCTGGATGTTTTACTGTTATTGATTAGTTTCTCTGCACAACCACAACAAGTAATAACAAATACTGTTGTCGAAGAATGTTCACACATCGCAAACCTACACACACACACACACACATGCTCAAAATCCTCCACAGACTCTTAGACTCTTCTATAGGCAGATCATTCTCCTCCTTTATTCATTAAATGTCCTAGCAGGATCCTCTCATTCATCTCCTCTCTGATGAGAACTCTTGATTGTCCACCCCAGTGGATCTGAGTCCAATAACTGAAGCCCAAAGCTACGGATTAAAATCACTACATTATATAAAATTTAATCATGTGTTGGTAGTTCAAACCTTAGATTCAGATTCCAACCCAAGTTGCCAGAGCCTCTGAAGTGTCTGAATATTGTTGTGACAAAGTAGAAAAGACAGGCTGAACCCATGAACCTCAAATTTTATTTAACACTGTTTGTGTAATTATCTGGAGTGTTTCTTGAGTTTGCTGTGACAATGCTGCCACTAATGAAGAAATATCTGTTATGATGTCGACTGACCTTGCTGTGTGTGTGTGCAGATAAATGTATTGAGCCTTGTAAGAAGGTCATAACAACAGCAGCCACCCCCCCCTTAATAGTTAAAAAAAAAAATATATATAAACACATACTAACTGTCACGGCGTGTTGAAGGCAGAAGAGGAGACAGGGTCCGGATTCAGAAGACGATGACTTTTACTTACAAAAATACAAGGCAAGGATACAGGGAAACACGGGGTAACATCAAACAACATTAAACATTGACCGACAAGGACAGAATGAAACAGAGGGAACTAAATACAGGCAGGAATCAGACATAATGAGGTGAAGACAGGTGAAACAGATGAACAGGACGCTGAACGGGAGGCTGATGAGGGAGTGAGCTCAGGTGTGCAGACGAGAGGATCATGGGAAGTGTAGTGCTGGAGACGCAGACAGGATGGTGCAGACGAAGGACTGTGACACTAACATTCATTAATTACACATTAAATTATTGTTATTTATTTAATTCTATAGCTATTATGTTGTTGTTGTTGTTATTATTATTAAGTTAATTTGATGATACAATAAGGTTCATTAGTTAACAGATAATGTATTAACTAACATGAACTAACGAGGAGCAATACATTTGGTAGTGTATTAGTTCATCTTTGTTAACATTAGCTAATAAGAAAACATCCGTTTTTTTTGTTTGTTCATGTTAGTTAACAGTGCATTAACTAATGTTAACAAATACAACCTTTGTTTTAATAATGTATTAGTAAATGTTGAAATTAATGTTAACTAAGATTAATAAATGCGGTAGAAGTAATGTTCATTCTTTCTAACCTTATTGTAAAGTGTTACCCATTAGTTAATACAAATAATGATTTCAATAAAATCAGTCTTTTCATATTGTTATTTAAATTAGTATTTGTAATCAACTAACATAAGAAAAATAAGAAATGGATATTAATAAAACTCAAAGATAATTGATTATCATATATATATATATGTATATGATAATAAATTATCTTTGAGTTTAATTAATACCCATATTAATTTTATATTAATATTAATAACATATTATATATTCTTCTTCTACAGAAGTGACGTCTTTGTTCCTTGGACGTTTCCGGTTAGTTGTCGAGCTCATTCAAAACAATGGTGGGATGTGCTTGATGTACAGTGGGATTGTGATCATTTATTTAATCCTGCTATAAAATATCAAAATTAAAAGTAGGTCCTTGTTGCTCGGTAGTTGGGTCCTCCTTCTGGTTCGAAATAACCTTTTTTGGAAATAGTCTATATAAACAATAAAACAAATCAAGGTGTATAGAAAGTAAAAGTTAAAAAGTAAAAGACTGAGATATTCAGGAGATATTTTATGCCAGTGACTTCCATGGTTTTGGAGCCTAAAATTGTGGACCGAGAAAACCTGAACCAGAAGACCTCAGTGTACGCTTGAATAAGCTCTGTGAGATATTGCGCTGCAAGATTCCTGAGAGCCTTTGTAGGTCAACCGAATTATTTTAAACTGAATTCTAGATGAGACGAGTAGCCCGTGCAGTTCATAGCAGATATGGTCAGCTAATTTAGCTCGGTTTCCACTAAATGTGTTTAGCTAACAAGGATTTGTGCTTATAAAGTGATCTGCGTACGCCTTGACCGCTCAAAACACCCATGAAATGAAATAACAAGCACATCTGATTCCAAACTAGTTAACAAGATATGTTCCCCAACCTATCAGCCAAGTGTGTGTGTGTTATTGAGGGATGTTCTCTCTCTGCCCACTGTCTGATTGTGCAGATATAGCTGTGCCGTCTCGTTTATAAGCTCCGGATGAGGAGACAGGAAACACGGTCTGGCCAGGCGAGATATTCGCATTACAACTAGTCAAACTCTCTCCGTGAACCAAACTCCCACATGCTGTCTGCTCCGAGTTCAGCAATCACACTTCCACCCTCCAAATCACTCTGAAAACTCTTGTGCACTTCCTTTGGGGAGCAAGACCGGGCGAGTGCATACTGGGATCTCCAGGGAGAGCGCGTGAAAATGGGTTCTTTTTTTTTCTGAGATGAGGAGGATTGAAAACTCACGAGTGGACACAAGGCGTCCTGATATAATCTTACGTTATGGCTGTTTGAAGATGGTTAGAGTGATTGTGTGTGTGTCAGTGTACGTGTGTGCGCGCACACACACACGTGTGCTCTGTAATAGCTTTGACACTTTTTTCGCCCATTTTCGCATCATGTTTGAAACAAGTGAGCAGTAGATGAAGTGTGAAGATGCCACTCTATTTCTCCATTGCTTCAGCCCTCTGCATATGAACTGACGTGTACATGAGACACCCTCCAGAAAGAGCAGAGAGAATCAGAGGCTACAAGGTCAGGTTTCCATGGAGACAGGAGTGCGATGATGATGAGTATCCTCCTCTTCCTCTGCTCAAATGCCAAACCTGTCCGTCCTCATTAACCTCCGAGCTCTTCCGCTCTTGCTCTCTCACTTCCTTAGGCATATAGACACCCCTGTCATGTCAGCGCTAAAATATATGCAGTTGACTTCTGTTGATCTCAGCTACAACATCCTCTGCATATAAACATACGGTTAAGAAATTCACCCACCGTGAATGTGTGATGGCAGATTTGGAGACTGAAGAAAAACAGTTTGGAAGGCTGGCGGAAATCTTATATTGCTGAGTTGCCCCAAACAAGTGCATTACAGGAGATAACTTGTCCCCGGGCTGAGCTGCGTTCTGGATGACCGGTTTAGATTGGGATTTTTATTAGCGGCACAAGCTCCTTTGTGCTTTTAAAACCAAGGCCGCCCGGGATAATTTTAAGTCAGAATAACATGAGGTTTATTTCTGCTCTCTCGGGTGTAGCGTGTTTTTTTTATTTTTTAAAGATTACTGGACTGTTTCAGGTGTTAAGAGCGCTGGGCTCCATCTCTCTGCTTTCCTAGAATTTAAATGGTATTACTATACATTTCTTTTGAGAGCTTGTACTTTGAGTAGTATTGAAACATTTTAACTGAATACTTGTCTTATGGTCACATTTACTGCTTTTCTGATTAATAGCAAAATCCGTTCATTTATGTAGCAATCAATGTGATCTGGAACTTCATGGGAGAGGGAAAGGTTTCCCCACATAGATTTTGAAACAGGCTATAGTTGGTCATGCAAAGTTGTTGCATTGACCAATAGAAAGCTGTTTGCAGTGCTTCATACATCACTATGCATTGACTAATTGACAATGTAATGTAATTTTTTATACAAAATTTCCCAGAATTTGACCACATATTTACACTGCAGAACTTTTGCTACAAGTCTTTGAGCTGTATCTAAGCTCTCCACATTGCAAAAAAAAAAAAAAAAAAAAAAAAAAAAAATTCATGATCTTTCATGAATTCAACTTGGATAATTAATGTGGTTCAGAGAACTTGATATTTTTAGTTTCTGTTGATTAAACCAACTCAAAATTCTCATGGCAAAACTTTAAGGCAACCAGGCAACTATTATGTAGGTTAAACCAACCATATTTGATCTGAAAAGCCATACATATGGAGATGGTTATGTGATGTAATTTGCAAATATGAAAAAGCTTAGAAATTGTGCTCTTTGGTAAACGTGCTTTGAAGTCATAACATAATATTGAGGACATGCAAAATTAAGTGTTTATAAATTGATTAGCTCCTGTATGTAATCATAATTTGTCATAATTTGTATTAGAATCCACTGTACTAGATCTACTGCCAGTGTTCATTTCAGCTGGAAACTTGTTTTTTATGGAGATTTGCAAAAATGTAGGTGGAGTCACGATTTTCCATCAGTCCATGTTGGCATTTGAGGCAAAAAGATTGACAAAAAATATATATTTATATTTCGACTCATAATCACCATTGCATTATCATGAAATTTGGATATAACTGAGCGAATATTTTAATGTTTATGGATTAGTAAACATTTTGCAGACATTTCTCGGAAGGTAAAATGTCTGTATCTTTCATAATGCTGTTGTTTGTTATAGGCTACTCCATATACAGACCCCTGCATTTAAGTTATGTATCTCTCTCTCTCTCTCTCTCTCTCTCTCTCTCTCTCTCTCTCTCTCTCTGATTGAATACCTGCAGTGAGATCATTCTGAGAGGAAGAAAATCAAGACCAACTCATGAAACTGAGAACAAAAGACCATGCTGTTTGAGTATAAGAGGTATAAATCATGCCTGCATGGGGAAAGGGTAAATGGATGGAGGAAGACCCAAACAGAGACAAGGTATGCTACAAATTCGTCAATAATCTGCAATTAAATGTATCAACTCTGTTTTACACCTGCATTACTTTGTTTTTTTGTAAAGGGGGAATGTGTTACAGATATGATGTTGAGACTATGTGCTAATACAGATGCAGGTCCTGGCCTATGTTCTACAGTGTATATTATCCAGCATCCATTGCACCAAATATCCCACATTAGCCTGTATCCAGGGCTCACAAAACACCGTCCTACACTACTCACTGATTAGACTGCTTGTTCTTTGCTGCTGTTTCACACTAATAATAGACTGGTCTTGAAAAATGTATAAGGCTGTCTCTCCTACTTTCTCTATCACACACGTACAAACACACCCTCAGACACACACTCTTGTTGTCTACGCTTCAGTGGGGCATGAAATAAGTGACTAAGCACTGACCTATGCGATTAGGAGAGAGAGAGAGAGAGAGAGAGAGAGAGAGAGAGAGAGAGAGAGAGAGGGGTTGGGGGTATATCCTATTTTTAAAAATGATTGATTTAGATGGGACCATTTTTCTTTCACAGACATGAATTTGCCTCCGGGTCCAACCGCTGCAGGCCACTGCGGTTACAAAGCACACCGTAAAACTCAGGTGAGGGGTTAACGCACTGGCCGAGGGCAAATTGACTAAAATGTGGACAAATCCCTGCGTCTTTTTCACAATATGATTTAAATTGCAAAACATGCAACTAACACTGCTTCATATTTTCATTCTTTTCAGTGCAAATATGCATCTTTTCTATATAATTTATTATAGGTTCTGCCTTATCAACCCGGTCTCATCCCAAGACGTCATATAACTGACGTTTTGGGAAGTCTTTTGACCATACGTCAATATTCGCCTTTTTAGGGCCCCCTTAAACGTCGGTAGATGAGGTTATGGGATCCTAACTCTACCCCATACCTAAACCTAACCCTAAACCTAACCCGTCACCTAACTGACGTTAAAGGTAAAGCGTCAGTTGTATGACGGCCCGGGATCGCCATCTACCGACGTTTAAGGGGGCCCTAAAAAGGCGGATATTGACGTATGGTCAAAAGACGTCCCAAGACGTATGACTTTTTGGGATGAGACTGTGTTAGCCTTATTCACAAGCTTTGTTCTGTTTGCAATTAGGCTTAATGTTTTAGTGACATTACAGTTCCCGTTCGTTGTCATTCCGAGTTCCGTCGGATGATGACGAATGGGGTTTCGCTTAGAAAGCCTATCAGCGTCGATCAATATAAAACAACACAATGACAAAAAAGAATGGCAAAAAAATGGGTCTGCGGAATTTGCATGGCATAACTCCGCCTCATCTTATGGGTATAAAAAGGAGGACGCCGGCAGAATGCAGATATGTTTTCGCTTCGAAGCCAAGTTCATTCTTCGTTCCACAAGCCATCTCTGAATTGTCAGGTTCTTCAGACGAGCGAGATTCTCTGTGTTGGTGTGACGGCAATATCAAAGCCATATGGAGCAGTATCAGACTCACATTTTGACTAGAATAGGAGTATGACGAAGTCAGGCTAACTTCAGTCATCTGTCCCAGAGTGAAGACGACACCAGATGATATCCGTCAAAAAAAAGATTTTATTTACAAAAAAGATACTACACAGAGAAAAGACAGAACACAGGTTACTAGGGCGCAATGGTGGGAGGGCAAGGCCTAAAATAAGCAAAACTAATTTTGGGAGAAGTCCTAACTAACCTAAGAAAGGTTAAACAAAGAGAAATAAACAACATAAACTTCCCTCAGCTCCATACAAAAGGGGCAAAAACAGGCACTCACCCCCAACAGCTTCCCTTACAACAGTATATACTAAAGTACTCTTTAGTTGAAGTGAGGTCAAGATCACTTAACACAGATGATTGCTAAACTCAGTTAGGGACCACTAACTTACAATTTCTGTCTCTGAATGTCAGAAGCAAACACATTTCACAACAGGGTTCATTTTGGAGCAGGAGAGAAGTACGTCTCACTCTGCAAACACTGGACAGCACCCATAGGCTATATTCCATCTCAGACACACTCACAAATGAGTTACAAGTTCTGACGATAAGGAGAGAGAGAGAGAGCAAGCAAACAAAAACACAGGGCATACAACCACGCACACTTTCAGAAATAAAGTAAATCAAAGAAGTTTGGGAGAAAATAATCATAATAACAATAACAAATGAATACGTCCTGGGACGTAACACTTGTATACCTTCAACCTTACAATAACATTATTTACAACATAATTACATACATATTTTATGGATTCTGATATGACACAACTATGAGTTTTATAATGTATGTTGTTTATAGCAAAACTTGTGGCAAATTGTAAATATTGTAAATATTATGACATTGAACAATTAATCTCATTTATCAATACAATACAATCAACCTACAGTATTGATTCTATTAAAACCATGACTTCAGTATTCTATGAATCTAAAAGGGTTTGTAAAAACTTCTCTAAAGATAATTTATGAAATGCTTATGTTTAGATGCTGTTAATGTTTATTTTTAGCATCGTAAACACAAAAATGTACTTTAGATGTGAAATGTGTTCTATTACACACTTTACGTACACATTCCCAATGATTAGACCTATTAGTTAATGTCAATGAATTTATTTGAGCTGTCGTATGCAAACTAAATGTGGAAGTAATTGCCCTGTGGCTGTTTGTATTTTAATTTTAATTTTTCCCTCTGTACAGCACTTTGGTCAACGGAAGTTGTGTTTATCTGTGCTCTATAAATAAATTGAAATTGAAATTGAAATGAGTACTTTTTTGTCAAATACTGTATACTGCTAGTATAGTATGTTAACTGGTTTAATGAAGAACAGTTAACCATTAGGACACGTCTGTTTTAATAGTGATGTGTTTGAAAACCCAGATTATCCCTGGTCTATTCCGGTCACACAACTGCTCCACTGACCCCTTAACAAAGCAAATACATCGTTAACCTGATGGAGAGAGAGCTTTTGAAAAGTCTTTGAAGAAGTCTCATGATGGATTCTTTCTCCATTTTAACATAATAGAGAGTCAAATCAATCTGCAGAAATGTACAGGCAGCTGAAATAAGCTTTTAAAGAGCTTTGTGTGTAATCAGCACAAGAAGGGATTCAAGTCCCCAAACAGAGAAAGAGAGCAGGAGAGAGGGAATAAGAGAGGGGGAATCACAAAACCCTGCTGGATTTTTACCCAGAACAGATGCATTTATGTGGATTCCTGGCTTGGTGTAAAGTGTGTGTAAAAGGAAATATGATTGTGTTGTCACTCTCCCTCTCAAGTGGAGTGAACGTTTCTGTTGTGTTTCCCTGTGGGCACAGTGCATGTGTGTGTTGGGTAGGGTTAGAGCAGTAATTGTGTGTGTACATGTGTGTGTCTAATTGAATTCATTTTTATACAGTATAACCTTTAGTATGGTGGCCCTGGGCAGCACAAAAACACTTGTAAAACAAACAAAATAATTAGCCCTCAACACAGCATTATTATGATACAGCACTACAGCATCAACAGAATTGATATATTTAAATGCTACAAGTAAAGGCAAAAAAAGAAAACAGAAAACAAAGCTGAGCTGGTTTGGTTTCCACAGGGAAAAGTAATTGAGAGCAGTCAATTACTGATTATATTTTGTTTTCCGATGCAATGACATTCAGGTATTTTTAAATGTGACTTAAGTATCCAAAAGTATTCACACATATGAATACAATCTTACCCCTAGAGTCTTCAAAGATCCTGTTTTTGCACTCTTGCTTCCATGGTGCTTCTTGCAAATGTCAGGGGAAAACTTTTAAGCTGCTGTGATTATAGCACAAATAAATTGTGACCGGTTCTGTAATGCAGCTGGTGACAATTTTATGACCCTGGATTCAGTACACTGACCCATAATTCAGAGAATGGCAGTGACTTTTGTCTCAGGCTTATTAAAGAACATATTTCAGTCACATCATAAACAGCACAATCACCTTTACTTGTGGCTTAAGGGGGCAGGGGTGTTGTCCAACAGTTATTCTTGACTGATTGGTTGGACATATGGTATGTAAATCAGCATTGATGATCTCAAATAAAACTGTCCGCCAGTTCATGCAATGGATACGTTGGAATAATAGAAATAATATAACTATCCTGCGAACACACACACAACTTTATACATGCGGCATGAAGTAAATCTCTTTTAAATCAAGCCCAATAATGAATCAATGATACAATATTTTTGTTTAAAAGCAGATGAGGTTAATTGACTGAATAGTGTTCTTACAATCAATACTATGTTGTTTTCCAATCATTTTGTTTCATGAGTAACTGAATGGAGCTCAAGTTTGAGATTCGATGCAGAAAGATGCTGTGCAGTTTCATAAATGTATTCAGTCCATCTTGATATGCCTAGATTTTCATTCAAAATGTATTGACTGGGTCACACACACACACACACACACACACATACTGACGCTAAAACAACTTTATAAGACAAAATTTCCAGAATTATGTTGATATCTGAACGAATCTTTACTTGGAAGGGAATATTTCAGAAAAGAACACTGAAAATTTCAACAGTCAGTGTGTAAACATAAATATTTTACTACAAACATAATTAAAAGATGCATTAAGAATTCAGCAGCTGCGTATCATCAAAATGCTGAATTAAATACTGATTGTGTTTAATTTTTCAAGAGCCTGCTGAGGGACTCTGAAGACTTTGCGTGATGGGGAGTCTGTTTGCTTTCTGGTTCACTCCTAATTTTGCCAAACCTCATTTGTCATGTGACTCGATAGTTCTCCGCTGCTAGTTTTAGATTAGCTCCCTGATTTCAAATACGACATGTGAAAGGAACAGAAAAGTTGTTTGCTCAGAAAGAATGAATGAGTTATGTGAGATCCAGATATCTTTATTAATCTCATGAATTAGTCAGCGTGGCGGTAATTAAACCACCTCAGCTTCTCATTTATAATCATTAACTGTGGAGGAGGCGGGGAGATTTATGTGTATGGATATATGACCGCGACATGTGTATCTGACGGCATGTTTTTTACATTTACTTGTTTGTCTTTTCCTTCATCTTATGAATGACGCCTAATGTAACGCTACGCAAAACATTCAGACTGAATGGGGCGTGAAGTAATACTTGCTGACTGCTGAATCATTATATCCAACTATAGGTTGCGAGTGAACATGTGGTTTGGGGATGGCATGTCTGTCTGTGTATGTTTACATGCGTAAGTTTCCCGTAATATGACAGATTACATCTTGTTGACACTAATGCTCTCTCTGGGACAATCTCATACCTCCCATTTGTTCTTGTTCTCTCTGTCTGTCTCTTAAACTTGTTTGTGTTTACATTTAACTGGTGTACATGGCATGTCTGAATGTCTATGCATCATATGAGGTCTCATTGGTGCTGGGGCACATCTTCCAATTTTTTTTTTATTCATTTGTTAATAGCTTATTTATGACCTTAATGCAGTTTTTTAAAGCTTAGAACAGAAGGATTGATAGATAGCCTAACAATATTGAAAATCTTCCATGCGTTTACTATACCTTAAACTCTGTGTTTTAAATTTTATTATTTTCTAGGCAATATTTAAACTTTGAATTGAATTGAACTTTTAAAGTTACTTGCCTCTTTAATAGGCTATGAATTGCTTGTTGTGTTGCATCCAAAAAATCATGAATCATTTTTGTTGACCTAACTAATTTAATTAAGTTCATTAAACAGTCATGATTTGATCCCTTGTCACCTTGTTCAATATAATAAAAATAATAAAATAAATTAACAAATGACTAAATAAAAATTTCTACTTGACTAACGTCACTCATAATCAGATTTATTAAAAAATCTTGGCTCTTGGCTAGTTCGACTATAAGAGTGTTGTATCAGTTACGTTGAATGCATTTTACCATGTTTAAATCCATTTTGTATACTTCTGCAAATATTCCTAAAAAATCAGCACAGAAAATGCAAAAAAAAAAAAAAAAAAAAAAAAAAAGAGGTCAATAGATTCTATATGAGTCTAGTCATCTGTTATCTTTGCCTGGGGCAACGAGTTAACCAGGACTTCCACTGCCACCCCTTTAAAATAAAATGGTGCATGACATCCTGATCTTCTAGTTTTTGTGAGAACTGAGTTCCTCGATTGTGTGCAAGACATTTTAAAATCTGTGTCTAAGCTAATCTCTGTCATCTTTTGGACAGAAAGAAATTGAAGAGAGTGATTTGAACATTGTTGGCATTTTCACTTCTCCACAAAACATTTCCATTTCATCTCTCTTGCCCTTCCTCCCTCCCTCCCTCCCTCCCTTTTAATCTTTGTTCGGCCTTTCTCTGCAGTGAGAGTTGATATAATGAACACAGTGATGTAGGGACCCGCTTTGTGTTTGTGATTGCATTTTGCTTGTCCTTCTCTGATCATAATGGAGGAGACATTCACACAGGTGTGTGTTTGTATGTGTTTAATTTTCTCCCTGCACTGACAGCTGGATAGCGGAACAGTGGAGATTCCAAACTTGAATAACTCCCGCTCAGGACAGTACGTTTTGTAGAATCACTCGGGTAATAACACCTCAAAGGAGTGAACAGTGAACATTTGTCTGCTTTATTTTTTTCATTCACATACCTTAGAGGAAGAGTTTCAACACAGAGGTGTGCAGGAAAAGGAGAGAAAGAGTGGCTCAGGGACGCTGTAGCTGCGTCCCAAATTTAGAGGCTGCATCCTTCGAAGGTTTGCATTCAAAGGCCAATTGCTTAACAGAGGTGCGGCAAAGGCTGTCCCAATTAGAAGGCTCCTTCAAATGCGGCATTGAAATATTCCTTCATTTCCCGGGCAAAGAAGGATCCAACAGATGGATCCTTCAAGGCCTTGCCTAACCCATAATTTAATATGCGCTGCTGATGGTAACACTTTAGAATACGGTTCCTTCGTTAATGAATAACTACACAAGAACCAATAAGTAACACAATATTAACTTCTAAAGAAATTTTCTAAAAGTATACTAAAGTTCACCAAAAATATAAAACGCTTGAAATGACTTTAGTGTTTGGTTGCACAAATCATGACTAGATCATGTAGTAACACTTGAGTCATTACAAGTTAGTTCCAATGATCTTCACTTTAAGGATCCACATTATTAGTAATTCCCATAGAAATATGAAGTACCCCTTTCATCTGTGCCCTATTACTTACTAATTCGTTAATCAGAGTTTTATTTTAGTTAAGAGTAGTTAATAGAATGTTAATAAACTTTTTTAGTAGTTCTCTGGGAAGCATTGAAAAAATAGTAGCCTAGTTATTTATTTGTTAATAATGAACCACCACTTTCATCTGTGCTCTATTACTGTACTTAATAGTTTGTTAATCAGAGTTTCTTGTCAGTTAATAATAGTTACTATAGATTGTTAAAATTGTGTTACTCATTGGTTCTTGTGTAGTTAATCATTAACAATGGAACCGTATTCTAAAGTGTTACCCTAGCAGGCTCTTGTTCTGTGGAGAAAGCTGAGTAGTAGGGGTTACCATCCTCTTTTTCCCGGATATGTCCGGCCCTCAATGTCCGGGATTCAGCTTTTGCTTTCTGCAGGCACCATTCATTGTTTACATGCACACCTTTTGTTTCAGTCTAACTGAATTCATTCCAATTGGTGAATCTGAGAATCTGAGAAAGAGATATAAGACGGGTGCGTCTCACAGGTGTCGCTCATCAGTAATCACGCCATCGGCCTCGCGCCGTTCTCCCGCGGCCCGCAGTTTCGTCCTGCTTGCCACAGTAAACATAATGAATGGCGACTGTAGAACGCAAATGCCGAATACCGGACATTTTGGGAGATCTCGAAACATATTTTTGGGCAGACTCAACATGGAGACTCACAAGTAGCTTAGACTTGTTGTTTAACTACTGCGCTCTGTTACCGGTAGGCGTGGCCTCCTAGGGCAGCGAAGCAAGTGTATTCTGGGAGTTGTTATCTTTCATCCACATAAATAAAAAATACATTTTCTGGATTTTCTCAGTTTAAAAAGCTCCAAATTAAAAATGAAAAATGAACAAAAAAATCACATTTCTTCTATGTAAATGACCCATTTTAAATACAAAGAGGTGAAGTATCCCTTTAAGAATAAAAATAACATAGGTATGAACAGATTTAGGAAACATGCTAAATTCAAAACAATGTTGCAGCTAGTTACTCTACTCCGAAACGTATGTCCCATGGCAGAATGACGGGCTGCGTTCCAAACCGCATACTCAATGAGTAGGTACTTAATTTCAATAAGTACTTACTCATCGAGCGCTAAAAGAGTAGGTACTTTATAGCCAAATCTCGTTGAGTATGAATGCGAACCGGACATCTGCCATGTTGACGTTATCATGTGACCTACTACGCGTTATCACAAGCGCAACACCTTCATGCAATTAAAAAAAATATGAACGATACGTTTAATTAATCTACCTATAAATATCTTGATATTGATGAAACTTGCTCATTTTGTTGTGGTATTGTTGAAGAAACAGCTGCCTATTTATTTTATGAATACATTTAGGGTTGATTTAAGTTGTTATATTTTAAACCCTACTGACCAACAGTGTTATTCTAACGATACTTTTTTTTTATTAAGAAACCCCAAAATCATCATCTCTTGATTATGTTGTTAATTTCTTTATTTTATACCCAAAAAGTTTCTCCTTTAAGTTTTCCTCTTTTTCTTCATGAATTTACCTCGTTTCATCCCTCAGATATAACAACAACTTTTTTTATGTATTATGAAGAACTATAATGAAGATATTTAGCCTTTTTTATTGTTCTTATTTCCTGTGTATAAATATAATTTTATGTCATATTATGATGTACACAAACCAATGATCTTTATATTTTCTGTTTTGTCACTATGATTGTTACATAAACTATAGTATCTTTCCATGATCTTGCATATTAATAAGTTTAAATTATATGAGCGACAGGTGCTCTAACACTTCATAACATCAGTAACTTGACAGCACAACCTAGAACAGCGCTTGTAATGTCTGCACAAAGGAGACGGGCAGCTGCTTGAAGATCTCTTTTGGAGAAAACTGTTGATTTTATACTCCAAAAATGTAAGTATCACTGCTTAAAAATTAATATTACCTCAGAATGAATTTCATTGTTAGCCCACCCCAAAACTTAAACAAAATAATAATATTAAATGCTGACCAATACTTATATAACTTTTTATATACTAAAAATATAATTTAATAAAACAAGCAAAATGTCATTTGTTTTGTAATATGACAGTAATGCATGAATTCATTTATATTGCTAAATGCAGTGAAACATCTCAATTGTCAGTCAATCGATGAATTAATGCATAAATTAATTACATTTTATATACTGACAACAATAAGAAACATGAATAAATGAGTAAAAGAACAAATAAAAGTAAATAAAAGTAACCATCACAATAAACAAATGCATATACAAGTCAACACATGAAACAGCTTTATTCAAACTACAAGCATGTATTTACAGGCACTGAACCCCAAACCCTACTGCCGACTCAACACAGCGGTTCCCATTCATTGATGACAGCATTCAGCATCATGAGCCTCTCTCCACCGGATAAACACACGCGTGTTCTTCTGTCCCTGTAACATACAGACAAGATTCACATTACGAGCTCAACACTGCATTTACATGTTGAGGTTGATGTGTTAACTCACTTTTAATCCAACTTAAATGTTCCTCAATATATCAACACCAATAAGGGACAAATTAAATATATATCATGTTTAGTTACTTTATATATGTTTTTATTCACAGCACATAATTTGTCTAATGTAAGCAGTGTTGACAACAGTGAATTATCCTACATAATAGCACACACATGTATTTTTCATGTTGGGATGTGCTCACCTGCAATACTTATACAATATTTTCCTTCCTGATGTAAATAGACATTTTAAATAAGCGTTTTTAAGATGTATGGTTATGTAAATACACGTTGGAAACGTAACTTTACGGTTACTGGAGCTCCCCTGTTATCAATACATAATAAAACATGTGTTTACAGCAAAATCACAACTATACTATACTGTCTAACTCCTTTAGACGTTCAACAGTTAAAACGTTTACTCTATAGTAGTTTAACACATACGATTTAAACCGTATTTACTCACATTTGAAAACCCCCGCGTCGCTTATCTCCGCGATGTTGATATTGACGTATCCTCTCGCGTGGCCTCCTGGGATAGATGAGTATAATGAGTAGCCGTGGAAAAGCACTCAAAAATCTGGGCGGAAGCAGTAAGCCATCCGGGAACTTCTCGCCTACTCTTTTTATGAAAACTGATGTTTGGAACGTACTGCTTCCTTCACGTACTGTTTTCGCCTACTATATAGTAGGAAAGTAGGCATATTGGAACGCACTTAAGTCCGAATCTCGCGACAATTGCTACGTCACCCAGGTAATTCTCGCCTACTCTTTTGGATTCATTCATACTTTTTTGCTCGCCTACTCTTTTTCCCATACTAAATAGTAGGGAAGTATGCGGTTTGGAACGCAGCCACTGTTTATTAGGGGTGTGACGAGATCTCGTGGCACAAGATCTCGCGAGACTAAAATATGACAAGATTTCCCGTTGAGTGAAAAGCTGTCTCGCGATATCGCCATGACTGAACGTGAGGGTGAGATTACAATTGAATATTCCACCGCTACACTCACATTCGCCTAAACTTTCGTTTTGCTGTTTATATAAAACAATAAAAAATCATTATAAACTAATGTAAAAGTCTGCTCGGCTCATCTAGCACGAGTTGCTGTTGCAATCAGTGCAGCACGAATCACAATTCACTGATCGCGTGACGATGGCGGAGGATTCGTTGCGCAACACAGACTAAACATCTGATAAATGTCTTATCTTGTAGACTGCACGCTCAGCACCGCTGCTCTCTATACACAAAGTACGCGCGATCACCAATTTAAAAGTAAAACACAAGCTCCCTGATAGGCATTGCACACAAATTGCTTCATAGTCCGTCTCCCAATACCCATCTCTGGACTGTTTATTTGCGGCTATGGTCTCTGTTTGCACTTTATATATTTAGAGAGTGTAATGTCTTAAGGACTACAAGGGAGGCTCTGTTTCTGAACTTATAATCGGAACACAAGAACAACAAACATACAGACAAACACACCAGCCTCATGTCTCTCTACCCGGCCTTTTCCGAACTCACCGCATTAACCCCATAACCTCCGGTGCAAAATAAAACAGCAATTTCAAAACAATTATAAAGAGTCTGTGCGCTAACTTTGATTACAGTTGCACTTGCACTTATTGTTTGCACTTCAGACTTCAAGGAGTTCAGTTAGGAGGTCACACACAGCCTCAATCAGAAGTTCTGAAAGCTCTTAAATGTACAGTAAGGTCTGAAGAGACTCATGTGAAATCAATCAGGAGAAAAGCCAGTCAATAAAAACCTTTTCCAGTGCTTGCATATTGTTTTCTTTCTAATTCATACTCATAAAGCAGACCTAAAATGACATGCATTAGAAGATTATTAGTTAAAACATTGCAAAATGAACCTCCAGTCATGAATTTTGTCATTGAGGATTTCTGAAAAATTGTGCAAAAATCTCGTCTCATTCTCGTGAACCCAATCTTGTGTCTCGTTTCATGAGATAAGCGTCTCGTCACACCACTACTGTTTTTGTTTTGGTATGTGTTTTGGTATTTGACACCCCAGGGGGCCAGTTTTTCATACCTTGCTTAAAACATCCATGATCAAACGAGGCATCCATAATATCATATCATCATCATCATGATCCGGCTAATTAGGTTCTTCGAACACACCTGCCGGTTATGATTAGTATAGCTGGATTGAGTTATATGAGAAAAATTGCGCGTTCATGCGCTGGTTTAAAAGGGGGTATGTATCGATAGTAGAAAAATTGATCAGCAATGCTCCTATTGGTTGCTCACCGTGGCCAAATAAGAGCGCACCTCAAAGGGAACACCTCAAAGTGTGCAAAAGCCAGGAGAGAGGGTTTGCCAAAACTAGCAGACAAATTAAGTTTGTGGTGACCATATTAGATGTTTTTATCAATGATTGCTGTATATATTATATTTTAATAATTTCTAAATAATTGATAACTTTGTTCATTGTAATGTCAGAGTCACCACCCACTACTAGAATATGGGAACACGTAAAAGTGAAGTACTAGAATATTCTACATAATGGTAAATTGTACTACTTATACTAATCTCTTTTAAAAAGGCTTGCATTAAATTAAGTAGGCCTATAAAACTGTCCAGTCATATCAACTGTTAAACCTTGAGTAGTAATGAATTGCCTTCACTTGAAAAAGTCTAAGTGTGATTGTGAAACTAGTAAAAAAAAAAATGTAAAAAAATTAATAAAAAAAAAAAAACATGTTGCCATGAGTTATTGATCACAGCTTCTGGATGCTTCTCATTTCTTGTTTTGTGCATCTTCGTTTCCTTTCCTTGTTTAGTCTTAGCTCCACACCCTTAAGATGTGCGCCTCCTCAAAAAGCATCCTCACTCATCGTTCCTCACCTCCTTACTGTGCAATTAGAGAATTGAGATGCCCTTCAAGACGGCTAAGTTCGATTGGTTTTCGGGTCACAGACTGGGGGGCGGAGAAGCGAGGAAACAAGGAAGCATCAATTTGAATATTGAGAAGCACCCTCTGTGTTGTCACGCTCGTTCTATAGATGAGTGTATTTCCATTACACATGACTGTCATATTTAGACACCTCACATAGCAGGAAGAGAAGATTTAGAATAGGATATTCATATCTCATAAGATCATCTCATCAGATCATGTGTGTGTGTGTGTGTGTTGTTGTACATGCTGTGAACAGATGTATTTAGTCTGAAATAGGGCTTGAAGCATCTTCATAATTGTATGTGTTTGTCCTGACCTTGCCCCTGGTGATGCTTAATGATGATCAGCTGGGAAATACTACATCATCAATATCATGCCTTTCATTCTGATTGAAACTGGAGCTATGTATCATAGGCCTATATAAAATGATCTTTTTGACAGAGGGTCAAGAGCAAGAGGCGAGGTGAAGAATACTGTTAATTTACTAGTCATTTGGTGCTAGACTAGCAAAATGAATAACATAATGAGTACCAAGTACACTACACGATGCCATTTTTGTCCGATTTTAATTTATTAATTCTATTAGAATGTATCTATGACAAGTTAGAATAATTAATTCTAACTTGTGTAACTCTTTTTTGAGTCGGACGATTTTCAGCTTTGTCGTGCGTGTACAGAGGGAAACAAGAGGCGATAAACATCTCCTGATCAGCATTTGGATGGTCAAATGAATTTCTGGCATGTCCGAAATTTTGGCTGGCCCTCGTGAGGATATCGTACAGTTTAAGACTTTAAGTGGAGCTATGAACCAATTGCCCTAAACTCAGGGTTTAGTGTCTTTTCCCTTACTGCGTTTGCACGAAGAAATAAGTTATACCATTTCATCTCCAATGCAGCAAGAAAGAAAACAAAAAGAGGGAGTTCTTGAAGTTCTGTTTGTATCAAACGAGCTGCAATTTAACAAACTGTGTGTGAGTATTATGTGAGTATAAGAGAGCAAAAGTCTGAGTGGACATCCATGACTTGCAGAGTCCCAATTCTTGTCTCAATTCTTGAGCCACTCCTTTTCAACCTGTGTACAGTAAGCTCCCACTGAGCCAAATAATGAGAAAGAACCAAATTGCTTACCACAGCTATGCAGACGATCCGTAAATCTACTTAGCCCTATCGCCTAACGACCAGAGCACCATTGACACCCTGTGCCAATGCATTGATGAAGTAAACAGCTGGATGTGCCAAAATGTTCCTTTTTAATTATAAACATGATTATTTTAATTACTTCTTGTTAAAGCACCTTTAATTACCATTGTGAATGAAATGTATATATAAATTAACTTGGCTGGCCTTACTCATTGTATAATTGACCTAAATGAATTCAAATCTTTTAATGAGAAGTAAGCTAATCTAAGCTAACCTAAGGATCTTTTACTATCCTTGCGTTATTATACGGTAATGCAATTGCGGGGCAATTTAATTGTAAAATCTATTTATTAGTCCTAGGCCTACTATAATAATAATAATAATAATTATTATTATTATTATTATTATTATTATTATTATTATTTTAATACATACATGAAATGCTAAATCCTTTTGCTTTTGACAATATCTCTGGATTCACGATAATACTGGCGCAACCTGTCTGGGGTTTATCGGGGGGATATTTCACACATAGTGTGAGCAGTCAAGTCGCAGCTCAACGACTGGACTGTATAGTGTGAGCACATAAATCTTCAGCTTTGGCTTTATATTGCATGTGATCTACTTATACAATGTGAGTAGGTAACCTTGCTGAAATTGCACTGAAATTGCACAGTTTGCCCACTTTAACACCACCAATTTAACACTACTAATTTATTTCTGTGATGGCAAAGCTGAATTTTCAGCATCATTACTCCAGTCTTCAGTGTCTTATGGTGCTTCAGAAATCATTCTAATATGCTGTTTTGGTGGTCAAACACTTCATATTGTCAATTTTGAAAACAGTTGCTGATTCATTCTTCAGTGAATAGAAAGTTCAAAAGAACTGCATTTATGTCTTTTGTAACATACTGTCACACTTGTCAAGTCAAGTCAAGTCACATTTATTTATATAGCGCTTTTCACAATACAGATTGTATCAAAGCAGCTTCACAGTGATAACATGAAACAACGTGAAACTGTCACATTTGCCATTACGGAAAAGTATTCATTTCTTTTAAAAAATCGTCCCCCAAACTTTTAAAGAGAGATTCTGGAGAATCTTAAAGTTAACATGAAACACAAGTTGTAGTCTTTTCTCCCACTTCTCAAACCAGAAAAAAAAAAAAAAAAGAAAGAAAAAATTTGGGTGAGACTTGGTTTTGTCTTTTAGGAATTGATTGGATGGTTGTGTTTTGCTATTGGTCAGCCTCATGTGAGTGACCGCTTAGCCCTCATGCCATGACAACACATCATCAGAGAAGAGAAGTTGTTGCAAGAGGGAGGGGGAAGCTATTTTGATTAAAAAATATGAAGACACGTTATTATTATTATTTTAATGATGTGCACGGATAAATTGTTTATAATAGATTCTGCAATTTTCCATAAAATTAAGATTTGTCCATTTTCGTTTAATGATGACTTTAAGTTGTGGAGATTTTCTCCACAAATTTTTTTCTGTGTGTGTGCGTTTATTGAAATTAGATAAGATGCAATGGGAGGAATAGATGCATTTAAATAACATTAAATTCATGTTTATGTGTGCATGATGTGTCTTTTTATGTGTATTTGATAGTTTTTAATAAAACTTCATTTTTATTTACATTAACTTTATTTATGCATCTGCCATGTTCTCAAATATAGACCGTTTTACTGAATTAAAAGAGCTTTGAATTTATCAAGCTACATAAACAACAAATTTCTTTCTTTATTTTTTTTTAACAATTTGAGCTTAAAAGTGGTTGTTTGTACAAATTCATAATAAATATCTCTCAGTAAATGAAAATATGTATACGACCAGTGCAGCATACATTTTCCTCAACATATGTATTGTCCTGATTTTTTTCTTGTCCTATGATTTTTTTGATGATCAATTTCTTTAATTTCTAATGACATTTGGCTGACATTACATATAATGATATTATAAAACATTTTAATACATAACAATTATATTCATGTACAGTATATAAAATAATTTCTAAAACAAAAATAGGTACACATTCTCAATGATACACTCTAAAAAATGCTGGGTTGCTTTAACCCAACTTTGGGTCAAATATGGACTAACCCAGCCGTTGGGTTAAATTTTTACATTACATTTTTAACCCAACATTTCGGGTTTGTCCATATTTGACCCAAAATTGGGTTAAAACAACCCAGCATTTTTTAGAGTGTATATTTAAGGCTGTCATTGTAGATTATTAGTAATCCAGTGTATGCAGGGTTCCCACTGTCCTCTTATTATTCCTCCTCACTTTACGGCTTTAACAGCTTTAACTTTTTATCCCTATGCTAGAAGCTCAACAAACTTTGCATGCATGAAGGGTATGTGGCTAATTGCATTTAATGTCATTCCAGTGTGGATGGGATGTATGGTTGCCTAGCAACTGACAGAAAGTCAGGCCTTGCCCCATTTGAGCTATAGAGACTAAAATTTTCACATGAGAGTTTCTCAACTCATGGAGAACAAATTTGCCTCAAGGACCCATAAGTTACACTGTGAACATTTTTTTCAGTATAAGCTTTGCAAATCTTGAATAGATTTTGTGAGTTTTTATGGGTGTAGAAATTAAAGTGTAAGACCATCAATTAAACTCCATAATATTCTGGGATCTGGGTTCAATACATGTTAAACTCAATCGACAGGCCTTGTGGCGTATAGAAAAAAAGCAGGATTTAAGGTTACAATGAGGCACTTAGAAGAAAGTGGATAGAGGTTTGAAAAAAGTTAAAATGTTAAGCATATTTTATAAAAGCACTAGCTACATTAATTCTTCTGTTCCGTACAATTGAGCTATGAAGCTGATCTTGACAGTTTTTTGGTTGTTTATAGGGGTTTAGACATTGTGTTATCACGTTATGTTTCTGTTTTTAGTTGACAGGTTTGCAAACATTATATTGAAACATACTACTTTAAAGTAGAAGAACAATATTAAAGAGCTCCTATCATAGCATTTGAAATGTTCCTATTTTTGTTTTGGGAGTTCCCAAAAACAGTTTAATGTGCATGTAAGGATAAAAAAACACTTTATTTCTCTTATAATATGCATTTATTTTTACCTGATTTGCTCAACGACTTCCAAATGATTCGTTCGACGATTCATTTTCCCAAACACCTACTTTTGAGTGACACGAATCTGCGGCGATTGTTCAAATGACCCAGTCAGTTGTTATTGGTAAACCGTAGGCAGAGATTGTCGGCAACGGAACACCCATAACCAGGATTATAGCTTATCAAGTGTTGAAAATTGTATACAGTGTATGAACAAACATGTCAGAAAAAGTACACTTTCCACACGGTCCCTTACTCGCTTCTGCGAGTCAAGAGCGAGCTTTCACGGCGAAACTCACATAGCGGCGGCTTTTGAGGGGCAGTGCTTATTATATAGAGTGAAAATATGGAAAAATAAGCTTGTAAAACATTGTTAGCCTTGCCTTTTTAGCAGCAATGGGGTTTAAATAACTTTTGGCTAAGTCGTTTAGGAGGTAATTGCCATTTTTCAGTGAATATCTGGGGAATATCAAAAACAAAACTAACTTTACCCCACACAACACACACAACAAAATAGCCTAACTATATTGCGCATGCTACAGAGAACATAACAGCAAACATTATTAATAATACTTACAGATTGTGATTCGGAGGAGGACAAACCTGATCCATATATACCAGCCCATTCTCACCCCCAAGGCATCACTTAACTGACGCCTTGGGAAGCATTTGGACATACTTCAATATCTGACGCTTTAGGCGCCCTTTAGCGTCAGTTAGATGACGCCCTAGGATCGCGTGTACCCTACCCCCACCCCACACCTAAACCTAACCGCGTCCTCTAACAGACGCTTTCCTTTAGCGTCAGTTAGATGACGCCGTAGGATCGCGTCATGTAAGTGACGCTAAAGGGCGCCTAAAACGTCAAATATTGAAGCATGGTCAAAGGTGACGCCTTGGGGTGAGAATGCGTTGTATATACTGGATACTGAGCCCTCCTTCAGGAACAACCGGCTTGTGAATCCACATTTGAATTCATGTTTTTGAATGATTCGTCATTAAAATGATGAGAAACTGAACTAACCATTGATTCTTCACATGCTCGTCCCTGGACAATGAAAACAAGTGTCTTTGCAATGTAGAATACAGCGTCTTCTCGACATGATGCTATTCAGCTCAAGTATTTGAATCATAGATTTGAATGTGTTCTACACTTCAAGTTTACACTTCCGTCTTCGCGCGCAGTAACTGGGCGCGGTCAATATGCCAATGTTTCATATCCACGTCACTACGAAACAGCTAATGACTCTTTTCAAAAACAATTCATTTACTCTCATAGTCGACTCTCACTTTTGAAAGACAATAACTTTATATATGGTGCACTTTCAGATATAAATCTTTGCAGGATGTTTTCATGAGCAAGACACCTAACCCCAGCTGCTCCCGACGAGCTGGATGGCGCCTTGCATGGCTGACACCGCCGTCGGTGTGTGAATGAGTGTGTGAATGGGTGAATGTGAGGCAAAATGTAAAGCGCTTTGGTGGCCATTAGGTCTATATGAAGGCGCTATATAAATGCAGTCCATTTACCATCCGCACACAAAGTAGGGCCTGTCATTGTCTATGCAGCACCTCTTGTCTTTCAAATGAGAGTAAGTGAGGGAAACAGTCCTTAATTGCAGAAATGGAGACAGAAAGGAGACACCCATGAGGATACTGAGCACACAAGAGTGACACTATGATAGATAGCTCTCTCGCTTTCTTCTCTGTCTGCCAGTCTCTTTCTTTGTTTGTTTCTTGTGACCTGTTGACTATTACCAGTGCATTCTAAACTCATTATAATAATCATGTGTTGAACTTTGGCTGGTCAGTGAGGATACATTGTGACCTGGATCTGTCTCTTTGACCCAAGGTCTGTGTTGCTCTGTGGGAATTGGATGTTTTGGACAGTTACATGCAGCTTGCGAGAGGCTATTTCAGTGTGATTGATATGACCATGGTGCTCGACAGATGTTACTGGAGCGCTGTGGGAGGATTAGAGGATTAAGGAAACGTCCAGAGAGCATTACTGGAGTGTTAAAAGAACGCTCTACTAATGCAGGTTTCTTGTTAGGGTGTTAGCAGAGGTGGGAGAATATTGTGCAGAAACTGTTTTTGGGGGATGTTTTTTCCTATTGAGGGTGTCATTTGGGGAACATTGTGGCATTGTTGGAACTCAAAAGAGTATTTTCTAGTATTTTGAATCTTTTTGAGGCATTTTGATGTTATACATAAAATGAGACCTGAGATGTCCCATGAATGGTTCTCAGGAGAATTGACTGTTTAATGCTACTGAACTCAGCTAAGACAGAAATAAACAAGATGATTACATTGCCAGAGACTATTTTCTTCTTATTTACTATGATGTCGGGCAGTGTTTACTTAACAGACCCCTGTGTGCATTTCATATGCATTTATTATTTGGACACAGAGAACATAAGATATACAGTACAGCTTTTGGAACAGGGCTGTTGCAACAACGATGGCAAGCTGGATTTTGACCTGGCACTTTTTAAACAACTGTGGCAATTTCCCAGCACATTTTTTTTTTTTTTTTTTTACATTTAAGCACAGACAGGCAATTCAGGCAAGTCAACCCGATCTCACGACCAAGTCGAACGAATTCGACGAATGATTAAAAAGTGGCTAATTCGTAACAATTCATACGACCTCACTCGTACAAATTAATACGATTTTGCTAAATCGTACATATTTTACGAATTGGCCAATTCGTATGAATTCGTACGAATGACCTACCCCTTACCCCGCCCCTAAACCTAACCATCACTTGGGTTTAGACAAATCGTACGAATTAGTACGAGTGAGGTCGTACGAAATAGTACGAATTAGACACTTTTTAATTATGTGACGAATTCGTACGAATTGGTCGTGAGATAGTGTTGGGCAAGTCTAATTTTGTGGTAAAAAAATGCCTTTGTTTTAAAAAAGTATTCTAAATTCATGAAACTGAAAACTGAAACCACACATTCACAAAAATCACTTACTCTTCTTGGCCTTATAAACACGTTAAGATGAAATCTTAGCCCAAATATTTTTTGATGGTCTGGATGGAAGTGTAACATTTTTGTGTCTACATTTTTGTGTATGGATCCATTTTCTTGGAAAAATTCCAGAAATGTTATACATAGATGTTTCATCTGGGAGTAGTAGAGTGCATGCCAAATACTGCATGTTAATCTGATTAAAAAATGTATGATTTGTATGCAACATCACTAATGACAGTCTTATTGTTAAATTAACGTGGTTTGAAGGACAAAGATGCGGCCGGTGACTAGTTAATTTCTACAACAATGCATCGTACTACAGTTAAGCAGTGATTTACTTCATCATACAGGAAATGCATCCCAAGCTGGAAGTGGTGGTGTAATGGTGTGGTTTTCTTGGCACACTTTAGGCCCTAGTACCAATTGAGAATCGTTTAAATGCCACAGCCTACCTGAGTATTGTTTCTGACCATGTCCTTCCCTTTATGAACACAGTGTATACAGCTTGTGATGGATAACGTGACATGTCAAAAATCTTATATTATCTCAAATTAGTTTCTTGACTGACAATACTCAAATGGCCTCCACAGTCCAAAGCGACTTACTGAAGAATAACAAAGCATACATCAAAGAGCCAACAACCATTGTAGTGAACATTGCTCGGTGTATTACACAACTAGATTAGGAAACCATCTAGAGGAGAGGAGAAATTCTTCTTTTTTATACACACAAGTGGATTTGCTTAAGAGTGTGAGGTCATTAAATGCTTGCCAAAGAGGTACATCTTCAGATGCTTCTTAAAAGATGTGATATTCTCAGCAGTTCTGGTGGAGGTTGGCAGCTCATTCCACCAGAGAGGAACAGAGAAAGGTTTTGGAGAGTGACTTTTTGCCTTGTTGTGAAGGAACAAAAAGACGTCACTCATTCAGTGACCTGAGCTGGCAGGACGGAAGCATACATTTGTAGTAGTGGGTTGAGGTAGGGGGAGTTGTTCCAGTGGTTGTCCTGAAAGCCAGCGTTAGAACTTTAAACTTGATTTTAGCCACAGCTGGGATCCAGTGGAGTGAGATCAGGAGTGGCGTCCTCGGGAAAAGATGATTGCAGCACATCTAACTTCCAGAAAGTTGCCTATTTGACCTGGTGGATGGTATATGGCCCCAATATGAAGTTGGTGGCTGGATTAGTGGCAGTGATTGCATGATGTTCAAAGTAATTACAGGGAGAAAAGATAGGAGGGAATTTCCAGTTGCTGGAAATTAGTAGACCTGTTCCCCTACTCCGGCCAGTTGGAGGAGGTTTTTAGGAGAAAGTGAAGACAGTGGAGTGGGCTGAAGAATTAGCGGTGTTGCCTGTTATGATCCATGTTTCAGTCAAAAAGTTGACTTACTGGCAAAGGCTGGAATGAAGTAAGCTTTGTTGACAGTCCAACAGGAAGGCTAACAGTGTGAAGAGGACACGTGGCCAAGGAACATAAAAAGCCTTGGTGCACATAGTAAGAGAAATACAGGAGAAATGATGGCAGTGGTAACAAAACGATAAGGATATACTTAAAGAAGCATGTTGTGTCTTTTCAGTGTCCTTATTCGGTGGAGTTACTTAGTCGCAGGTCTTCTCACAAGGAGGGTTGGACACAAGGGCTGCCGCTTACGCTTCATTATTTGAAACTGATGTACTTCGTCTAGTTGCTTTACAGCTGAGTCCACTTACTTCATTATCAGCTCAAAGCATCCAAAGTGTAAACTGAAAATTTTACTGGATAGCTCCAAAATTAGTAACAATTAACATATCTTACCTTAGGCTTAGTAGTCTTTGAAGTGCAGTTTCTGCTCCTTACTAGCTTACTATAGCTTATGAAATAATGTATAAAATACTTCAAATAAATTAAACAAAAATATATATTGAACACCATTGAAGTTGTACTGTATTCTCCAAATGTTTAAATAGAGGGATGTGGTCATGCATGGGAAACTGTGAGACTGAATCCATCAAATTAGTTTGATGGTTTTGACAAGTGGAGGAGTGAGAGAGGAAGGAAGGAAAGGGGAGAGTGTGTGCTGTAGTTTTTTTCCCAATAAAAATCAGACCCGAGTTCAAGAACAGGTTGTTTTACCTTATTAGAGACTTTGGGCTGCTTGAATGGCAAGGTGAGATCCTACCTTCTCTAATCTTATGGATCAGCTAATGTAGACACTGTTAACTCAATTATTAGCTGCAGACTTTTAGACAGGCTATTTAAACATAGAGAGAAAGAGATGTCATGTTAAGATAAGCCGAGATCCACAGTAGAGATGCACGAATGGGCTATTATTTCATCTGCAACCGCATCACAAAATTCATCATCCATCCGCCTTATCCATCCGCACCAATGGTTTTGACCAATTTTCAAAACCGCAAATCCCCGCCATCCGCTGATTGGGCAATACAAGGCACTGCTGATGACAGTCGCGAGACTAGAAAGCTCTCAGAATATCAGCAGTGAACTCCGTCCCCGATCGGCAGGGACAAAAATAAATTAAACGCACTTCGGCAAACCTGGCCTTATCTGGAAGGCGACTGTACAATATTTTCAATGTAGCCTAATAGAAAATGCATTTTTGCACGTATTTCAACATGCTACTAATGAGAATGTGAATGTGAATGTGACCTCACGCGCGTTGCATTGTGGGAAGGCTTCACCATCTTGGTAGGATACGCTATCTGTTGTCATGGTTACTTCGGCAGTGAGACCAAGAGTAATAGCGACAGAGAGAGAGAGCAGCTTGATATTTGTTTGCATTTTTGTGATAAGAAATTGGGGAAGTGGTGGGGAAGTGGTGTCCCAATTCTCATTTTGATTAAGGGCTAGGGCCAAGGCGTAGGGCTACATAGCCCTTGAAACGAAGTTTGCGGAGGACCACACTTGAAATTGAGGGGTAACAAAAGTGCCGGCATCAAGTTTTTTATTATGGCTGAACGTCGAACTGTTAAGCAGTCGCACAAATGTAAGTATTATGACACTCGAGTTTTATGATACTTTTAAGAAAATGTTGTTCAAGCGGTTTTAATTGTAATATTTTTTTTTAATCGGTAGTAAACTAGTCGCTAGCAGCTATGCACTATTTATCGAGCTGAGCTATCTAATAATCCTTGATATGACACTTCATATTGATTTATTAACTTTGCGCCGCTGTTAAATACAATGAAATATATGTACCATTTGATCCGTAAGCAGTCGTATGCATCTGAGAAACAATTTTCTTTGGATGGCACCCAAGCGTGCAAAGAGAGAGCCCAGGCAATTAATAACACAATGAGACGACAGCATCTTCGTTTGTTTACCGGTATGTCAACGCTTGTCGCCTCTGTTGATGCCTGTTGACAGCTATAGCGGCAAGGGAAGATGACGCAAACGGTAATCGAGTGGTGTCTCATTTCTTAGAGGAATGTTCTCACCCCTACCCCCTTTCATTCGGTATCGAGGGGCAAGGGGAAGATGCAGACAAAGGGGTAGGGGAAGGGGTAAGTCAGAGAAATGAAATTGGCCCTTAGTATCTCCTGATATAGAACCCCTTTAATTTATCTTTCCTCTCCACATCTTTCAAAGAAACTACAGCATATGCCTAAAATGTAAACAAATACAGAGCTGCGCTGTCTCTCTTTCGCTATTTCTGGAATGTTTAGTCGCGCCTCTGTGAAGTTCTGCCTGGCAACCGATAGCATCTCCTACCGTCATGGCCGACCGGCTCAGAACCTGCCCAAATCGATACGTGACTCCTCACTCTCCATTGTAGGGGCGCCATTTGTAAAGCAGCTCACGCTGAAAATAACAACATTTTGTCACATTTAGCTTGAAACAATGTTTAAAAAACTGGTTAAAAAATTTGACAGTCTTTTCAGCGCATTTACAACAATATTTGTCAACTTCAATATATAAAGCTATATCAAGAGATATATTAAATAGTTAAATCCAAATATTAAATGTTACACCTAAATGTTAAATCTAAATGTAAATGTTGAATCAAAATTTTTCGAGTGAAACTTGAATTTGTGTAGGCCTGTAAGTTAAATATTTTTTGCCTTTTTTAAACTAATTAGCCTACTACTAATAAATGCCTATTTCACTTTATTTTTTAGCAAATAGATAGAATTGGATAGTGGATTCACATTTGTAATTATCGAATTGGTAATCGGAAACAACAACAATCTGCGACACAGATTTTGAAGAACTAATAAAGAACCTTTATTGATATCTCTATCAGACAATGCCTATAATCTATGCCAAAAGAAACAACAGTGAAAAATGATTCAAATGATTCGCCAGCGTTGCCATCTCTGATAATAACAAGCAGTCTCTGCATAGACTCGACTATCTGCCTGATGAAGATTTGACTGTTTCAAAGTGTGCTCGATTTTTTTTGGATTTAGGTATAGTCAGATAACAATATTTAACAATGTATACATATTTCATTTTATTGGTCCAACCGCCCGCCACCAGCCCAAATTTAATTAAAATATTTTTTTCGCCACGTCTGTCACGGTTGGTAAATCCTATGTCTTCTTCAGGTCTCGTGTTTCTGTTGTTTTGTGTGTGTGTGTGTGATTATTAGAGGGGCGTGGCCGCTCATCAGAGCTCACTCATTCATCACTCACCACCAGCTGCAGTCTATCACCCCGGTCTATTTAATCTCACCCATTTCTCATCTCCATTGTCAGATCGTTGTTTGTGATGTCCGGTGTCAGATCCCCTGCGTTCCAGTATCCTTCATTGTTCCCGTCTGTGTTCCCGTGGATGTTCTGGATTGTCTGTCGTTCGTCACCCCGCTTCACCTGCACTCATCCATCTGACCATCGAGTCCCTGCGTCACTACCCTGCTGGTCTGCGACCGTGGAAGGAGTTACTGTAGTCCCAGGACTGTGAATGGAGATTCATTCTGCTTGTCTTTGGACAGTGTACTGAGTGTTAAATAAACATTTTTACTTGCTATTGCTTCCTAAGTCTTTACGTAACAGAACGATCTGACCCACTATGGAAGCAGCGAGTGGCAATTCCGAGACGCTGGAGGAATTCGTCAATAACAGCAGACGGAGGATGGAGAATCAGGAGAGGAACATCAACGAGACTGCTCGTGCGGTGCAGGCGTTAGTGACGCAGGTGTCCGGGCTCACCCAGCAAGTACAACAGCTACGTACTCCCGCTGCGCCAGTTCCACCGCCGATTCCCCAAATTCCACCAGCAGACCCCTCCCAGTCGGAACCACGTTTACCTACTCCAGAGACATACTCAGGTGAGCCGAACTTTTGTCGAGCGTTTCTTACCAGATGCTCCATGCACTTCTCTCTCCAGCCCAGAACTTTTCAAGAGGAAAGAACCAAAGTGGCATATGTGCTGACACTGCTGACTGGGAGAGCGGCGCTATGGGGAACGGCGGTGTGGGAGAACAAGGAGAACTGCTGTAACTCGTTCCAAGAGCTCTCCGACGAAATGAAACGGGTCTTCGACCGTGCCTTGGGAGGCAGAGAAGCGGCCAGATTGCTGGCCGAGTTGCGCCAAGGACATCGTTCGGTGTCAGATTACTCGATCGAGTTTCGGACCCTGGCGGCGGAGAGCAAATGGAACGAGGAGGCGCAGTGGGATATGTTCCTGCATGGGTTGGCTGACCGCGTCCAGAAAGAGATCTACGCGATGGACTTACCTACCAAGCTCAACGATTTGATCGCATTGGCACTGAGAGTGGACGCCAGATTGTCGCGAGTGGAGCGGAGAGGATACAACGGCCGCTCCTCGGCGGAATCCGAGGGCTCTCGTGCCGGAGGTGGGGACGCGGTCAGTCACATCCACGATCCCGAGCCCATGCAGGTAGGTCGAGCCCGGCTTTCCCGGGAGGAGAGGGAGAGGCGGAGATCCCAGGGCCTCTGCCTGTACTGCGGAGGAGCGGGACACTTTGCCTACAACTGCCCGTTAAAAGGCCCAGCCCGGTAGTAAGTATGAGGCTACTATCGGGTGGGATCTCCGCCGAGAAGACCTCATCGACATCAACTCTCCTTCCGGTTAGACTCCGATGGTCCAACCACCTTCACGATTGTCATGCACTTTTGGACTCGGGAGCCGAAGGTAACTTCATGGACCACAATTTCGCACGCAATCACCAAGTTCCCCTCAAACCACTCACCCATCAGATCGCCGTTCACGCCCTCAATGGTCTAAAACTCCCCACTATATCCCTGGTTACGGAAGACATTATTCTCACCACTTCAGGCAATCACTCAGAGACCATTTCATTTTACATCCTGGACACTCCGCTAGCCCCATCGTCCTTGGTCACCCATGGCTCACCCGTCACAATCCCAAGATAGACTGGCAACTCAACGCAATATCAGAATGGAGCAGTTTTTGTCATAAGTCCTGTCTTGTCTCTGCCTGTCCGTCTGTTTCTGTTCATATGTTACAGGAGAAGACGGTGGATTTATCAAACGTGCCCACGGAGTATCGGGATCTGAAGGAGGTGTTCAGTAAGTCTCGGGCTGATTCTCTCCCTCCGCATCGTCCCTATGACTGTGCCATAGAGTTATTGCCAGGTACGTCTCCGCCTAAGGGCAAACTATATTCACTCTCGATTCCGGAGAGAGAGGTCATGGAGAAATACATTTCTGATTCTCTAGCAACGGGGTTCATCCGCCCTTCCTCTTCTCCAGCGGGGGCGGGGTTCTTTTTTGTGGGGAAGAAGGATGGATCGTTGAGACCTTGTATTGATTACCGGGGGCTGAACAACATCACGGTAAAGAATACTTATCCTTTGCCGTTGATGTCTTCAGCCTTCGAGAGGTTGCAAGGAGCATCTATCTTCACGAAATTGGATTTAAGAAATGCTTATCATTTGGTCCGCATTAGGGAGGGGGATGAATGGAAGACCGCATTTAACACCCCTAGGGGGCACTTTGAATATTTGGTCATGCCTTTCGGCTTGTCCAATAGCCCAGCGGTCTTCCAGGCACTTGTCAATGACGTGTTGCGAGACATGGTCGATCAGTTCATATATGTCTACCTGGATGACATATTGATTTTTTCTTCGTCTCTCCAGGAACATGTGCAACACGTGCGACGAGTGCTTCAGAGGTTGCTGGAGAATGGGCTTTTTGTCAAGGCGGAGAAATGCGTGTTTCATGCACAGTCTGTTCCTTTCCTAGGTCACATCATCTCGGTTGAGGGAGTGCGCATGGATCCTGACAAGGTGAAGGCTGTGGTGGATTGGCCAAGTCCAGATTCCCGTAAGGCCCTACTGAGGTTTCTGGGGTTCGCCAATTTTTACCGACGTTTTATTCGCAATTTCAGCCGACTGGCCGCGCCTCTGACCGCCTTGACCTCCCCCAGAACGACGTTCAGGTGGTCAGACGCAGCAGAAGCTGCGTTTGCCAAACTGAAGGGTTGTTTTGTTTCAGCCCCCATCCTGATAACCCCTGATCCATCACGTCAGTTCATGGTGGAGGTCGATGCGTCAGAGGTGGGGGTAGGTGCAGTGTTATCCCAGCGCTCTCCTTCAGACGACAAGATGCACCCTTGCGCGTTTTTCTCCCATCGTTTATCCCCTGCCGAAAGCAATTATGACATTGGCAACAGAGAGTTGTTGGCGGTCAAGTTAGCATTGGAGGAGTGGCGCCACTGGTTAGAAGGGTCGGGGGTACCTTTTATCGTCTGGACCGATCACAAGAATTTGGAATACATTCGTACGGCTAAAAGACTCAATTCCAGGCAGGCTCGGTGGGCTCTTTTTTTCGGACGTTTTGACTTTACTATCTCGTACCGCCCGGGTTCCAAAAACATCAAACCCGATTCTTTATCGCGCATTTTTGACCGTTCCGATCGCCCGTCCACTCCCGAGTGCATTTTACCTGAGAATCTATTCATCTCTACACTCACATGGGAGGTCGAATCGAAGGTCAAGAAGGCCTTAGAAGGGGTAACGCCTCCGACTCGTTGCCCACCGAACCGTTTGTTTGTACCGGAGAGTTTACGGTCCAGCGTTATTCAGTGGGGTCATTGTTCCAATGTGGCTTGTCATCCGGGAGTAAATCGCACTATGTTTTTAGTCAAGCAACGATTCTGGTGGCCTCTCATGGCTCGTGATGTTCGCAGTTTTGTATTGGCTTGCTCAGTTTGTGCCACGGGTAAGACTTCCAATCGACCTCCGGACGGGTTACTCCAACCGCTGCCGGTGCCTTCGAGACCCTGGTCCCATATCGCACTAGATTTTATCACCGCCCTCCCACCCTCCCAGGGTCACACGGTAGTTTTGACCGTGGTGGACCGGTTCTCGAAGGCGGCCCATTTCATTCCCTTGCCCAAATTACCCTCAGCCAAGGAGACAGCGGTGACTGTCATTGACCACGTCTTTCGGATTCATGGCCTCCCGACGGACGTGGTCTCTGACAGGGGACCCCAATTTATATCCAAATTTTGGAAAGAGTTTTGTAAACTTCTGGGGGCGACGGTTAGTCTGTCCTCTGGGTTCCATCCTCAGAGCAATGGTCAAACTGAGCGGGCCAACCAGGATTTGGAGCGAACACTGCGATGCTTGGTGTCCAAGAATCCTTCCTCTTGGAGTCAGCGACTTTCTATGGTGGAGTACGCCCACAATACGTTGCCAGTGTCAGCCACGGGCCTCTCACCATTTGAATGTAGTATAGGTTACCAGCCACCTATTTTTCCCAGTCTGGAATCCGAAGTCGCGGTCCCCTCCGCCCACGCCTTTGTCCAGAGGTGTCACCGCACTTGGACTAGAGCCCGTGAGACTCTACTCCAAGCGGGGGTGCGCACCAAGGCCAAAGCCGATCGCCACCGGCGGAAGCCTCCCGTATACGTCGTCGGTTCTAAAGTGTGGCTTTCTACTAAGGATATTCCTCTCCGCTCCGTTTCTAATAAACTCGCACCTAAATTCATTGGCCCGTTTGCTGTCACCAAAATCATTAGTCCGGTGACAGTCCGTCTGAATCTTTCTCCAGCGTACAGGAGAATCCATCCCGTCTTTCATGTTTCTAAAATTAAGCCCGTCTTTTATGCTCGCATTAATCCGCCAGTCCCGGTTCCCCCCCCGCCGCGTCTCGTAGATGGGGAACCCACATATTCGGTTAATCGTATTCTGGACTCGAGACGGAGGGGACGCGGAGTACAGTACTTGGTGGACTGGGAAGGTTACGGTCCGGAGGAGAGAAGTTGGGTCCCAGCTAGAGACATCCTGGATCACTCCCTTATTGATGATTACAATCGACAGGTAAGGGAGTCTGGGAACGCCAGGAGGCGTTCCTAGGGAAGGGGGTACTGTCACGGTTGGTAAATCCTATGTCTTCTTCAGGTCTCGTGTTTCTGTTGTTTTGTGTGTGTGTGTGTGATTATTAGAGGGGCGTGGCCGCTCATCAGAGCTCACTCATTCATCACTCACCACCAGCTGCAGTCTATCACCCCGGTCTATTTAATCTCACCCATTTCTCATCTCCATTGTCAGATCGTTGTTTGTGATGTCCGGTGTCAGATCCCCTGCGTTCCAGTATCCTTCATTGTTCCCGTCTGTGTTCCCGTGGATGTTCTGGATTGTCTGTCGTTCGTCACCCCGCTTCACCTGCACTCATCCATCTGACCATCGAGTCCCTGCGTCACTACCCTGCTGGTCTGCGACCGTGGAAGGAGTTACTGTAGTCCCAGGACTGTGAACGGAGATTCATTCTGCTTGTCTTTGGACAGTGTACTGAGTGTTAAATAAACATTTTTACTTGCTATTGCTTCCTAAGTCTTTACGTAACAACGTCATCAGCCCGATCCGCGGAGTCCGTGGCTGTAACCGCACACTCCGCATCTCTAATCCACAGTTTTACTTCTATTTATTGATTTTCCATTGTATTAGATTAATTGCAGGGAAAGCCCTGCTGGAGCGTACTGGGATTAAGTATTTTGCTCAGGGGCACAATGGTGATGGAGCAAGATAGGGATTTCAGCTCTCCAGTTCATGGATCACAGTAACTTTTAGTTCAAACCAGTGCAAGAAGTCAAATTAGTCATTGACTTTTAGCCACCTTTTTCCCAGAAAAAATGATGAAGATGAAGAATTTAAATTCTAATACTGTTATTGTTATCATTATTAATTGAAGTATTCATACAATGAATAATGAATAATTACATTCATTACAGACTAATATTAATGTACATTTCATGAAAAGAAAAACCCAAATATATCCTAATATATAATGTTTTAAAATGGTGTTTCTGTGTCTAAAAAGTTGTCAATTCATTTCTGTGAAAAATTAGTTAATGAGAGGTCATCACTATTATTTTTCCATACAGTAGCTCTGGTCCAAAAATCCATGGTCTCATTTGGTTTCAGAGCAGTGTTGTGAATTTTCTAGTCCTCTCAAGCCCATGTTCAAACAGAATGAATGTCTTTAGGAGCCCAGCAGTGAGAGCCGTCCTGTGAAGCAGGAGCAGGAGGAGACACGGTTGAAATTAAACAGCAGGCTGGATTCAGCTTGTTCATCTGGCCTGACTGCCAACGTGGCGATTTATCCAGAACCAAATTCTCAGTGCGTCATATAAACTGCTCCCTCATTCATGATAATGTGTGTGTGTGTGTGTGTTTTCTATATGGAGAAAGAGAGTGGAAAAGCGAATGAGCGGCACACAATTTGATGTTTATTACCTGGCCGAGGTGGGGTATATAGTTTCCTGATGGAAGAAGCATTTTCTGTGGATGGAATTGACATTCTTCTCTCCTCAATGGGGGGGTGTGTGACCTCCCCCTGCGCTGGCAGACGGCCAGCCGACCCACTGCAAGGTGAATTTCATTTGTCAGAAGTGTTTACCAACATTTGACCAAAGTTATTACAGCCCTGTCATCACAGAGAGGCAACAGAGTAATGAAAAGTACACAAATATAACAACCGAGGAGAGAGGGATAGAGAAAGAAATGGTAAATGAGACCTTTTTTTTTTTACTTTATTCATTTAGGACCAATTTGATACACAATCCTTTAGCAGTCACCAGTTTACAACCCTTATTTTAAGGCTCATCTCCCCTCTGACCTCCATAACTCCGCGACCTCATCAAGGCTGTCATTTTGCAGCATGTTACATCATTCTGCTCCACCCACATCCACTGGCAGCTGTGGTGTCAAGGTTTCAATGTGATACTATGTGTGAGTCGTGATGTTACTCACAGATCGCATTTTAACTAGGAACTTGTAGCTGCATGTGATACATTTTCACTGGTGATGCCACATTTTTAACCATTTTTCAGAGTTTAAAGGGGGTCATGACAGATTTTTTTATTAATTATTATTTTAATATGTTCCTTCATTTTCACTTACAATGTTAATGTTTTACACACACAAAATTACACCAATATATGGAAAACAGCCATACAATGCATTATGAAATTGCACTGTGCCTCATTTACGAAATAATGCAAAATGAGCTGCTGTCATATTCTCCGAACAAACATATGTCCTCTGACACAATACAGGACGGCGTTAAAAAAAAAACCCATGAAAAACTCAAAGCATTGTTTATTTACAGTAATTTCTTTCTATGCTCTGTTGTATTTATTTGTGTTATTGCCTCTAATTTGGTTATCTTTAGAAAATATTCTTAGCATTATAAGCCCTGTATAGTCTGTTTAAGCCCAGTATAAGCCTAGATTGTGATGTACTAAGCAGCCTCAAATAAAAAGTTAACAGCTTTATATTTGTAATTTATTTTTTATATTTATTTATCCACATGAATGTATTTTTTGTGTTGTTTCCTGATTTGCTCTAAATTTTACACATTGCACATGAGCACAGAATCCTGAAAGACTTTCTTGACTCTTGTCATGTCCTAAACTCTCATCAGATGTAAAATCTGATCTCATGTAAAAATAAAATAAATAAAAAAAATAAAATCTTTTTTTTTTTTTGTTATGTCCTAATTGGAGTACAGGATGTGTAATTTTCAGTAATAACAGTATATATTTCGATATTTATATAATTCCATCCTAATAATAATGATTTCAGCCGTCTTGTATGAAATAAGGTTTAATATGTTGCCCCTCAGTCCATTCCAGAATTCATTCAATCCATAAAATCTGAGCTGAGCTACAAACTTGTTCTAAAATGGTTCCTCTACACATCCAGGGAAAAACAAGAGGTTTATGAGGAAAGATAAAGGGTTATTGGATAGGGGAGGTATTTAATTGTTTCACCTTCTAGTGAATCAATCACTTTGAAATGCAGACTGGGGGTTATTTATTTATGTGTTCATTATTTTTAAATAATTCATGTTTGTACAGCTGTAGAAACAAAAAGACGCTCTGCAACAGGAGAAGAATAAGCAATTAACACTATTCACCAGACCGAAATCCAGCAAGTTATTCGTTTTTGAATCCATAAAAACACACACTTTTGTCTCTCCCAAAATCAGTCAGGTTTCTATGTACAAAACAATTGAACAGAGAGTAATGGAAGGTAGGAAAGTGAGGGAGATAACTAGAGTATATATATATATTTTTTCCCTCTGTATAAGGTGTTAACAGGCAAATTTAGGATGTGTCAAACATGAGGTGATAACAAGGCATGGGGGAAAGAGGAGAGAGGGAAAAAGAAAAATAGACAAGTGGAGGAGGGCTGTAATTTGGCCGTTGGCCTTCATTAAGGCTGATGTGGCAGAGACAGCTGGAGAGAAAAGCACCATCTGGAATTGAGTGAGCGAGAGCGCACAATCACCTATCTTTGCACCAGACTTTGAGATATAATAGACATCTGAGTTAGAATAACATCATCAGAAGAGGTTATTTGTGTGATTGGAAACCTAAATATTTTCCATGAAACCAGTTGACCATCAATGTGTAATGTACAATGTCCCTGGGAGCACATTTCTGGATATTTATGACATCAATAAGCGTCACCATGCCATCTTAAAGCGAAAGCATTAAAGAATATTATGGGTTTAAAACAGCAGCATTTGTGGCATAATGTTGATTACCACAAAAAATTATTTCGACTTTTGTTTTCTTCAAAAAAGGAAAGAAAGCCAAAATCGAGGTTATTTTGGACCACTTAAAACTGAATAGGGCCTTTTTTTTTTTTTTTTACAGGATTTAAAAGCATAAATTGTGAAGCTTATAATTTAATTAAATTTCTTACATTCTACTGGGTTATTTGAGATGTAGAGATGTCTTGCCTTGTTAAAAGGTTAAAGGGATAGTTCAACCCCAAATGAAAATTCTGTCAGTAATTACTCACCCTCATCTTCAGAACACAAATTTAGGTATTTTTGATTAAATCTGAGAGCTGGATCATTGGCTTCTAAGGGATTGAAACTTACCATCCCATTAGTTATCAAGACGTTGTTAAAATAGTCCAAGTGGCTCAATCTTAAGTTTATCAAACGACAAGAATAATTTCTGTGCGCTACAAACAAACAAAAATAACGACTGAAGCGCCAGCACCCTCAGATCACTTGGACGTGGATGTGGTTACAAGAGGTAAAAACTGTATAAATACTGTTCTTTTTCTCATACAAACCGCTCGTTTCGTGTCTTAGGCCATCAATGTGTTCTTACATTTACGAGTCATTAAATCATGTTTAATTTGGACTTCTCTGTGCATGCTCTTTGAGGTGGTGACCATAGACCTGCATCATATGACTGATGGACAAGAACGGTTTGACCTGAAAATATCAAAATTGAAACTACTGTGGAAACAAAGACACATCTTGGATGCCCTTGAGGTAAGCTAAAAGATACAAAAAAATAATTTCAAAGTGAACTATCCCTTTAATTTGTGTTCCGAAGATGAACGAAAGTCTTACGAAGTTGGAACAACATGGTTATCATGTTGATGAACTTTTGATAGAATTTTACACAGAAAAGGTTACTAAGTGATTTTTTCAACCTTAAATCATGTTAACACTCTTATTATTTATATTTTGTTGCTGTATAATTAAAATAGTGAGTATTTCATGAAGTCTGTACCCCATTTACTTCCAGTGTTTTTGTTATCAATGAGAGATGAGAGAAAATTATTGTTTGGTGTCTGTTATTTTATGTGCTGTCTATTGAGCTTGACATGCATGGAATATCCCTTTAAGCCTTTAGTGAAATTATCAGGTAGGACATTTTTTCATCTTCATAATATTTTAAACGAGAGCAATGATTTTTTTGCGCCTCAAGTGATGATTGTTGAGAAAAAAAGAGCTCTAGGCCTCCAACTTACATGCTGGACATGCTATTAAAACACCATTAACAGACGTGACCTGCGGATCAGTGTCAAAGGTCAAGACACCCGCAGCCTTATGTAAAGAATGATGGTTAGTGGATAGATCTTCTCAGTATGGAGGGAATTGTGCAGGTCAAGTGCTATAAATCCAGGCATCACGATCTCAGTGTGTCTTCCTTTAAGGACTTGCCTCATCTTAAAGATTGTTCCTTCAGCTCCGCACCTCCTGTGACATACTGCCCTACCCAGTGCCACTGACTTTGACAAATATCACATCTGCTCAAAGACAGAAAAGACACGGTCTAGACGAGTGATCCATACACATGCTGACTGTGTCTCTCTCTCGCCCTGCTTCCCTTCATGTCCATTACAGAGCGGTTGTGTTCATTTGTAATCCTGACATCACTGATGCCGCATCACCCTTCATGTTCAACCCCTCTCTCTTCTGCTCCAAGGCTAAAATCTTTATGAATATAAAGTTGTTTACAAACCAACACTGTGAGGAAAGAGCGGGCTCTCATTTACAATCCCTGGCAGAAAGAATCTATTTCGGGCTGGGTTTGTATGTCAGTGGCCTGAAGGAGATGCGTGATGGGTGTATTTGAATGATTTGTATGTCGGTGTGGTTAAGTCTGCGATACATCGAGCATTTTTGAGCATGTGTGTGTGCTGACGGAGCCCATGCATCTGGGCTGAGGGAGTAAAGTCTGTCTGCACTAAATCAGTTTTGTCACTTGAGTTATGGACTCAGAGAGCGAACGCTGATACCTTAAAGGGACAATGCACCAAAAGTGAAAATTGTCACCACTTACATTATTAAACCTGCATGACAAGCTTTAAAATGACGAAAAGCACCATTCAAGTACCATTAGAGTGTGTCGTATGACTTGTACACGATATTCTGTTTTTTAGAGGTTATACAATAGTTTTGTGAGAAACAATTTTATTTAAGTCATTATTCACTTGTCACTTGAGCTGTAAAAGGGACAGTTCACCCAAAAAATGACAATTTGGTTATCGTATACTCACCCTTATGTTGTGCCAAACTTGTGTAAAATCGAAAGATATCTTGAAGAAAGTTTATAACCAAACAGACTTCCTTTGTATAGATGAAAAAAATTCTCAAAAGATCTTTATTTGTGTTTCATAGCTGAAAAAAAAAAAAGTTTAGTAGCACATGAATCTGAGGAAATGATGACAGAATGTTTCTTCCCTTTAACTGCTGTGATCATTGAGCCAACTCAGGAAACATATCAGTTCATTTGTGAACGAATTATTCAGATTGGTTTTGTGAACTGAATCAAATAATTAATTAAAAATAGAGTGAAAAATTATTCCACTATTTTTCAGGTATTTCGTAAACAAGCTTAACAACAATTCAGTCAGGACCACTATCTCAAATACGATTGGCAATTAGCATACAGTTTAGATTGGCGGTATGTTTATGTTCTGGGCAGGAACTCCCTACGCATCCAAGCAGCCTAGCATGGATAAGAGCAGGGAGAGCAGCGATAATCCCCCTTAGGGTAATAGAACAGAACCAACATGAATGTATTGCAGATGTCATTAATTCAAGATTTAAAAAAAAAAACAACATAATTCAAGAATTTATTCTGAATTTATTCTTCAAGGGGAATCAGTATACCAAATGCTGACTGTGCGAGAGGAGGAGCTGGGGATGGATATGCAATAGCTGCTGATAATACTCAAGGAGCTATACAGTGATAGACGTCATATTCCTATAGGTATCAGTGGATCAGCTGAGAGTCGGGGTGGTGATGGCACTGTGGATAAGACACATGCCTTTGGTGTGAGAGACCCAGGTTCGAATCCACTGTGAGACACCAATGTGTCCTTGAGCAAGACACTTAACCCCTAGTTGCTCCATGCGTCCTCTGACATAATATGTGTGCGACCTCTCACATATATAGCAATTGTAAGTCACTTTGGATAAAAGCGTCAGCTAAATGAATAAATTTACATGTAAAATAATGCGAGCTTGACTAACGTGACCTGCCAGAACTGACGCTACACTCAATTAAAAAATTTAGTCTGTTGCTTAGACAAAGCTATAATATGGCTTCAGAAGTATTGTAGGTATTGTGCATGAGTCATGTGGACTTCTATGATCCTTTTATTGTGCTGGTTTGACATTTTAGAGTTTGACAGGTTTTTTGAGATTCGGAAAACAATTTTTTGAGATTCATTTTTTGTTCAATTGAAGAAAGAAAGTCAAAGGTTTTTTTTTTTTCAACAACATGAGGGTATATGGAAGCCAATTTCTTCTTTAGTGTAGTTTAAAATAAGAAAAAAAGTCACATGAGTTCTCTTATGAGAGGCTCTCTCGTATTGTGTAATATCTTATGCTAGGGGAAAAATCAATTTTCATTATTTTCATTACAATTTTTCATTCAACTCTCATTATGGCATTTAAATGCCATAAATGAAAGAATTTTCTTGTTTGCGTGAACTATCCCTTTAACAGATGGTGAGCGGTGTCTCTATACTGCACGTACTAGAGTATTTGTGAAATCAGTGTTATTTTATATTTATTATTCAGTGAAATATTTGTGTGTGTGTGTGTGTGTGTGTGAGAGAGAGAGAGAGAGAGAGAGAGAGAGAGAGAGAGAGAGAGAGAGAGAGGATGTTTCTCTATCCAAGGTCTCACATTGTTCACTGTCACAGTCACTCATTCCTGCTGTCCCAATATCCACTTCACTCTGTTATTGACTAAAACTCGCGCACAAACATTGTTCAAACCCGTCCTTCACCGCAGAAACCTTCACAGAATCAAGCTGTAGCTCAGAGCAAATGAGACCTGGACCATGTGGCTCTCTGGACTCACGATTTGTATTCTCCACATGATATTGTGTGTATATGAATACCGTATCTCCCATTTACAAGATAACCCCCGCGTATTAAAAGAACAGTATGTGAATAAATGCACAGCGTGTACGTAAACGTGTCTGTGTGTGTGAGGGGAGAGCGAGGTAATTTGTTACAGGCGAATTGGAGCTTTACCCAGCTTGCTGAGAATATTTTAGCATGCTGCTTTGCTGCATGCTGTTTTGCTGCCTCTAAATGCAAACTGCTTCACTTCAGCCCAAAATAAAAATGAATATAAAGACATTGAAGGCAACTGTTATATTTTCATTTCTGTGTAAAATCAGTGTGTCAGTAGCAGTGTTGCCACAGTTACTTTGAAAAAGTAACTTAGTTACTTTACAGATTACTTGATTTTAAAAGTAACTTAGTTACTTTACAAGTTACTTTATTAGTTACAACAGCTGCTGAAAACACCCCTTTTTAACCTTTTTAATGTATCTCCTGACATTAAGTTAACTTAATTAAATTAAAATTAATTCCTGAAAAAATAAATGTTTTTATACAAAATAAAATAAAGACAGTCTTTCTTGGCTTCACTTAACATATGTTTTTATAAAAAAATAAAAATAATGACAGTCTTCACTTAAAAACAAAAGAAAGTCTTTCTTGACCTGACTCGCGATCAGTAGTGAATGCGCCAGAGAGAAATGCACATTTCATAAGCAGAGAATAGTCTATTTTCTTTCTTTTTGAATTGTTCTGTTTAAAAGTACAAATTTCGAGCTTTCTATATATTTCTCAGGTGTTTGAGGCAAGTTTGAGGCCTGCCTTATACACTGTGTTTCGGTTCATTTATGAGACGAGCTCCAGTCGGGTCCTTATTTATTAAATCCAGTCAATTGGTTGATGAAACATTGATTAAAATTAAGATACAGTTAATACAAAATGAAATTCACCATAATGAAAGGCTTTGTGCTTTAAAAGATTTAAAGCAGTCTTTCAGTGCCGCTTTCAGAGCAGTCGTGTCCATAACGGGGAACTGTCACGTATCATTGTTTTTCCCTCATACATGCGTACACGAAAAATAAGACAAAATGAATATTTTATTTTCTCTGGAAAGCCAACCCTTCTTTCCGGTGGGTAGTATTACTTTTATAATTTTGCCACCTAAAAGTTAATTTTTTTGTGTCACATCTGTAATGGATGTGTTTTTCCCTTAAATATAAAACGCATGTGTAGACTTATATTTTTCTACTGGCTAAAGGGGATATAGATAAGACGTTTCAATATACTGGTATTAAATGCATTTTTGGAGAATTCACATTTTTTCACACGTTTTTTTACACACGTTACATTTCATGTACTCTCCCTTTTGAGTGTCATGGCAAAGCATGCTGGGAAATAGAAATCCCAGCCCCATTTCAGTTAAATTGAAGTTTGTAAACGAGTTCATAAAACTAAAAACAATAAAACAATTCAGATTGTTTGAAATGTGTCAGTTTTGTGAACTAAATAAAAGTTCTAAATACTCATAAGTTAATTTGATTGAACTAATTTGTTTAATTTAATTTTACCCTACTCAAACCAATTCCTTATTTTAGCATTAGGGTTTACAGGAAAACATATATATATATATATATATATATATATATATATATATATATAAATAATTATATAAGTTATGTTAAAAATCTTGTTTAGTTAAAATTTTTTATTAAAAAAGTTTTAATTTAAAATAGGTTTTATAGCTAATATATCTTTGCTTTTATTTTACATTTCTGTTTATTGCAGCACTGTATTTGTCATGTGTTACCCTGACGACATGTATGTGTGTGTGTGGACTTTTTACTGAAAAATTTTAATAAAAATAGTAATATGTGAAAACTTATTGGTTATCTAACGTAACCTCAGTTCTCTCCAGAAGAGGGAACGAGTATTGCGTAAGCTAGCTTATGCTATGGGAAAGATTAATCTTTTCTGAGATATTGAAGCCAAAAAATGATCCTTAATTTTGTATCCATTGTCAACGCATTGCAGCAGCTGCCAGAGTGGGCTATCTAGCGAGCCCGGGGAGCCCTTATAAGTGGGTATAATATGTGGCTGGAAGAAGTGCGGGCCAGTACATGTACATAAGCATTTAGGGGAATGACGTGGGGCTACAAGGAGCATCGAGTGGCGCGTTTCCCTGATTCTCTATATTACCTGTGGTAACAGCGCGACAGGTGGGAAGGCGTAAAGAACCTCCGAACCTCGCTTATATACACATGAGCCAAGCCCATTCTGGCGGACTATGATGCCATGAGGGTGTGAGCGCCTCTCATTGCATGTGACTTCACACAGGTTCACCGATAGGCTAATGTAGTTGCCACATAGTAGACACATATAACAAACGCAACTCACACACTAAATCCCCACAATCTGATCAAACTCTGAGCTATCCAAGTTTAGTCGAGCTTCACTCATATTTTTTTAAGAATTATATTTTCACACACAGTTCACAAACAAAAGAGTCAGAACTAGAAGCTACTCACCTGTCCAGAAGAAACAGTGTTACCTCGGTGTCTGAAATCGCTGATACAGCCTTTAACAGAAATGAAATAAAGTGCTGTGAACTATTGTGAGAGAACAGGGTCACACAGCGGCTGAGTGCACATTGCATCACGTAGCCCTTGCTGCATCATTTTCTGCTTGGTCTGGTCATTGTCCTCATGGAGTGTCCTGTTTTGCAGCCAACATGTGTGCCTTAGGACAAGAGCTCACGGGCGTGTGATCCGCAGGAGAGAGTGGACATAGTTCCCCATTCCTAAAAAAAATAAGCTCCTCAGCAGTCTGACATCTGATGCTGTGTGTATCCGAGCCTGCTAAAGTGTCCCCACTTTAGGGAATGTTTAAATCGCAGCTTTGTTGCCCGGGGCAACTCCCAGCAATAATTGCCCAATGATGAAGACTGAATGGGAATACACTGAACTCCCTCCACTGAGACAATCTAAAAATGCTGAGGAAGTGTTTAGCCAGAAGCTGTTTTGCTGTTTGTTTTGCTGAAGGTAAAAATGTGTGGTTGAATGCCCTGTCTGTAAGGAATGCAATATTTTGTGAAAAACGACTGGATAAAGCTAGTGAACATTTCAGTTTTTTTTATTTTTTTTTTTATTTTTTTTTAATGTGCCAGTGATTGTTTTTTTCTCTATTCCAATTCAGAGTAAAATGTACTAAAGTTCAGACTCAGCCACGCAGCACAAACAGCATGCAATGTGAAGTGAACTTAAGGGCTTTTCACATTACACTTAACCCTAGGTTAACATCCTTTCCCAGAGGAACATTTTAGCACTCAGAGGTTGCTCTTTTATAGCTTGAGAGATTTGATGGAGTTCTCTATAATGTTTCACTGAAGTCATTTTAAAATAAAACAGATGCAAATGGAAGAAGGCGGTTAGCACCAAGTTTTACCCTCGGTTATGATGAAATGCTGCTCTGGAAACTGATGCTGAAAAGGAATGACAGATATGTTAACTGGAGTGTTTGAAAAAAGAAGTGTTAGCTGGATGTTTGTGTTTTACAAGAGCTTAGGTATGTTTTACCCCAAAAAATTTAAAACAAAAAGAAATATTTTGAAAACTTCTGTTTTTTTTGCATGAAGCATGACAGATTGCTTAAACTACACTAACATAGTAGTGTAGTTTAGGGGCCAAAAAAATGTATTATGCTCACCAAGGCTGCATTTATTCGATCAAAAAGACTGGATTTATTTGAAATGCAAAGCTTTTGTTACAATGTAAAAATATCTTTACTGTATTTTTTTTATTAATTGCATCTTAAAAAAATTAAGATTAATTGCAGCTGAATAAAATGGTTAATCTATTTAAACCAACAACAACACTGCAACAGCAACTTACTCACCCCAAACTGTTTTAGGACCAGAGTAACAGTAACAAGCTGTTATTAAAACTTAGGTTGCTTTCTTATTGCATGCTGCACATGTCCAATCAATATTACCAGTATTACCACCATAAATATGAAAATAACAATGTTAACCCAAGGTTTGCAAATGCACAATGCCAAATTTACGTTGATTAATTCTTAACCAAGGATAGAATAGAAAAACAGTGTGACAAATGGAACAAGGTAACACAGGGCTAACGATTTTAAGTGTAAAAGTTTACCATTTATTATGTCACATTAGGAAGAGCAGAGAGAATGTATACGTGTAAATGCATATGTGTGTGGTGGGGCTGGGTACTTGAGAATTAAAAGATCACAGGTATGAGTCAGAATGGGTTTAGCAGTCTCTCTCTTTCTCTCTCTGGTTGTGTCCCTTTCTCAATCCTTCTACCTCTCATAATAAGGTCATTCTGTTTGATATGATAATCCCAAGCGTGGAGCATGAAAGGGGTTGGAGAGATACGGAAAGGCTGAGAGTGTGGATGAAGGAGGCAAGTGGAGAGCCCTGGATTTAATTTAACCACTTTCACAGGACAAGTCTTACAAAATCTGACCTGCTGTGATTATGCAGGAGATCCTCAGCATTACCTTTGGCCTCTCCTCACTCGATAATGAGGGAGACGTCTAAAAAAAAACCTGTTAAAGCTGAATGACTCACGCTGTGACTGTAATCCTAAATATGATTTGCATTCGATCATTATCAATTAATTAGCAATACCCACGAAATGTCAAATAAAAACACCACGACCCTTTAATCTAGAGCTATTTGCCAACTTTTTCTCAGGAGATGCCATTGATCTGCAAGTAATTTCTCCTTCAATATCTGCAAGGAGTTCTGTGCCAGTGTTGTTGTTGTTCTTGAATCTGAATTTAATTTTTGGTGGTCTGACTGAGGCAGTGATCTTCCTCCGAGAGCTGAATCTCATTTAGCATTTCTGTTCACGGATAAAAGACCTGGCCTCGAAGAAATTAATTAATTTGTGTTTGGTGTCAACCGGTTTCGCTTAGAGTTTAGTTGTTTTGTTGAAAATTGAGGCTAATGTTTCTCCCAGCCTCCCGAAATATACTTCGAAAATAAATTATTTTCGAAGTGTTGAATCTTTATTCTGTATATCTCTCTTTTTTCCCTGCAGCTCTCATGCCTCCCAAGTCTTCTCGACACAGAGAGAAAATGAGACAGCGGGTCTGCCGAAGTTCAGACATGGTTTACTAATAAAGTCCCATAGAGCTTCATGACCTTTTCAATATTCTTCCTCAGATTAGTTGAGGGGAGAGAGAGGTGTGCTTGGATTGCTTTCAGATGTCACTTTAATTTCACATAGAAACGTGTGAGGCAGCTCCAAAACATGGCTTCTCACAGTTTCTTACAGTTTATTAGTTGTAGATCAAATAAAGTGTTATTTTATCAAAGCAAATCAAAGATTTTTTAGGGAGGGAAAGTACACATAATCATAATGTCAACATTGCAGTCGAAGTTGTCATTTAATGGAGGGAGCATTTGGCTCCTATAATGAAGCAATTACTTTTTAGTTTTTAATTGCAGCTTTGCTTTCAGAAGTTTTTCAGAAGTGTTTTAATTCATTGAGTACAGCTTTTTTTTTTTATCTTTTAATAACAGTCATTACTGCTGTTTGCTGTGATTAAGTTTCCAGCTAATTTGATTCCACCTTAATTATTTGGACCTCATTATGAACATTATGCTAAACAATAACCATGATTGTATTTTTCATTATATAACATATTTTAATGTTGTTGTTATTGTTTTTTTTCATCAGGCTACCATTTAATAATTTATTATAGTAAAAATCTTTAAATGGATAGCTCACCCAAAAATGAAAAGTTGTTTAATTTCTGTATGAATTTCTTTGTTCTACTGAACACAAAACTAATATTTATGGCCTAAAAGTCACAGAACTCTTTAATATGATTACTTAAGCAACTATTTATTTCATCAAGAAGGTGTTCTTGCTTATTCATCTTTTTACCCTTTGAGTTTATCAAGTTTATGTTTGAGGGTTCTTTGCGCCAGGTCCAGTGCATTTGATCAAACTGTGCCATAGTATATTAATATGAGCATTTATGAGGTTTGTGAAATTATATTTGCTGTTTTGTGTTATAGCAATACATTAAATTATTATTATCATCTCACAAAACTCCTGTGCTGTTGCTCACATACTCTCTATCTGTGCTGGCTCAATTTAGCCAGGAACGCACACACTCAGACATTGGGAGACATGTAAGCTGTGTTAGTTCTTTTCTTTGAAACCTCAGGGAGATTAATCTAGCACCTGAGAAGAGCCATGATCAGAGTCTCGTACAAGCCCACAGAATTTCACACAAGGCAATTAAGAGGGAAAATTAGGCACATTTAGACCGGCTCACACACACATACACCAGACGGGTCCCTAATGGGTCCCTTATGGTGGAAAAATATCCACCAGAGTATATGCGATGACAGTCCTGCTCCATGGACTTTCTTTGATCACAGATCTGCATTGGACATCTGTGTATTTGTTTGGATGTGCTTGGATTTCTCTCAGTGACACCTCAACAGCAACCGACAAATTTGTATCAGTGTCTCAGGCATAGAATTGTAATTGTCTGAGGATTTTATATGTTGGGAAAATGGATGATGATCCCTAACGTCTTGGGTTATGACTATAACCCTTGTTCCCTGAGAATGGAACAAGACACTGAGTTGTTGAAAATGGCTCTTTGGGGACACTCCCTTAGTGTGCGCCTCTGAAGTATAAATGAAACTAATCCAATCCTGATTGATCATGACGCAACGCGACGGCACATAAAAGTGACGCCACGCCAGCAGACACACATTAGCCTCTCAATGAAGCAAGCCGCTTTTAGGCATTGAGTGGCGTGGGAAAATTACACAGTGTCTCGTTCTTTTCTCAGGGAACAAGGGTTATAGTCATAACCTGAGATGTTCCCTTTCCACGGAACTCGCCCTGCGTCCTTGAAAATGACTCTTTGGGGAAAGAATGACCACTAGGCCACGCACCGAAAAAGGCCTGCTCTAGTGTGAAACTGATCTCAGTCACTCAGCTAGGATGAGAACACACGTGCACTAGTCATACTAGGGAGGTGCAGACTGTAAAACCTGATAAAAGTGTGCGGGGTAGCCCAACCGGCTGCCTCACAGATCTCCTGGAGGGGTACTCCTGAGTGGAGGGCCCTAGAGGATGTCATGCCTCTAGTAGAAAGAGCTCTTTCAGGCAAAGTTGAAGGCAAATTGCGCACCGGCCTACTTATAGTTGTTTAGTCAGAAGCCCCTTATTAGGTGACCCAAAAACACACTACAGAAGGTCGACCTTCTTCAAGAAGAGGACCTCTCAAGGTAAAATACTCGGAACTCTGACTGGCAGAGCAAGGAACCTCTCTTCTTCTGCCAACACAAGAGGTGAAGGATGAAATGCTTGCAGAACCATGGACCTAGCCATGTTAGATTGCACTTAAGGCATATAGCTGGGTCTCAGATGCAGGATGGCCTTAACTCCGCCCGGGGCAAACCACAAACAAGCTGGCGTTAATGCCCGAGCGACCTTGGAGATTTCCCAGTCTCCTTAAAGAAATAGCTAAGAGAAAGGCCATCTTGAATGAGAGGTCCTAGGCGAAGACGACTGGAGGGATTCAAAGGGAGCTAGGTATAGCCCTTTAAAAAATACCGCCAGGTCTTAGGAAGGAAATCTGTAGGAAGGAAATGTAAATGTAAACCCTGGACCTGCTCTCAGTGATAACATCCATGTACCATGGAGAAATAGTATGACCCAATTGGTGTCTCCAAAAAGGCCCAACATTTAGTGGTGCATGGAACGCCGCAATGGCTGCCACGTACACCTTACATGTGGACGGGGAGAAATTTGCAGAGAAACTATTTAGAAGAAACTTCAGAACTGAAGCCACTGGGCAGTTAACTGGACCTAACTCATGTTCTCTACACCAAACGGAAAATAAACATTCCACTTGAGGTCATATAATCTCCTAATAGACGGAGCCCTATAGATAAGTATGGGTTCGACCACCCCATGATAGACCAGCATCTAGGTACTAAGCCCACTCAGAGGCCAGACCTACAATTTCCACAGATGGATTCAATAAGTGCGGGAGACATATGTGCCCGTATTGTTACTGAATTGCATACCACGTCCAGAAAAGAAGTTTTCTGAGCTGGTTCTAACACACTTTTCTGAGTGTTGAGTCTCAACCGAGACGTGAAAATAATCGTCATTTAGATCTATCGTGACAAACCAGTCCTCGGTTCTGATTTGATTCACGATAGGTATAGTAAGCATTTTGAACCTAAACCTCCTCAAAGAACGATTCAAATGCCTTAGATCTTAAATTGGCCTCAGATAAAATCTGAAATCGACTGGCCCGAAGCATCAGATACAGTGGGACAGTATCTTTTTCCTGAGGGCTCCTGCTGCTACAACAAACTGTAGGACTTGGACTTCCGGGGTCTGGCTACAGGAGTCTATGTTTTAATGTTTAGTTTGGTAGTTTTCACTTAACTATTTTAGTTATTTATTATCTTATCAGTTAGAGCGTGCTAACGAGTTACTCAATGGCAACTATTGCACACATTCTAGTCTGGATGTTTATTATGTGGGAGCTCTTATCACTATGGCTATTAAAGGGATAGAGATCTCTTTATGAAGATCTGGGAAAAATGGCAAACCCGGATGTGGGACCCGAACTGGATTTTCGTGTTCAGATCCAACTCCAACTCCTCCCACATTACATATACCTAAACCTACCCATCTCCGCCCCCAGATCCCTAACCCCACCCCTAATCCTACCCATCTCCACCCCCTGATCCCTAATCCCTAACCCCAACCCTAATCCTACCCATCTTCACCCAGTAGATCTGGATCCAACTCCGCCCCCTGGATCTCATGTACTGCAATGAGGTACTACTGGAACGGCGGGGATCGAGAGCCTGGCCATCATAAAAATAGCCAAGAGGGAGCGCAGCACTGTAATTTGAAGTGCTTCACAGTGTTCACAGGCATCCCTCTCAAGAGCTGCCTGTGCGTGCTGCGCTCCTCAACAATACATACACAACTGATGCGTGTACCCACCCATAATATATCTAGGGCAGCAGTGCACACACTTTGTGTATTGTTCACTCGCCATTTAGAGCGAGTTTTTTTTTTTTTTGCAACAGACAGTGCAACACCAAATAAGACAAATGGTTTCACAGAGAGCGCTTGCTGAAGAGCGAAAGCTAATGTATGTGTGTGCTGGCATCACTGCCGTCACATGTTACGTCATGACGCAACACCAATCAGAATTGGATTAGTTTAATTTATACCTCAGAGGCGCACGCTAAGGGAGCGTCCCTATAGGGCCTAAATAAACAGAACATACAGGTGTAACACAATGAGAAACTAACTAAATTTGAGAAAACAGAACTAAATGTGCAAAACCCAAATCCCAGAAGATCCTTTACAAAATATACATTTTCTCTTCCCCAGTAACTTTAAAGTATACTTCAGCTAATTTTGTTCAAATCAAAATAACATAGGATATTTAAAATATCCAAATCAACCCGACTGAAGTAAAACGTATGTATATTGTGATCTATAAGCATTACCCTATTCCATTTCAAACATAGCATTTCAATCCAAATCCTCTTGTCTAGAGATGCAACATGTGGTGCATGTAGTCTTTGCTCTAAAAGACCAGAGTCTGGAAGCTTTGATGCACGGGGACTGATGCAATGTGAATGTGATGATGAGCCGACAGCCATGCCTCTGTTTTGTGTTTGACACTTCACTTCCTGTGAAGTGTTGTGGAGCTGTCCATGTTCACTGCTTTGGGAGTGATGCTGACAGCTGCTATGTTCCTCCTTATCACAATGCACAAACATATGCATGAACAAACAAACAAACAAACAACAACATGGACACAGACACATTCCCAACACCTCACAGCTGTCCATTCAGCTCATCAGTATCCTCAGCTCAATCGACTTGAGATTTTACATTTCATCTGGTCCCTTACACCCTGCAAAAAATATTTAGTTTTGTTTGTTTTGCAGTAAAATTTCGAATGCAATATCTACATATTCTTAAAGCTAGATTGATAAGTCAAACTGCTTAAAATATTATTGTAACATAATGCGGTAGACATAGCGATGAGGCTGGATCCAGACGCAGTGTGGCATTATTAACAAACTACAAATTTAGACAGGAACAGGATACAAGGATTCAGAAAGTTCGCATCTGACATACATTGAACAACTCACAAAGACAGGGCTTAAATAATCATGGACAAACGAGCTAACAAGATAACAAGGGGGCGTCGGGAATAATGAAAAACACCTGGGAGAATTAACAGACAGGACAGGGAAACACGGAACATAAAAAGACAAGACGACACAAAACCCATATCATGACAATTATTGCTAGTTTTTAAAGACTAGCCTATAAAATTATGTTTAGTTGTATTACCTCATTGGAAAATATTTTGAAAACAAATTATTTTACGGTGTCCTTGTTACATGTTCTTACTGTAGTAATAAAAGTAAATTATGCATTATGCAACTTTATAACCCTAGCCCTATAGTAAGTACATGTTGTAATATTACTAAGTACTTCAATGAATAAGTACAATGTAACCAGGACACCTTAAAATAAAGTGTAACCAATATGTTTTTGCATTGAAGAATCCTAGTGATATTTATACTTAAAACAATAAACAACAACAAACAATTTTCCATGAAGTTAGAATAAAATAAACATAATTTATGAATTTTTACTTGCCTTAAGAAGGTACAGATATTATTTTTGCAGTGCACTTCTCTTTTGTCTTCTTGGAGAAGTCATTATAGTTTTTGTTTGTTTGCTTGTTTGTTTGGTTTAAGGAAGTTCAGGTATGTGGAACAGAGTAGACGTATTTTACTTGATATTTCATTTTATTTATCTGTTGTTATTATTATTATTATATTTCTTGCAGTGAACTTTTCTCTTTTGTGTTTTAGGATAATTCAGTATGAGCTGAATTGTTGGCTATGTGTATGTTGGTAGCTGAGGTTTGGAAAGGAAATCACATAGTGAAACTAATGAATGGATTTACAGCTCCCAGCTGACAGCAGAGTATTGACAGAATGGCAATAGGACAGAACCGACTCTCACCGACCCCATACAAGCAAACACCTTTGCAAACACACCACTCTCGCTGTTTCCATAGTTACAGGTTAAACCTGCTCTGCCGATACTCCAGCTGGTTTATTGTACAACATAACATCTCAACGAAATAAACAGCTCACTGTAAGCAGTCATGACTCATGGCTTGAATGTCATTTCCATAACATTCCAACAGAAACATCTTTAAAATGTGTTAAAATTCGCATGCTTCTGATGTTGCATGAGAGGTCAGGTCAAGATGAAATAACAGAGAACTAAGTGAAGTCAAACTCGTCTTTGATTCTATCTGCTGCTCATCAGAATCATCTCTTCTCAAACTAAATGTATTCAGAAAGAATGATGAAAGAGAACCTTCATCTGCAGCTCTATCCGAGAGAGAGAGAGAGAGAGAGAGAGAGAGAGAGAGAGAGAGAGAGAGAGAGAGAGAGAGAGAGAGAGAGAGAGAGAGAGAGAGAGAGAGAGCTAAGAAAAAAGAGATCTATGCTGTGTGTCATGATGTAGTTGCAGTTTAATGAAGTTTGATGTGGTTTGCTATTGTTGTGATCTCATGTGAGTGACAGTTTGTCCCACCTTCGCACCAGTAAAAACGTCATTAGAGAAGAGTAGAGATGTCACTGCAAGTTATTTTAATTAAACATTACAAGGGCACATGCATTCAAAAATAAAAATAATAATAAAAGCTGTATAAAATAATGAAATACTATAATAAAAGCTGAAATATTCCATACAGTTTTTCACAGTGACAATTTCACAGTGACCTTTAAAACTTTTAATAAGTCTTTATGAGCATACATTTTGGAAGGGTTGTTAACCTGGTTAACCTGTTAAAATATTTCGGTAATCCTAGTCCACTCATAGTGATGATACACAGGGCAACGTTTTGGGCAATGTTGCCGTCAACGGGCAACCAGATGAGACACAAAGCCTATGACCGATCTAAATTACCCAGATAGAAATGTATTTTCAATGGGAAAGTGCCCAAGTAACAATCGCTCGGCAAGATTTCCCAGCAACATTGCTCAAATAGTTGCCCTGTGTATCATCACCTTTACTCTTCTTGCCTGCTGAGGATGTGTATGACCAGGATTACAGATTGCTGATGCCTGTATTGGCCCTCAGTGGCTCTGTAATTGGACAGAGATAACTCGGTAGGGGAGTCGGCCTAAATGCACATGGCAAGAGCTTTACGTAAACTAATGACTCTCCGTGGACCGTGGAGAAACAGGGAAAACACCTCCATTATGAGGAGCTAACCCTCCATAAAAGCGTTTCATAAAATGCTCTCGAACATGAGAGAGAGAGAGAGAGAGAGAGAGAGAGAGAGAGAGAGAGAGAGAGAGAGAGAGTTAGCTCCATTAAACACAATCAAAGGCATAGACAGAAAATTCCAGAAGATAAAAGACTGAAAATTCACCCAGCTGAAACATTCACTTTTATGAAATAAGGATTTGCAGCAGACCATTTTTATATTATACTTAAAGTAAAGCATAAAGCATATTAGCTGCAGAGTGTTTTCATTCTAATAGACACTCATGCTGTGTGTAATGTTTAGTAGTTCTGTTGCGATATGCAGTGTGTTGTAAAACCATACTGTTAAGTCTGTATTTGTAGTGCTATTGGTGCAAGGTATACATTATTTGGTGCCATTAGCTCTGTGTAATATTACACTGTAAAAAATATTTTCAAGATTTGTTATCACAACATATTTTCTTTTGTCAAATCAACTTTATAATAATTTATTTAGTTGAGATGGTTAAATTAATCTACTTCATTGTATTAACTCACTTTTTCCAGTTCAATCAACATAAAATTTTAAGGCAACCCAGGTTACTTACTTTTTTAACTTAAACCATCAATATTTTTTTTTTACAGTGTAGTAATCACAACATTTTTTCTTTTGTCAAATCAACTTAAATAATTTATTTAGTTCAGATAACATATAATTTTGAGTTTCTGATGGTTAAATTAATCTCCTTCATTGTATTAACTCACTTTTTCCAGTTCAATGAACTTAAAATTTTAAGGCAACCAGGTTACTTACTTTTTTAAGTTAAACCATCAGTAGTAATGTTAGCAATCCAGTCTAATCCATGTTAGCTGTGTATGTAGTAGTAGTGGTAGTAATATTATTGAGGCAGCTCTTTAAACTGTTTAGCTGTGTCATGGGTTACTATTGTTAGCGTTGCAATGTAATTACTACTATTTAGTTGTGTGTAGTATTAATGTGAACGATACAGTACCACTGTAGTTACGCACTGTATTATTGTTTGTTACAGTCCAATTTGCACTGTATATCTGTACAGTGTATAGTTGTACAGTTACATTACGTGAAATCTAAGGAAATTTATACTTGAATAAAGTCGTTATTTTTGTTTGTTTTTTGCGCACAAAAAATATTCTCTTCGCTTGATAAACTTAAGATTGAGCCACTGTAGTCACTTGGACTATTTTAACGATATCTTTAACTTTTCTGCGCCGGCAAGTTTCAATCCCTTAAGAAGCCTATGGAGGAGTGATCCAACTTAGTGTTAGTTAGTGTTGTTAGTGTTAGCGACGTGCTGCTTGCGGTATTAGCTTCAGTAGCCTGTTGTGTTTGAGCCGTGGGAGCAGAATCCCCAGCGGAGATCTGGACTGCTCCCAGTAACAGCCCTGTTTGACCCACTTCACATCACAAAGCCTCAGACTCCAGAGACCCATACACGTTCCGCAGAGAGTATTCACTTCGCAACAACACCAGAACCCCCTAATACATCAGTGTAAAGCAGATGACTCCCACAGGAAGAGAGAAAGAAAGTGAATTGCCCTTCTGTTTCTCTCTCAAAGCTGTAGATCAGAGCTTTAGATCTCGGCAGAGGGAAGTACCATGTTCTTGCCACACTCAAACTGATTAGAAAGCACAATCTCCAAAAGGCAAGCTCAGCAAAGATTTTTTTTCTTCTACAGAATAAGGGAAGGAGGCCATCCTCTCTTTCCAAGCTATGTTTTAAAAGTCCTATATAGTGCAGGAAAATGACACAGTGTCACACAGTCCTCCATGGTGTGTGTGTGTGTGCGCGAGTCATAGTTCTGTGTGATTAGATTTGAAGATGTTGTGTGATGTATGTAATCTGCTGTGTCAAGCTTTATCTTAGATAGAGAGCACATATCTTAAAGTACAACACACACACACATAGACAGTCCCTTTGGAATCTAACACTTTTTCACAGTGCTATTGATGTATTTCTCCATGCTCTGCATTAAAACATTGGACCAGTATCAAATTTTCAGCAGTGATAAAGTGCTTCACACACATTTACAGCTGTGGATGTTTGACAGAGAGTAATGCTGTGGAACTGAAGAGCTTCAATGGAGATGGAGTTTGAAACCTTATTCCCATTTGAACCATTTCAGGATAATGAGAGAAATGAAGTCTCTCTGTCTGTCTGTTTACACCTTAACATACACTGTAAAAAAGTATTGTTGGTTTAACTTAAAAAAGTAAGTAACCTGGTTGCCTTAAAATTTTAAGTTGATTGAACTGGAAAAAGTGAGTTAATACAACGAAGGATATTAATTTAATCATCAGAAACTCAAAATAATACGTTATCTCAACTAAATAAATTATTTAAGTTGATCTGACAAAAGAAAAAATGTTGTGATAACAAATCTTGAAAATATTTTTTTACAGTGTATTGATTTCCATTTGTATGATCAATGTATGAATTTGCATGCATAATCTTGAATTATTTATGCATGAAAAACTGAAAAATAATTTTCATATAAAGCGTAGGCTACTTTAAAAATCGTTGTTTTATTATCTACTTTATTCATCTCTTTTATTATCTTTATTTATCTCTCCGTCTCTTGCTCTCTCTCGTATGACTGTTTATCAGTTGTTAGCGGGCTTTTGTTTGTTTGTGTCTCCTAAGGTTTCTCCCAGTGATGGACATGAAATCCTCTGACCATGTTAAAATTCTGAAACTTTATTTTTAACCTCACAGGCCATTATATCTGCCTCTTGATATTTACTTTCTGTAAAAAAGTCGGAAAACTTCCAGCTCTGCAGACAGCGCCTGTTGTGGCTGATTTATTGGTTAGACCTCATCAGATTCTATGACTCATCTGTGACCTGCGGCGCTTGTTACCTCTTAACTTTCTTATTTTTCTTGACATTAGAAAACACACATATTTAGACATGGCAACAAGATGAGATGAGATGATTAAAGAAGAGGTTGTGGAGTAGCTACATATAATAAAATCCTGTCTCGTTGTGGGGTGAAATGTAACACACTAGCTGTGCTGCGATCAATAGATCTATTTTTAGGTGCACGCTCACACTGTCACTGAAACATCAAGACTTACTTCCACAGCTGAAGGCAGAATCGTGAGGCAACATTAAATTATTGCGGTGTATTCAGTCTCATTCATGCTTTATTGAAGCCATGAGCTCTCTGACACCTCTGTTGCTTCTCTGTGCTCCAGTAACTGCTCTCTGCTCCTTGGACGTGCTCCCCAGATGATCTTTTACTCCTGGCTTTGCTCCTCTGACTGCACTCTGATTGGTTACAGCTCTCGGCTCTCTGATGTGAAGATCTGGTAATCCCACACACTCACTTCTGATTGAGGTTCAGTTTCACTTCTGTCCAGCCTTACACTTCTCATCAGATCAATAACACCATACAGAGCTGAGGTTTCTTCGGATTTTACTATGAATGAAACACTCTCTTAAGCGCAAACACACACACAACGAAAGAAGCTGTCTCACTGCATATTCTGCTATATCATGCCTCACATCCATTTTAAACATTTATGTATTTATTGATACTATATACTTTTTTCAATATAACTTTTCCCTCTCTGACATCTTGGATTTTTTTCCCCACTGTTGCAGCTTTGCTGTATTTTGGGATTGCATTGCCAGTGAACGATTCTTGCTGCCTCAAAGGTAGGGTAGGTAGAAATTTTCTAAAAAAAAATATTTTTACCGACGTGTTTACCAGCGCCGCAGAGAGGAGTAGTGCATAGTGACATCATGTCCGAACCACATTTAATAAAATGCCTAACTTTATCATTATTAATATAAGCAACTAACATGGCTGGTAGTACTCACTATCAAGCTAGCATATCGATACTGGTAAAGGTAAAGTTTAAAATATATTGAGTTTGATTCGGTAACGAGCTAGTAACATAAAAACTAAAAACAGCTAAACTAAAATCAGGTTGCATTTATGCAAGTTTTCCTGTTACCATCAGTTACACTGTGATGAAGGTGAATTTTGTGTAAGATTCATATCATATACAGTGTTTTACATGTAAGAGCTTCCTCGAAAGTACTGTTGGCGTCACTTTTCAGACCCTGGTTGCATGCTCTTCACGTCAATTTCGTTTTCAATAAAGTTGTTGAAAAAAAAAAAAACGTTACACTAGCAGAACTAAATGATACCTATGTCACAGCTACTACCATCTATTGGCTGTACGTTACGATGAACTTGAATGCACATTAGGGGCTGTTTACACCTGGCCACTTTTCTCAGATCGGAAAGCTTTCTGATTTATCAAAACAATTCTATTTAAATCTGCTCACAAATGCGTCTTCGCAAAACGGATATAAATTTTCAATTCCCACGCTATATGCAGATTTAATGGAGTTCACGTCACAGAAAGCAACAGATATGAGCTGCATTTGATAGATGAGCTAATTTGAAAAATCAAAAGACCTCAATAAGAAAGAGCTTTAACAGAACTGGTAAGATCATTTCGTTTCTTTACTTTTAATGATGAGGAATAACTATGGAATGCGCTGCCTCTGGAACTACGCACCATCATGGAGCTGCCCCTGTTCAAGGCCAGGTTGAAGCACCATCTTTTTAGATCAGCTTTTGACACTGGACGGACAGCTGGTTAGCAAAATGATTTTATAGAAGTGTTTTTTTTCTTCTTTTTTTTCTGTCTTTTCTGTATTGTGTTTAATGTTGTTGTTGTTTCTTTTCCCTGTCCACCGCTTTGATCAACTCATGGTTGTTGTAAAGCGCTTTATAAATTAAAAAATGATTGATTGATTGATTGAGTATTTTCTGTGACATACTTTCACGTTGATTTGCAATACTTTGCACGTTGGCTTTATATAGATGCTCAGCTGCTGGAATGCGTGTTACAGTTGTTATCACATCTTGCTATAACATTACATAGCCTATAACACGCTCTCACACTTTTATTTCTTAGAGTTTTTGGGAGGAGTAAAATTTAGGTACGTGGTTTTAACAATCAGATGCATTTATTACACTTGTGCAGTTTCGTCTGGAATTTCGTCTCAGATCTCCTCTTAAAGAACTGGTTTGTTTGATTGGGTTTAAATCATCTCGAATGCGCTTCGGATGCTGCAAACTGTCAATGGATCGAGGTAAGACTGCTGAGTCTATATGTACCCTCTTATCATTGATTGCTGATTGCTGTCCACTCGTGTTAATTATCTGAACGTGCTCCTCCCGAACTAAAACCTCATTTGTCGTGTCCGTGCATTTTATGCTGCTCGCAAGCCTGTCAGTATTTGCATACTTCACAACAACTGGCCAGCTGTTCCAAGCTGGTCTTAGCCCATAAGATTTCAACAAAAGCATAGAAGGGAGGGCTTTTTGTAGCATTGCTATGAAATGTCTCGTTCCCGCCTCTCAGGGAACCGAGGTTACGATAGTAACTGGAAACGTTTTTTTATACTTCCAACACAAGAAAACTTTGGGAAACAATGAAATTGGTCACTAGCATGAACCCTGGCTAATTTTTTTTTTACAACATTAGACAATTTACAAAGAGCAAATGAGCTAAACGATTTTTATTTGAGATCTCAGGCACAAAATGATTTAGAGGAGTGTCATAAAATATTACAACCAGTGCCTGATACTAAAGACATCCCCTGGGTGCAAGTAGACCCACGTGATGTGCACCACCTTTTTAGACACTTGTGCACTAATAAGGCTACTGGGCCAGATAGGTTACCAGCTTTTTTGTTAATAAAGTTTATCCAATTCTCGTTATCCTATCCTTATCCTTAACTGCCGGACATGCCGAACTGGCCAAGCCCTGACAAGCTGGTGTAAGTATGTGAATAAGGACATACTGTAGTCCTTACTTAAGTTCCACCTCTGACATCACCTGTTCCTCAAGAGTTTGGGTAGCAACATCAAATCTAATCATTTGTGTCACCCTTCCTACAATACATAAATAGTTTATAAAGTAGCAAACCTACAATCTCTGAGTATGTGTGTGAAGGAGCAGTTGAAGTTCTCTGGGTGCATTGTGTTTATTGATTGGTTACCAAGCCCTATAGTGTGAAATAATGGCTTTGGAAGAGAGGTCAAACTCAGCTGCTCATTTCTGAGTTTAATCAGTCTCAATGCTGCACACAGTCCCAGTCAAACACTGTTGCTCCCCCACAGACACACACAGTACTAAGCATGTATTGCCACAAAGCTGCTTTATATTTATTTACTCTGTTTCAAACTTTGAATTCAGCAGCAGATATTTTTTTTAGCTTATTTACTAAATACAGTTGTTTATAGACAGATCACAGATCATCAAGTGTGTTGATCAGTCACACACTCTACAGTACACTGGAGTTAGGTTTGACTTCCAGAATTGATTAAAAAACATTTACCTTTAAGACAGACTTATTTTTAGTGATTGATGAAGTTGCTTCACAAAGCAACTTGTGACTACTGAACACTTAACATTTAAATTGGATTAAATTTAAATTTAAATTTGATTGGTTTCTAAGTTCGAGAGAAAAAAAATTGAAGGGACAGTTTGAAAAAAAAAAGTTCTGAGTAAAGTTCTTGCAATGATTTTAATTAAAAGTGCTAAATGTATTTTTTTAGCGGCCTCTGTCGGTGATGTTTCAGATTGCAATCAACTTTTACAAGAACGCTCGTGCTCTTGCGCGTGCTCCAACACAAGAGCGAGTCCTCATGGTACACGGGCACACTGAGACTTTCAACACTCCGGAGAAAGCGTCACAAAACATGCTGGAAACTCATGTAAACTCCCACTGCAACGTTACAATAATAGGCTACTTTTATCAGCTTGTATGTATAAAATGATTTTAAAAAAATGGTTAGTGAACTAGACAGAACAATTTCAGTGTAACAGTGAGATCGTTGGAAGTAGCATTACTGTCCGGAACATGTCTCATGTAGTAGTTCACCTTGCTATTTCATTACAGTTTACCATTATTTCAGCATATCTGAAAACTGGTAATTTATCACAATAAAAATAGTGGAGGTCTCCCTATAAGTCAAACGCTCTGCCGATGTAGATCTGTGTTTTCGTCCTAAGTCGATTCACATTTGGCCTGACAAGCTTCAATAGGTACATTTTTTGTTTTGTTTTGTTTTTATATTTATGTGGATTTTGCTACACTATCTCACGACCAATTTGTACGAATTCGATGAATGATTAAAAAGTGTCTAATTCGTAACAATTCGTACGACCTCACTCGTACGATTTGTCTAAACCCACGTGATGAGTAGGTTTAGGGGCGGGGTAAGGGGTAGGTCATTCGTACGAATTCATACGAATTGGCCAATTCGTAAAATATGTACGATTTTGCAAAATCATACTAATCCGTACGAGTGAGGTCGTATGAATTGTTACGAATTAGACACTTTTTAATCATTCGTCGAATTCGTATGATTTGATCGTGAGATCGGGTTGGGATTTTGTGTTGGAGCCTGTGTTGTGCTGGAGGCAGGTCATTTTTTGGTGTTATCAGACTCCATGTCGTCAGCTGCAGTGCCGTCACAGACTGTATAAAAAGGAGAGAGGCTCGGGAGCGCGAATGCACGTCACATCCGATGGATTTCGCAGAAAATCAGACCCGGAGACTTGACATAGAAATAGAAATACTGGCCTTCAAAGGTAATAGCAAAACCCGACAAGTGGATCATTGTAATGTGATCCTGTGTAATGTTACACAGGAAATAAAAAAAGAATACATTTTAGAAGAAATGTTACATATAGCTTTACGTAATGGCTTACAAACAGCTAGCGTTCTTTCCAAAGCAAATTTACATTTGGCCCTTGCAGTATGTTGAAATAAACCAAGTTTTTATTTACTCACTCTCATTTAAAAAAAAAAATGTGTGTTTCATCAATGTATCATAAAATATATTAATGAATTGGCTATATTGGCTATTGAATTAAACTTTTTGACTGAACAATCTCTTTAATTTTAGACCAAGATACAGGCACTGAAAAACTCACCACAACCACAAAACAGTCACAAACATATTTGTTAGGAAGGCTTTATGTGTGTGTGCATGTGTGAATGCGAACATACTACTTCTGCGTAAAAATTTAAAATTACCCAAGCATGTGTAATTGGACTACGAAATCCTTACAGAGGCCTGTCTAAACACTTACACTGACAACAAAAACATGTTGGGGTAAATTAGGCTTAGATTGATACACACAGACACACACACACACGCACACACACACTTGCATCTGCTCAGGTAAGTAATACAGAGAAACATTGTTTCACATGGCTCTGCTAATTAATGATGAATGAACTGCTGCACCACGTACAAATGATGTCTGATCTCTGAGGAGAGAGAGCTCGTACTGACTAACAAACACTCCATTCATATTCCCTCACTCTCTCTCTCGCTCTCTGCCTAGGGCCTAGATTTGACTCTGAACACTGCAAAACACAATTTAAAAGACAAGGCAAAACATAAAATAAATACTACACGATACAAGCAGCCCATGTTCATCAACATATAAAGAGACTTTCTCTCCTACTGTAGATATAGCAGCAGTCTCTCTGGTGCAGTTTAAACATCACTCTTGGATGTTCATATCCGTATATGCTTCTGGAAAATGACTTAATAATTTGAGTTTACAACAGTGTCACTGACTGAATGAGTATGGCTGGATAGAAAACACCAATACGTCATTATTCAAAGATCAGTTACTCATATTATCAATAGATCGTGTGTTTAACAGGCATTCAGCACTAATCTCAATATTACAGTATTAAATCTTTTCCACCAAATCATTTTGAGAGCCGGTTCAGAGCAGTGCCTAATCGCGAACCAGTTCTTTGTGTTTCGACTAACGGTTCTCGGCCAGGAAAATTGGTTCCAAAGCAGACTAGAACTGTTCTTTTATTATATCATGCTTACATCAGGGTCTGGGGTCGAGGTTATTGTAATTGTTATGCTTGAAGATGGCACAAGTGTTTCCTGGGAAAGCAAAGACATATGACGACATACACAGTGATGCAACGATGTTGTTCACTGGGCTCTCTAGTGAGTGGAAAAACAAACAGGATCTTAGAAGGTTCGCAAGTTGAACCAACTTTGAACCAGCACCAGTTCCGAACCAGTTTTTTAGTAACTAATCGCCTCCTAAATGCCCAGTCTTTCAAACAACCACCACCACTATTGACATCAATTCCTCCTTTCCTGATATGCCCTGTCTGCCTGGTACCAAGCGGTAAGCGCCGAAGAAGATGCGGTCGGAGAGGCGGATTATATGTAAGGCTGAGGACTCACCTGGATCCTCCATCGTCAAGGAGTGGAGATTGATCAGGGCTTGGAGGTGTTAGAAGATTGTGGGAATGCTATCGGTGGCTTCGACCAGTTGGCTATGACAATGGCGGCCCATTTTGGTGCCCCCGCCGCGTAAATACATCCACCCTGAGCTGCGTCTAAGGAAACCTCTGTCCAATTCCTCATGTGACACCATCACATGTCAACGCGACCACGCTCAGCATGGCTCTTTGTAGCACCAGATCGCTCAATAACAAAACATTTGTTCTCAATGATGTCATCTCCTCTTACAATCTGGATTTATTTTTCCTCACGGAAACCTGGCTTCCCCCAGGTGACGTCAGTGCCTTTACGGAACTCATCCCCACTGGCTATCTTTGCTTAAACACTCCGCGACAAACGGGTAGGGGGTGGGGGATAGCTACAGCACACAGACAGTTCTTGAAGTGCCACCAGTTTCTCACTAGAGAGTATTCCAGTATTTCAAGTATTTGTACTCACACTGCCCTGTTCTATTTGATGTGCAGTAATCTATCGACTGCCTTTAACTTATCATCAAATGAGAATGCACCAGTATGTCTCGGTATGGTTATTTGATACATTTATGTACTTATAGAGTTGTAATCGCGTCTTTTTGCAAGTATGGATGTGCAACACACACACACAGACACACAAACACTAACGCTGGCGCAATTTTTTGAAACTACATAGACATTCTGTGATAAAGTTTGCTACGTACAAGCGAAATTACATTTATGCGAGGGACCTGTATTACTTGTCATACAGGTGCTTCTGTGGCAAATGTGAGAAGATAGCTAACTTACAGCCCATTCTCACCCCCAAGGCGTCACTTAACTGACGCCTTGGGAAGCATTTGGACATGCTTCAATATCTGACGCTTTAGGCGCCCTTTAGCGTCAGTTAGATGACGCCCTAGGATCGCGTGTACCCTACCCCCACCCCACGCCTAAACCTAACCGCGTCCTCTAACTGACGCTTTCCTTTAGCGTCAGTTAGATGACGCTGTAGGATCGCGTCATGTAAGTGACGCTAAAGGGCGCCTAAAACGTCAAATATTGAAGCATGGTCAAAGGTGACGCCTTGGGGTGAGAATGCGTTGTAACTTAAAGAACAACAACATATATGAATTTTTTAATACAATATCTTTAAATATATATTTATAAAGTAGGGCTGGGTAATAATTATCGATTTCTAGATATTAATCGATTCTTATATTTTTACGAACCGATATCGATTCTTAAATCTCAAGAATCGATTAGTCATCCTGTTTCATTTGAATGAATGGGACATTGTATCGCGGCTGCGCGCATCCAAAAAATCTCAATAATCTTTGTCCTTTGTTACTATTGTTATGAAACAAAGTCTCAATTTTCAAATTACGTCTATTTTCTTTAGAAATTCAAAAACATAAATAGCGTTTTGGCGCTGTGGCGTGAGATCGCTCTGGCGGAGCTCAAGAGAAGCAGCAGCGCTGATCTCTCTTCCGGGTTAATAATACCAGTCACAGCGCCAAATAAACATGAATGAGCATCTGAAAGTGTGTTAAAAATAGAATACAACTTATCGAAATCCGTATCATGTCACATTGATTCGCTCAATCAGCGTTTCAACCGTGGAAAGACGTCAGTTAAACTGCTTGTAATCAATGTCATGTATCGTCATATTTACCTCAGAAAACCCACATAAACTCGTTAGTCAGCTAGATTAAATAACTCCAGAGAGGAGCATTTTGCTAAATATATACACCATATATGCATTATAATCTTAATGTTCTTCAATATTTAATGCATATTTGAATAAATCTGCCAAGTTTTTTTATGACAGACACCATTTAAATGTTTATATTTCATATAATCTTCTTATTATAAAAATAAATAAAAATGTAATTTAAGTGTTTGTATAACTACAAAACAGTTCATTATTACCTTCATATTAGGCTAATGAAGCCTAGTGGGCTACAATTAGACTCCCATATACAGCATTTAAGAGATTTGATTCCCTTGAGAAAAATGGTCATTTATTGTAACTGATATCCAAAATAATCGATATTGAATCGAATCGAATCGTAATCGAAATTGAATCGAATTGCAAGCTTGTGAATCGAAATCGAATCGAATTGTGAAATTTGTCTCAATACCCAGCCCTATAAACGTGTGGTTACACACTATACAAATAATGTTTAAATTATATACACAGACATCCTACGACGACAACAACTTCAGATGCATTTGTTGTTGAATTGGCTGACAGACTGAAATTACTATTTGCTCAAAAATCATAAAATACATTTACTAGAGGTGACGTTGGATCGCAAACAGTAGACGATGATCCACACTTGAGGATTCATTTTTAAGCCACAACAACAGGATTAACCCACAAGTCCACGACAGAACACTTATGTTTCCAAGAGAAATTACCGGCTGTTGTTGAAACAATGGAGGATGGTGTGTACATCACCGAGGGCGGGGTCTAGGCCACAACCACACTGTCAATCAAACCCCTTGCTCAATTCTACATCACAAAGCGCTGCATTAGAACAGCTCATTCTGAGACAGTGCATATGATTTATTGAGATTGTAAAAAAAAACACTGGGTGGATTTTTATCATTCTAGGGTGGTTTTGCTCACACACTGCCAACACACATCTTTGTTAAAAAAAAACATGTAAAAGTGAATTTTGCATAATAGGTGCCCTTTAATAAAAATAAACCCATAGGACATAAAAAAGTTCTTAAAGTTGAGAAAATACCAAGTTAAGCTTAAACATGTTTTAAATGTGTAAAATGCATAAATAAATGACATGTAAACACTGGGGGAAGTGTTTTGATTTAATTAGAGAAGTAATTTATGGACAATGACAGGAAGACTGAGAATATGAGAATGATTGTAAACAGTAAAGCTGGTAAAGCTAACAATAGAGCGCACAGAAACTCAAACAGTAGGGTAAACAAGCGAAAGTAAGAGAGTGATGTATACATCCCCTATTGGTCAACAGCAATAAGCTGTCAGCCATGGCTTTTCAGGCTGATCGGACAGAATTATGCTTCCACTCGGTATATCAGCCAGCCAGACACAGCTCACTGTAAATTATCAGATGCCGGCAAATCAGTGGTGCTCCAGTGTTGATGTGTTAACCCTCCAGTTATAGTCATCTCTTTTTCCATTTCCTTGGTGCTTTCTTCTTCATGTGCCAGCATTTGTGATTAGCCTGGCCTTTGCCTGTGATTCTCCACTGTGTCCACCCTTGCAGAGCGAGCGTGTCCGCTTGACACTCCAGTGGCAAAACTCACATTACATATTACACGCACCATGGCAACATGAACCTCAGCTTTCATGGCTCAACTTTGCTAGCACACTAATTAGCAGGGACACTAACCTAGCTGTCTAAGGGAACTTTTAAACGTGTTCCAGAAAATAACGTATAGCGGCTAATGAAGTCAGGTGCCCAGAGCTGCCCCATTCATTCTTGTCTCAATGAAAACAGGTGTTTTAGCGTTCGCAAATGAACATGTCTCTCTGGGTGGGGTCTAAATTTCGGTCCCTGCTTTTGTTTAAATTTAATCTTCTTAGATGAAGTGAGCGCATAATGAATGTTAACCTATTTTACAGTTCTGTAGTCATTGAATAATTGATGTTACACAGTCTTGCTGAGAAAGAAATAATATGTAGACATATTAAAATAACTTTCCCAAGATAAAATCAAATTGATTAAAAAAAGGGATGAGTGAAATTAAAGAGTGAGCGAGAGAGGGGCCCTTAGGGTTTAGCTTCGTATTTAAATGAGGAGATAAAGCAGAGAGAGTTCTGTGAAGTTAGTAGACCATTTATTTAATACTAAGGTCTACACTGCTTCTGTAGTATTTATGAAGGCAGTTAACTATTCAGCCGATTCTCCTTTATTTTATTAAAACCTGTGACTCTCTGACCCTCCAGTTAAACAACCTTGAGATTAATACTCACTGATTTAATCATAATAGCTCTAATAAAATAATAGTTATTGCTCTTGCAGAAATTGTGTTTATATTATAGACATACATGACATGCATTTCTGTCAAAGACTTTAACTTTACATTTGTTTTCTTTTTCAGCCTGAAACTTATGACATCATCCACAGAGTTGATTTGAACATGACAAATGTAAAATGAACTTATCACTAAAACCTAAAACAACTTTTTTTTTAGTCAATGATCTGTAAGACTGGGGCTTTATTAATGCTGTTTATTGATTTAAGTAATTTTTTTGACATTTGGGTATAAATTGTTTTAATTCTACAATATATCATGTAAAAAATTCTGAGTGCTGCATTCTTCAGGTTGAACGATGGCTACTGCAGTTAAATTATATTGGACTCAAATATCCAAGTTGTCACTTAGCACAGCTTCGCAATTCAAGTTGACACCTTAAAATTTGAAAGCAGCACGAAGCTTTGCATTTTTCAGCACAAAGTTGATTTTTTTTTTTTTTTTTTTTTTACTGTAAATCTCTAATGATCAAGCAGGCAAAATAATAGTAATTATTGTTATGGTTTCATATTTATAATTAATTTCTTTTTGACCTTTTCAACTATTCAACTTTCAACAAAAATGTTTCAGCATGATTTCTGGATCATGTGACACTAAAAACTGGACTAATGATTGCTGAAAATTCAGCTTTTTTATCACAGGAATAAATTGCATGTTAAAATACAAAACAGTTATTTTAAACCGTAATGATAGGCTATTTCACAATATTGTTGCTTTTATTGCATTTTCAATCAAATTATGCTATTTTTTTGCCAGCATAGGTTTTCAAAAGAGAGTTATTAAATGTATATATCTTAACTCTATTTAACTATTAACATGCATCACACAGCTTTGTTCATATGCAGCTATGTGTTGAAGATAGCAGTAATTATTAATTTTTCAAGTGCATTTTTGGGGAGTTTCTTAAGAGGATGTCATGTAAAGTGACTAGTTCTCAAACTGCTGGAGAAGTGTGTGTGGAGCATTGTTTTAGAGATATGAGTTAAATGTCAAAGCTGATTCAGCGAGCAAAACTAGTCTACTAAGCTCCAGAGTGTGGCTTGCAAATAAATCTCTAGTTCTAGTTAATGCAATTATGATGCAGTTTGATTCTGCTCAGCCTCAATTTGCAAGCAACTGTAAAATTACCTGAGCGCCTGGTGCTCAAAGCATGCAGGCATGAGGGGGTGGCTGCAATAATTCAGAAAAGCTCTGAAATCAGCAGGGTTATGCTGGATGAATCTCTGCACAGTTCACCAACTCTGACCACAACCATCAGCAGAACCTGTGTGTGTGTGCGTGCACTTGTGTGTGTTCATGTGCGCGTGCTTAAGTGAGATGGATGGCTTCAACCCTGAAAGAGGACACCTGCCCTGCTCGCAAAACTCATGACAAGTTACAGCATCCCTAACAGGTTTTGTTGCCTTCAGGACACATAGAGGACAAACATTAGAAACTTGTGCCAACGTGTCTGCCAGCTTCCCTGTAACTCCTGACATGCATCTTCACAACCATTCTACTCGCATCCTGAGAGAGAGAGATAATAAGTAGCTTTTATTCTGGTTTAACAGGGGTCAAACACCTGCACAACTATCCCCAGAGGAGCAGAGAGATGGACAATGAAGGGAAGGAGGGATGAAAAGGAAGAAAAAAACAAGGTTGAGGTGATGAATAGGCCCGACTGCAGCTGTTCGATCGAAGCGATTGATCGGCACGGACGCTGACTGATAGTTTCACCTTCCGTCAAACACACAAGGAGCACAAGGAGAGATAGAGTCTGATAGAAGTGTAGATTAATGCTGGGGGGAGGCACCTATAAATTAATCTAATCTTTCAAAACGTCAAGTGAAACTCAGCGCCGGAGTTATTTTCCACGGCTGTCACAGAAGATTTAGGCCTTTTAATGAACTGGAGACCATCTGGAATATGTGTTTCTTTGCTGCATAGTAATCAAAATTAAGCATTAAAGATTTAGATTTGCTTTAAAATTATTTGGCATGTTAAAATACTTTCTTTTATTCCAGCATATATATAGAGACAACTATAAGTAGGTCACTAGTTTGTGGTTACTGACTTCCCCTGAAAAGTATAACACTGATGCTCAATGATACTGTGAAAAAATTACCATTTCTAGCAACGTTGGATCAACCAATGGAGTACCTGTTTTTCCAACCAATGGCATTCAGAGAGCAATGTTTTGGACACCTGTATAAAAACAATCATTCCTGTTGCAATCCGTTGGTTGTGCTGTAAATCAACCAAGCCTTATAAAACCACAAAAGTAAGGATTCTAAGTGCTTCTGGGACACGTTCATTATTATTTTATCTAAAAATTGGAGAAATGTTTTTTTTGGTGATATTTAGGTGAACTTGTCAGAAAGTGTTAATGTATTAAAACCAATTTGTTTGTGTGGTTTTAAAGGGTTAGTTCACCCAAAAATGAAAATTAAGCCATTAATTACTATCCCCATGCTGTACCAACCCCGTAAGAACTTCGTTCATCTTCGGAACACAAATGAAGATTTTTTTTGATTAAATTTGAGAGGTGGATCACTGCTACATAGGCTGCCTAAGGGATTAAACTTGACGGCCCAGAAAGTCATTGAAGGAAATGTTTAAATATTCCATGTGACTACAGTGGCTCAACTAAAAGTTTATCAAGTGACGAGAATACTTTTTGTGCGAAAAAATAAACAAAAATAATCACTTTATTCGACTATTTCTTTTCTTCCTTGTAGTGCGCGAGAACTGAACAAGACGTAGTGGAATAAGATCGCAGTTCTCGCACATGCGTCATGGAAATCTCTTGAACTCTCGTCTCAGGCCTACAAGGAAGAAAAGACATAGTCGAATGACTATTTAATGACTTTATTTTCATTTTTGGGTGAACTATCCCTTTAAGGTAAAAATGTATTTAGCTGAGGAGATTACATAGGTTATTCTTAAACTTAAAACAGATCAATTTGATATGTTTCTAAGCAAGCTAATAAAATTGTTCATAGCTAGAAAACATTATTAAAACAATAAGAAACAGGAGAAAAAGCTTATTCCAAATTCGTATACCTTTAGAGACATGATTTAGCCCTATTAAAGTTGTCCTTAAAAACAATTCAACATGGATATTATTATGCTTTTGCCAAAGTAAATTATTGTAGAACTAATTCTCTGCCAGTTTCTATTCACTGAATCATGCTTAAATAGATGTTTCAAAAATGAGCAATTTTCGGTTTTATTAAGGAGAGTGAAGGGCAATGTTCACTCGCGGTACAATTACTGCAGCTGTTACTGTCAGTTTTAGCCCAAATCCTTCAGTGAATGCAGCTTTATGACAGACATTAATTTGATGGGCCATAAGCCATTAGAGGCTGCATCATTTTATACTGCTGATAAAAAAAAAAAGAAATGAAATTACTGTGCTGCGGTATCTTCTCACTGGAGTGTCTCTTGTGCTTGGTGGGGTGTTTTGGTTCAGAGTGGAGGAAAAATTGGTCTTTTAAACCACGCTTGAACGGCTCTGCATAGTTTACCTCACAGTAGGTGTCCTTAAAAAATAATCTTAATAAATATATACTGAATACAGACTTTATTCCCTTTTCACACTGAGCACAGTTTAATTGCTGTAAGTTGTCAGGTCCCTATACTGTTTGTCACTAGTAGTTGCTTGAACTGCTGGATTAGTTGACTGCTGACAATAGATTTTGAAAATATGGTCTCAAAATGCTGGTAAAAATAAGATGCCATTTTTTTTTTGACAATGAAACAGTTTTCGGGCTGCTACCGTAAAAATTGGCCTTCTGCATGGGAAAGTGTTTGTTTATAAATTACAGCAGTGCATAATGCATCATGAACAAGATGAATGATTATCAAGAAGTATTTCTGACATGGTTTTTAACACGTCATTTTTTTTTATAAAATCGTGGTATGTGGGTAGAGATAAATCATAGAGAACAGTGAAATCATAGTGACACAACCCTCAACATGAACAACTTTTTTTTTAAGAATTAGCCTACACTACATTCAACATTTAGGGTGAATACATTGATTTACAGTGAATACACAGTAAAAACAGTACTACTGTGAAATATGATTATATAACTAATATTTTATATAATTGGGTTAAATATTATTATCATTAGGTCATATTGTTAGGTTTAAATCTTTAGTAAGACACATGAATTGAAAACATACTGTATGACAGGAATCCTACTTCTCAAATTTGTTGAATACTGTAGCTGGACTTACCCACATCCCATCGCCCATGATCTCAGTCTCTCGTGTCGCCACAAATCGCCGATTCTCATTGAAAATGAATGAGTTCCAGTAAGTTTAGTCTTATCTCTCTCTCTCTCTGATGGTAGTCACTTGGTGTGCTGTTACTGTCACGGCCAGCTCTGAAATATTCCCCTTTTCTTGTGTTCTCAGAGTGCATACGTTACAAAAATCCCAAGCTTGAGTATAAATGTGTTCTGAGGATCCATACAGCCAGTGAACTGATATAATTGCTGCCATTTTATCATTTTATCTGTTCTCTAGCCATTTGTCTTGCTGTCCCCATCCTCTGTTCTCATGTTTTTCTTTTTCTTTTTTCCTCCCTGTTCTGGCTTACTAATTAAGCACCGGCACCATGGGACAATTTTTTTCCCCTCTTCTCACCCAAATACAGGTCACAAGCTCTCACAATTCATATTGGGCTGGCACACACAGGAAGAGGGAAGAGAGGACTTTGAGGTAATTCAAGCAATGCATCTAAACTGAAGGTTTTTGTTGATGGACAATAAGTTGCGCAGATGTCTAAACATACGTTTGGTTTCTGTACTCTTCATCCAAGACAAAAAAACAAATGATAATAATAGCAGCATAAAACCATAAATACAACCAAGGGTCTGCCTCCCCTCACATCATGATGGTCTCGGCAGATCAACAGGAGCAGGTGGCTAAGAGGGGGACTGTTTCTGCGTACTTCTGCCCGTATGTGATGAGGCGCACCTGAACTCAATAGTGCCTCATCACCACTGCCATAAACTTTATGGCATAAAGGCTCCCGCATGTCTCTCTAACAGAACACGGGTCTCCCACGTGTATAAACAAGGTGTCCTCAAGATCCAGGGAAGGTGTGACATAGCTAGACCCCTGAAGAAACAATGACCTCCAGGTCACGTACCTCTGGACCTACTCCCCCCTGCACAGCATGACCTTTATGTCCCGTGGACATTTGTGTTATTTCATTTCAAATAAAAATCTCCCCTTGGTTTCTCACCTCAAATCCCACTATGTTTGGATCGCCTTTGTCAGTGCAGTTCTAAATTTGAACCGATTGGCTGTGGTTTAAGCACTGCTTAATTCTGCACAACACACAGTTCACTTGTACACTCAAAAAGGCCATTTGTCACAGCGCAGTCTCATCCCAAGACGTCATACAACTGACGTCTTGGGATGTCTTTTAACCATACGTCAACATCCTCTGTTTTAGGTTACCCTTTAACGTCGGTTAGATGACGTTATCGAATCCTAACCCTACCCCAGACCTAAACCTACCCCGTCACCTAACTGACGTTAAAGGTAAAACGTCAGTTGTATGACGTCCCAGGATCGTCATTTTAACTGACGTTAATGGGTACCATAAAACGGCGGATGTTGACGTATGGTCAAAAGAGTTATATGTTATATGACGTCTTTGGATGAGAGTGTGTTATTTGTCAAGATCCTTCTGCCGCGAGTGACGTATGTCAGGATGATCTGTACGTGGAATTATCATATACATTACATATTGTACATGTATGAGAATGTTCCGTTTATACTTTTTTTTATCATAAACAGATCTAGAGAAAGAGAACTAATCCATATGAATTGAGCGGTTTAGTCGAAATTTTCTGAAGAGACACGATCGCTTTATGCACTAAAAAAAAAAAAAGTATTAAACTTGTTCAAATTATACTGTTGGAAAAATAAATAAAGATATCGCGCAATTCTTCAAACAGGATAATTTTATTTAGCAAAATATCTCACCATCACCGATGCGTCCAGGTCACACTCAATCGCCACATGTTTGGTCTAAAACACAACTGCTCTCCGGTATTGCCGCGGGACAGCAAATGCTAGTAATTGCAGGACTGTGATATGAAGAGTGTGCAAAGTAACATATTTTAGCAACAGCGTAAAAGGCACAATACCGGTATATGAATATCTATTGGTACAACATGAATCACATGACTAAACTTATGTCATCATTTTTAAATACCTCCGGCTTCACAGTCTACATACAATGCGAAAACGGCATTTTCAAATTTATCCACTTTAGAGAGCGTTTTCCAAAAGCTACTTTTTCATTGACTAAAAACAGGCCAAACCGGAGAAAAAGAATATACGTTTTTAAACGATGACAGAAAATGAGTAAACGATGACAGAATTTTCTTTTTTTCTTTTTTTTTCATTTAATTAAAAAATGTATTTACATCTTTTTTTATCCTCTGAAATTTTACACAGATACCCCTGGGGGTCCACAGACGGCGGTTGCCATAAACATAAGCTTTTGGGCAAGTAAAAAGATGAATGCAGAAAACTTTGGTAACACACTAATGTCTTACTCTGGACAACATTTACAGTTGCGAAGTTAAATCGTTTGTATCTCCCTTATCTTCTCATTGTTTTTCCCATTTTCTCTCTCTTTCAGTAAGTCTGTTCATCTGGTTTTGCTCTGTACTCATCCTCTTCAGTGCTAATGGCTCTGTGACGGGGCCATCTGTTCACACACACACACACACACTCTTGACTGTGTGATGCTAAATAGCACTAGTGTCCTGGTATATGATAATCACAACAAATTTAAATAGGGTGTGTAAATGTGTTAGCACTGGGCAAATGAGATTATTCTATAATAGTACACTGCATGGTTAGACTAGAGCAATGGACTTGCATGAATAAACTAAAGCACAAGACAGCACTAAACTACATCAACTGCAGACCAAGATGCACCACTGAACTCAATTTAATGCATCAGAAAAACTTAAAAGTGCAACATAACACCATAGCATAAAGTTCAGCGTAAACCGCAGTATTAATTAGGCGATTAGACGACATGATTAAACTCCAGCTCTTGATCACAGCAGAGGAGATTGTTGGCAGAATCTGAAGGAATGTGACCACTGGAGTCGTATTAGCTCGGGAGTCCTACAGGACCAGATTAGAGTATCAGAAACTACAAACCCTCACATACTGAACTATTTTCTGCATGCCAGTGCCACATATTCGGCAAACGTCAAGGAATCTGAGTACAGACTCAGGTACTTAAAGATGAGTGAAGGGAAGCTTCATGTGTGCTAGCAGCAGTCTGGCCTATAAACCCGTAGATGTGACTCAGATAGAGGCTGTTTATTTTAGACTTGCCATTTTAAGCCTCTTGTGCTGTTAATATTTTATGTCTGTCACTGAATCAACAACATTCTCAGCATGGATTACCCTCACTATATATATATATATATATATTGTGACTAGTGTGAATGATCACATGACCAGATCACTTTCAGTTTACTTCCTGCTTGCACATCTATGGTAGAAGAAGATGTCTTCCTCACACTACTACAAAATGTAGTATGTAAAACATCTTAATTAACAAAACTACTATATTTTGTACATATATTCTTTAAAGGGTCTACTACTGATATATTTTGAGAATTATACTCCTGCATATATATTTCGCTCGTACGGAGTGTAAATTTGTTAACGGTCACAATTGTTACTAACACAGTGCTTCAATTAAAAACACAAGTATTAGCTGTTATGCTTACACTGAATGTATGCCACACCTGTGAGGTGGATGGATTATCTCGGCAAAGGAGAAGTGCTCACTTACACAGATTTAGACATATTTTTCAAAAAAACAGATTTTTATTTGAGAGAAATGCCTTTTGTGTACATAGAAAGTCTTAGATCTTTGAGTTCAGCTCATAAAAAATGGGAGCAAAAACAAAAGTGTTGCGTTTAATTTTGTTAGTTATCAAGAGGTCAAAGGAGTAAAATGCATGTACTCAAATTGCAAGAAAAAAAAATGGGATTAAACGGGTTAAAAGTATTAAATTGATGAAAAATTGTAAATAATAATGTGAGCATAAAATAAGAGGAAATAGCATGTATTGTGAATAACAAAATATAATCAAATATTAGAAGGATTTAGAGAGAGATTACACAGTAATTCAATTTTAAAGTATTTTTTCTTATGTATTTTTTATGTATTTTAAGATTGGAAATGTATTTTGTAATATCTTTTGGTTTGATAGTGTCTTTATCTTTAAAATAAACATATGCTCAATTTGAAAAAAATATATTCTCTGTGCCATGCTGTTTACAACATATTTAGCAATTATTTCAAAGATATTTTGGCCAAGGGCCAAAACAGTCCTGCAGTGCAGCAGAAATGTAAGTAAAAAATTGTCTCACTATTTATTCAAATGTACCATATGTGCAACATACAGTATACTAATACATTTGAACATCAAAATGTATAAATTAACATTATTTATGTATTCTGAACAAACATGAATTTACAATGAACACTGTAAATTAACATTAACCTGATTGATAAATACTTTGAAAATGTTGTTGCGCATTGTTAGTTCACGATTAACAAATGTTAACAAATGTTGTTGTTTTTTTATATAATGCGACTTTCCATTGATTTCTAATGCTGAGCTATTTATATTTTCTATCCCTTCATCTTAAATGTAACCCTCACATAACCTTTCTGCATTAGGACATTATTTAGTATGTTTGTTACAACAATTTCCTTGTGAGGATTGTTGTATAGCCCTCGTAATGTAGGTTATTTCAGGTTTTCTATCCTTGTGGAGCCATTCGGTCCCCACAATGTAGCCAACATAAGGCACAATATTGTTTTCACCAAAGTATGACCCCAAAGGAAAAAAAAAAAAAAACGAACAACATTCTTTCAGCCCACCTCAGTACAAGATTTAGTACTACTATTAATGAATAATTAATGTTCACAAACATGTTAGTTTGATGGGGATGTTTGTGTCTTGTGGAATATGGAACAGAATGACAGAGGGGTCAGATAAATGTTACCATGATGCCAGTTGAATTATTAAGATCTCCTAGATTTAGCTTTGCAGCATTTCTCTTCTCAAAAAGATATTGGTGTCCTCTCAGATTATTATGCTACAGGGTCTTGTACCCACAAGCAGACAGAAAGATTTCTCCTCAGGATTACTTGATGTTTCTTTTATCCTTGTTGTCAGTGGCATACACCCAATTCACCTATTGGCTTGTCTCTGTTGTTCTGAACACCACAACCCTCTCGGGTCTCTGGAGGGAAGACTCTTCTGTAAGAATGTTAAGAGCCAACTGCAGGTCACAAACATTTATCGTCACTTTCCGATTTTGGGCTGAAACCTTCCATTTCCGCTACTCTTGAAAAATGAATGTCCTTTCAAACATTGCTTAAGGCTTCAGGATACTGTATGTGACAAAATCTCTCTCTTCCTCCCTCCCTCCCTCCTTCACACACATACATACATATAATTTGGTGTGTGTGTGTACTTGTGTGCTGGGAAATTGATATTAATGCATCACAATTTAGTTGAACAGCATTAAAGCCCCAACCAGTGTTTTGGTGCAAAAGACAACATTTTCAATCTCTATCTAATCTTTCCTCCATTATTGTTCATCTGCCTGGCTGATATGAAAATAATGAGGAAGGATGCGTTTTTATCAGCGAACAGTTATGTAGGGCATTGATGTTAAACTTCAGAATAGTGGGAGACACTTACATGATACAGCCAGAAAAAGCATGATTAGTATGCAGTCATCTGCCTCTTTTTGTAGCTATGTGTGTGTGATGGTGATATTGCTCATTTATAATCTACAGATGTTTTTGATTATCATGCACTTGTAATTATATGCTGATTTATTCAATAATATTTGCATTTTAAAAGTAAAACCTTTATATTAATACAATTAATTTATAACACGAATAGCATATTAATTTAGCTATCTCAAAAAGCAAGAGTGCAAGAATCACCATGGATGTGATTTGGCTTTAGATAATCAAAGCCCTGCTGAATTCAGAACAACCAAATAACTTTAAATGTGTTCATTGCTTACAGTATAACAGTCCAATAAACAATAGGTTAATATTACACAGCGTTTTACACAGTATTTCAAGTTCCATGAAAATTGTTCCAAACGAAGTCAAAACTGATAGATATATATAGCTGCGTGACTCACAGGGGAGTACGCTCTGGACTACCACAAAGTACTGAAGGTTCCTGCGAAGTTTTGCAGTTTTGTTTTCTACCATTAATTTATTTTTATTATTAAGAATTAACTCTTATTAAATTAAGAGTTTATGTTCGGTAATTGAACAAAATCAACACATTCAAACCAAAATATCTGGCTTTCTGTTGGTCGGAGCTAATGACTGTAAATTAGAAAGTTGTCTAATCTGAGGAGTACAATATACAGAAGTGTATATTTGTCACTGTAGATAAAACGAACAGCCCCACTTTTGTCAAAAGGTAGTGCTACTGAGAACCAAGCCCATTTCTGAAACTTTGTACATGTCTACTGGCTAATAAATGTGATGTGTCTGACGAGTTTCATGCAATTTCAAGCATGCTACGAGTCTCAAAAGCATCCAAAAAGAATATTAAAGTTTGATGCATTGCCATGGCAACAGTATTCAAGATATCAATAATCTTTTGACAGGTCTACATCTGGTGTGTGTTTACATTATAGTTTAAACACATAAGTTTGAAGCAAATTGGGTAAAAATAAGAGGGTGATTTCAAAGCATTTTGAAAGTGACACACTTCCTGCTGCCAGTTGGTGGCCCTATAACTTTGACTCACAATAGTCACATCCATGTGATCGGCATCTTACAACGAACACACTGCTGAAGTTTCATCAAGATCAGTTAATGTATGCAGAAGTTATAAGACACTTCCTGTTTCTCTTTTCACGCCATAATTTCATTTTCATAAATTCATTTTCACGCTTGCATTTCATTTTCAACTTGGGCCCTAATTATCTAACAACACATCGGTTTAGTGAATGATGCAAAGACTCACTGATAAGGACATTTGCTTGTTTTGTCCGAGAACAATTCGGTTGAATGACTCAATGACTTGTTCTTAACTGCAGCAGCTTGTCTCCAGCTACTGGCGTAACTATGTAACCTCCAGAGTCAGTAAAAATCAGGTACTCTTGGAACACCTCTATACTATTGGAAACCAATGTTAATGTAACCCCCCCCCTTGTCTTTTTTCTTTCTTATTTATTCATATAGCTCATATTTTATTTTTGTCAGTGCTGTCAGAGTGTGTATGGTATCTCTCCTGGCCTTTTCCCTCTGCCGTCAGACTTCATTAAATCTGCAAGTTGTATTTGCATAATCGGCACCAAGTCTCAACACCTACATCCCTGAGTGACGTGTCATTTCCTGGTATGTGCGAGTGAGAGATAGACAGTGCATCTAACAATATGCATTCAGCTTTGTTCACCTGTTTGTATTCTACCAGATTCCTACTGATTCAAGGTAGCCCAGCCATCCCAGATGCTTTAGAAGTGAGCTGCGCCTATTATTATTCCACGATGTTCCTGTTGAATTTTAAAAATCACAGTCTTTCTGCTGCGGTGAGCTTCAGTGCACGTGCGCCTGTGGGTGTGTGTTTCATGATTTCATGTATTATGATATCAGCATGCATCTCCATACACAGCCTATGCATCATTTCACTTTCAAATATCTATCCTTATGCCTCTCTATGCTGCCATTGTGGTTGGTATTTATGAATTTTATTTTGGGCTAATTTCTCTAATCTCTTGATAACATGCGCAAAAACGTTCTCAGTAAACGACATTGCGCATTGAACAGATTCAAGCATTCGATTAGACAAATACAAAATGCAATTTGGTGTCAGAAAGGCAAAGACAGAGAGCATAATGTTTAAACTGCAAAGAATTATTTTAGTTCCTTTTGAAACATGAGGGTGTGCATTTGGAGTGACTGCGGTTTTGTCTTCAGACGTAAAGGTCAGAAAACATGATACATATATATATAATGCTGATTATGTTATTTCCACGTGTATCAGTAGCAGTGGAGGAGAAGTGAATAAATAAATCATGTTATTTGTGGCACAATAAGCCATTAGGTTTCACAAGCTTGCAGCCTCTGAAATCAGAGTATGGAGAAAAATTATTTTCCACATTTTTAATTATTGAATATAATACTGACACATGTACTCAATAGCAGTTACGAGGCTGGATAAAAACATTGATAATAAAAGTGATAACCTTATAACCTTAATAAACTTTATTCTGCTTGTTTTGAGAATAACACTTTGATCTTTTACACTTTTACATGTTCTAGAATATACTGGTACATCTATTCTGTTATTTCAGACTGTGGGGCTGAAAAGCTTTAATTTAGAAACAAACAATATACAGAAGTCCATTAGAGGCCAAGGTCGATTTTACATGTTTAAATGCTGTTTCAAAGATTCCACAAGGAATGATTGGATCTTCTGACTAGGTAGCGCAGGAATGACCATGGAACTTTGGGAAGAACTGAAGGGCAAGGAAGGAGAGTATGTTGCTGAAGAGCTTAAACTCCATTGGGTTGCACTGGTGTAGATGATCCAAACATCTTTTGTATAAAACAAAAACAAACAAAAAAAGAAACAACTGCATACGTACATCGAGACCCCCCAGCCAATACATTCCAGCAGCTATAGATCCACACCCAGAAGATCAAGCGTCCGGAAGGCCAGGGGGTCCATTGAGGAGGAAACATGAACTTTTTAGGATAGTCCTAATGTTTATGGTGGATATATTTCTGGAGATCAGTCTGTTCCTCAAACGTTTTGATTTCAAATAATCTTCGTATGACTAATACTGAGTGTTCCTGTTAGCTGAAGCTCAATGATGTCTATAGTTAGTCTTCACTTTCAGCACTTTTGTCCCAGAAAGTTGGGTCAGATGGTTCCATGGAGCATAGAACTATCGGGTCACCTGAAATAGAGAACGAGAAAGAATTTAGGTTTGCCCATTAGACACACCTGCACCTTTGTTTACCAGCACCCCTTACTCCAATAACCCCAAAATATGAATCCTTATGAACTATAATGCCCTATTTTGTACAGAGGAGGAAGTCATCTGATTCTCCATCTCTGTTAGTACAGATTTCATTAATACTTGACATTTATCTGCGCTGACTTGTTGTCCTGGCTGCTGATGGGCATGGTCCACTGGAGCAGTGGGTGAAACAGTTGGCGCCCCAGCAAACTCATTCATTTAGAGCCTGGCACCTTGCCTTTCAAGTTGGCACAGAGGGACGACTGAGGAGAGTGCCATGGCACAATGCCCGATACTTGATCCACCCTCTCACTCTTCCTCTTTCTGTCCCGGTGTCTCTTTCAGATTTGGCAAGTTTTATGTTGCGAGAAGTGTGCTGGCTTAGAATGAACAGTTACCATGCTGATCAATCATTTTAAACATCCATAATTGATCAAAGCAACTCTTAGTTATTTTATCCTCTCTTATATTTTCACAGACCTGCACTTCTATCCCTTGATTCTTTCTTTTAGCTTTACGTAACAGGTGTGCATAAGTTCACTTATTAATCATGATTAAAAGTTTTGACCAGCAGGTGGTCCAATACTGAGTATACAAATATAGAGAACTGAGTTCATATTAAAGCATTTCGGAGAGAGTTAAAGTGCTGAAGGTTGAAGGTACAGATGCATCTGTAATGAGAATTAATGTATTTGTGTGGATTTATGTAACTACTTTTAAAAGACCTGAGAATGCCCTCAAATCTTTATAAAATGATTTTTGAAGTACAAAAATTTGTTTGGGTTCTTTTTTTTTTTCAATAAAAAAAAAATGACAATATATGTGTTCTATATATGAATTGGTGAATTGATGAATTTGGTGGTTTTCAGCTTTGGGTGTTTGTCAAAACATACTGTAGGTGCTTGCTTGTGCAAAAGAGACAAACGTCTTTATGATTTATTTTATTTTTATTAATTTATTTTTGCACAGATTATTGTTTTCAAGAACTACTAACAGTCTACATTGTAGGACCAAAATCTACCCACAGAAAAAGAGGCAGAATGTGTGTGTGTGTGTGTGTGTGTGTGTGTGTTTGAGAGAGAGAAAGAGAGAGAGAGAGAGAGAGCACATACACATGTAGAGCACACATACACACATACACTTCTGTTCATTTTGTAGCTATTTTCATTTAGAAAGTAAAGATTTCACTTCATCTAAAGAAACATCACACACATTCAAGTACAGTTCGTCACATACATGTAGGCTCACATGAATTCACTGTGATGAAATATGGATCACTTGTGTGTGTTATTAGAGGTATGGTGGCACACAATAGCTTATCAGTCATTGATCAAACCAGACTCACTCCTTCAATTCTGTTTGCCATGAAAAAAATGAAATCACCATGCCTCTCCTTTTTAAGGCAATGTATAAAAAAACGTATAAAAAGTGAAAAAAAAAGAAGAAAAAACTATCTACCATAAATAGATGTAATGAGTACCATAATTTCTGCCCATAATATACTGTATATATATATATGTATTCCTAGGGTAAAAACGATTTAAAACATTTTTTCCTCAAATTTTCCGCTTGGCAAGAGTTCGTTTTACCCTGCTCTCCAGTGACTATAAAGATCACAATAAATCTTGACATCATGTCTTCTGGTCACTTCATTTTATTTAGTGCTTTGTTCTGCCTTTGACTTTTTCTGTTGAGAAGAGTCTGAGTCAGTCACCTCACATCTGTCACTCATAACATAAGTGTTTGTGTGTTTGTTGCTTGGCTTGTCTCTCTCTTTCTTTGTCTCTGTCTCTCTTTGTCAAGATTCAAGAAGCTTTATTGGCAGGATAAAAAAAAGGGTTGTCTCTCTTTCTCTGTTTTGTTCTTCTTTTTTCCCCCTAAATCAGGCTCTACTGTGTTTGATGTCAGTTCCAACAAACTTCAGGCTCTCTCCACATGAACTCCTAAGGTATGGTACAGAGCGTGTTCACAACAAGAAGAATTAGGTCACCGAGAGATAGAAAGACAGAGGCTTTGTTCCAAAATCTAGTGAGTTGCCTACCTAGACAATATTCTTAAATACTGAGAAACACCTTCTTTTAGCCACATTTTAAGGCAGGATTGCACGAATTTTTCACAGAGAGGGCAATCAATGCAAAAACACTGTAACAAAAAAATATATAGATTATGAGTGCTAATCAGGGTCGTCATGCACTTGCTATTTTAAGGGGCACTTGGAGGGAGTAATAATACATTATTAACGCATTTACTGCTATTCCAAATTATTAGGAATATTAGGACTATAAGTCCTGCATCGACCTTTCTCGTATTCTGTAGCTTATAGAAATAAATTTTAAAGGCAATTAAAGGCAAACATTTGCATTTTAAAGAGCTTTTTGTGAGCCAGAGGCTTTTCTTTGAAGTCCTGCAAACCTAACGTCCTCCATTACCTAGCGTAATACGTTGTGTTTGGCCGATAAGTATCAATAAATATCAATAAAACACATTGTCAAATTAGACTATTTGAAAGGATTAATGGCTCATCCATAGACATCAGTGTACTGTCTTCTTTCCAAACTATGAATGTTTTTTGCAAGTATTTATGTGTATTTAAATGTCAGACAGAAACATAAAATAAAAATTATATGGTTAAAACACTGAACAGTTGTGATATATGATGAGCTGGCTCAGCGCCAGCCAAAGGGCGAATGCAATTTGTGTGGATTGAACATTCTAATCACACCTGTGTGATTGTAAGTTTCAAAGTCTTAATTATCAAATGTAAAAATATATATTTTTTGTCTTCTGGAAGCTGCATTCAAATCCATTTGGCTCAAAAACCTGGGGGGTATGTGCTTCTGATTCTAATATTTGTGTGTGATATGTATTTTATGCTGGAGTGTTGCAGTAAAAGATCAGAAATAAGCTGTAATGTCAAAGATTGTATCTAATAAAATTAATCTCTTGTGTGTTTTCTGTTTATTCATTCAGAAATTGGAGTTTAAATGACCCTGACAGCTTTCAAAGTCACTGCCTCCTCAGGACAAAAGGACAGTCCATGTTTTGAAGTGTATCATGTAGGCTACAGTGTGTGTGTGTGTGTGTGTGTGTGTGTGTATACTAACCTTGGTGGTCTTCACCTTGTTGCCTGTGCTGCAGCTCCAGCCTGTGAGGTCGGGCAGGACTTTACACTCCTCACCATCCACACACGGCTGCATCTGACACCACCACTTCTGAGCAACTATAGATGCTACACACACACACACACATCACATGGAACATGGAGAAAGACCACTTATGTTAGTACATAACAGTAAAGACACGGTCACTTTCAGTGAATATAGGGGTCATATCATGGAATGGGGGAGAAAAAAAAAAATCAGGCAAAAGGTTGTGCTGTTCCTGGCTGGGTGTAGCACCTATACCTCTGCATCATTTTGATGAAACTCAACATTACAAATGTATAGGTCCCGAACCAACTCAGTGTGGATTGTTTTGTGAATTTGTCCCAATGTAGTGTAGGCGTTGCAAAGTAACTGCCTAATTTCATATGCACAACGATTAGCCAATCATAAAACAGGGCATTAGAGGTCATAGCAAAAGCAGCCTGTTAATTTCGTAGGGTTGGAGAAAGGGTGGAAAATTGACCTGAAAAACTAAATTACTAGTGCTGTCGATTTAACATGTTAACACGCTTAGAACACTTAATTAAAAACCATTAATGAATTTAATCATGCTCCCTGACAAGTACTGTACACTACTACAAAAGTCACACTTACAGGCAGTATAGAATGAGTACTCCAATGGGATGTGAAAGGACAGCAAGGGTCCTGAGATGCGTTTTTATCATCTCAAAAACGTGCCAATTATAATGCAAGATGTGACACAACAACCAAAGACGTAATTAATTATAATTAATGTAATTAATTCCATTAAAATTAAAGCCCCATAAATTAAGACTGTTTTTGTACCTTGACTTAAGCTAAGTGGACTCAAGGGAAAGACATACAATAAAAAAAAAGGAAAATAGGATATGACCCCTTTAAACACAGAGGATCATGGATCAGCTCAGGAGCAAGAAAATGGCAAACAGATGAGGAGTTATTTGAGATGATTCAGAGAGAAAGAATGAAGCATGAGATGAGGTGAAACTTGGCTTATTTGACATTTCCTCTCACGCAGAGCGCTGTGTGTAGAGACACTTGAGCTATTTTTTCCTGAGCTTACAGTCAGGCAAAATAAGATAACGATCGATTTCTCTGTCAAGTGGACAGTGTTGACACAATATTAAATGAAACAGCCAGAGAGCTGAGGGAGACAAAGAGACCGAAAGGCAGAGATTGTGAGGAAAAGAGATGAGGGAGAAAGAGTGAATGATGCAGGGCACAATTGCATCTTTATAATCATGCATATGCTCACCTAAAGGATTATTAGGAACACCTGTTCAATTTCTCATTAATGCAATTATCTAATCAACCAATCATATGGCAGTAGCTTCAATGCATTTCGGGGTATGGTCCTGGTCAAGACAATCTCCAGAACTCCAAACTGAATGTAAGAATTGGAAAGAAATGTGATTTAAGCAATTTTGAGCGTGGCATGGTTGTTGGTGCCAGACAGGCCGGTCTAAGTATTTTCACGCACAACCATTTCTAGGGTTTACAAAGAATGGTGTGAAAAGGGAAAAACATCCAATATGCGGCAGTCCCGTGGGCGAAAATGCCTTGTTGATGCTAGAGGTCAGAGGAGAATGGACCGACTAATTCAAGCTGATAGAAGAGCAACTTTGACTGAAATAACCACTCGTTACAACCGAGGTATGCAGCAAAGTATTAGTGTGGTGTTCCTAATAATCCTTTAGGTGAGTGTATGGGGCGTATTTTGCATCAACATTCCAGTTAATGCACTGAAGTAGCTCTCTCAATGAGTATTTAAATTTAGTCAGCATTCATTTTAAGCACAAACACTATTTGTGAATTAGGCTATTATTAAAAGCCCGTGCCATTTGCCTGAATAGAATTGAAATTATCTGAAGATCTGTTTTACCATCCACACAGGAGGGTGCAGCTCTTGTCGTTCCAGCAACTTGTCCCGGGAAGCAGGAACACTTAACGGTTTGTGATCGCTCCTCAATCTTATTTCTGTTACAGCAGCGGTGGGCTGCAATCACCTCACATGTGCCAGCCTTCACGTGTACTGCAACAAAGAACACACACACATTTCATAAGAATATTTGTCTCTGAATGACATTGCAATCAGCATCTCATTTAAACAGGCACACCTGCAGTCAGTCATTTCACCACAGTCTGTTACCACATACAGTAGACATATGCTATTATGCAAGGTACAGCTATGTTTTAGCGATAGTTGAGCTGTCAATGTATATATAAATAATTTAAACATATTTTAATTTGTCATGTAATTAATTTGATATTTTAGTTTAAAATCAAATTAATTACGTAAAACACATTTTATTTTGCTATATATTTTTTATTATATTTCATTTCAATTTAATGACATTAAAACCATTTAAAATATAATTTAAGTAATTTTTCATCATCATTTCTCAATGTTTTTTAGTATCTCAGCGCCATGTTTTTTTAATCTCAGAAACACTTTGATAACATTAGTTAATGTATTAACTAACATGAACTAACAATGAGCAATCTATTTTTTTACAGTATTTATTATTCTAAATTAATGTTATTTAATAAAAATTCAGCTGTTCATTTTTTCATGTTAGTTCACAGTTCACTATCTAATGTTAACAAACACAACATGTGATTTTAATATTTTGCAATTAACATTACCCTTCTATTATCTTGATTTGTGGCAACACTCATTATCTTTGGCGTCTCCAGGGACCCCAGACAGTAACATTTAATATATATATATATATATATATATATATATATATATAATGTACAAATGTATTTTACTCTGTTTATAAATGTTTTTACTCAACATGTGTGCAGTTTTTGGAGGATTTTAGATATCTTTTAAATTTATATAAATAAATAAATATTTATTTAAATAGGCTTTTTACGAAAAAACAAAAACAAAAAAAAACAGCACTTTATAAAGGACCCAGTTACTGTTTGTAAAATTCACTTTATAAAGGACCCAGATTTCTAATTTTACAGATAACATGGATAATTTTACATTTAATGTAAGATAAACATTAAAAAAAAAAAACACTTTAACTATTAGATGGCCATACACCTCCACTATAAGCTATTTGCTATGTCACTAACAAACTATATATCTTTTCACAAGTTTTTCCAGATGGATTCATATCTAAATATTATAAAATCACAATTAAAAATAAATAAAAAACGAACAAATAGGAACAATAATTGTGGTTCATCTAATACAGTCTTGTTTACAGTGGAAGGTGTTTATGTGTCAGTGCACTGCATTCAGTATGCATAGTATAGCATTTTGGCATTTTTTTTGTTTGTTTTTTGCACTGTTGGAAGTGTGCCACTTTATTTCTGTCTATGTGATCTGCGTTGTTTCTTCGTTGTTTCTGATTTTGATGATGCATTTTGTATATTTACTATGTGGGGTCTCCAGGGACCCCGAAGATAACAAGTGTCTGCATTTTTTTTCATGCTAACATAAAAACAGATATCATTCCAATGTTTTTTTTGTTTTTTTTTGTGGTAGATCTAGACAGTGTTAAGAGTCCTAGTAAGTTTCATACCATTTGAGAACATTTTGTAAAAAAATGACCAAAAGTCATTTGCGGGTTAAAAAGACCCTGAAGATAATAAGAGGGTTAAATAAGATAAATAAAATAAATAAATACTGTGTATATATATATATATATATATATATATATATATATATATATGTGTGTGTGTGTGTGTGTGTGTGTGTTTGTGTGTGTGTAATTGTATTAAAGTAAAAAGATAAAATGATAGCAATCATCTAGGTCTGTTTTTCTTATGCAGGAAACATACACAAGCTTCCCGGTATTTTTAGCGAACTTTAATTAAACCTCACAGGGTCACAGAGATGAAAAGAAGACATAACCAAAAAATTAATAACAGAACTGCTCTGGGTGCCCGACGGCTACTTGTTAGGCCATCAAAATGATTGAAATTCTATCACAGATCTTCACCATCTCACTATCTCAATATCACATCAATGAAAAGTGTTTTTCTCTTTCCGAGTGTTTGAAATTTGTAGACATGCCTTTGAAACGTTAACACTGAAATTGCAAAGCAGAAAAACACAGAGTTCTATTAGAGAAAAGAGAAAAATAGTGATAACGAGTAAAAAACAAATGTCTGAATTCCAATTTTTTTTCCCAAAGATCGCTCCTGGTCTTTCTCAATCCACCCACCTTGTCTGGAGCATTCAAAACAGTTTATTGTGGATCAGTACAGCTTAGTGGGTTTAACCCTAAAAAAACACAGAGGTTTCAGATGAAATTTAGCCTGAGCTATATATTGAACATGCCCCTTCATGTTTGGAGGGGGTTTTAGCTTCAGCCTTCATGTTTACAGGTGGATACTCTTCTAACTGTCAGGTAGTATAAAGCTTCTGATCCCTGTTTGTGGAGGGAGTTTTAGTACAGGGACAGTTATGCGGACTTGCACACAGATCGATACTGCAGCTTTGGGGTGCTTTTTTTAATAGCGCCCAAAATAAAACCTCTAAATCTCCGCCCTCTATTCCAAATCTCACTTGCTTGTTCCAGATTTATTGGCCATGAAAGCAAGTTGTGCCTTAGTTTTTTGGCTTCAGTTTCTAAGAAAAAACAAGCTGTTTGTTCCAGTTAGTCAATAATGTAGGTTTTGGATAACATGATATCAATCATAGTTCTGCTGCTGCACTTCCTCTAATAACTAATAATAGAGATACAGGACAGACAAGTTCAGAGAGACGCAAATTACTGTACAAGTAAAGACCGATTCACAACAAGCAAAACATTAGGGTCCGGTTTCACAGACAGGGCTTAGATTAAGCCAGGATTAAGCCTTAGTTCAATTAGGGCATTTAAGTAGCTTTTATAAACGTGCCTTAACAAGTGTTGAGACAAAACAATGGCACTGACATATTTTAAGATTTGTCAGGGCAAGTTGCTTTCATTTAAAACAGCTCAAACATGCCTGGGACTAGACTTAAGCCATGTCTGTGAAACCTGGGGGGAATATATATATATATTTCTCATTTTAGTGCAGTAAAGCTTTGTAAACATCCTTAAAACAAGATTAGCTTGGTTGGGTAAAACTGGGTATAATAAGATTTAGAATTAGTTTCAAAACAATATAAAGTACAGTAAGTTTATTGTTCCTACTCCATTGAAAAGGTTTCTTTAGCTAAAGGCAAATACATTTTTTGTGTGTGTTTACTTTAAAAAAGAAGCACAAAATAGATAAACTTACTTTAAGATATGTTGCATAAAACAAGTTAACTTAATATCTTATGCAGTTATATTTTTTTCTAGAAAACAAGTAAAAAATAATTAATAAAATATATATTTTTTTTAATTGAACATAAATTATGAATTGGACTTAATTGTTGTGAAAAAAAAGTTATTCTTTTGTGTAATTTAATTGCATCCGAAAAGACCTTAACCGACAGTAGAGCACGAGGAACAGGCTAAGCAATGGAACCACTGTGTTGTAAAGGACTAAGATGAACCAACCAACATGATCAAATGTTACATAAGTGTTAGAATGGAATGACCTTTATCTAGTTGAAACATGAAAGTGCTGGAATGGAATATCCTCCAGAACAGAGCATGCTTTATGTTGCTTTAAGAAATGACTCTGTCCTTCAGTGGATGGGCAGCACAGGGCGAAACAGCCAATCAATTCAATCTCTGCACACATTACCTCACATCAGATTAATCCATCCTGACTGGGTCAAAACGGGGGCTGACGCTGCTGGTCAACAGCCTGTACTGTGTGTGTGTGCACAAAATGTGAAAATGTCAAACATCCCAAGAGATCGACCTCTCAGCTGAGAAACGGCTCTTTCAACCATATTCTTTCTCATCATGCATCTCACTATCTGCAGTGACAGGGCATTTCATTTCTGTGTTCCCAACATGATGGGATTCCACAATATGGCCCCTGAAGGTTTAAAGGAGGGTGTTGTTCTCTCTCTCTCACAGTGTCTGAGAGGAGTTTGGGTCAGGGGTCTGAGAGCTTGTGTTTGTCCAAGGGGAGTTTTGTTTCTTTACGTCTTTCTCTTCATTTCTCACTTTCTCACCACCCACTATCTCCTTCTTCTCCATCTCTCTGTCCTGCGTCTATCATTTAATTATTTATGAATAGACAGATTTTGAATTTTATTAACACATTAATATGTAATATTATTATTCAATAGTATACATTTTTAAATATTTTATTTAATATAAATAAATACTTGTCTATGGTTTTTTTTCACATTTATTTTTAATCTATTTTGTAGTGATATTTTGTCTTTCATAGGCAGATTCTGTAAGGTCTCCCCTCTGCCTCTTTTAATACCAACTTATCAAACTCTGCTGATTGAAATGTCAAGATGTAAATATTGTGAGTGTTGGATCCTCTCAGAAGGGTGAATTTTATTACTCAGTCATTACAGACAGAAAACCTTCGATTCGTGTGGGAAACTTTGCATAGCTCAGAGGGAGTGCAGCCAAAATCAGTTGTAAATGCCAAATGCAAATATTTGTGTAATCGGAATGAGAGGGCAATGGCTTTCCTGTATCGGGGGACCACAAGACGGCAGGGAGACAGGCTTGATGCATCAGAAATCATCAGGATGGAAAGAAAAAGATTTGTATTCTGCACCTTACTTGCCACAAGAGATGCTGTTAATTGCTCAGTATGTTAATGATATCTTCATGGTGTTGAGTGGCTTTACATAGACAGCTCACTGAGTTTCCAGAAACTCTATCGGCTCTCACATTTTTTCTTGAACAAAATTTAAAATGTCAACATTCATTTTCTTTATTTCCACCAAATTGTTTTCATGTAAATTTCTAAAATAAATCCTGGCAAAATTTGAATCTATTATGTTGATAATTTGCTTAATTTTAAAGACTTTTGGTGAAGTGGCATTCTGGGAAATAAAGTTTTCTTCTATCATGGGCCATAAAATGAAAATATGAAAACGTTTTCATAGTTGGCATTTCAGACATTATTTATATCATGTAATCCTTCTGGAAATGCCCTTTGTATTATGTATATGATAACATGTTTATGAATAATGAAAAATGACTACGATTACAGAGATTATAGCGATTTTAAATGCAACTTTGATGAAAATTAGGGAAAAAAGGAATTCAAATTTAAAAGGCATTCTTAATTAAATCCTGACTAACATATTGTCACGCCGGGTTGTAGGCAGGAAGCATGAGGAGACGAGCAATAACTATAAACAGGATTTCAATGATCAATGAACTCAGGAAAATCATATACACATACAAGAAGTGCAACATATACAATAACCGACCAGGAGTGAGGGAGAACACTGGGTTTACATACACAGAGAACTGATCATGGGAACAAGATACAGCTGGGGCAAATTAACTAGACACAGGTGGAGAAACTGAACACAAACGAGTAGCGGGAAAACTGAGACACAGGACTAAACCAAAACACAGAGACGGGGGGAACTAAGAAACACAGACAACACTTGAGACATGTATCACTCTACATTCCTGTAATTTATGTTGGTGTTTATGATGATGATGATGATGATGGGGAAGTTTCCGATATGCCAACCAAAAAACATGCAACCTTCAAGAACCAGTTTATCTGTATAAGTATACAATCCACGCTGATATATCAAACAGTTTCTCGTTTAAATGTCTGTGGGGAAGCTGACAGTCATTATGTCTCTGAAGGCGCATCCCCTGTGGCGTAGCTTTAAAATCGACTCTTTAGAAGAAGAGCCCTCAAATGCAAAAACATGTTCATATACACTTGCACAAAGATGAGCTAAAATATTTTACAAACATGGGCACAGATGTTTTTAAAAGAGGTTCACACAAAACCAGTGGAGACAACATGAAATATACAACAGCTTCGTAATAAAATGTGTCAGGGTTGGTACAAGAATCTAAATGTAGCTTTGGTTTCTTCTCTAATCAAACAAACATGAAGCATTAAAGGGGTGGTTTACTGCTTTTTCCTTTGCATGATTGTGTTAATGGGGTGCAATATAACATGTCTTCGTGTTTTTTATAAAGACAATAAAGTCTTTATTTAAAAACAATAAAGTCTGTTTTTTAAACAGACAATAAATTTCTCCTCTGTCATTTGAACGTCCGGTTGACTTCCTGATTCTATGAAAACCCTCCCTCAGAAACAGGCAATTGCTTCAGATTGGTTAGTTGGACCGGTGTGTTGTAATTGGCTAAACTGCGTAGTTGTCTGGAAACTTCACGCCCATTACCTTTACGGGCGAAAGTTGCATGTGCTCCGGTCAAATGTAAATAATGGTGTCAATAGTGCCGTATCAGTTTGAGCCAGAATCAGACCCAGAAAGCGGCAATGAAGAGATTCGAGCAGATCCTCCCCAAACACGACTCTAACAAAACATTTCTATTCTATTCTACTATTATTATATAAGAATTTCAATACAATGTTCCTTGAAAATGCTACTGCTGCTTGTTAGCTTTCGAGATTAAATATTTAATATAACTGAATAAATGACTGAGTAATACCATTTTTTAAAGTTATTGGGTCTCAATAACTCAATAACGCGAGCAGAACGAATTTTTGTGTAAATCGTGTGTAAAGTAGTTCTGGTGTAAATTTTCGGATTCATTAAAATGTTCGTATTTTCCAAACGTTAGTTGGTACGCAAGAAATCTATCCCTGCTCCCAGTCACGCGTAAATGGTGCGCATTAATAAGGCTGCATTCATTCGCCTTAATTGTGTACATATTTAAACAGCATTTTGAAAAAAAATATTTTATATAGTAATTACATACGGTTTTTCTTTTTACTTTTATTATGAGAGCCAGTAATAGCAGATATGGTGATCGATGGCGGTCCTTCTCCAGTTTAAATACGATTTTTCCGATGTGAACTAATTCGTTTTTTGCTGTCAAGCTTAATGTCGAACCATTTTCTTCTCACTTCTGGGACTGTTCGATTAACAGATGAAACTCCATTAACTGCATCTGTAATATGCTGCCAAGCTTCCTTTTTTTGGACCTGACAGGCCACTATGTACGCTTGAAAATAAAATGTGGCGCTTTGAATGAACTTCTGATAATAATACTTCAATTTCTGCATCCAAGAAATCTTTCTTTTTCATTCGGATTCACGTTATTATATGCCTATATATAGATGTCAGTCGGATATAATGGGAGGGATTTATGGTAATTGAGAATGAACGTGCACGCGCATCCCATTTACGACTGGTTGGAATTCATTAACACACACATTTCACATCTGACGTTTACGAAGAATTTGTGAATCAGGAGAAGAGTTTTCGGGAAGGTCTCTTTACGCGCAAATCACGCTCATTTTTACTCGTATATTTACGAATATTTCATGAATGAGACCCATTGTTTTTATCGATATAATGAAAAACCGTTTATCTATTCACAAAACTTTTTCTTTATGTTTTCTTTAGGTGTACATGTGGCAACTGTGTTAAAACCATACCGTACACTGATAACAGTGGCTGAAGTTTGCTGTTGCGATTACATATATATTTTTTTTAACTTTATACACATTTGTCATACACAGAAAATAGCATCAAACTAACTGGCTACTATAAACAAACCAGCCCGTTCTCATCCTTTAGCCTCACATAGAACGCTATATGACAAAACGGCTCTATACTACCCACATGGCACCCTTTATCGTATCGTTCACGCGAACCCAAGGCGTCATAAATCCTTTAGCGTAATATGAGATTACCCTACCCTACCCAACCCTACCCCACACCTAAACCTAACCATCACAGCGCGTGTTATATTAACGATAACGGGTGCCATGTGCGTAGTATAGCGCCGTTTTGTCATATAGCGTTCTATATGACACTAAAGGAAGAGAATGCGTTGAACAAACAGTGTTGACATTGGTTTACATTCTTGATCAAATCGAAAAATTACGTCATAAAGTATACCTGGAAAATACATTTATAAAATTAGTACATAATTACAAATTCAGGTCCAAAATGTTTGTATGCGTTTGACACACGAAATAGCATAACTAAGTTGCTACTAAAGCCAGTGCTGGCATTTGTTTATACGTTCTTGATAAAACAAAAACATTACGTCTGAAATTATACATGCAATCACATTTACAGTAAAAGTGTCATGTCTTACTTACAGGTTGTGGCCCAACAACAACAGCTTCCTTCGGTTTTAAAGTTGGAACTGCTTCATGTTTTAATAACAGTTGAATCCGGCATTGAATTCGTGGAGATTCTGGAAGCTGTGTTCCGTAAAATGCAAAGATGAATTTTAGCCATTGTTGACAAACTACAACGTCCGTGGGAAGCCCGAACACAGAAGACCTGACAGCTGGTTGAAAATAACACACTTTCAACAGCATGGCTACAGCTCTCCACTATAACTCGACAAAGCTGCAGAAAAATGGCCATGCCCTCTTTTTGCATATTCTGGAGGGAGGTTGATGTAAATTTATGGGTAAGTTACGTATAAAACGTATCCTTGTTGTAGTCCCATTTGAGTCATTTTTTAGGCATTAAACGTCCTGATTTTTTAAAAGACGATTTCTCTGCTTATGTTGAACTTTCAGTGCAGAAACTTTGCAGATAATATTCATGCACCAACAGCAACATTACACACTATTTAAAATAAAAAAAAAGTGAAATCGCAATCAACCACCCCTTTAATCACGTCTTTGAGGTTCAATTGAAAATCACGTGCTATAGTGCATGGCTGAATCTAAACTCTGGAGGAAGGAGGTAGTCTGGGTTTCCCCATACTGCCTTACCGCAGCACGATTCAATTCACGCTGAAAGGCAGTCTGGATACCATGGCCAGATTTTTCGCCTCATTTAGGGAACCAATCACAGAACGGGGAGGGAGCAGCAAGACGATGACGACATCTATCCCTCACACGACGCAGTTTGTTTATATTTATGTATTCAACATGGTAGCAGACGCGAAGCTACCTTTTGATGCAGCATTAGATATTGTTTTAAGTAGTTTAGAATGCAAGTTTATTTTGAAAAACCCCAGTCGTTATTGTTGTCTCGCCATTAATCGCCCTAATGGGGGACCAGTTCAGGAGGCGGTCAACCTTGGAATTGGGATTGGCCCTAAATTCTGAAGGATCATGGATTAATGATGCTGAAAATTCAGCTTTGCCATCAGAAATAAATTACATTTTAAAATACACTAAGATAGAAAACATTTATTTTAAATTGGAATAATATTTCAGAATATTACTATTTTTATTGTATTTTTCATCAAAAAGTTGCAGCTTTGGTAAGAAACTTCTTTTTTTTAAAAACATTAAAATAAAAACTTACCAACCCTAAACTTTTGAACAAATATCTGCCGCTCAGCTGTGTCCTGAGAAAGAAAATGCGATAAAGAATTATCGATACCAACTTCTGTTCGGCAGTCCCAAGTCACAAGACATGTTAGCCACGGAGTTGTATAGTACCTGCATCGTCGTCGACGAAGTCCTTTAACTTATAAACGATAAGTGATATTTATTAATATCATATTGTCATTATACCTGTACACTACCTACTGTGGTTGTCACAGTGCCACTAAGTTGTGTTGCTTTTCAATATCAATATACAGCTACCGTTTTAGTAGCATAACTTTCAGCTGTGCACACGTACCCGATTAAAGTTGTTGACTTTAGTCATTTAATTAAATTTTTATTTATTTTTTAACTTGTGAAGTAAAAGCGCAAAAAATGTCCAATGCAAATAACAACTTCAACTTCTATGTTAAACTGTACTTAATAATACTTGTGTTTTTGTAAAGGAAACGATTGGCTATGAGCTACGTACAGGCGCATTTGATAGACATTCTTAGCACCCAATAAACGGCGCCGGGCATTCGTAAACCACACCTCAAATACGAGAAATTGTGCATGTGGTTCCCAGACCCAAGTCTCAATGAGACTTGGCCAGGCTAGGAAGGAGGATCTTCAGGAATAGGATTGACTCTCTCTCTATATCAAATTTAACCACACATAGAAATATCATACAGATAGAGAGACAGGAATATTAAAAGAGATATTCTACCAATAGAGGAATGTAGCGAGAAAAGCACAACGCTATTGTTGAACTTACTGTGTTATACTAGCAGGTCTAAAGCTTTAATTTAATTATCGATCTTTTGGATGGCTTTAATATATCACTGTAATCACTGTGTGTGTGTGTGTGTGTAGTAATGGTAGGTATGCCACTGTGCCCTGAATTGTTTGTGCACTGCACTGTAATACACTGTTAGCAGATTGCTGGCAGGTATTATAAAACAATGCAGTGAACACAGACACATGTTCTCTATTAAACTGTTTGGCTTTTCATAAGACCAGATGCATAAAGAGACGCATTGCTGAAGGTAATGGGTTTTATGAGAATCTCGCTTTGTCAGTAGGTTTGAAAACATTTCAATTGAAAATATTTCTCAGCAATACACTTACACTGCACTAAGGCAGAGAGCTAAAAAAATCAAGAAGTCCAAGAAATGTCCCAGGAGGTCATTTTTTATTAGACTTAATATATTGAACTGTATTTTTGTTATATGAAGGCCACATTAAACTAAAAAAAAAATGTTAATGTACAGTACTTGCTTACCAAGGAGACAGTAATGCCCCTGAAGAGCATGAAATGTGAGACGTGATTCATAATGAAAACAAATCAGGGTAATTACAGAAAAACAGAACATTTTTTTTTTTATTGTGCATAATTTCCAAAAGCTGTAACTTTTGCATTTTAGGACAAATTAAATCTTAGCCTAAAAAAAGTGCTTGCAATTTTATTTCCGAAAAAAATCGTAATTTTAAGATTATTCTGTAAAGGCTCTTTTAGACATCTTTGCTGATGGTGAATGTATTCTATTTTGTATTCAATTATTGGTACTATAAATGTATACACTTGTCAACTTTCATACATGATCATTGTGGACTGGTATCTTATGTGAACAGCTTACTGCTAACGTCTGTGTTGTATTATGTATGTTGAGCACAGCAATCACACAAACGTACAGTACGTCATTCATAAAGTACTGTAACTAACAATATCTCCGCAAATGGCACTAGCATATTCTGAACATGCAATCCACATTATTCAGACAAGTCATACAGACTTGACATTGTGTGTGTGTGTGAACGAGTATGATTTTTTTTTGTGTGGTCTTATGCTGGTTTTGATTGATATAATATAATATAATATAATATAATATAATATAATATAATATAATATAATATAATATAATATAATATAATATAATATAATATAATATAATATAATCTGTTAGTCTAATATTTGCTTTCATTGGTCGAGATGGACTGAAAAGTGAGTCTGATGACATCTGATCTCCTCTGGAGATCCAACCATATAAACATCCCCAGAGACATATTTCACTTTTACGAGCGGATTTTTCCTCCCGCTTTGTGAGGGGGAGTTTCATGACATGGCTATTAAAGCCTGTGTCATTTTATGGCCATTTCAATCAGGCTCTATTTCAGAGGACAAATTGAGCTCCACCCCACATCAGGGTTCACCAGATCACCACACACACCACAATGCATAGATAGAGTTAGGTTACCATTGTAGTGTTAGAAATATATTAAATGTTTAATATAGATCCCAGTACGTTATATAAACTGAGAAAGTTTAGTAGACTGAATTTAGATTTTGCAGTATAAATGATGATAATATCAGAGTTTTCCAAGATATTCCGCCAGTCCTGCATGGTCTCTCCATTGTAAGTTAAATTAATCAGATTACTGAGACTCTTTGGCCCTCATTTAAACGGGTGTATATGTTGGCGTCAGATTATGCTTACACTCCTCTCACCGCCTGATTTATGAAGCTGGGCGTACCTTTGAAATCCAGGTGTACGCAATTCCTGCCCTTGATAAATCCCGCGGCTGAAACCGATCGTCATTAGAATAACACGCCCCTAAATATTCAAGTCTCCGCTCCCCCCACACCCTCATTTTACGCCATGGACACACGGAAGACGGCAAAGAAGAGAAACTTCTCTGACTTGGAGCCGAAATGACCACAATGCATTATTTTACAGCACGTCTTTTGAATTAGCATTCAATTTCCAATCACGTCATATGTATAATAGTGATGATGATGATGTGATGTGAAGTACCATTCATTCACATTAATAGTTGCATGACAATTTGTAATATTTTTCTTCTTTTAGGCCTATTATTATTATTATTATTATTTGTATTAATAACTCTTATTGTTATTTAGAAGAAGGATGTCGTTATTATTATTTGTATTATTATTATCATTTAAAAGAATAAGAATGTATTCTTTATTATTTTGTCAGTCTGAATTATTTTTTGGTCATTGAAAGCCTTTCATTACCGAACCCAGTCTGCACACCTGCCAGGAATAACCCTGAAACGTCAGGGTAAAGCGCACAGGCTCGCAAGGAATACATATGCTTACAAATCAAATGCTTTGGTAAAGTCACACAAATTAAACATTGAAGTCCACGTTGCACAAAAATAAACACAGAAGTTTATAATTACTATGTTGTTGTTTTTTTGTTTTTTTGTTTTTTTACAGTGTGTCATAATCATATCTTTTAGTTTGTCAGTGCGTGTCATGTGTTGTTAGGAATTTTTCTCCGCATTTTCTCACAGACTCAAAACGTGCGTACACCACCTCCTGAGCTGGTGTAGGATTTGAGCGTGTTGTATGCCAACGTCAATATTGATAAATATCAAAGTCACCGTGGTTTTGGGTGTACGCAAGGTGTACGCTGGAAATTTGGTGTACGCACTTTTGATAAATGAGGGCCTTTGTCTTTAATTGCTCTGGGAGCCCCTGGCTCAGTTTGAATAGTTATGCTGATTGGATTAGGATTGGTATCACTCTTAGTCTAGGGCAGGTTTCTAAACCTGTATGCTTCATTTACAATGGGTACGGAAAGTATTCAGACCCCCTTAAATTGTTCAGGCAGTTCCTTTGACCTCATGATTCTCATTTGCTCTGACATGCACTGTGAGCTGTAAGGTCTTATATAGACAGGTCTGTGGCTTTCCTAATCAAGTCCAATCAGTATAATCAAACACAGCTGGACTCAAATGAAGGTGTAGAACCATAGATATCTATATAAAGGCTAGATGTCTCACAGTGGAGTATTTATCATCATCACCGGCGGCCATCTTGTCACAGACAGGCTTTCTAGCGGGCTCTGTGGTATCTGATGTAAGAAATACTCTTATCTCGTTGCAATCTTGACAGATTTACAAATGGTTTGGTTTCTTACAAATGTTATTAACGTGGCTATAATTCTGGATGATTATTTATTTATACACTTATTATTCATAAGTATGCAGTATCATAACTAGATCTCTGCCGTTTATAGCAAACCAGACCGTTTGAAAATCGGTAGAAAATTGAGCAAGTTACGGTGATTTAAAAAGTACATGCACCATTAAAACAATGTTACCAGTGAGCGAGCTGCCTGTGACAAGATGGCCGCCAGGTGCTGACGTCGACCTCCGTGGACAAGATCTCGCCTTTATATAGATATCTATGTGTAGCACCATCTCAAGGATGATCAGAAGAAATAGACAACACCTGAGTTAAATATATGAGAGTCACAGCAAAGGGTCTGAATACTTAGGAGCATGTAATATTTCAGTTTTTCTGTTTTAATAAATGTGCAACAATTTCAACAATTCTGTGTTTTTCTGTCAAAATGGGATGTTCTGTTTACAATAATGAGGGAAAAAAACGAACTTAAATGATTTTAGCAAATGGCTGCAAAATAACAAAGAGTGAAAAATTTAAGGGGGTCTGAATACTTTCTGTACCCACTGTATATGTGTCTGCCAGGGCAAGTTTCACCAGCCGTGTGCTTTATTGCAGTCTGCATCTGTGGAGGCATGTATTAAAAACAAAGGCTAGATGGATTGGGAATATAGGCGTCCCATTAAAAACCCTTTTAACCTGCTCTCTAGTGTTCTCCCCCATACAATGCCATGCTCTTCTGTAACAGCTATCTCTCTCCACATGGAGAACCAGAGTGGTTTTATCTCTTTTATCATTTTGTTTTTCTGAGGTAGTGAGCTGTGAAATGATTTCTTTTACAAAAAATTTACAAAGTCTGAGACTTTTAAATACAGATAACACTGTAAAAAAACAAAAACAATATGAAAACAATAACTTATTAAAGTTACAGTTTATCTAATAGTTCTGTCAAGGTAGTTTGGCATGATATAGATATGACTATGTTAATGTGTTTAGTGTAGGTGGAATAGATCTGCTACGCTGATGCAGAGCAAGTACATGACTTGCTACTGCCAATACACACACGACACGCAGCTGTGAGCAAGTAAGGCATGCTGCTGCTGTACAATATAGCATACATGAATGACCCGTATCAGATCTATACAGGGGAAGCTAGCGTAGGTTGAGCAGCAAGCTCATTGGCTACTGATACAGCAGGAATCAGCTCTGCCCATACATAATGATGTTATTGCAAGTAGATTGAGTGAAGAACCTATCAACTATGCCATCTAGAGTTTCATGGCAGAACTTTGTATTTGTCATAGAAAAAAAATTAAATGCATTAAATAGATCAAAGTGTGCAGTATTCAAGTTTATTTTTTCTTTTGGAAACTGCATAGTGTATATGTGTGTAAGTGTGTATCCTGGCTATCACGACAGCCACTTCTGAATGGTCCATTAACCAAGAAAGGATGAGTCACTTTAAGAGGCTTTTAATCTGTGGGAGGGGCTGATCTCAGGCTATCATCCAATCACAGTCTGCCCTTGTGCAGTTATTATATTCATTAGCGCAGATGATTATGTAGCATTGATGAGAGGAAACGCCTTGCTGCTCTCAAGCACTGAAGACACCTGGAGCAGTTACACTACTGAGAGGGATAATGGAATTACACCTGCACCAGTGCACTCTCTCTTTCTCTCTCCATCACTCTCTCTCTCGCTTTTTCTTCAGTCATTAAGAGATTGTTTCTCTATTAAAGTACAAGCCCATTGCTCCTTTGTTGTAGTGTCTATTGGAGCATGTATAAAGCCGATTAAAGCGGGATGGTTCTTATGAATCCTGCTTTCCCTTATGAGTTCCACAGATATAATAGCTCTGTTTCAACACTTAGTGAGCTGGCTACCTAGACAACATTTTAGAATTTATTCATATAACAGTATATAAATAATAGTAAAATAACACTGTATACTGCATCCACTGTCAGTAATTACCAGTCTGGTGTCATTGGTAATAGGTATTAACGTGTAACGTTTACAGGTACAAAACGTACATTTTTGTACATTTGGGTGGATGCTGAAATGTACAATATGGACATATTGACAACATTCAAATGTAAACATTATTAGATATTTACGTATATCTAAAGATAATTATTTACAAATCTTTTATTTTATACCCTGGCCTGGCTTCGTCATACTCATATTCTTTCCAGAATGTGTGTCTGATACTGCTCCATAGGGCTTTGATTATGAGTCATGTCTTAATCAAACCAGGGAATAAAAAAAAAACTCTGCACTCAATTGGATAGACCTACAACTGGTCTTTCATGAGTACGACCAAACGAGAAACCACAATGACAACTGGGTTTTCTTTGCATCCCATCTTCTTAGCGACCATCGGAGCCAGCTGACAAATTAAACTTTTGCCGAATTCTGTAGGAAAGAAGGCAAACACATCTTGACGATCGACAAATGAATTTATTGCAGTTCTCTGTTCGTCTTTTAAAATGAATGCAATGTCGATTTCTTCTAAAACAGACGTGATAGCGGAATCTATACATCTCAATTCTCCAGCTGCAGTCATCTTTGTTGTAAACCAGTTCAAACCAAGCGCTCTTTGATGACATGATGATTATGTAACTGCAGATCATCCGTCCATCATCATATAAAGCCCGCCCTGGCAATTTGATTGGCCTGATCATTTTTTTACTGATAATTACTCCTCAATGTGGATCGAATCCAGACTGAAATTCCCGACCAAAAAATGTTGTAGGTGGGGTTCGGGCTGGCAACCAGGCTAATTATATCTCCAAACCCAAACATAGCCATTTTATAGAGGATATAAAAAGTATATAAAACACAATGGACATAAATGTGTATGAAAATAACAATTTTAGTAACAATATAACTTTAAAAAGCTGCTAATCCCACTCCTACCACTAAACTTACCCATAACGTTCTTAAAATATATGTAGGTGAAAGAAAAACACAACAGGCAGACAAGTGCCATCACAATAATGAATTTATTCCAAAAATGTCCCACTTATTTTGTTTTCGATACGACACTGATACAGGCCAGGGTCGTCGATATCAATACTGATACTGATACCTCTAAACTGTACTTTTAAATTATTACTAAGAGTAAAATGGGTAATAATACCCCCTTAACATTATATATGAAAGGCATTTAAACATTCAATATGCATTAATTGCAAATTATTCAATTTTTGTTTACACATGGTTAAAATATGTGTACTTGTGGTAACATTGGAAATCTAACGGATCTATATTGTGTTTTCCTGTCTTCTGAAAAGAATTGTTCTGGGCTGCGTACCCCAAAAGCATCATGAGCCAAAGCTGATTGCAAAAATGACAATGGTATAATACTTTTGCGATGAACAGTCCTGGTTTAATACAGCACAGCGAACCAAGACATACTCACAAATAGTTCAATGTAATTAAAATCAATCTTTGTGCGCTAAATTTCCCCCCAAATCAGAAAAAAGTAAATATTATTCCATCTGCACCACCTTACCAATGTTGTTAGCTTAGCAGCATGCTAAGTTATAAGTCAATTTTCCTGTGTGCTTCCTGCGAAGAGCTCTATTGACAGTTATATACCATATGATACAATTTAAATAAACAAATTTAAACCAGACTGATCCAAATCAGTTAGGCTGATGTTTTATAAAGCTCATTAGGCAGCAGAAAACAAGGCAGCTCACTAATGTGTCATCTGTGTGTCATTGACAGAGACATACCTGAAAACACACACAGGTGAGACAATAACAGTATGCGGTTAAGGCAAAAGTTCCATAAGACTAAAGCTTGAATCTGTCAGGCGATTGAACCAGCCTGAACAGTTGTTGTTGTTTACTGTTTTCCCTAAGCAGATTTCTGTCATGTGTGATTATGCATCACTTTGAAAAGCTGTACGGCTGGGAGCAATAGTGACCTCTCTTGCACAGAAAGTAATCGTTTAGACATCCTGTTCCCAGAATGTGTCACAAATAGCCTATATCTCTAACAGATGGCGAGAATGTGCTGTTAATGACATCACTTCCTGTGCAGATATATATCGAAGCATCATTAAATATCAAAATACGGCAATAAAAGTCTCTCTCACACACACACACACACACACACAATTGCGAATTGTGCTCTCTCACTCTCTCTGCCCAGAAAGAGTATGTAATATTAAAGTCGGATTAGGGCAAAAAAAGCGGATTAGTATTTTAGAAGCATTTATGTTATATTTAAAGTTCTAATATTAAAGGACTAGCAAATATAAACCCAGCTTAAGCATATTTCTCTCACACATTTCAGATCAACTGCCATGTAGGGGATATTTATTCTCACTTCTGATCTGGTTTGTGTCTTGTCTCCTTCCTGTGCATCTGGCAGCGAGAGGTCTGCGTGTGGCATTGCAGGTGGAGCGATCTGCTCTACTGCCCTTTAATCTGCCAATCTGTTAAAGCATGCTGTCCTCCAGCATACGCTCTCTTTGGGACAGTGTGGTGTTAGATTATTTAAGCTCCCACCGTAGCAGGAGACAGGAGATCATCCCTTCCTGATAACTGTGAAATGGAGAGGTTCATGTAAAATGACGGCCGAGCGCAAAATCTGCCCAGCAAGCAGTTTTCTCTAACCCGTTTCCCCCCCCCCTCAGTCTCTATTAGGACATCAGCAGCATTGACGTTAATTACAGACTACTGAATGGAGGTAAAAAGCTCCATCCATCACTGACAGACACACTGAAGACGTGAGACTTATTGAGAGTGTGAGACATGGTAAGGATGTAAAATAAGTGTTTCTCGTGACGTCAACTTAAATGGGGGAGCTTCGCGCCCACTATGTCACCTTTTGCTAAAGTGGGCGTGGCCTGGGCCTATAAATGTAGCTCGAACCACCGAGGTTACGTTAGTAACCAAGTACGTGCGTAATATCTTACGCTAGAGGAACACAGTGTAAAACGCTGTGTGTTCTGGAACACCAAAGTCCCAAGGGCAGGTGCCTGGGGCTCATATACAACATAATCACCAAGGAATCACAAAGAGTCTGAGAAGAGAGGCTAGAAACATCATTCCCAATAAGTTAGCATCCTAAGGGAGCTAATCACTAAAGCATTGCTGTAGGTCTTTTGAAGAATAAAACAGTCAGTGCCAGTTAGAAAAAGGGAAATCACGGGGTACTTACATTTTCACAAACCTAAATTATAATTTCACATCATTAAATGGACAAATTAGTATTGCTAACAATAATAGATTAAACACATAATTAAACATGACTAATGCCAAATTAACTAAATAACATTAAAAAAATAAATAAACATTTAATGAATCTCACGTCATTGCATTCATTTTTGTTTCATGTCACAGTGCCTGAAACAAAATGCTGACATTATACTGTTGAAGTTTTGATTCCACTATAGTTTTACTATATTATATGCCAATCAACCTTATGTTTGTGTTTTTCTTGTCCTGTTAACAGAATGCATATAGGCTTTGGCTTTCTAAAATATTCTGAAATGTCAGACAGATGCTTGAGGGGATATACGAGAAGAAAACATGACCAGACATGACTATTACACATCCTGTCTGCTATGGTCAGGCCTCTTCCAATAATCCAGAGTTCAGTGTCCCTTCCTTCTCAGCCCGACCTACATTTACACACCTCAGTCAAACTCCCAGTGCAAACAGCCAACTCTCAAACAAATTTTCTCCAATACACTTCAGACCCACGAGAGAGACAAAAGGAGGGGAAAAGAGAAAAAAATGTGGCATTTTGACAGCCGTCCAATCCCGTTGAGGCTGAAGATGTTATTTTTTCACTCCAATTTGAGAGGAACGGAACCTTTCCCCTTTTCTGTCATCCCACGCTTCTGTTTCTTTCTTTCCTTCCGCAATCATCTCTTCCTCATTTCCGTCTTGTCATCCAGAGACTCATCAAATGTCAGAGGACAGCATGCTGTCCCAGAGTGTTGGCTCCATCTGCATCTTCAAATACATATTTGTGGTGTGACCGATCTCCCTCAGGTCCAGTGGAAGGGGTCAGCACTTTTATACAGAGCCCTGATGAGACCATCTAGTGAGAAAATGATGGAAATGTCCCAGGAGATGCCACACTCTCTATCCATCTCTTGTATTGTACTCTAGTCAGTTGACCAAAGCTCTTCAAAAAAAAAAAAAGCCCTTCACAGACTGGTATGTGTAATAGAATCATAGGCTGCTTTGCTTTTATTTGACAATTCTGTCATAATTTGGTCTCCCTGTCATTCCAGACCTGTTTGACTTTCTTTTAGGGATGGGACGATAACCGGTTTCACTATAAACCGTGATAAAATGTAGGCTACTGACGGTTAGTATTATCGTTTAAAATTTAATCATCATTAAAACCGTGTTTGATTATCGCGATTTTAATAACTCCCTAAATCCTGTCGGCCAGTCTGACGCAGGCGCGCAGCACGCAATATTTTTTTTAATTACTATTCAAAAAGGAATGGCGGAAGGTAGTGACCGTGCTCAGGAGATTTTTCAGCCTTTTAAGAGGACCAAATCTGAGGTGTGGTCATATTTTGGGTTTTACAAAAGTCCTGAGGGAAACTTGATCGAGGATGGTCACCCTGTCTGCCGAACAAAAAGTCACTGCAATAGAAACACTTCAAATCTGCCGAGTCGTCTTGTGTGATCATCACCCGAACGCAAGGCAAGTTAACTTTGACCTCAATACCAAAACTACGTCTGGGAAACAATTGGGCACGAAATGTTGTTTTGAAGTTGAAACATTTTATGTCACTCACTTGAAGTAGAAGTCAAGCTTCCGCGAAGAAAAGTTCGTAGCAAGTGGATTTGAGCCAAAGACGAACAAACAACTTCAAACAAGACTGTTATTAAGAGTGATATTTTAAGGGATAGTAAAGTATAGATACATCACGTATTAAACCGATTTTATTTTTACCACATAATTACGGGGACATATTGAATTGATAATGAGATTAGCTAATGTTTTAAATCTTACCTGTTTATGAATTCATTTTGTAAAACAATCGTCCAGACAAGATATATCACCAATATTATCAAACTCCGTAAACAATAAATCAACTCTGATTTCATTTTTGCAATACAATCAAAAACCGGAGACGCAAGACGGCAAGTTGTATTTGAATGAAACAAGAGCACGCGTCCGTTGTGATATGGATGTGCGCAGTGTAATAATGCGTTGCTATTGACGATGGGCATTATAAAGAAGCAAATGCCATAGAATAGAATCTTGCCTAAAAAACTGCATAGAGAGGCTTGTTTTATTTGTTGTTTGTTGATTTTCAATTATAAAACTTGTTGAAATGTTTTCAGTGTGAGCATCAGTTCTTTTTGAGCACTTTAATCAATTTTTAACAAAACCGTGATAATATTGATAATCACGATTATTTTGGACACTATAATCGTGATATGCAATTTTCATACAGTCCCATCCCTACTTTCTTTCTAATGTGGAACACATAAGAAGATATTTTGGAGAAAGTTTGAGCTGTTTTTGTCCATATAATGAAAGTTAATGGGGTCCAAAAGTTTCAAGCTGCAAAACGGACAAAAATGTAATTGACATCACTGGTCCGCTCTTGGATTTTGTTTACCATTGTTTACATTTACTATAGAGTACTGTTTAAAAATATGAATAATGTTAACAAACTATTCATCTATTGAAAGGTCTATGGGTTTAGTGTCAATATTATGGTGTCTGTTTTATGATATACTTATGATGTACTGTATAAGATGGTGTATGTGATTGTTTCAGAATAATTACACTTTTATTCACTTTTTAAATCAAATCAAAACACCGATCAATGCACGCATAAGCAAACTACATTAAATATGCAATTTGAAACTCAAAGACAAACCTCAATCGTTCTGGCACATCACATGACCAAAAAATCATGGTCCATGTTTCAATATTTGATGCAAAATAATATACTAGATGAGTCGTATCGGTTAATTTTGCAGTGTTGTTATTGTTAACTAAAACTAAAACTATTAAAACAAATCATGATTTAAAATAACACATACATTAATATATAATAAATAAAATAATATTATATTATAAGAAAACTTGTTATTTGAGTTTAACTTGAATGAAAATGTTGCCTTAAAGCTGCAGTCCATAGCTGTTTTGGGTAAAAAAATTATCCAAAATAAATGTTTTAGCAAGTACATATCCAGCCAGTGTTCAAAACTCTCTGCTTGCCTTAGCTCGCCTGCAATAATGTTTTTAATTCCAGTGGTACTAGTGGATTTCCATGGGAGATTCAAGCATGTCTTTGCGTCCATGTCTTTGCGTCAAGCATGTCAATGCCGAGGGACAACTCGCGTAAAGTTGATAATTTCGCAAATAACTGCAATTGCAGATTTCGAACAGAGAAGGCGACAAAGAGGAAAAACTGCGGACTGTAGCTTTAACAACTAACTGAAATAAAATAAATAAATAGAAATAGAAAAAAAGAATAAAAAAACAAAAGCACATAAAATTATTAAAACAAACTAAAAGTAAAATGAAAATATAAAATAGATATAGATATACAAATGCTAATTCAAAATATTAAATACTGAATGCCAGCCCGAACTCATAACACAACATTTTTTGGTCGGGAAGTTCAGTCTGGACTCGATCCATTGAGGAGTAATTATGATCAGACAAGAAACGTTCGGGCCAATCAAATTGCCAGGGCGGGCTTTATATGACGATGGACAGATGGTCTGCAAGGACATAATCATCACGTTATCTAAGAACGCTTTACTGGTCTCCGTCAAAGATGACTGTAGCTGGAGAATTGAGATGTATAGACGCTGTTGCGTCTGTTGTAAAATAAATCGACAGCGCACTAATTTTAATAGACAAACAGAAAACTGCAATCAAGGCATTTGTCGATCGGAAAGATATTTTTGGCATCCTTCTTACATGATTCGGGAAAAGTGTAACTTATCAGCTGGCTCTGACGGCTGCTAAGAAGATGGGACGTAATGAAAAGCCTGTGGTCGTTGTGGTTTCTCCTTTTGTCGCACACTGTGGAGGACCAAATAAAAGAAGCAACACTCGTTATTTAACTTCTAAAATAAGTAAGTTCTGTAGTTGAAAACTGCAATATGCAAAGGAGTTGACTTACTGCGTTGCTTTGATTGGTTGTAGGTCTACCGACTATCCAATTGAGTGTACAGGTTTTTTTTTTTTCCTGGTTCAGTTAAGACACTCCTCATAATCAAAGCCCTACAAAGGAGTTTCAGACTCATATTCTCACTAGAATATGAGTATGACGAAGTCAGTCTATTAAATACCATAATCATGTAAACATAACATTGCCTTTTTACATTTGCTACTGCGAATACATTCACAGACATTGCTGTGAGCAAGGAAGACATGCTGCTGCTCCTGCACATGTAACAGACATAAATTACCCTACCCCCATATAACTACCCCCGTAGCAGGAGCAAGGAAGAGAGTTCCTGAAAGCACGCTGAACACTGCTAACAGCAACAAACGGTATTTGTTTGAATGTTGAGCCGCAGCTCATTGGCCGCTGATGCGATAGTAACCAATCAGCTGCGCTATGTAGATAATGATGTGATCGCTACCAAATAAGTTAAAGACATATCAGCCTACGCCATCTAGAGTTTCAAGACAAAGGTATTAGCTTTTCAGCAACCCGGTCTCATCCCAAGACGTCATATAACTGACGTTTTGGGACGTCTTTTGACCATACGTCAATATTCGCCTTTTTAGGGCCCCCTTAAACGTCGGTAGATGAGGTTATGGGATCCTAACTCTACCCCAGACCTAAACCTAACCCGTCACCTAACTGACGTTAAAGGTAAAGCGTCAGTTGTATGACGGCCGGGATCACCATCTACCGACGTTTAAGGGGGCCCTAAAAAGGCGGATATTGACGTATGGTCAAAATACGTCCCAAAACGTCAGTTATATGACTTTTTGGGATGAGACTGTGTTAACTGTTTCACTGCACTAGAGGCACTAACATTAAACACAATCTATTAGCAGGTTCACGGGTTGGGTATAATATTTTGCATAGTTATATAAAAGGTCCCCTTTAACAGCTCTCTCAAAATAACACCTCCACAATGTGAACACAAGGATCACACTTATCAGCACCATTTTCTTTATTTTAAAAGAATAATGTGTCAGCACCTTTTCTCATGCTGAATTCTGGCTGAACACATGTTTGATACTGTGGTAATCAGGATGCCTGATGGATATGAAGCTGTTTTTGTTTATGGAGAGTGTGAGCTCGCTGCCATCTGCTCAGCGATTAAACACCATGCTCTGATAGAATACATGAACACCCATCAAGCTCAAAACAGCCTGTTTAAGACACTCATAAACACTTTAAAGTGATTTTAAATCACTTACTCCAGTGCATTCTAAACATACACGCACGCACACACACACACACACACACACACACACACACACACACACCTCTTCTGACCAATCAGAGGTAAGAGTGCTAAAAATGACCCGAGGCACTCCTTTTCTCGCTAAAATTATAGTCAGCAAATTATAAATAAAAGACTTAATAATGTTGTTTTGAATAATCAAACACTAATGGAGCCCAGAGCCAGTTGCTTAAAAGGGTGCTGCAATCTAAAGGAAATTGAAAGTGAATGCTAATAATTAATGAAAGGGGTACATAAATTAAAGCAGTAAAAAATTACCTAAACTAAGCTACCTGATATAGTTTTAGGAATATATATATATATATATATATATATATATATATATATATATATATATAATATATATATATATATTATATATATATAATATATTATAAATTATATAAAAAACTTAAAATATGTAATTTGATCTAATACATGCTTATTTACTGTAAGTAGATTCAATTGATTGTAGATCAGTTTCACCGCTTGAAAAACCACTCCATGCAATTCAGTGTGTGAGTGGGCTTTCTAAATGATTCAGAGTGAATTGTGAATCGAATCCATTTTGTAGCCTGTTCACATGATTCATCAAACAAAACAACTAAAATATGTGATTAATTTGGGAATTTCTGATTTTAAACAGCTTACATACACTAATGTTCAAAAAAAAATTTACTCAGCAAGGATGCATTCAACCGATCAAAAGTGAGAGCTGAGACATTTACGTTACAAAATGTATTTCAAATAAATGTTTTTTTAAAGGACAACTCCGGCGCAAAATGAACCTTTGGTCTAATTACACATTGTTACCTAGTCAACCGTTATCTGATATTTTTTTTCATGATTGCCGAATGTAAATAGTTTTATCTATAAAAACAGTTTAGCCTATAATGCTAGTATAACGCTAGTCTATAGGGCATAGAGTAATGACAAATAAAAATCGCTTTTTATTACCACTAACAAGGCTCAAAATAGCCCCACAGTAACACGGTAGCACAATAAGGATCCATACATTCAAACCGAAGCATTGAGAACTTTGTCAGTGTCCATACAGTTTAATAAGAAGATATTTTATACACACAGTCAACTTTGCGAATACAGGAAGAAGCCATCTTTGAAAAATAGTCTCTACCAGTCGATCTACGAACGCCGATCCAAGTGCGCTGGTGAGATGTGAATAAAGTGATAATGTGAGCGCGAACAGTAGGCAACATGTACATATTAAAGAGAAGAAAATGGTTCGTGTTTGTGTTTCTTCCGGAAACAATGGACCACATAAAGATTTCTGCACAGTTCAGCGCACTTGGATCAGCGTTCGTAGATCGACTGGTAGAGGACTATATTTTAAAGATGGCTTCTTCCTGTATTCGTGAAGTTGACTGTGTGTATAAAATATCTTCTTATTAAAACTGTATGGACACTGACAAAGTTCTCAATGCTTCGTTTTGCATGTAGGGATCCTTTATTGTGCTACCGTGTTACTGTGGGGCTATTTTGAGCCTTGTTAGTGGTAATAAAAAGCTATTTTTATTTGTCATTACTCTATGCCCAAT
>NW_024121099.1:48678232-48768479 GCF_016745375.1 Pimephales promelas
AAAACGAACTTAAATGATTTTAGCAAATGGCTGCCAAAATAACAAAGAGTGAAAAATTTAAGGGGGTCTGAATACTTTCTGTACCCACTGTATATGTGTCTGCCCAGGGCAAGTTTCACCAGCCGTGTGCTTTATTGCAGTCTGCATCTGTGGGAGGCATGTATTAAAAACAAAAGCTAGATGGATTGGAATTAGGGCGTCCCATTAAAAACCCTTTTAACCTGCTCTCTAGTGTTCTCCCCCAACAATGCCATGCTCTTCTGTAACAGCTATATCTCTCTCCACATGGAGAACCAGAGTGGTTTTATCTCTTTTATCGTTTGTGTTTTTCTGAGGTAGTGAGCTGTGAAATGATTTCTTTTAACAAAAATTTACAAAGTCTGAGACTTTTAAATACAGATAACACTGTAAAAAAACAAAAACAATATGAAAACAATAACTTATTAAAGTTACAGTTTATCTAATAGTTCTGTCAAGGTAGTAGTTTGGCATTGATATAGATATGACTATGTTAATTGTTTAGTGTAGGTGGAATAGATCTGCTACGCTGATGCAGAGCAACTTGCTACTGCCAATACACACACGACACGCAGCTGTGAGCAAGTAAGGCATGCTGCTGCTGTACAATATAGCATACATGAATGACCCGTATCAGATCTATACAGGGGAAGCTAGCGTAGGTTGAGCAGCAAGCTCATTGGCTACTGATACAGCAGGATCAGCTCTGCCCATACATAATGATGTTATTGCAAGTAGATTGAGTGAAGAACCTATCAACTATGCCATCTAGAGTTTCATGGCAGAACTTTGTATTTGTCATAGAAAAAAATTAAATGCATTAAATAGATCAAAGTGTGCTGTATTCAAGTTTATTTTTTCTTTTGGAAACTGCATAGTGTATATGTGTGTATAGTGTGTATCCTGGCTATCACGACAGCCACTTCTGATGGTCCATTAACCAAGAAAGGATGAGTCACTTTAGAGGCTTTTAATCTGTGGGAGGGCTGATCTCAGGCTATCATCCAATCACAGTCTGCCCTTGTGCAGTTATTATATTCATTAGCGCAATGATTATGTAGCATTGATGAGAGGAAACGCCTTGCTGCTCTCAAGCACTGAAGACACCTGGAGCAGTTACACTACTGAGAGGGATAATGGAATTACACCTGCACCAGTGCACTCTCTCTTTCTCCTCCATCACTCTCTCTCTCTCGCTTTTCTTCAGTCATTAAGAGATTGTTCTCTATTAAAGTACAAGCCCATTGCCCCTTTGTTGTAGTGTCTATTGGAGCATGTATAAAAGCCGATTAAAGCGGATGGTTCTTATGAATCCTGCTTTCCCTTATGAGTTCCACAGATATAATAGCTCTGTTTCAACACTTAGTGAGCTGGCTACCTAGACAACATTTTAGAATTTATTCATATAACAGTATATAAATAATAGTAAAATAACACTGTATACTGCATCCACTGTCAGTAATTACCAGTCTGTGTCATTGGTAATAGGTATTAACGTGTAACGTTTACAGGTACAAAACGTACATTTTTGTACATTTGGGTGGATGCTGAAATGTACAATATGGACATATTGGCAACATTCAATGTAAACATTATTAGATATTTTACGTATATCTAAAGATAATTATTTACAAATCTTTTATTTTATACCCTGGCCTGGCTTCGTCATACTCATATTCTTTCCAGAATGTGTGTCTGATACTGCTCCATAGGGCTTTGATTATGAGTCATGTCTTAATCAAACCAGGGAATAAAAAAAAAACTCTGCACTCAATTGGATAGACCTACAACTGGTCTTTCATGAGGTACGACCAAACGAGAAACCACAATGACAACTGGGTTTTCATTGCATCCCATCTTCTTAGCGACCATCGGAGCCAGCTGACAAATTAAACTTTTGCCGAATTCTGTAGGAAGAAGGCAAACACATCTTGACGATCGACAAATGAATTTATTGCAGTTCTCTGTTCGTCTTTTAAAATGAATGCAATGTCGATTTCTTCTAAAACAGACGCGATAGCGGAATCTATACATCTCAATTCTCCAGCTGCAGTCATCTTTGTTGTAAACCAGTTCAAACCAAGCGCTCTTTGATGACATGATGATTATGTAACTGCAGATCATCCGTCCATCATCATATAAAGCCCGCCCTGGCAATTTGATTGGCCTGATCATTTTTTTACTGAATAATTACTCCTCATTGTGGATCGAATCCAGGACGAAATTCCCGACCAAAAAATGTTGTAGTCGGGTTCGGGCTGGCAACCAGGCTAATTATATCTCCAAACCCAAACATAGCCATTTTATAGAGGATATAAAAAGTATATAAAACACAATGGACATAAATGTGTATGAAAATAACAATTTTAGTAACAATATAACTTTAAAAAGCTGCTAATCCCACTCCTACCACTAAACTTACCCATAACGTTCTTAAAATATATGTAGGTGAAAGAAAAACACAACAGGCAGACAAGTGCCATCACAATAATGAATTTATTCCAAAAATGTCCCACTTATTTGTTTTCGATACGACACTGATACAGGCCAGGGTCGTCGATATCAATACTGATACTGATACCTCTAAACTGTACTTTTTAAATTATTACTAAGAGTAAAATGGGTAATAATACCCCCTTAACATTATATATGAAAGGCATTTAAAACATTCAATATGCATTAATTGCAAATTATTAAATTTTTGTTACACATGGTTAAAATATGTGTACTTGTGGTAAATGGAAATCTAACGGATCTATATTGTGTTTTCCTGTCTTCTGAAAAGAATTGTTCTGGGCTGCGTACCCCAAAAGCATCATGAGCCAAAGCTGATTGCAAAAATGACAATGGTATAATACTTTTGCGATGAACAGTCCTGGTTTAATACAGCACAGCGAACCAAGACATACTCACAAATAGTTCAATGTAATTAAAATCAATCTTTGTGCCGCTAAATTTCCCCCCAAAAGAAAAGAAATATTATTCCATCTGCACCACCTTACCAATGTTGTTAGCTGCTTAGCAGCATGCTAAGTTATAAGTCAATTTTCCTGTGTGCTTCCTGCGAAGAGCTCTATTGACAGTTATATACCATATGATACAATTTAAATAAACAAATTTAAACCAGACTGATCCAAATCAGTTAGGCTGATGTTTTATAAAGCTCATTAGGCAGCAGAAAACAAGGCAGCTCACTAATGTGTCATCTGTGTGTCATTGACAGAGACATACCTGAAAACACACACAGGTGAGACAATAACAGTATGCGGTTAAGGCAAAAGTTCCATAAGACAAAGCTTGAATCTGTCAGGCGATTGAACCAGCCTGAACAGTTGTTGTTGTTTACTGTTTTCCCTAAGCAGATTTCTGTCATGTGTGATTATGCATCACTTTGAAAAGCTGTACGGCTGGGAGCAATAGTGACCTCTCTTGCACAGAAAGTAATCGTTTAGACATCCTGTTCCCAGAATGTGTCACAAATAGCCTATATCTCTAACAGATGGCGAGAATGTGCTGTTAATGACATCACTTCCTGTGCAGATATATATCGAAGCATCATTAAATATCAAAATACGGCAATAAAAGTCTCTCTCACACACACACACACACACACACAATTGCGAATTGTGCTCTCTCACTCTCTCTGCCCAGAAAGAGTATGTAATATTAAAGTCGGATTAGGGCAAAAAAAGCGGATTAGTATTTTAGAAGCATTTATGTTATATTTAAAGTTCTAATATTAAAGGACTAGCAAATATAAACCCAGCTTAAGCATATTTCTCTCACACATTTCAGATCAACTGCCATGTAGGGATATTTATTCTCACTTCTGATCTGGTTTGTGTCTTGTCTCCTTCCTGTGCATCTGGCAGCGAGAGGTCTGCGTGTGGCATTGCAGGTGGAGCGATCTGCTCTACTGCCCTTTAATCTGCCAATCTGTTAAAGCATGCTGTCCTCCAGCATACGCTCTCTTTGGGACAGTGTGGTGTTAGATTATTTAAGCTCCCACCGTAGCAGGAGACAGGAGATCATCCCTTCCTGATAACTGTGAAATGGAGAGGTTCATGTAAAATGACGGCCGAGCGCAAAATCTGCCCAGCAAGCAGTTTTCTCTAACCCGTTTCCCCCCCCCCTCAGTCTCTATTAGGACATCAGCAGCATTGACGTTAATTACAGCCTACTGAATGGAGGTAAAAAGCTCCATCCATCACTGACAGACACACTGAAGACGTGAGACTTGAGAGTGTGAGACATGGTAAGGATGTAAAATAAGTGTTTCTCGTGACGTCAAATTAAATGGGGGAGCTTCGCGCCCACTACGTCACCTTTTGCTAAAGTGGGCGTGGCCTGGGCCTATAAATGTAGCTCGAACCACCGAGGTTACGTTAGTAACCAAGTACGTGCGTAATATCTTACGCTAGAGGAACACAGTGTAAAACGCTGTGTGTTCTGGAACACCAAAGTCCCAAGGGCAGGTGCCTGGGGCTCATATACAACATAATCACCAAGGAATCACAAAGAGTCTGAGAAGAGAGGCTAGAAACATCATTCCCAATAAGTTAGCATCCTAAGGGAGCTAATCACTAAAGCATTGCTGTAGGTCTTTTGAAGAATAAAACAGTCAGTGCCAGTTAGAAAAAGGGAAATCATGGGGTACTTACATTTTCACAAACCTAAATTATAATTTCACATCATTAAATGGACAAATTAGTATTACTAACAATAATAGATTAAACACATAATTAAACATGACTAATGCCAAATTAACTAAATAACATTAAAAAAATAAATAAACATTTAATGAATCTCACGTCATTGCATTCATTTTTGTTTCATGTCACAGTGCCTGAAACAAAATGCTGACATTATACTGTTGAAGTTTTGATTCCACTATAGTTTTACTATATTATATGCCAATCAACCTTATGTTTGTGTTTTTCTTGTCCTGTTAACAGAATGCATATAGGCTTTGGCTTTCTAAAATATTCTGAAATGTCAGACAGATGCTTGAGGGGATATACGAGAAGAAAACATGACCAGACATGACTATCACACATCCTGTCTGCTATGGTCAGGCCTCTTCCAATAATCCAGAGTTCAGTGTCCCTTCCTTTTCAGCCCGACCTACATTTACACACCTCAGTCAAACTCCCAGTGCAAACAGCCAACTCTCAAACAAATTTTCTCCAATACACTTCAGACCCACGAGAGAGACAAAAGGAGGGGAAAAGAGAAAAAAAAAGTGGCATTTTGACAGCCGTCCAATCCCGTTGAGGCTGAAGATGTTATTTTTTCACTCCAATTTGAGAGGAACGGAACCTTTCCCCTTTTCTGTCATCCCACGCTTCTGTTTCTTTCTTTCCTTCCGCAATCATCTCTTCCTCATTTCCGTCTTGTCATCCAGAGACTCATCAAATGTCAGAGGACAGCATGCTGTCCCAGAGTGTTGGCTCCATCTGCATCTTCAAATACATATTTGTGGTGTGACCGATCTCCCTCAGGTCCAGTGGAAGGGGTCAGCACTTTTATACAGAGCCCTGATGAGACCATCTAGTGAGAAAATGATGGAAATGTCCCAGGAGATGCCACACTCTCTCACCATCTCTTGTATTGTACTCTAGTCAGTTGACCAAAGCTCTTCAAAAAAAAAGCCCTTCACAGACTGGTATGTGTAATAGAATCATAGGCTGCTTTGCTTTTATTTGACAATTCTGTCATAATTTGGTCTCCCTGTCATTCCAGTCCTGTTTGACTTTCTTTTAGGGATGGGACGATAACCGGTTTCACTATAAACCGTGATAAAATGTACTGACGGTTAGTATTATCGTTTAAAATTTAATCATCATTAAAACCGTGTTTGATTATCGCGATTTTAATAACTCCCTAAATCCTGTCGGCCAGTCTGACGCAGGCGCGCAGCGCGCAATATTTTTTTTAATTACTATTCAAAAAGGAATGGCGGAAGGTAGTGACCGTGCTCAGGAGATTTTTCAGCCTTTTAAGAGGACCAAATCTGAGGTGTGGTCATATTTTGGGTTTTACAAAAGTCCTGAGGGAAACTTGATTGAGGATGGTCACCCTGTCTGCCGAACAAAAAGTCACTGCAATAGAAACACTTCAAATCTGCCGAGTCGTCTTGTGTGATCATCACCCGAACGCAAGGCAAGTTAACTTTGACCTCAATACCAAAACTACGTCTGGGAAACAATTGGGCACGAAATGTTGTTTTGAGTTGAAACATTTTATGTCACTCACTTGAAGTAGACGTCAAGCTTCCGCGAAGAAAAGTTCGTAGCAAGTGGATTTGAGCCAAAGACGAACAAACAACTTCAAACAAGACTGTTATTAAGAGTGATATTTTAAGGGATAGTAAAGTATAGATACATCACGTATTAAACCGATTTTATTTTTACCACATAATTACGGGGACATATTGAATTGATAATGAGATTAGCTAATGTTTTAAATCTTACCTGTTTATGAATTCATTTTGTAAAACAATCGTCCAGACAAGATATATCACACCAATATTATCAAACTCAATATTATCATACAATCAAAAACCGGAGACGCAAGACGGCAAGTTGTATTTGAATGAAACAAGAGCGCGCGTCCGTTGTGATATGGATGTGCGCTGTGTAATAATGCGTTGCTATTGACGATGGGCATTATAAAGAAGCAAATGCCATAGAATAGAATCTTGCCTAAAAAAACTGCATAGAGAGGCTTGTTTTATTTGTTGTTTGTTGATTTTCAATTATAAAACTTGTTGAAATGTTTTCAGTGTGAGCATCAGTTCTTTTTGAGCACTTTAATAAATTTTTAACAAAACCGTGATAATATTGATAATCACGATTATTTTGGACACTATAATCGTGATATGAAATTTTCATACAGTCCCATCCCTACTTTCTTTCTAATGTGGAACACATAAGAAGATATTTTGGAGAAAGTTTGAGCTTTTTTTTGTCCATATAATGAAAGTCAATGGGGTCCAAAAGTTTCAAGCTGCAAAACGGACAAAAATGTAATTGACATCACTGGTCCGCTCTTGGATTTTGTTTACCATTGTTTACATTTACTATAGAGTACTGTCTAAAAATATGAATAATGTTAACAAACTATTCATCTATTGAAAGGTCTATGGGTTTAGTGTCAATATTATGGTGTCTGTTTTATGATATACTTATGATGTACTGTATAAGATGGTGTATGTGATTGTTTCAGAATAATTACACTTTTATTCACTTTTTAAATCAAATCAAAACACCGATCAATGCACGCATAAGCAAACTACATTAAATATGCAATTTGAAACTCAAAGACAAACCTCAATCGTTCTGGCACATCACATGACCAAAAAATCATGGTCCATGTTTCAATATTTGATGCAAAATAATATACTAGATGAGTCGTATCGGTTAATTTTGCAGTGTTGTTATTGTTAACTAAAACTAAAACTATTAAAACAAATCATGATTTGAAATAACACATACATTAATATATAATAAATAAAATAATATTATAAGAAAACTTGTTATTTGAGTTTAACTTGAATGAAAATGTTGCCTTAAAGCTGCAGTCCATAGCTGTTTTGGGTAAAAAAATTATCCAAAATAAATGTTTTAGCAAGTACATATCCAGCCAGTGTTCAAAACTCTCTGCTTGCCTTAGCTCGCCTGCAATAATGTTTTTAATTCCAGTGGTACTAGTGGATTTCCATGGGAGATTCAAGCATGTCTTTGCGTCCATGTCTTTGCGTCAAGCATGTCAATGCCGAGGGACAACTCGCAATAATAACTGCAATTGCAGATATCGAACAGAGAAGGCGACAAAGAGGAAAAACTGCGGACTGTAGCTTTAACAACTAACTGAAATAAAATAAATAAATAGAAATAGAAAAAAAGAATAAAAAAACGAAAGCACATAAAATTATTAAAACAAACTAAAAGTAAAATGAAAATATAAAATAGATATAGATATACAAATGCTAATTCAAAATATTAAATACTGAATGCCAGCCCGAACTCATAACACAACATTTTTTGGTCGGGAAGTTCAGTCTGGACTCGATCTATTGAGGAGTAATTATGATCAGACAAGAAACGTTCGGGCCAATCAAATTGCCAGGGCGGGCTTTATACGACGATGGACAGATGATCTGCAAGGACATAATCATCACGTTATCAAAGAACGCTTTACTGGTCTCCGTCAAAGATGACTGTAGCTGGAGAATTGAGACGTATAGACGCTGTTGCGTCTGTTGTAAAATAACTCGACAGCGCACTAATTTTAATAGACAAACAGAAAACTGCAATCAAGGCATTTGTCGATCGGAAAGATGTTTTTGGCATCCTTCTTACATGATTCGGGAAAAGTGTAACTTATCAGCTGGCTCTGACGGCCGCTAAGAAGATGGGACGTAATGAAAAGCCTGTGGTCGTTGTGGTTTCTCCTTTTGTCGCACACTGTGGAGGACCAAATAAAAGAAGCAACACTCGTTATTTAACTTCTAAAATAAGTAAGTTCTGTAGTTGAAAACTGCAATATGCAAAGGAGTTGACTTACTGCGTTGCTTTGATTGGTTGTAGGTCTACCGACTATCCAATTGAGTGTACAGGTTTTTTTTTTTTTTTCCTGGTTCAGTTAAGACACTCCTCATAATCAAAGCCCTACAAAGGAGTTTCAGACTCATATTCTCACTAGAATATGAGTATGACGAAGTCAGTCTATTAAATACCATAATCATGTAAACATAACATTGCCTTTTTACATTTGCTACTGCGAATACATTCACAGACATTGCTGTGAGCAAGTAAGACATGCTGCTGCTCCTGCACATGTAACAGACATAAATTACCCTACGCCCATATAACTACCCCCGTAGCAGATGCTGGAGCAAGGAAGAGAGTTCCTGAAAGCACGCTGAACACTGCTAACAGCAACAAACGGTATTTGTTTGAATGTTGAGCCGCAGCTCATTGGCCGCTGATGCGATAGTAACCAATCAGCTGCGCTATGTAGATAATGATGTGATCGCTACCAAATAAGTTAAAGACATATCAGCCTACGCCATCTAGAGTTTCAAGACAAAGGTATTAGCTTTTCAGCAACCCGGTCTCATCCAAGACGTCATATAACTGACGTTTTGGGACGTCTTTTGACCATACGTCAATATTCGCCTTTTTAGGGCCCCCTTAAACGTCGGTAGATGAGGTTATGGGATCCTAACTCTACCCCAGACCTAAACCTAACCCGTCACCTAACTGACGTTAAAGGTAAAGCGTCAGTTGTATGACGGCCGGGATCACCATCTACCGACGTTTAAGGGGGCCCTAAAAAGGCGGATATTGACGTATGGTCAAAATACGTCCCAAAACGTCAGTTATATGACTTTTTGGGATGAGACTGTGTTAACTGTTTCACTGCACTAGAGGCACTAACATTAAACACAATCTATTAGCAGGTTCACGGGTTGGGTATAATATTTTGCATAGTTATATAAAAGGTCCCCTTTAACAGCTCTCTCAAAATAACACCTCCACAATGTGAACACAAGGATCACACTTATCAGCACCATTTTCTTTATTTTAAAAGAATAATGTGTCAGCACCTTTTCTCATGCTGAATTCTGGCTGAACACATGTTTGATACTGTGGTAATCAGGATGCCTGATGGATATGAAGCTGTTTTTGTTTATGGAGAGTGTGAGCTCGCTGCCATCTGCTCAGCGATTAAACACCATGCTCTGATAGAATACATGAACACCCATCAAGCTCAAAACAGCCTGTTTAAGACACTCATAAACACTTTAAAGTGATTTTAAATCACTTACTCCAGTGCATTCTAAACATACACGCACGCACACACACACACCTCTTCTGACCAATCAGAGGTAAGAGTGCTAAAAATGACCCGAGGCACTCCTTTTCTCGCTAAAATTATAGTCAGCAAATTATAAATAAAAGACTTAATAATGTTGTTTTGAATAATCAAACACTAATGGAGCCCAGAGCCAGTTGCTTAAAAGGGTGCTGCAATCTAAAGGAAATTGAAAGTGAATGCTAATAATTAATGAAAGGGGTACATAAATTAAAGCAGTGAAAATTACTTAAACTAAGCTACCTGATATAGTTTTAGGAATATATATATATATATATATATATATATATATATTATAAATTATATAAAAAACTTAAAATATGTAATTTGATCTAATACATGCTTATTTACTGTAAGTAGATTCAATTGATTGTAGATCAGTTTCACCGCATGAAAAACCACTCCATGCAATTCAGTGTGTGAGTGGGCTTTGAAATGATTCAGAGTGAATTGTGAATTGAATCCATTTTGTAGCCTGTTCACATGATTCATCAAACAAAACAACTAAAATATGTGATTAATTTGGGAATTTCTCATTTTAAACAGCTTACATACACTAATGTTCAAAAAAAAAAATTTACTCAGCAAGGATGCATTCAACTGATCAAAAGTGAGAGCTGAGACATTTATGTTACAAAAATGTATTTCAAATAAATGTTTTTTTAAGTTCTATTTATAAGAGAATACTGAAATGTATCATGGTCACCACATATCACCACAAAAATATTAAGCCACATAGCTGTTCCCTTTCAGTCGCTCACGTTCGACGTCAACATAATTTGGATGACTTCACGGAGCCCTATCAACTTTGAGTGTCTATAGAACGAGCCAATGAACGTTGGTGTGCGTGATCGCATCATGCGTGGGTATAAACAGGAAACAGGCGCACACACACATTGTCTTTCACTTCGGAGACTTCTGTCTAGGAGAATTCAGCACTTTGAAGACTTCAAAAAAGATCTACTCTCTGCAGTAGTATTGGTGTGATGGCACGATCAGCGGTGGCCGCGAGCATTGCAGCTCACAACTGCTGTTCTCACAGCACTATTGTCTGTGTGTGTGTGTCAGTTTGGTGGCCATTTTCCTGTGTGTGTTCATTCACACTGTGGCTATACCCATGGGCGCCTCAGCGGAAAGAGTGTTTCCAATCTTTTTTTTATTTTTACTAAAAGAGCAACACAAGCGTGTCCCTGTGTCTTTTTCAAGATGTCATTCCGCTTTTGCGTTTCTGGATGCCGTCATTCCCTGGCGCCACCAGATGGCCACAGTAGTTGCCTCTCGTGTTTGGGCATTCAACACGCTGAGGCAGCATTTGTGGATAGCTCATGTTCCCATTGTGGGCGCTCAGCGCTTAGATCAAGACTCGCTTATCTCAAGGCAGGTGCAGTCCCCTCGCCTATGCCACGATCTAGCGTTTATTCTGCCCCGCAGAATAGGCCTACTTCGGTGCATGACCAGGGTGATCTGAGGATTACCGTGAGGGCTTCCCCGTCAAGGCAATCTCCGTGGGCCCCTCACGCCTCATAAGTGCTGTTGCCATCGGCGCCCTTTTGTGAACGGCTTGGTCCTTCTCCGGAACGACCAGTTGTTTCCTTTGGGGCCCCAACTGATGATCAGATGTCGATCACAGCATCGGAGGGGGAGCTTCAGTCCTCTGGAGATAACAACTCGGCTGCGTTACCCCCTTCAGGACATGTAGCGTTGTCCAGAATGGGCAGCTATGCTTTCCCGGGCCGCCGAGAAGGTCGGGCTTGTGTGGAACCCTCCACCACATCCTGAACCTGATTGATTTCTCGGGCGGGCGACGAAGGAAACCACACGTTCAGTCGGTCAGGCAATGTCCACCTTGGTGGTCCAGAAGCGCCACCTTTGGGTCAACCTGGCAGATATGAGGGATACCGATAAATATTGGTTCCAGGATGCCCCTCTCTCCCAGGTTGGGTTGTTCGGCAATGCGGTCGAGAGAACAGTTCTCGGCCACACAGAAGCAGAGGAGGCCATCCGGCACATCCTGCCCTAGTGGACCGCTGCTGCTCCCCCCCGTCCGCCGGCTGCATACCCTCCGTCTACTCATCGCCGAGGTCGGCCTCCTATGGCGTCCTCCGCTCCCGCTAAGACCCAGCAGCATCCTTCCAGGGCTGAGCGTGGAGCAAGCCGTATGAAGCCGACCCTGCCCGTCCAGGCCGCTGCCAAACCAGGACGCAAGCGTCGGTACAAACGACCCAGAGACGGGCGGCCCAGAGGTGGATCAACTTGATCTTTAGTAGGTGGCGAACGCGCCACTCCTTCCCCCGGTGGAGGGCCGGGCGGAGAATCTTTTGTTTCCAGCAGAAAGGGAAGGCTGTCTCCAAGCAGAGGTTGGCCCACTGGATAGTGGATGCCATCGCCTTGGCTTACGAAGCCCAAGACGAAAATCAAAAATCAAATAAATTACATTTTAAAACAAACAATAAAAAAAATATATATATTAAATTGTAATACTATATTTCACAATTGTTACTACATGTATTTTTAATCAAATAAATACAGCCTTTTTTAAATGCAGCCAAATAAATGCAACTGTTATTTTGAACAATAGTGTAAAATACTGGACACACAGCTTGATTGATGAAATATTCAGAAAATATAACATTTGTCAACACTAAACTTATATGTAATGAACTAAACACAATATGTTTGCTACTGAAGTGACATGATTTCAAAAATAGCGACACTAAATCCCAAAAGTGATGAAAAAATATGGTTGAATAAAACCGAATGAGGCTGGGGTGCTCTGGGAGGGTTTGATGGTGGCGTGACCTACATGTTTTATCCCACAGATGAAAACGGAGCAGCATGCTTGAAAGTTTCACATTTTTAATTCTCCTTCTGTGTCTCTCACAGGCCATATGGGTGTCTTGGACAGACTGTGAACAGTCACAGGAAGAGCTCACACACACAGCAGAGAATCATGGAAAAAAGGAGTTTTTTTTTTTTTGTCAGACAGAAATTGCCTGCTTTTAGAGTTATTACAGAACAAAAAGAAAGACCTTAAGCCATATGACATAAACAGAAAAACTCATATGCTGGTTAAATGAGATCTGATACATCAGTAGCAATACAACATCTATTGAATTTAAAATAATGTGCGTGTGTAAGAAATGTTTAAGTATTTTATGTATATAATCTAATTTGTATGATCTTAAACTAAAAAAACAATGTTTCATACTGACAAACACTGAGTGAAAAAAATTCTTATATGTGAAAGTTCTTCTGTTGATATGTTTTACACAAAAGTGTAAAGCTTAATAACTGAACAAGCCTCACTGACATCTCAAAGATCAGGGCAACAAATGTGACTCAGAAATATCTGGTTTCTTTGTTGATGTTCAAATACACACAGAAAGAGACAGAGAGTATATAAAGGAGCTGGCAGATTGGAGATAAAACAAGGTCAGGAGCGACAAAAATCATAAAAACTGAACAATACGGTTCCGTCACATGACAGCACCATCGGTCAGTGACAATGTGACCGTCACACTCTCAAACACACAAATAGTGTTGGGGAAGCAACTTTTAAAAGCCAAGATCTCATGAAAGTGATTATCCATACCACAAATTGTATTTCTCATGCCATTTATACACCAAAAATGTTGGGGTTTTTTTTAGGGTTTTTTTGGTGCATATGCTACGCACCGTAACCCCCTTGGCTTATAGGGGTGCGGAGTGCGTACATATTACACACCATAAAGTGCGTATCATACGTGAAAACATATTGAAACTATCAAATTATATCATTTTAATCAGAATAGTATTTGTTTGTGGTTAGTACCTGGCTCAAAAAGGCTTTCTGAATGAATGACTCTCAATTAGGGTGCAAATGTTTTTGACAGATAAACATTTGACAGATAAATTTACACTAAACTGTAAAAACTGGTTTGTATTCCCCACTATATTTATTCAAAAACATAGTTTGTACCAAAAACAGCAGTGTTTAAAAAAACTCAAGCTGCTATGCAGTGAGACCTGAATTCATGAGTCACGTTTTTCAAACTTCTCTATATATAGTTATGAAAGTATTTATTATAGAAATTTACTCAAATCTTTGAATCAATTCTTTTTGACGTTTAGTCTCCATAAATCTTCTCACTGAACCAATTTACTGAAACAGATTTTTTTAGACCAGTGCTACATATTAAATAAATATATAAAATGAGTCAAAAACATTTATAGATAGCACAAAAAGCAACATTTATTTATTTCTTTATTAAAAAGATGCTAAACACACAACAACTTGAATTGGTGTATTGGTTCTTTTTAAACAATTTGATCTCCATCGATCTTCCCAATGAACCAATTTAAAGTTTTTCAGACTTTGCACCACACCATCCCAACTGAAATTAACTGTTGATCTCCATAGTTTTGGACCATCTCACTGGTCTCAGAGTCTTGCTTAGGGTGGGCACACTGGAAAGGTTTAGGAGATGTCAGGTAGACTCATGTTTTACAGGGCATAAGGGCACAGGACACACACACACACACACACACATTCAAAGGGCATGAGAGCTCAGGACTGCAGTCGTCCACAAGAGCTGTGTCTCTTCCTGCGTTTCATCTCATGACACACTCATCTGTCTCGGTCTCTCTTTCCACAATTCTCTTTCTATTTTTTTATGCCCTTCAATGGATCTCTGCAGCCCTTCTCCCTCCTTTACTCTCTCTCTCTCCCTCCCTCTCTCTCTCTCTCTCTCTCTCTCTCTCTCTCTCTCTCTCTCTCTCTCTCTCTCTCTCTCTCTCTCTCTCTCTCTCTCTCTCTCTCTCTCTCTCTCTCTCTCTCTAGGGATATTAGTTTTATTGAGAGGATGAGCCTCATAAAGAATGACCTACAGTAGCAGCAAACTTTCTGGCTATATTCCCTGTGTATGTGTGTGTGAAACAAATACTTCACTCTCATTTAGCTCATTGTCCCTGAAGCCTCTGCTGCTCGAAGGGAAGAAGAGTTTAGAGTTATTAGTTTTTCCCTCCCAGTGGTTTAGTGTGTGTGTGTGTTCAGCCACCTTGCTCTGACCTGTTAGCAGTAGTGTGTAATTAACTGATTGTCTAAACTATTTCCTCCCTCTGATTGGCTCACACGTTCAACTTCTGGACTACTTATCCAGTCTAAAAAAAATAATACTTTGTAGGGAAGGTGGTGGCCAAAAAAAAGCATGCGGATTTCATATTCACAAATGGGCAGTGCACACTCCTATACTAAACAGAGACACTATTTGTGACACTATGTATTATAGGGAGCTACATCATACAGTACATTCCAGTAGTATGCTGTATAATTCATTATATATATATTTAAAGTGACAATAAATGCAATGTATTCACAAATCATTCCCTTTGTTTTAATATTTTCTTTTAATGGTGCCTTACACCCTCTCCAAAAAAAAAAGTCTGAACCTCCATTTTGCTCCGAGATGAGAGAAGTTTGCACAGTGAGAGAGTCATGTTGTTAAGAAATGAAATCTGCTCACCACAAACGAAAGCATTTGGAAAAGCCTCAATGCATTGTCAGACTGTTATTTTTTAAAAACAACTCATATTAATAGTTTCAGGCAAGTGGCCTAAAATTACTGCACAAGTCAGGAAAAGACAGATAGGTCTACCACCCTCGTATCAAAACCATTTTGCTATAATGGAAAAATAAACTATTAAAAAAAAGTGTGAATTGCACTGTGTTGCATCAGAAGTTAGTCTATAAATGTAGGTAGATATTGCAACATGGTTATCAAAATGAACAAATAACAAAACTTACATTTGATTTACTACTGATTTAAGATAGTTGGGAGAAAAGTTTGGGAATTGTTTTTGAAAGAATTAATACTTTTATTCAGCAAGGACTCGTTAAATTGATCAAAAGACATTGTTAGAAAATATTATTTTTCTATATCTTTAATATCTATAAACATTTCCATTTAACATTTTTTTTGTTTCAGTTTCCACAAAAATATGAAGTAGCAGAACTGTTTTCAATAATGATAATTACAGTTGGGTAGCAAATCAGAATATTAGAACGATATTAGAAGGATCATGCAACACTGAAGGCTGGAGTAATGATGCTGAAAATGCAGTTTTGCCATTACAAAATCTTTTAAAAAATATTATTTTACAATATGTAAAAATAGAAAAAAAAAATTAAGTTGTACTTATATTTCACAACATTTACTTTTTAGTTTTTTTTCTGTATTTTGATAAATATTGATAAATATTTGAATAAATGTTGCCTTTCAAAAGCGTTTGAAAAATCATACAGAGCCTTTACTTTCGATCGGTAGTCTAACATGCCAAAAAACAGAAGCTTTAATAGCGTCTGCCAATTATCTAAATCAGAATCAATGTCATCTTCAATAATTATAAGAGAAACAAGTGCTTAGGACAAATAAACTAATAATTTTAGCAGCACTTTCTACTGGAACATTCCAGTGGCCTCCACATGATCCCAATGACGTCAGTGTCCTGCGGTCCATCAGTGCTTCTCATGAATAGAGAACATCCTCTAGACTATTTTAAGCTGATCTAAGCATCCACCTACCACTGAGCTGTCTAAAACACACTGCTTTCTGTCTTTGGGTTGTTCAAATTTCTGGTTCAGACAAATATAAGCACCAAACAAAAACTTCAGACCCTCAAAATAAAAACAGACGGAAAATATTTATGGTAATATCGCCCCAAATCTGACTTGAGATGGCTCATTAAAATGATCAACGCTGTAGGTTTAAATGAAAGTAAAACAACAACAACAACAGGCTTGACTGAATGAACTTTGACTGAATGACCTTGACTTACCGATGTGACTGCGATGAGAAGAGGCATCAGACAGGTGACCCCAGAGAGACAGAAGGGTCAAAAACACCAGCAAGAACCACGCGCACACCCTCTGTACAGCCCGCTCCTGCATTCTGAAACACACACAAACCATATCAGCACAGGAGTGTTACACTGATCAAAAAGGCTATTAAACGGCATGTTTCTAGAGGGGATCTCATTCTCTTCTCTAGCACTATCTAAATGTCATCATGCTCTCGCTGAATGTGTTCTAATACACTGCTGAGTGCACCAAAACACTGAAATATACAATTACTTATAAAGAGAGTAGCTTTCAGGCTGAGTCTGGGTGTTCTGACAGATAGTGGCTGACGTTGGTACAGTATGGAACCTGGAATATTCCTATTAGCTCAGATACCAGGAATATAAATGTAATAACTTGAAACATGATCGGGGAATCACCTACAAATTATAAAATTACCCATGAGGGAAAAATTACCAACGGCCTGTTTGGACAAGCCGAACACAACGAATTATGATCAGTTCTCCATCCAGGTCAGCGAAAATAGATCAATTGTACTATCAATAATCAATCATAAGAATTATAAATAAACAATTATATATCAAATAAGTTGGTCTGTTTCACCTCAAGGTTGATCAGAAATGCATCACAGCTCTGAAACCTTGAAGAGCAATCAACTGGTACCAGTCAGGTGTAAAACTGGGGACTTCCTCGAGTGTGAGAGTGGTGTCCACGGATGCCTCCACCTCGGGTTGGGGAGTGCGGGTCGAGGGTAGACCGCTCTTTGGCCAGTGGTGCTACTACACGTGAAGTGAAGCTCCTACACATAAACTGTCTAGAAATGATGGCAGTCGACACGCTGAGGCCTTTTTGTCCCCCAAATAAAAGGTGACCACGTCTTGGTCCACTCTGACAACATGGCCTACATAAATCACCAGGGTGGCGTCAGGTCCCGAAAACTTTACAGGGTAACGTAACGCCTCCTGGTCTAGGCTCAGCACAATCTGCGCTCATTGAGAGCAGCACATGTGTCTGGTCAGCTGAATTTGGGACCAGACAGACTGTCCAGAAACCAGCAACCAGCAGGAGAATGGTCTCTGTCCCTGCAGACGGTCCTACTGCTGCGGGAGACATTCGGCAGAGGGCAGGTAGACCTGTTTGTGTCCCAAGAAAACGCTCACTGTCTGAAGTTTTTCTCCAAGACAAGGGATGAGCTGGCCCACGTCTGGCCCTGCTGCCAACTCTATGCTTTTCCCCCATCTCACTCATGCCTCAGGTATTTCTAAAGAATCAGGGAAAATGGATGCTCAGTGCTACTTGTGGCTCCGCTCTGGAAAAACCAGGCTTGGTTCCCAGTCTGATGCAGCTGACAAGCACTGCCGCATGGCAAATACTGACGAGGAAAGACCTCCTCTCTCAGGCCCGGGGCTCGATTTGGCATCCTCAACTAGAGCTGTGGTCCCTGCATGCATGGGCCATCAACAAGTACCCACAAACCTTCCCGAGGGAGAGTTAAACTTGATCACGAAGGCTAGAGTGCCGTCTTCTAGATATTCCTTAAAATGGTCTTTGTTTTCTGGCTGGTGCAAATCCCAAGGCTTTTCACCCCTAAACTGCGGGGTTATGGAAATTCTCTCCTTCCTTCAAGAGCTACTGGATAAGGGAAGAACCCCATCCACGTACATCCACAAGTTTATGTGGCGGCCATAGCAGCATTTACAAAACTCGCAACTGGCCAGTCACTGGGGAAGAACAATCTGGTCATCCGCTTCCTTAAAGGAGCTTAGAGGCTGAATCTTCCCAGACCCCCCTCAGTCCCCACGTGGGAACTTTCCATGGTTTTGGAAGCCATGAAAGCCAATCCACTTGTCGGACATGAAACATCTGTCATTCAAGACAGTGTTTCTTATGACTCTTGCTTCAGTGAAGTGCATAGGGGATTTACATCCGCTCTCAGTAAGCGCGACGTGAATGGAATTTGGGCCAAATGACTTTCCTCTTCTAGAGTGAACCGAGGTTTTGTTAGTAAGCGAGTATGTTTTCTGTGATGGGTAGAGTTAGGGTTAGGGTAGAATCATAGACTGTAAAAAATATGGACAAAGCGTCTGTGACGTCATCCACTGACTTTCTGAAGAACAGTTCTGAGGCTGTTTATGGGGGGTATGGGCGGCGCCATACTGGAATATCTTGGGAAATACAAAATACAAATGTTCAGAAAGGATACAGAGGTGGTATGATGTGTTGTGTCAGATCATGGCCGAGACGTCAAATTCCACTCGGCGCAGCCCGTTATCAGCTGTCAATCAAAGTTAACTGCCCTTATTTGTCATACATTATATATCTAAATACGATCTAAACTAACGATTTAGAAAAAAATTCACCCCCCTCACAGTTGTCAGTCACGCGGACAATATTGAAGATTACAATAAAAGTCCATGGGACCAAACTGTAAAAACATGAATTTATGCTGTGAAAACAGACATTTTAAAATGGACATTTGCTCCCTTTTGGGACCGGCCTCTAGCGGATTTTCGATGTATTGCAGTTTTTCGCACTTCCGGGAAGGCTTCATTTTTTAGATTAGAATGTTGCCGCTTGGGTAGAATATACAGTTTGTAAGGTATACAATCATTATATTTATGGAAAGTCTAAAACATGAAAACACAACGTGTGTGGGTGGGTGTGTATGTGTGTTTCAAGAGCTGTTGAAATGTTATGTGTAGAATTAGGTGTGCTTTTAAGTATACGACATCGATTGGGGATTTATTTATGGCCTAATAATCAGAGTCCGTCTCCTCTAACCTCCTCACATTTCACAATAACCGAAAATAATTTAAACTTCTGAGGAATATTTGTGTTGGGTTTAATGAAATTAAATAGCAAACTACATAGACCATTGGTTCCGATGGAAACTGCAAAATAAAAGCATTATTCATCTTCCTACTCCTGATCCTCTTTTAATCCTACAGACAGATTTAAGCATTTCGTTTGGAGAGAATTGAAATTGGAAAATGCAAAAGATACAAACAAACTCTATGTAAGCATGTGTGCAGCCATGCATGTTATGCTACTGTAAGCTTTAGCCAGAAGACATCATGTGAGAGCATGTAATAGTATCAGCTAGTCAATGAGAGCACACTTTCATCATTAAGTCTTCTGTGGAAAACGGACGGTTAACAGAATCTTATTAGCAAGAGAAATTTGTGTATAATTTCTATTGATCATGGCAACAGTAATTCATCCAATGAAGATCAAATGATGGAGAAAAGCATTATAACCGGGCACAAATCCAAAAACATGACATTGAAGAGACTCTGCATTTTAAAGAGCTGATTCAGGTGTTTGGACAGCAGTAATGGAGCGATGTAGTACAGTAGTTACTGCAGCCTCCACAATCTCAAATCATGCAGAATTGGCCTGCAAGATGGGGAATTGTGCTGTGCAAATGGCGTTCAGCACTAATTTTGAAAATGTTTGCGCCATTTCCTGATTTGCATAATTCCTTTAGTGTATTGGGTGCTACCACAACTCACAAATAGCATGCGAAAATAAATGACATTATTACCGGGCAGAGTTCATTCTTAGCGAACTCTTCCCCATTATTCCCCCAGCAGTTCTGTAATGGAGGTCTGTGAGTTGCTCTTGATTAGTATCAATGTGTTTAATAATGAATTTGCCTCTTTGTATTTATGGTACACAATACACACATAAACTAATGAAACTCCAGACACAAATAGCTATTCAGCAGATTGAAAGAGATAGATTTTGTGTGGGGAAAAAAACAGAAACGTTAGAAAAAGTGTGTGGGGAAGAAAGAGAGAGATAATCAACATGAAGAGGTGATTTAGAAATGGTTTTCCTGGATATGGGAAGTCTATGAGTCGCTGTGGGAATGTGTCAGATGCAGATTTAGAGTACTAATTATCTTTCAACCAGCACAGACAGACAGCATGGACAGACACCAACACACAAAAAGAAACAGGGCTCTACAGTATCTTGCACCCGGTGCAAATCATAGATATCTATATAAAGGCTAGATATGTCGTCCACGCTGCTGGCCAATGGAGGTCGACGTCTGCACCTGGCGGCCATCTTGTCACAGGCAGCTCGCTCACTCGTAACATTGTGTTAATGGTACATGCACTATTTAAATGACCATGACTTGCTCAATTTTCTACCGATTTTCAAACGGTCTGGTTTGTTATAAACGTTAGAGATGTAGTTATGACACTGCACACTTATGAATAAAAAGTGTATAAATAAATAATCATCCAGATAATTATAGCCACGTTAATAACGTTTGTAAGAAACCAAATCGTTTGTAAATCCGTCAAGATTTCAACGAGATAAGAGTATTTGTGTTCGTGCTGACCACTCATCTTACATCAGCTTGCCTGTGACAAGATGGCCGCCTCTGATGACGATGGAAACTCCGCCGTAACACATCTAGCCTTTATATACATATCTATGGTGCAAATGACTTTGTACATTGACGCTGTACATTTGCACCCGCGCAAAGCGGGCTTTTCACTCCACAGATGCACGCCGGTAAAATAGGAAATGAACTTGCACTCCCTGGGCGTGTCGACACAAAAAGGTGGCGTGTTTTGGCGCAAACATTCCCTGTGCTATTTTGCAGTTCCAGGGAAATCATTGTGGTGTCCATGAAGATGTAAAAAATATGTAGGCCTAAATCTAGCTTACACATTTACCCAAATTTTTCAGGCTAATTGTAATAATGGCGGATCAGACCTGTTTGCCCAATAGTGGCAAGACACAAACATGTAATATATAATGTTTAACCGACGCTGCTTTGTGGGGGTTTCTCCCATCCCCATACAACGTCACTTCTGTCTTTCACGGCCCTGACAAGAACGTCGGTTTCTCGCGGCGAACCGCTCCTTGCTTGTTATAATAATAACAATCTGGCATGCAACATGCATACCTGCTATTAAAGGGTATGTTGGATGACGGTCTGATTGATTTATTTTCTATTACGCCCAAATCACACCTAATGAAGCTATTTTAGACCAACCCCTTTTAAACTTAAAGTTAAAGACCCGCCCATAAAGTTACTTGTGCTTTGCGCTTGATACTTGCATTTCAGATCGTTAAAATAGGGCCCACAGACTGTCACTTATATTCTAACATCATACCCAGAAATCTGCAGTGTAGTTTATTCACCATTCGCGTGTCTGTTTCATTCATTTAATTAGTCCCACTGGAATTTTTGCAGATGGTGACATCATCACACGCAGACATTTCTGTTTCATTTTCTACCCAAATACAGTATATGTCCACATCAAACCTCTATTGCGCGTGCTGTTTCTTTTTCTCTGTGTCTCTTTCTCATGCAATGTTTTAAAATCATGCCCTAATGGTCTTGTCCAAGACTGAAACAATCATACCATGTCAGAGAGCTAACATCATTCTGTGTAACATTTTAGGTTCAAACACTAGCTAAAAATCTATAAATAAAATAAATAATAAACACACACACACACACACACATTTCCTGCATACAACTTTTGCATTGTAGACCTCATTATGACCGACAGACCAAAAGGCATCAAAGAATATTCAGCCATCACCTAAAGCCCCTTTCATCTTCCCTGCTTCTATTCAGACAGGTTTTCCAGTCCTGTAACAAATGCTGCAGGCTGGTAGCTGTGCTGCTTTGTGCACTATAAAATTAATGTGTTTGTAGTTCTACTGTTCTCCCTCTACTTTCCCTTTTTCTTTCTCTCTCTTTCTCCCTCTCTCTCCCCCCAAAGGAACAATCTGCATCTGAACGCAAAGCTGCATAAGAATGTCTACATATATTAATATATCAGCAAGCATAAGTATATATATATATATATATATATATATATATATATATATTGTTCAATGAACAATGGCCCTAATGTGCAGTAATCAATACTGACATCTCAGGTCATGCTGGCAAATAAAAATCTGTTTTGAATTGACCTGCCCGGTTAAATATTTAGTAGTTCAGATTATTCCCTGACCTATCAATATTCACACTCCACAAAACCATAAAAATGCTAAATCAAATTTTCAAACCGGTGCACAGGCCACAATGGAGTGGTAGTGATTCTACGAATAAATTTGAAGGGGGGTGGAAGCCTTTACAACATGCATTTTAGGGCCATCAAAGTTAACGTTAATTTAAGGCATTAATTAAAAATGAACATATAAACATAAAAAAATATTTTATCTCCCTTTTATGAATACTGATTGGAATCATTTATAAATTATATTTATATATTTATTTAAATGTATTTTAATCATTTTAATGTATTTAATTTCTGAATAATATTTATCATTTGGTTTAAGTTTAATGTTTATAAAATACAGTGTCATTTTGGGAAACAAAATATTTTTCCTTTATTATATGAATATATTTATAGTATAGTGTCAGAAAAAGACTGTGTGTATATATATATATATATATATATATATATATATAATTATATGAAAATATATACCTTTAAAATTGTAAAAAAAAAATTGTTTATAAAAACTATCAAAGTAATTCTCACAATTTCATCATCTAAACATTGCTCCTTTGGTGGCATTTAAATCCGCGTAATTTAAAATTAAAGGTGCTCTATGTATTTTTAGCGGCCTCTATCAGTGATGTTCCAGATTGCAACCAATTTTTACAAGAGTGCTCGTGCTCGTGCTGGAACACAAGAGCGAGCACTCATGGTACACAACGGCCACAATGAGACTTTCAACACACTGGAGAAAGCATGCTGGAAACTCTTATAAACTACCACTGCAATATTACAGTAATATGCTACTTTTGTCAGCTTGCCGTTGAACTAATGCTCCATAAGGCATTTCACTATTCATGTATCTTTCACGATCAGCACTGTCAACATAGGTAAACGTATAATATGATGACGAAATCGGTTAGTGAACTCGACTGAACAATATCAGAAACAGTAGATCATAGGAAGTAACATTATTGTATTGAACAAGTCTGGAAATGTATTTGTATTATAAACAATATGATAGTAGAGGGATGAGTGACGTTAGACAGTAGATCTAGTACATAAAATAAAAGTTACTGGAACAGTCTTTTGTATTCATTTCATGTCTCATGAATGTTGTAGTTTACCTTGCAATTTCATTACAGTTTACCATTATTTCGGCATATCTGAAAACTTGTAATTTATCACAATAAAAATAGTCGAGGTCTCTCCATAATTCGAACGCTCTGCCAATATTGGTCCGTGTTTTTGTCTTAAGTCAATCCTATTCCCGTTTGGCCTGACGAGCTTCAGCAGATACATTTTTGTTTCATTTCTTACATTTATGTTGAGTTTGTGTTTGAGTCTGTGTTGTGCTGGAGGCAGGTCGTTTTTTGGGTGTTATCAGACTCCATGTCGTTAGCTGCAGTGCCGTCACATAGACTGTAAAAAGGAGAGAGGCTCGGGAGCGCACATGCAAGTAACATCCGATGGATTTCGCAGAAAATCCGACCCGGAGACTTCACATAGAAATAGGAATACTGGCCATCAGAGGTAATAACAAAACCCGACAAGTGGATCATTGTAATGTGTGATTACAACCCCTTCACACATCATTTAGAAGGAATCATTTTAGAAGAAAAGTTACATTTAGCACCTTTAATACATCACAAACATTTGTGATACATAAAAACACATGTACTTGATCAATGAACATAAGATATAGAAGATAAAAACAATACTGATCCAGATAGGGCAAGTCAACTGACCCAAACTCCCTTAGAGCGCCTCCATCCATTATCTTGAAACCTGATTAGGGATTCAAGAGAGACCATGTCTCAAAATAGTAGAAGAATCTGTTGAGTTTTCTCCTAGAAGCACAAAGCTTTTATGAGACTCCTAGGTCTTTATCTGTGTATGGGTGTGTACACACAATGTCTCTGTTGTGGGTAGATAAGATCAGTTAGTGTGTATCAGTTTACTTAAATGGCTAAAAATCATGTCCGGCACACTGGTGGATATCAGCCCTCGACTGAAGCAACTTACTAAAATGAGAAAGACAGACATCGTAAGAGAGGGGGCGGAGGATGTATTTTTTTTTACACAGGGATATTTTTATTAGTCTGATAGCTGATAGGTGTTGAGGCTGGCAGGGACAGTGCTGGTGAAAATAATGACCATGAGTTGGCATCCGTTCTCTGTCATGTGGCAGATTCTGTCAAGTAACGGGCATCTGATGAAGATCTGAGCTAGAAAGGGTGACTCACTTTCTGTGCCTGTGGGCCAAACAGGTGGTCAGACCTGGCCAGCAAATAAATATGATGCTTTACATCAGCCATTTAATCCCACCCACACACACCTGATCTCAATCAGACACTGGCACCAGAAATGACAACCAATTAAAAATGAGAAAATTGCAGCCAGGACACCAACGCCAAACTGAAGTGCAGAGCCGGAGAAAGAGAGAAGCTCCTGGATAACAGAATGGAAGACGTCCTAATGAAGTCATGTTTTAAGAATTACTCATTAGGACTCTGCAACGTTAGTCAACAAACACTGAAAATACGCTATGACTCCATGAACATCAATGCAGAAAAAACTACTTTTAGCTGTTTGAGAAAGACAAAAATGTGGAGAATTTTTTGGCTGGTACAAGCTGGTTTAAGATGGGAAAAAACAACCATTCAAGTAGTTCTAATGTTGAATTCATTTCATTCATTTCTGCGGAGGTTCTCGAATAGGGTCCAGGAACACACGAGGGATGCAAGAGGATAAAAAAAATAGAGAAAAATAACTAGATATAATAAAACATAAATATTTGTCAATTTAGCCTACAGATTATTTATTACAGAACAGAAAATCTTATAATTCTCAAACAAATGGTTCTTTGTACCAGTGTTATTATTAAAAAAAAAAAAAAAAAAAAAATTTACAAAAAAATCGGTAATTGAAAACAAATAAATAAAACAAAATAATATATTTGTAAAGCAACGAAGCAGGCTGGTAAGAGGATCCACATGCAGGGTTAGATTTTTTAAAATCCGAACACAAAGAAACTGATGAGAACAGGAGGAAACACACTAAACCAGGGAATGTCCATTCAGCGATTGACAGAGAACAAGTGAAACAAAGGGCTATAAATATACACAGGCAGACAAGCTTAACAAGATAACAATGGGGCATGGCTAATAAGAAACACCTGTGGAGACTAATCAACATTAACCCTACAAAGAACTGCAAAACATGGATAAAGACCATTTTTTTATATAAATAAAAGTCCAGGAACACACAAGACAGGAACACAGGTTAGAATCATAACACTAATGCTATTAGATGAAAGACTTATTTCAGTTAGTTGCCAAAGTAGTACTTCTCATTTTCATTTAAGTACTAAAATTACTAAATCAGAACTTAAAATTTAAATAAAGTTATAATGGAATATATTTAAACCAAATACAAAAAAAAATCACATAACAAAATGTATGAACTAAAAAATAAAATAAAAATAAAAAATGAATAAAACCAAAATATGAAAATAAATGCTTATAAAAATATGAATAAATACTATGTATATTATACTCGTGTTAGACAGAAGAAAAGTCGCATGGTTTAGTATAACAAGGCAGCAGAAAACCCACCAATACTGTACTGTTATGTGACATATGCACAGTCCTTCCCACTCACCATGAGCAATGAGACTCCTGTTCAACTGTCATGACACAGCCATGAAAAGTGTAAACACACAAAATGCAATACTCCTGTTTCTTACAGCAATACACAGGAGAAGCCACACATCCTCAAAAGTATGTGTACACATACACACACACACACATACACACATTTTAAGACATTATTTTTTTTTTTACTGTAAAACTGTAAAAATGTTCTCTCTAGAAGAAGGAACGAGTACTGCGTAATATCTTATGCTAGGGGAAAACCTCTTTTCCACAAGATATTAAAGCCAAAAATTATCCTTAATTTTGAATTAATGTAAAACTTGATGCGGCAGCATGCAGAAATAGACGAATCCGACAAGCTTTCTGTGTAGGCTGCCATCTTGTGGAGACGCCATTACTGAGCTGTTACACCGGCATATACATATGCACCGGTATGTAAACAAACCTCGGTGATAACGCACCCTCGATGACTGCTACAGCCAGGCAGAATGACTTGTTGGGTTGATGATGTTAGACAGTGGCCTCCAGTCACAGATGAAGGTACAAACAATCTTACAGATTATTTATGAAAATAGCTTGGCAAGCTAGCTAGGCTAACGTTTGCCAACGAGGAAACTATAAAAAGATCTGTCCATTTGGCAACAATAAATAAATAAATAAATGAATGAAATCAAATAAACAAATTCATGTTTTTCATTTGTGTCCATTATTAATCTCATTTTCACATTGCAACGGGCATGGGTAAGGTAACGTTACAGCTAAAGTATACATAATATCGACCAATTAGTGTTTTTAAACCATGGAAAGAGGTCAATATAACAGCGGGAAAACAATTATGTCACATAACGTTACATTTAGCTCAGGAAAGCCATTTAATGACCATAGCATGTTAATTGAATAGAAAAAATAGCAATAGAGGAGATTTTGCTGATCACTATATTACATATTTATTTTATTTTTTTTACTTATGTCATTAAATAATTGTTATTATACGCGAATGTCCGCGTCTTGTACTCGCCCAGGAAATCTGTGTAAACCGTACGGCACCAGACAGGGGCAGTCGACCCGGGGTATTCAACATTATACAAGGGGTATAATGTCAACATATACCCCTCTCAACATTATACAAGGGTAATGTTGTAACGTTAGTGACAGTCGTAAATCGCGGGCTGTTTATTCCAGTGGACGCAAGTTGCAACTAAAACAATAGGAGGCAATGGAGCAACGCTACCCAGCAACAACTCAGTAATGGCGCCCTCTTACTTCCGGTAGTTTCGCCGGATTCGTCTAGGCAAGGTAGCTCGCGTGCCTATTGGCCTATCGCGAGAGGCCCTTGTTGATGTCAGATCCAATGGGTGAGCTTCACGCCCACTACGTCACCTCCCGCAAAAGTGGGAGCTATATAAATATAGCTCGATGGGCTGATATAATCTGGGTTTGGTTTTCATCACCGAAGTGATCCAGAGCATGTTGCAGGCACGGCAAAGATACACAGTACTCGTTCCCTCTTCTAGAGAGAACCAATGTTAGTATGTTAAGGTAGTACGTTCTCTTACGAGAGGCTCTCTCGTACTGCGTAATATTTTATGCTAAGTGAACAGTGTAAAACGCCGTGCGTGCTGGAATCCAACACCAAAGTCCCAAGAGCAGGTGCCCAGGGCTCATATAGTGCATAATCACCAGGGAGCCTGAGAAGAGAGGCTAGAAGCGTCATTCCCAATAAGTTAGTGTCCTAAGGGAGCTAAACACATTAACAGTGTACTACACAGTCAGGGTGAAAATGTTCGGCCTGAACTGTGTAACAGTATGGGTCTTACTTTTGCCCATGGAGTAATTTTATGCTCAAACAGTTGTAGTATTCTGAGCCCAAGCAATGGGGCAGACAATACTGATTTTAGACCGAAAGTAGTTTAGCCTGTAAGGTGGGAAGGCTAGGCTAGGTTATAAAACCTTATAAATGTAGACTGGGAGGCCCAGCCTGCCGCCATACAGATATCCTGCAAGGTAATTCTACTAGACCAAGCCCACGGCGAGGCCATGCCTCTTGTGGAGTGCGCTATAACACCTAAAGAACACTTCAAGCCTTTAGACGTGTCTGCCAGCGCTATGGCATCAACTAATCATCTGGATAGACTCTGTTTTGCGACTCAAGTGCTGCAGCGGGAAGGATTTCATGGTGCGATGAATGTGCAGTCTGTGCTCTGGCAATAGTTGCAGTTCTGTGCCCAGAAAAGATATATTCTGACTGGGAGACAACGAACTTTTCGCCCGATTGACTTTGAGACCTAGATTCTCGATCTCGATGTAACTAGGAGCCAATGTAAAGACCTGAGGACTGGTGTGATGTGTTCATATTTTCTGGTCCCGCTCAGAATCCTGGCAGCAGCGTTCTCTTCGAGCTGTGTTATTGACTTTTTGGGAAGGCCAGTGAGGAGTCCATTACAATAGTCCACCCTGCTGGTGATGAAAGCATGCACATGTTTCTCAAAGTCTTGATTGGAAACAAAGTATCTAATTCTTGCAATATTTTTTAAGATGATGTGTAGGTGATGAGTATGCCTATTTAGTCATTGCTTTGATATGACTACTGAAACTAAGGTCTGACTCTAGAGACACACCAAGATTCCTGACTTGATTTTTAGATGTTAGACCCCTAGCATCAAGGTATGCGTTCACCTTGAGAACTTCATCTTTGTTTCCAAACAGTGCAGTCTCATCCCAAGACATCATATAACTGACATCTTGGGACGTCTTTTGACCATACGTCAACATCCGCCTTTTTAGGGTACCCTTAAACGTCGGTCAGATGACCGTATCGGATCCTAACCCTACCCCAGACCTAAACCTACCCCTAAACCTACCCCGTCACCAAACCGACGTTAAAGGTAAAGCGTCAGTTGTATGACGGCCCAGGATCGTTATCTAACCAACGTTTAAGGGTACCCTAAAAACGGTAAACGGAGCTGTAATCGTTAGGTGATAGGGCTAAGTAGACAACATCTGCAAAGTTACAACGCTCAAAGTTCAAAGCAAAGGGAGATATTTGCTTTTAAAGAAATATATTTTAAGGACTAAAACAAACGGCTGGAATGGACTTGGCATTCCCCACAGGTTAGTGACTTCACCAGCCCTAAAATTTACATAAATCCCACCATCTGGAACACGCAGTCATTGTTGAGAAGAGGAAGAGTTGTTGAAGAAGAACACATTTGTGAGTCAGCTCAAACTGTAGCATCTGTCTGTTCACATGCAATAGAAAGTCACTCTGTGTGCATCTCACAACAGTTCCTATATGAGTGATTTATAGGTTATTATGACAAAATATGCTAATTCAAGATAGTTAAAGGGTAACTAAACCCCTGGTCAGAGCCTGACTCCACCCACTGGCAATATTTGAAAATGCTGAAAAAGTGAGCAGACCCCAGCGGAGATAGAGGGGACGAAATAGATGCTAAAACACTCTAGTCTATCCTGATCGTTTTCAATACTCACAATTCCAATTCCTGACTCCCTACAGTGGTTTTGACGACACAAGATGGTTTTTATTTTGCCAAGGGCGTAGCTCGCGTGGTGAGCTGAAAGATGCGTACGTCACGAAGAACCGCTAAAATCCAAAAGGAAAATTCAACTGCACTAGCCACCGTTCAACCTGAAGAGGGCAGCACTAAGACGCTTTTACACCATATATTGTAGAAATAGAACACTTTATAAACAAATGTCAAAAAAGTTACTCGAATCAATGACTGGTATTAATAAAGATCCATCCAAATTCATCAATAACCATTCAGAGACGTTGACAACCATTCTGTGTTGTCACTTTTTCTTGAGTCTCTCCTTCTTTGTCAGACTCCGTTTAAACCTAAAAGGCAGAACAGTTTCTGTTATTTTAGTGTGTGTCTCCATGAGGTAATCGGAGCTGCTAACACACACAAGCTCTCCCAAGCCCTCTGTGTTGGAATCAGCAGCTAATTTGAATTTAAAGGGCCAGACACAAAACGGTGCATTTTTGCTAACCTTCAAAAAAGTGACAACTTTAACATGCTATATAAAAAGATCTATGGGGTATTTTGAGCTAAAACACATACCTGCAATACCAAACAAGACTACAAGGGAGATGCCAAGGACTGCATTTGGATCCTTTCAGAGTTATTAAACACACAAAAATAGAAATGAAACATAGAAATTCTGAATGTGTGGAAATCTCAGCAATCTGAAGGCAGGTCAATGTCATCAGTGAACAGTTCCTCTGTCAGAACAAGCAGTCATATTTGAGCATCTGATGTCCATGTGTACATAAACCGACCACTGATCCTCACAAACATCTCCAAAACATTCTTCTTCAGCAAGCATCCGTTATAAAACACTGACAGTAGGCTACATTAATTTGGACAACTATGCAAATATATATTGAACTTTGTTCATGCAGAAATACAATGTTATAGCGAAAAGTAGCCTAAGCCGAGAGCTCACACACACATTTGTTTGCGCATCAATAATAATAGACTGGTGCATGCCTGATGTACGACTCCTGTATGTCACTGTAATCGTCTTTACCTTCATTACAATCATCATCCATCAAAACTTTATTAGCGACACCAGTTTTCTTTATCCAACTAAGAGATGTATTTTGCGCATCCTGTGTCCATGAAACAATTGGGTATTCTAAACCGCTGTTCAGTCTTTATTTCACACAGCGCGATGGCAAACGGACAAGAAAGCTGGTGCTTTGTTCATTTTTTAATTTAACATTAAAAGATAAAATAAATTAATTATATTAATATATTTAAATTAATTTTAAGTTATCTCGCAGCCCCCCTAGAGGATCACTGAGGCCCCATAAGGGTTTACCAGGACCACACACACAATACTTTGCAACTATCCCCTGACTCTCTCTGTCACTGCATTTGTGTGTGTGTGATGGAGCAGCTTCACTGATGCAGCACAGCTAAGCGCTGATATTCTTAAACCCAGTGTGAGGAGTTTTACACAAATGAAGACTTTGTGCAGGATAAAAAAGTATAAAACAAGATCAAAGTGAAGCTCCACAGTGCATCTGCAGCCTTTATATTCATCTTTCAGGATTTACAGGGAGAGAAAAGTCCCCCCAACACTTTGAACCAAAGCAGGATTGGTTCCGGGACACGTTCGGGAATTTAAGAAATATATCTGAAATGCAAATAGCACAGCGTGAAAGTCTTTGAAAAACAATCAGCGTGTGGAGACTGAGGGGAGAGGTGGAGAGAGACCACCGATATCAGGTTTACTCAGAAAACCCCTCAGCGTGCCCCAAACAGCCTCTAATCCACTTTAAATCCACACTCTGTTCGAAAATGAGTCCCATGGATTCAAATAGGATTGACCAAGTGCTACTTTGAACTCTGTCTGTGTCTTGGCCCAAGTCAAAATATTTCCTAGAGGAATTCTCCGGTAGAAATGATCAAATGGCTCAGGAGCATCTCGCTTTCACTCGCTTCCATAGCTTTCTCTCACTCTTTTTTCCCCTTCTGTTTCTTTTTCTGTTTTTCTGTTTTCTGTTTCCCCTACTTTAGCATTCAAACTTTCCAATGGGAAATTCACATTAGTCGTTTATACACTAGGCAACATGACATCATGACTTTTGCGTAAACATACACGCCACTTTCGAGTCAAGTGGCGTGTTATCTCTACGCATTTTGAGCTATCCGCGTGTATGTCTACGCCATTAACATCCGAGTGATTCGGAATGTCCAATGCCGATTCCAAATGTCAGCGCGAAAAGAAACAAAATGTACATCTACATCTGGGGAGCGATCTTTTTTTTTCTACGATGGTAAGGGAACAGTCATAAATGCCATTAACCCCAGTGACAGTTAGGTTTAGGGATGGGGTTGAGGTAAGTCATATATTTATATATACAGTAATAACGTTAAGTCAACGGCATTCATAAACACGCTGAAAAGCGATTATGCGTGTCGATAGCACGCCAAAAATGGAAATACGAATTGGCGTGTCATACACACGCTACTTCATGAGATCAGTCTGCACTAGGGGTGAAAATCGGAGCCTTAATGACGATTCGATACGATACCGATTTCTTAAGCCAACGATTTGATTATTTTCGATACTTTAGAATTTCCCGCCATACGATACGACTGGATAAGATTCAATGCTAGATATTTTTACATGATAGCTATTAAGTTAAAAAAATAATAATAATTAGCCTTTTATTGAGAATACATAAACAGCATTTGTGGCGAGCAGGACGTGGCGTGAATGTTAAGGAACGTCACCTGTGAGACTCATCGCTCCTCTTTTTATGCTCCCGCTCCTCCATGAGAGATGCGAGACTGGTGTGTCTCACAGGTGACATTCATTAACACTCACGGCACCGGCCTCGTGCCTTTCTCTCACGTCAGCCGCGTCCTGCTCGCCACAGTATTCTATTCACATAATGTGTGTATTACACTAGCAGTCTCTTTTGCAAACGGTAACATCTCTTACCACTGCTCCATCTGTCTTCCTGAAGCCAAAATACTTCCACACCCATGACTTGACGCTGATGGAGTGTGTACCATTTCACTTTCATTGCCAGCTCGCTCTGACGGTTCCATCGCTCTTGAAAGTCAGACTCAACAATGTGTGTGAATATAGACAGACTGTAAAACGCAAGTAACGCATTTGAAGCCGTGTGAAGTAGAAGACAATAACGAGGTTAGCGCCACCCGCAGCTGCTTAGTAATAGTTGTACGCATATGTCGGAGCTGGTTCTGAAAATAGACAGGCGGTAAAATAAACACATTAATCGATTCTCTTGCGGACGCATCGATGCATCAAATCGGCGGTTGTATAATCGACAGATCTGTACAAATCGATAAATATTTACACCCCTATTATACACCTGGTAAATTTTGTGCGATCCATTTGCATGAAGATCACACGATAAAACATACAGTGCACTACAGTGCTGGTGCAGGTACTTAAAACCAGACCATTCTCAGTTGTAGTTATGGTCTGGGAAAGCATCATAGACAAATCATTTCCAGAGGGGCGTCACCAATGGACGTCGCAGGTAGACCTAAAACCAATCAGGGGTGCGTTTCCCGTACAACGACATAGTTCGCTGCTTCACTACCATAATACGATGCATCGTTTGAAAAATCAACTAGCTAGTCACGACTGTTTCCCGAAACCCATTGACGCAAAGTATCGTTCAACCACGTTGGTTTTGCACGTGGTGGAGTAATAACTACTTTTAATGAAACTGTTTGAGATCCAATTAACGCTAGATTTGTTTTATATAAATTACAGACATGTCATCTGAGTACTATTTCTAATTGTTCTCAGTTGTTTTGCTTTATTACCAGACTCAATATTTGGCTCGTTCTTACATAGTAGAGCACGTTCGCACATGCGCACTCTTCAAACATGGTACTTTAAATCTTTTGAAGAACTAAAAGACGTAAATTCCATTTGTATGTATTCTAAATAAAAGGCACCGGTTGTACTGAATGTCAGCTTGCTTCTTTTGCTCAAGATAAGGATTTATTACCTCCAAATGTCATGCAATATAGAAACGATGCGTCTAACCACAGGTCGAGAGCTGTCGTTCAAACCACACAACTTTGCGATGCTGTTTGCGAATGTCCATTGGAACGATGGTTTCGGGAAACACCGACTCGGTAAACGAAGGAAATGTACAAATCGCTTAAAAGACGCAATAGCTGATTCGAACGAGTGATGTCCAACGGCGGCGTCCATATTTGTAATGTAGGCTACAAAATCTGCTTCAAAATCCCAGCGCTGTCGTCATCGTGTAAAGCCCGACCCAATGTTTCTGATTGGTGCCGCGATTTCGACGGATTGCAAATGGGCTTGAATGAGCTCTTTGTCAGACTAACTTTCAGAGCACATCTAAATTTGCCGGAAGTTGTCTGGGTTTTCCCAGGCTAGCAGGTACTTATTCACCCTGAGCATTTAGGGTAGACTTTCTTGGTCAAAAAACATGCACTAAAGGTTTATGACTCCACTGAAGCATCAAAATGGGCCGTAAAAACTGTGTTAGTGCTGAAGGTGCTGAGCTTGAATGCCGTGGTTCAAGAACAAAACCTAAAATGGAGGTTTTTCAAGAACCAAAAAACAACAACATGGGACTCAGGGTAGTTTTAAAAGTTAATGAGAGACTGTGTGGGGCTAGGTGCACACACGCTGAATCATTTATGCAAGAGCAGCTCAGTGTCTGTTTCTGGTGAAGAAAAAATACTCTGCATGCAGTTATGAATTATTGAAAACAGAAAGGAACATCCCAATGGGAGATCATTCCAACTTTCACTGCACACAGAAGAGGACAGGAGATTAGAGGAAATGAGACAAGAGGAGAGGAAATGAGACAAGGGGAGATGAAAGGAAACAAGTTGAGGTAAGAGTAGTCGAGAAGAGTGCTGATGAGATGGGAGAAAATGGCACAAGAGGGGAGGAGGCGAAATGAGAGGAAAAGACAAGAGATTCAAGGAGACAAGAGTCGAGGAGGTGAGATTAGATGAAATGAGACAAAATTAGACAAGAGGAGACAAGATGAGACGAGATGGAGGAAAAGAGACAAGATGAGAAAAAATGAGACAAGCAGATGAGAGGAAAGTATATAAGGTGAGAGGAAACGAGAAAAGGATAGGTAATGAGAGGAGAAGAGATGAGAGGAAATGAGATAAGGAGACGAGATAAGAGAAATCAGACAGAGACAAGAAGATGAGATGAGACTAGAGAAGAGAGTAAACAATATGAGAAGAGAGGAGACAAGACAAGAAGAGGGAAGACAAGATGAGATGAGGCGTGATGTGGAGAGGACACAAGGTGAGAGAAGAGGAAAGAACATGCAAATAAACATTACCGAATATAACTGAAGCAAACATTTTCTAAATAATGGCTGTGATTGACAAATATAATTGACTATTTTTCAATATTTGACTAATGAAAAATTTGACTAAATAGCATTAATTCATCTTTTATTATATAATTCTTCACACAGGTTAAACATGAGAGATCAAACAGTGGTGTAAAATATGTTTTAACTGTATCTGTTTTGAAGGGATTTCTCCCTCAAATCATCCTACATTAACAAACTCGCTTTAATCAACCTCAGGAGGATTTCATGCATGAGTTTAGAAGCAAGCAAGCAGTACTTTCTCCTCCTCAATAAGCTCTGAATCAGCACTAAAACACATGGAATATGCCAAAAGCGCTATGCAAGATCATGAAGCTGAATGAGTTTTTACTTCTGTGAAAGTAATAAAAAAAAAACCCAGGTCCCATTAGCTCCCCACACCATTTGATCAATGCATTTCCTGTGAGTTTTCCATTACTTTTCCAGTCATTCATGACAAATGGATAAGGAATCATTCATTTTGCTGAATTATTACTTATATACTTACTAACGTACAATAGTGTGTATTTTGTGTAATATTTTCAATAAGACAAATACATTCTAAGCATTACATTTTATAGTATTTATCTTATAAAAAATCTTCTTTTTGTATATTTATTAAAAACGTTAAATAGTTATGATGTTATTTAGTTATTTCAGTGGAACCCTCTCACACAAGCATCCAGCACACTATGCACACATCACACTATTAGCAAATCCTGAGAATATCTAAGCATTTATGAATGGAAATTTTCCAATTCTGACTCAAAATTATATCAGTCAGAAGAAAAAAAAACTATAGCACCAGTGTTGGTTAAATTACAAAAAAAAGTAATTAATTACAAGCTATTAATAATAATTACATCTTCAACAGTGTAATTACTGCACTAATTACTCTCTCTAAAAGTATTGTATTACTTGTTATAACTTTCTAAATCCAATCAACATTGAGCAGTTAAACAATACAAGTGTCACAATGTGGGTCTTGTCTGTCACGTGATCCTTGTTGTCATTTTATTAATTGTTTGCTCGTTGTCTGCAGGTGTTCCCTGTCTTGTTTATTAGTCTCCACAAGTGTCTTACAGTACCACACCCCCTTGTTATCTTGTTTAGATTGTGTATTTATACTCTGTTTCAGTTGTGGTTTGTCGGTCATTGTAATTGTTTTGTTGTTCTTGTTCTAAGTCCCTTGTTCTTAAATTCTTTGTTTCCCCCGGTTTACCTCTTGTATTTTTTTTTTTATCATTATTAAATGTGCTTGCATTTGGATTCACTCTCCGCTTCATTCCTGCTTCTACATCACACCAAGGATAGATATGAAACTGCTCTTTTAATTCTTTCAAATAAAGAAGATTGTATACATTATTATTGAACTGACCAAAATATTTAAAAGAAGATTAAAAATATAATATAAATACATTTAAAAATATACACTTAACATGAGACATTCAATTTAGATTTTAAATCTACACTAGTTGTCACAATACCATGATGTGTCCATAGCAGACAGACAAACTACAGTAAGATTCAGAAGAAGATTATTCATATACGAAGTTTAGTCCAAACAGGCAATAATCCAATACAGGTTAGGTAAAATACACCAAATGTGAACGTGCCCAAACATAGAATGAATGGGAGCGTACAACTTAAGTAGGAGCACAAACAAGACTAATTAATTAAACACAGCTGAAACCAATGTAAACAACTGAGAAGCAGGGAAAACTAAACAAATGAAACATGAAACTCATGAAAACATACTAAAAGTCTGTGAATAACAAAACAAACAAAACATAACTGAGACACTATTGTTTAATATACATTTTTCGGTTTCACTTTATTTGGATGGTCCCTTTAACACATTCAGTTGACTATAAGTAACGTTGCACCTATCTCTACTAACTCTCACTAGATTGTTGGGTTAGGGATAGAATAAGTTGACATGTACTTGCAAAGTTACTTATAGTCAGTAGTCTGTTGGAGGAGCATCACAATAAAGAGTTGTCAGATATTAAGCAGACAGTCTACTGATACTCTAACGAGAGTTAGTTGACATGTAGTTGCAAAGTTACTTATTGTCAACAGGACTTTCAAAAGGGAACATCAAAATAATGTGTTACCCATTTTTCTATAGTCTATACAGTATTTAAAGGTGCACCGTGTAATTTTTAGCGGCCTCTAGCAAATTGTGAATTGCGACCAACAGAAGTTACGGTGGCCGACAGGAAAAGTTGTTGCCTGAGACAGCAGAGAGTAACCAGTTAAAGGGATCCTATACACAGGGCTGCGGACTAACTTTTTTTACTAGGAGTGCTATAGCCCCTGACTGAAAACTTTAGGAGCACAAGCAGAAACTTTAGGGGCACAACTCAAGAGGAGGAATCAGCTTGCAATGCAATTATTTAAATTTCCCCCAAAATAACTGTAATACTGACAAATTATTTAATATATAAATAGACTTAACATACATGTATTGCGATGCAGTTTTATTTTAAGTTCACAGGGCTCCAGACTCAAATATGCCAGTTTTTAGGGCACAGAATAACGTTTGTGATGATACCAGTTACGTTTAACAGTCACATAAGGATAATAAGCTATTCATTGTGGAGTGTGCATGGTGAAGTGAAAGTATTATCTTAGAAAAAAAAAACAAAAAAACTTTTGCAGATATCTTTGGATCGGAGATGTGTCCATTGTTGAAATTTCCCACGATCAAAGAGGATACTCATATGCATGTGAACAGCAAAAATCCCAACTTGTGCTTGCTGCATGCGCAAATTATTTAAGGTGTCTCAACTGCACCTATGTCTCAACCGTATTCAGTCTACCCTACAGCTGTTCTGTCTGCCCAGTGCTTCCGCCGGGCCACGCGTGTGCATGTGTGTCCATTCCTTAGACATACTGTCTCTGTTCAGAATCGATTGGTTCACGGAAATTGGTGGTCTTCTTTTTTCTAAGAGTTTTTAGGCTGACGAACATGAAAAATACGAAAATTTCGGACTCAGAGTTCATTGGCCTTTAGTTGACATGTAGTTGCAAAATTACCATAGTAGAATGTCTAAAGTGGACTGTCACAGGTGAGCGAAAAGAGACAACGTGTGATGCAGAAAAAAAGAATTAAATAGACTTCAATAAACACAAACGCAATAACACTACAAACAAACTATAAACGTTAACACGGAACAAAGAGCTAAAGAAAACTGAGCATTTAAATAAATGAGGAAAGATAATTTACAGAACAGGGAACAGGTGAGACACTAATCAGAAACCATGACAACTCATAATTAACTAGAACACAGGCATAACTGTGACAGAAAACCATGACTGTAGAAAGTAAACAGAACAAAACAATGAAACTTAACAGAACCTGAATAAGTCACCTTTTTTTTTTTTTTACCAACCATATATTTTATCTTGACGAGCAGGGCTTTAAATGTATATGAATTGATACAGTAGATTATATTACTGCTTTAGAAGTGTACTGTATGTATTAATGTTTTTCTTTTATGTAGAGATAGTCTAAATATCATTTACATATTCAGATCACATTTGGCTTTATTCAATCCATAAATATGTGCTCTGAATATCTGGGGCAGTGAATATGGTAATGGTAAAACTAATGACATCTACAGAGAAAATGTGAGTGGAAAAGGTCAGAATGAGCACATGAGATTATCCACACATACTTACACACAAATACACAACAAACACACTTCCTTCCCCTTACATCTCTATCTTTGTCTTACTCAAATTAGCATACACAGTATACAGTACAAGGGTATTAATGGTCTAAAAACTGAAGAAAAAAAAAAACTGAACGCTGAAAATCTGAGATTTAAAATGTAAAACTAAACAAAAAAGTTTTAGGATTTAAAAAATTTAAAAAAATCAAATAAATGTAATATATTGAAGATCCTGGCCTACTTCTAAGTCACATATCAAATTTGTGACAGTAATCATGTACACTTTACAGCAAAAGTTCAGAATTTCTTGCTTCCACTAAAGCACAAGTTGAATACTAATACATTTTGATATTCAAATTAATTTTCAATAATAAATACACTTGTCACAAAAATGATTATGCTAAATCATTAGTGTGTGTGTGTGTGTGTATGATGTAACTGATATGCTGAAAATACATAAAAAAATGCATACAAATAAAATAAAGGTCAAAAGTTTGCAATAATTACGATTATTTCAATGTTTTTGAAATAAGTCTTTTACTCTCACTAAGGCTGTATTTAAAATGCAATTTATTCCTGTGATGCAAATCGGAATTTCCAGCATCATTACTCCAGTTTCATAGTCACACGACCTTCAGAAATCATTCTAATATGCTGATTTGCCGCCAACGAATATATATTTTTAAATGATAATTTCCAATGTTGAAAACAGTTTTTGCTGCTTAATTCAATATCATTCAAAATTGTATTGTTTTGAAATTAAATGTTTATGTTCATTCTTAAAAAGATAGCATGATTTTCAGAATGATTTATTTTTTTGTTGTCATTTGAGTGATCATGTTATCACTCAAATCATCTGATACATATAATCTTATACACGTTTTAATTACTCAAATGAAATGCAAAATAACAAAATGCAAAATAGAAGCATTGCCACTAGCAGTCTCAGAATGTGTGGCATGTTAATACCACGATGGCTGCGACAGATCAGCCTCTGTGTTTAAGTAAATAATCATCTATAAATCTGTCCTCCGTAATCCATCCTTTCATCTGTTCCCACTAGTACATTACCAACAGCATAACAGCAGCCTGATCCAAATTCCCCCCTGCTTCCTTTCACACGCCACGCCTCAGCATTTGCGAAGCAGGAAGTGTGCAAAGAACAGATGTGCAAAAAGCCAGAACCTCAACAGCCTCTCACCTTGCAGAGTTGAGTTAAATTAAACCTTTTAAGACTGCAAGGACTCAATAAACCCAACCCTCTCCACATGCACTGCATATCACTCCCTAGCTGTTAATTAGCATGCTGTGTAAACTAGGTGTGATTCTGCCCCGCGCACTCTTTTTGTGCCTTTCTTTCTCTCCCCTATTCTTCCTGTGTGTTCACTGTGAACCTTTAACACTAGAGTTTGCATAATTACCTGTGTTATGGCTTGGTCCGTCTGCTCTCCTGTCTGCAGAGAGCTTATGAGAACGCTCACCCCACCTTTCAGGACCCGGGCCAACGCTGCCGGCTTTTATTACTGGCTGGATGGTGCACTAATAATGTCTCTGCTATAATACTTAATGAAACAGTGTGCATGAGACTAAATCTCCTTTCATGCTAATTTCACAGGCGTGGTTGCTTCAAAAGACAAAGGACTCGCACGATAACACACTCGCACACTTAACCAGGGGTCCACGGAAGTCTCTTGAATAATTCCTGCCACACTTCTGCCATGCATGATAAATCAGACACATTTTTTTTAAAGATACAATCTCTACCACACACACGTCCTATCATATGGGAGTGAGTTAATAAGGGAGGGAAACTAAGATCAAGGAAGATGTGGCTCTCTGGCTCCAGACTCCAGAGTCTCATTAGAACAGAGGAGAGTCACAGCAATATCCGAAACATCCCACATCCCTCTATGAAATAATTTGGGCTCTTGTAATTAGTATAACTTTTGTGCAAACCCTGCAGCTGCCAGATTGAATAACAGGAATTGGCATTAGATTGTCATAGAGGGGTTTAGAGTGTTTTGTCTGCATGTGTCTGAGCTGTATCATTTATTCGTGCTGATCATTAAGGCTGAATTAATGGCGGAAACGTGGAAGAGGTGTTCTGCCAGTTGCTTCCTTTTGTCACAGGTCTTTACATAACCCAAAACATTATAGACAAAACTCTACAAGATCAAAGGATCCAGATAAAAAAAAAAAAAAAATCAGCTTCCACAAAAAAAAAAAAACATTAAGCACTTTTCAACATTGATAATAGTAATAAATGTTTTTGATCACTAAAGCGGCATATAATGAGTTCTGAAGGATCATGTGACACGACTGAAAATGCTGAAAATTCAGATTTGCCAACACAGGAATACATTATACATTTGAAAATATATTGTAAAACGGTTATTAGGACGCAAGCCTTGAAAAGGCGAAGGCCCTATTGTTTTCCTTAGGATTATTAGGGCCCAAGACATTAGACCCAATAGAGCATCGTTGGGATGTGGTGGAACGGGAGCTTCGCGCCCTGGATATACATCCCACAAAACTGTTTGATTTAGTAATTACAAATTAGATTATTTATTGAATAAATAAATGCAGCTTTGCTGAGCTTAAAGGGATAGTTAATATTTTTTTTATATGTTTTAGCTTACCTCAAGGGCATCCAAGATGGTGTCTTTGTTTCCTCAGTAGTTTCAATTTAGATATTTTTAGGTCAAACCATTCTTGTCTGTCAGTCATATAATGCAGGTCTATGGTCACCACCTCAAAGAGCATGCAAAACGAAACGAGAGGTTTGTATGAGAAAACGAACAGTATTTAGATAGTCATTACCTCTTGTAACCACAGCCACCATCTGGCGCAAGTGCCGGAAAGCACTGGCTTTCATACAAACCGCTTGTTTTTTGTCTTATGCCATCAATGTGTACTTGCATTCATGTTTAATTTGGACTTCTCTGTACATGCTCTTTGAGGTAGTGACCATAGACCTGGAATATATGACTGACAGACAAGAACGGTTTGACCTAAAAATATCAAAACTGAAACGACTGCGGAAACAAAGACACCTACATCTTAGATGCCCTTGAGGTAAGCTAAAACATACAATTTTTTTAAGTGAACTAATCCCTTTAAGAGATTCTTAGAAAAAAAAAAATCTTACTGACCACAAACATTTGAACGGTGGTATAAGTATACAAAAATATCATATTTAAAAAAATAATAATAATTGTGCGGTGAGTTAAGTGTATGGGCCTATAAAATATACAAATGAGTGATGAAGGTGATATGGGGAGAAATTTAAGCCTGCTGTAAAGTGATGGCCCAGCTCATGTGAGTCTTCTCTCCGAAGGCCATGAAAATTTTCACAGCCAAACCTTTACCTGCCGGGACACTCAACACCTCGGCTAACTTTAGCAGAACATGCCACTGACTCACAAAGTGTGAGAGGCTAACAGCTGTGTACCATAACTAACAAGACTTACAGGTCATCCAGCCATAACAGATCCGAAATTTGATGATGCCTGTCAAGATCTGTGAAGAGATGCGAAGACGCTTCAGAGAGTGTGTGTACATGGACATGAGGTAGAGTGAAATGAAGGGTTTCTGATTCTTCAACCAACACGTATCATGTCCACCAGGGGCCCCTTATGTGAAAGCCTGGCCTCAATCTCTCCATCTGTCTTTGTGGCTAATGGAGCTTACTCATCTGTCATCTGCCTGTTTTACCCTGTTATGTGCAACACCTAGAACAAGAGAACGCTTTTAGACACAGCTAAGCTCTGACATCACACTATCTGATAGACCAGGCCTGTCTGAAGGAGAGAGAGAGAGAAGAGCGCGAGGGAATTGGCAGCGTTTCAGGTCATTTCAGGTGCCAGGATCAATATTTCTAGAGGATGTGTGAAAACTGAAATCTTAAAGAAACATGAGCTCTGGAACAAGTCAGTCCATTGAACAAGAACAAATAGAGTCAAACTACAATGACATGTAGAGGACAGAATGTCAATCACACAAAAAATCACATAACCAAATAGTAACCACATAACTGTAACAGGAAAAAATGCTACACTCATAATTGGTGGACTAGGAGCCTTACTATATAAAATAAAAAAATGTACATGGTTTAACATGGCATTATACTGTATTTCAGAATTTTTATTATGCAGAAATAACTTTGTTTCTTCTCATTTTGTTATCAGTAATGTACATTAGTGCTTTTTATTAACACCACAGCTGCCTTTTTTTTTTACAGTAAGTTTTCAGCGGACTGAAGTTTGGACTAATCGTTTACAGTGTTAAAAAAAAACAGATACGTTCTAACTGACTGATTGTTGCGTATCATTTTTACATTCAGTGTGAACAGAAAAATTACTTGTCACTGCAAACCAACACTGTGCTTATGAAACACATGATAAACTATGTAGAGTAAAAATGTATGGCAGCTTGTTTCTGACAAAACGTCTCGGTTACATATGTAACCCTCGTTCCCTGAGTACAGGGAATGAAGACGTGTCATCGGGGAGTTCCCTGAAGAATTGGGATCCCAATTCATCAGGGAACGCCCCGACGACACGTTGGAGTTCCCAGGACGAAAGGGAATAAAATAGCGACTTTTTATCTCACAATTCTTATGTTTTTCTTGCTATTCTGAATTTATGTACAATTCTCTCTCTCTATCTCTCTCTCTATCTTCTTCTTCTTCTTTTTTTTTTTAAGACTATACTGGCTGCTGAAAATTCAGCTTTGCCATTACAGGAATTAATAGAACATAGGCTATGATATATTAAGATATATATATATATATATATATATATATATATTATAAAAGTTATTTTAAATTGTGATAATATTTCACAGTATTATTGTTTTGGAAATTTAAATATAATTTTGATCAAATAAATGCAGTGTCGATGAGAGATTTCAAAAACAATTAAAAAATTACTGATCATTTATGAACTTTTGACTTTTTTTTTTCCCTTGGAATTCCAAATTTACATCTGATAATTATATCTGTTATATATATTTTTTATTTTTTATTTTATTTTACACACTATATAATATATCTGTATTTCCAATTTTAAGATAAAAAGTCTTCAAGAATGATTTCCAGTAAAAAAAAGTATTAACTTTAGAAACTCCATCCTCACAAGTTACAGTATGTCTGTTCTTTCTCTTCCCTTGGAGCTGTTTTACAGAAAATATATACTTAAATGTGACCTCCTTTACTAACATATCTCATTAAACTTAAATAATTAACAGAGAGAGAGAGATAAGAATGGTTAAAAGACAGTTTTAAGCTTCATTGGCATGTCTGCTGATAAACAGTGTTCAATGTAGAGCAATTAATAAAGAGATAATAAAATAGGCTTAATCATGTGAATTAAAGGATACTGTACACACACCTAAATGATAAGGATTATTAGGAACACCTGTTCAATTTCTCATGAATGCAATTATCTAATCAACCAATCACATGGTAGTTGCTTCAGTGCATTTAGGGGTGTGGTCCTGGTCAAGACAGTCTCCTGAGCTCCACACTGAATGTCAGAATGGGAAAGAAAGGTGATTTAAGCAATTTTGAGTGTGGCATGGTTGTTGGTGCAAGACGGGCCGGTCTGAGTATTTCAAAATCTGCTCAGTTACTGGGATTTTCACGCACAACCATTTCTTGGGTTAACAAAGAATGGTGTGAAAAGGCAAAAACATCCAGTATGTGGCAGTCCTGTGGGCAAAAATGCCTTGTTGATGCTAGAGGTCAGAGGAGAATGGGCCGACTGATTCAAGCTGATAGAAGAGCAACTTTGACAGAAATAACCGCTCATTACAACCAAGGTAGGCAGCAAAGCATTTATGAAGCCACAAGATCCACAACCTTGAGGCTGAAGGGCTACAACAGCAGAAGACCCCACCAGGTACCACTCATCTCCACAACAAATAGGAAAAAGAGGCAACAATTTGCAAGAGCTCACCAAAATTGGACAGTTGAAGACTGGAAAAATGATGCCTGGTCTGATGAGTCTCGTATTCGGTTGAGACATTCAGATGGCAGAATCAGAATTTGGTATAAACAGAATGAGAACATGGATCCATCATGCCCTGTTACCACTGTGCAGGCTGGTGGTGGTGGTGTAATGGTGTGGGGGATGTTTTCTTAGCACACTTTAGGCCCCTTGGTGCCAATTGGGCATTGTTTAAATGCCACGGCCTACAGAGTAATGTTTCTGACCATGTCCATCCCTTTATGTCCACCATGTACCCATACTCTGATGGCTACTTCCAGCAGGATAATGCACCATGTCACAAAGCTTGAATCATTTCAAATTGGTTTCATGAACATGACAATGAGTTCACTGTACTAAAATGGCCCCCACAGTCACCAGATCTCAAACCATTAGCCCTGCATCCCGTGTGCATCCCACAAATCTCCATCAACTGCAAGATGGTATCCTATCAATATGGGCCAACAATTCTAAAGAATGCTTTCAGCACCTGGTTTAATCATTGCCACGTAGAATTAAGGCAGTTCTGAAGGCGAAAGGGGGTCAAACACAGTATTAGCATGGTGTTCCTAATAAGCCTTTAGGTGAGCATAAGTACAATTAACACATCACTGTAAGTGTGATTACTGTGAACTTTTTAAAAACATACCCCCTTCCTGTGGTTAAATATCAGAAATACAATTTTGCAAACCATTAAAATAATCCAGAAGAAAATCGATGAGAATGAGAACAGTCAATTTAATTAATATTCTCAGATTATGTATTGGCGTTATTATATATTTTTTCTGATGTTAAAATAACAGCCAATACTGTACATGTGTGTCACTACCTGCCACTTTATGGCCTATAATGGCCTTCAGGACTCGAGCGGTGCTTTTTTAATGAATCGTTGCAGCTGTTCCGATTCCAGAATCCTTCTCCAGGTTGATGGCTCTACAGCTTAAACTGTAATCACGGATTTGAGAGCATAGAAACATTTATCCACGCACAGAGCAGCGAAGTGGCCCGACTTGTCTTCGGCACTTTTTATTATCCTTTCAAAACACAAGTTGTTCTGGATCATGGCCAATCCGTTCATAGCACCGGCTTATTTGCATGTATTTACATAAGTGGAAGCTTATGTCCAGAACTGCTCTAATCCTCTTTATTCAAAGAGAGAGACAGATAGAGGAAGAAAGCTTCGACCATTGCCTGCGCTCCAAGGTCACTGACGCAGATTTGCGACAGAACTCACTGTAAAAGTAGCACATGGTGATCACCAGATGGGCCTGACAACCACATGTATACTGACAAGCCGTGCATGGATATTTGACTGCGGCAGTGACTGGAGAAAAACAGTATCTGTAAATGAATCTCTGAAGGTGTCTGGACCTCATTAAACTCTGGTTTAGGAGAATCAAATCATATTGCCGATCTGTTAGAAAACCCCATGGAGCACATCCACCAACCAAAGTTTTTAATTTAGTGAGCTTCAGTAGCATTAAAAAAAACTAAACAACAACAAAAAAAACCCTGTATGGTACAGTCTTTACAATTTGTTTAATTCATTTAAAGATTCATATAAATCATATTAATTTAGGCATTATAGCCTATATTTATTTTTGTTCTTTAATACACATTTTGTGTGATTATTATTTTATTTTTTCTGCTAAGTGTAATATTTTTATTTTATTGTATGTTTATTCTTTTGTGTTACACTTTCTGTTGTTGTGCTTTGCATATGAGACAGACACATTACAAATACAAATACAAAATTATTTCCATTAGAATTTTTATTTTATTATTGTTTCATTAATAATAATATACTCAGTAATTTAATACATCTTGTTTTTGTTTTAAAGTTTACTCTGCACTAATTTTGTTCAATTTTATTTTTATTTAATGCATTCTATTTTATTTTTATTTTCTGTATATTATGTCTTATTAATTTTATATAATAATTATTATGATTTTAATTCAATAATAATAATAGTAATTATTGTTATTATATAAGTATATATATATAATTTATATGCATAATTAATATTATTATTGAAGTACTATTATATATTATTTAATAATAGTAATAATAATATTATTATAATGTGGTAAATTAAATGAAAAAAATGCAATGAAATAAACATGAAAAGTAAATTGCTGGCATAATATTAGTTAAATGAGTAAATAACAATAAAGATAAATCAGTAATTAACAACAACAAAAAATTAACATAAGCTTAGTGATTCTTTTGCCTTCTGATCTCTCTCTCTCTCATCTTCTGTGAGAAGACAGCCATTAGAGAATCTAGAGAATCTGGTCTTTGTTGTAAACCCTTGGCGCAATAAACTACACTATATTAGTATTCTCTGACTGTTACTCCTCTGTTGAGCAGTGACAGCAGGTCAGATCTAGAGGGGCCGAGGGCAAAGGCTCCAATAACACAATGTGCTTAGGGCTCTATATGTACTGTTATGGCAGGACTCATTGGAAACCACTACAAAAAGGGGTTAAAAAATAAATTAAAAGTCTAAGCTGTTCGACAAAATGCTAAGTCTTCGCTGGTGCTGCAGCATCACACAAGGGGCAGTCATGGCCTAAAGGTGATGATACACACCGCAACTTTTTGAGCAATGTTGCCATCAACGGGCAACCAGATGAGACACAGTGCCCACGACGGATCTAAATTATCCAGATAGAAATGTATTGCCCATTTTCAATAGGAAAGTGCCCAAGCAACAATCGCTCGGCAATATTGCCCAGCAACATTGCTAAAAAAAGTTGCCCTGTGTATCATCACCTTAATGGTTAGAGTCAGACTGGTAACCCAAAGGTTGTGGGTTCGATTCTCAATACTGGCAGGAAATGACTGAGGTGGCCTTGAGCAAGGCACCTAACCCCCGATCACTCCCAATCAGCCACAGTGAATGCCCACTGCTCCGGGTGCATGTGTGTGCACTAATCAGCAGACAGTTTCTGGTCTCATTACTATGGAAGTCAATGAGACCAGAAACTGTCTGGTTACTGATAGTCTTACAAATATCAGAAAAACGGCTGAATGGATTAGAAAACAGTAAAACCCAACTGTTTAACTCTGGGGAAGTTGTAAAATGAGCCTATTTCCAAAAAAAGTGGAGTATCCCTTTAATGTTTTCATGCTCATAAGGCAGGTTCACAAACTTTTTGGCAAACCAAAAGCCACCTAAACCAAAGGCTGTGATTATCAAGTAATTATCAATCAAGCTTACTTTATTTTATATTACCAACAAAAATAATTCTAAATCCGTGCCCTAAACACTGTTACAGTACATACAGTATGCAAATTTTTCAAAAAGTCTATTGAGCACTATCATGCTGTCACCTGCACAATTAACATGTTTGGTCTAAAATGTGTTTGCTTATGCCTTGTTGGTCCCGCCAGCAGCAGCAGCAAAACATTAGCGCCTGTTGTGCTATTATTTCGTCTTCAGCACTTGTGTATTGATTGCTGCGATCCACAGTTAAACAGCAGGAAGTCAAGTGGAAGAGTGTTTAATTTACATAGTGTTTCTCCTCCATCATCCTCTCTATACATCCATCCACACTTTCGGCAGAGAGCAGCTGGTTGTTCATTTTCAACATATTACTTCAGTCCTTCTCTCTCCCTCAAACAGATACACACACACAAACATTGTCGATGTGCCAGGGTGAATTGACTCACATAACATTAACATCAATCTGTTCCTGTGACCATATGCAGTGTAGTTTATAGGAAACAGGAAACTATATCAAATATCACCAACAGTCTCAGCGAGTCTACAAGCATGAAGAATACTCTTGTAGTGACGCGTTTGCCAATCCGTAGACATCCAACGCACATGGCACCCTTTAGCGTCAATATGAGACATATATGGGGCAGAAGGCGCCTCCTAGTGGTCTAACCCTAACCCTACCCCAGAAATAAACCTACCCACAACCGAAGCATGTTATATTGACGCTAAAGGGTGCCATGTGCGTTGGATGTATACGCATTGGCAAAAGCATCAGTATTTAACGCCTTGGGATGAGAATGCGTTGGAATACTACTTTAATTAGTGAAAGAAAAAGCACACTAAGCATTTTACACCCCCCCCCCCCACACACACACACACACACACACACTCACTGCTAAACAACAGCAATTCCAAAATGAATCAGACAAACCATCTTTAAACTTGAAGAAAGATGAAGGAGACAGCTGCAAAGCTTCAATTCAAACTGCTGCCAATATCCTCACTTTTTTGCATTTCCTGTATTTGTGCAGGAGAATCAAGAGCTTTACACAGTAAGCATACGAGAGAAAGGGCTGAAATAAACACACAGTCGTGCAGAGACACTTGGTGAAGGATTCCACACCAGCCTCTGTCTTCCTTTTTGAGCTGCTTATCCATTTCTGAGTTTCTGATCCTATGATTTGAAAGCTTCTCTGCAGCCTCTCAGCTTCTCCACTGTTGGGATGTTTGGCTGATGCTTCAGTATAATCTAATCTCAAACATCGTGCAGAAACACAAAAACAACAGCAGCTGCCAGAACAGCAATTCAAGACAATTTCACAAGAGTCTGGCTTGAAGACACAGAACCTCTCGTAACATTCAAAAACAATCACACCTCAGTGTAAACAATGAACAAAATGGGCGCCAGAGAAGGAAGCACAATGTTTTCTTACTTGTTTGCATCTTTTCTTTCTAAGGACCCGTCCACACTAAGAAACTAATAACTTAATCTAACTAATCTAACTAAACAGAATTGAATTGAGCCGAAAAGCAAAGGCCAGCTAATTTCCACAAACTGCCAACTGTTTACCTCAAAAGTCTGGCAGCAACACTGTAAACAAATATTGATGGTTTAACTTAAAAAAAAGTAACCTGGCTGCCTTAAAATTTTAAGTTCACTGAAATGGAAAAATTGAGTTAATACAATGAAGGAGAAACTCAAAATATTATGTTATCTGAACTACATAAGTGATCTAAGTTGATTTTACAAAAGAAAAAATGTGATTACAAATCATGAAAATATTTTTTTTACAGTGAAGACTTGAAAAGCAGCACATGAGAGAGCGAAAGACAATGCTATTAGACAGTTGTGTTTCTTTTTGTGTTTAGTTTGTGACACATCTTTACCTCGTTAGTTGTAAAGATCTTTAATTAAACAGACAGTGAATATCACTTTAGTGCTCCAAGCTGCGAGGTTTATCGCCTCAGAACATCAAGAACATTGTCATTGCAGAAACAGCTGTAAAACACAAAACATCAGCTGGCAATGAAGCCACAAGACATGCCTGTAACAGCCACATATGGGGAAAAAAAAGATCTGATTGTTTTTCAAGGACATTGCTCAACCTACATCTGACAGATCTCACACTGCTGAGGGCACAAACCTATCTCCATTTCATCAGCCGGCATGCTTTTACTGATCATATGTTTAACCCACATGTCAGCCTCAATCTTACAGAGCCATACCAAACCGCTCTCAAAACAGCGTTTTCGGATTTCTCATATTCACACAAACGCCATGGTTTCCTTGCCAGCTAAACGTGGTGAATTATGGAACAAATCACAGAGCAGCGCCCCTTATTTCCACTCTTAATAGTGTTATTAGATGCTTCAGCGACCTTCTCACATTAAATCAAACGGAGAGTTCATCATTTTCAGAACTCTGAACCCAAAGGGAAACATTCTGACAATGGAAACACAAACTCAATTCCCTTCAAGGCGTCTGTGGCAGACTGAATAACACAAACCAGAAGCTTTCTGATCTCCAACCATTAGATTTATTCCTAGAATTATTGGAATGCAACACCATTCACATACAGTTGTGTGTGTGTGGAAGATGTCCTTAAAGAGGGTAAAAGGAGAGGATGGCAGAAGACTTGTCCTGAAGCCAGTTGATGGTACTTTAGCATTCAGCAGATGTTCTTCATGGTGTGTGGTGACAGGATTATAGATGTGCTGCTCTTGCTAACAAACACATCAAACCAACAACAAACACGACACTGTTATTGACCAGCTCTCACACCAAACCAAACCTAACCCAACTATCACCTACCAACACTAATAACCCCCACTCAAACGCATTACAACTAAAACAATAATCATGAGATAACACAACAAACCATTAAAAGATTAATAAGATTGCTTTTTTAAAGTGCCCTTCCCCTACAATATTTGAGGGTGGGTCAAAAAAAACGTTGTTCACGGACAGCAAAGGAAGGCATTATGCATATGTGTTACATCGTTACATAGCTATGTACGAGATTGGAATTGCTGACGACTCTTTTCGGCAGTTAGTGCAGCTTTATTATAGCTATATTACACACTCCATGAAAGGTAATATTTGAAAAAATAATAATAAGGGCACTTTAAGATTGCTTTTAAATTCCTGAATTTGAAGGAAGATGCAAATGGGATGCAAATTTTGTAATTCTAAGAAAGCAGTATGACTATGGAATGAAATTCAAAGACATTCATATAATTTCTCTCAATGTGATTTTAAATAATACATTACCAATGAGCTTCTCATCAAACTCACATCATGGGGTACATTAACAATGATTGAAGACTGCTACACTATGTGTCTATCCTATCCTATGTGTCTTATTTGTCTCAGAGTCTTCAAAAGGCGCCAAAAAATGAATCGGTCTTGCAAAATGTCAAGTAAATAAAATACATTTTACAAAAGTAATACATTAAGCAAAATCATTTTTTTCTTGTTTTTCCGATTTAAATTCCTTTAAAATGTGGTGAATTTGAATCAAATGACAACTCATAAACTGAAAGCGAGACAATTCTTAATTTTAGCTAATAATTCGTTTTTAAATAGCACAAACTAAAACCCTGCACATCTAACAAATTTATAAATACAGTATAAATTAACAGAATTAAAAGTAAACAAAACCTGAAGAATGAACAATGAAAAATGTATTATGACTGAGCATGACCCATGGAGTAACACAAGAGAACCAATTTTAAACTACGTGGAAACTAAGACACAAAAAAAATCACAGCATTTTAAAAATACTTTTTTTTCCCTGCTTTATTTTATTATATAATCACATATGGCAACAGAATAGAGCAGGAACGTCTCATGGGAAGCGATGACATTTTTTGGGGAAGGTGTCCATCTTTTAAAATATCATCAGTTCATTATGTGCTAGTATATCACATCAGTAGCACCCTGATGAGAAGATTGTAAAAAATATTGTAAACTTTACCTGTGACAGAATCTTGTTTGAATAAGACAGTGAATAATGAGACATTTGCCCTCCTAAAACATTTTGTGTCATTTCGTGCAATAACCTCTGGCTGATATGATGATGCAATGCTCAGAAATGTATCAGGCTTACTCTCAGTTTCACCGGCTACACAACATGTACTCAAATCACTGACCAAAACCACCAGTCACAAACCAAAAGTACAGTGGACCTCAATAGGGTAGCAAACCGAAAACCTTTTGTTTTTCAGAACCAGTTACAATTACGTTCGGTTCCATACTGGCTCTCTCATGTGCATTTGAAAGCATTTCCAGCACAGTTTACTCAGTATGAAATAAACAGTGTGACAGGGGCGGAGTTACCCCCTAAAAAAAGCATTGCCACCCCAGATTCATAAATATTACTGTAAATGCAGGTTCTATTTAGTAAATCCAGAACACACCAGTATGCAACCAGCACAGTCCAATTCCTGAACAAATAATGTTTATTAGCCAGTTCTTTTTAGTGAAACGCCCCTAGGCTTCATTCTCATTTGTATGAAGAAACACTCTGCATGAGAATGAATTTATGAACACTAAGCACAAAAATTCTTCTTCTTTTTTTAATATGGCCGAAGCCTATAGTTCCAGTTTATGTATCCAAACAGAGTTACAGAAAACAAAAAAAACTGCATGAAGACTCCAGCCTTAAAATCATTACATTAGTAGTAATGTAGTTTCCCTTCTGCTAAATACTAATAGAGTTTCAGCGGTATGAGTATGTCTGAGGCTGGTCTATCCATGTGCTGTCGTATCCTGTTCTAGACAGACACATAGGGGGACACACAGGGGTATAATCCACCCAGAGAATCTGCCCAATCTGGTGACCCAAAGAGCAGCACACGGCTGGACAGTGGCCTGGTCCAACCTCATCATTTGCTTGCTCCTCTTCCCACAGTTACATTTTTACCCTCCTCATTTATGAGAAAATGTGCTGTCCTGCTTTCACCAAACATTTATTGCTTTTAACAGCATTAGAAGTAATCTACAAAAACTTGTTTTGCTGTAGGGCTCAGCTCTGTACTAGAAGGTTATTTAGGGATATATGTTGAGTGTAATGCATCATGAAAATTGCTCAGATGTGACCAGAGATATATAACTCTGATTCACACATTAATATTAAACACTCAGTAAGGAAAAAGAAAGCACAAACATTGCATGGCTAGCTAAACCTGCATCATTACTGTAATGCTTAATCAAACTGATTAAATCATCTAATGCTTGTTTAGCTTATTTAACGTGCTTTCGTGGTCCAATATCTACAGTGAATGAATATCAATTATATCAACTCTTTTGTCACTTCAATATTCCTTGTGTATGGAACCTACAAGCACAGGTAAATGCTTCTACTTCACAATCCCAGTGTTAACCTATTAACTGTGATAATAACCTTATCACTGTCAATGCTGAGAAAAAAAAGAAAAAAAAACATGTTTTAAGCCTTTGTTACTTTTCACAAACAATAGACAACTTTTTGTTTCCAGTAAAAAAAATAATCAAAAAATCTTATTTAATGGGGTCATATAATGATACATTGATGGCACTTTTTCAAGTTGATTGTACTGAAATGTGTGTTGGCCTCTAATCGAGCCAGGGCGACCCTCACACTGTTGTTGATTGACAGCAGCGTTTCAACACAGACCCACCCTGTGCGAGCTGTCATCATAGTTCGCCATTGTTGATACGCTGGAGAACAATGGCATCTAAGCGATTGTGGTGTTCTGTTCTTTGGTGTAATAACGAACACAGCAGTCATGTTGATGTTCCTAAATCCGAATCGCTGAACACTCAGTGGCTGCTGAGTTTTGTTTTCGAAGGGAATATTCCCCACAAGCAACGTCAGTGCGTTCATATTTGCGCAAATAATTTCTCACCAGACTGCTTTATAAACGAGGGTCAGTATAAAGCTGGTTTTGCTAAGAAACTGCTTCTGAAAAAATAATCAGTATCAACTATTCATGTCCCTGCTGCACCTCCAGAAGAAGTGTGTAAAGTTTTATTAACCTTTACATTAATCTTTACAAATTGCTTGCACGCTTCAAAATGAATGCGGCTGGTTTACACCCAGGGTACATTACGGCATGTTTTCTATGTATGATGTTCTCAATATAATTCATAATTCCACGTTTATAATGAACAACGCGTTATGGTTATTGTGTTACGTATACATCAGTAACACATTTTGTTTGTTTGTATCTGACTAATACCCTGCCAGTACATACAAAGATAGAGCAAAGTGACATTGCGTTAACCAACAATTCCGAGTCTTAATTGTCAAACTTCTTCACGGCCGTCATCTTGTTTTGTGTCTGATCAGTTCAAACTGATATGATTGCACAGTTTCGTCCTCAGAGACTCCCGCTGCCATTCTTTCTCCAAAATATACCCTAAACTGTTGTCAAGGCAAAACTCCACATGTGTTGTGTCAAAACGCCCAAAAGAACTGAGCAGCGGGGTGAGATGAGTTCATTATCATTTAAAGACACATGCACTTACTGTAAACTGCGTGCTGAAAACAGAGCTGTTTTAGACCAGGTAAAATGAGTGTTTTCTTACAATACTTTTATTACCTTTCATTTAGACCCTAAATAATCAAATGAGCTTGTATGAAAATGGTATTATATGACCCCTTTTAAAGACACGCCAATCTACATAGATTTTAAGGTTTTGTAACGATGTTTGTGATTACAGTAACAATAGAAAAGCATTTTTTCCCTAGACATCATTATAAGACACTGAGAAGAAATAGATGTTTGTCTTATAACTTAAATAACACAATATATCAGTGAATGACTATTCAGATCTTGGCTATTGACTATTCAGAGCTAAATTCACCTTACAGTAAGCTCAAGATCTGTGGCAAACTAAGACGGACGGACGGACGGACGGACGGACGGACGGACGGACGGACGGACGGACGGACGGACGGACGGACGGACGGACGGACGGACGGACGGACGGACGGACGGACGGACGGACGGACGGACGGACGGACGGACGGACGGACGGACGGACGGACGGACGGACGGACAGACAGACAGACAGACAGACAGACAGACAGACAGACAGACAGACAGACAGACAGACAGACAGACAGACAGACAGACAGATAGATAGATAGATAGATAGATAGATAGATAGATAGATAGATAAATAGATAGATGGAGCAAGCAGCAGATCTTAAAGGGCCACCTTCTTGTCATTTTCAGAAATTGTCATTATATTTGAAATGTATGGGCAGACACAGCACATATTAAACCAATGAAACATGTGATTTATACTATTACTTACTGTCAGAAATGTCATTTATTTAATTTAATGATGTAATTATCAGCGAGGAGTAACTTGATGTGATCTTTATAACACATCCAAATGCGCGAGTAAATTGGACGCTTTGAGTTCAAATCGTAATTTAATGCCTTTCTCATTTCATGTGCTCTATCCTCAGATAAATGAGGACTCCTCCTGATCCGCATTGATTAACTGGTCTGGCCTGTTTTAATGAATCCAATCATGACTAAGTATCTGTTGGCGAGATGTCTTTGATCACAGATGATCCTCTAATGGAATCTTTCTGATGCGCTCATCCCTCTCTTGCTCTCTTTCTCTCTCTCTTTCCCTCTCTTTTCTTCCCCGGCGATGGCCCCTGGAGCAGTTGTGTATGGTAAGCTGTCTGTGCAGTTGGAGAAAAAGAAACGCTTGACACCTTCTTCTGAAAAATGTGGCCAAATCAATGTTTTATGACTCCTTTTGGCTTAGAGCACATTATGGATTTGGGAGGCCTTTACTTTAGAGCTTTTCTGAAAAATGTTAGGTCCAATAGAAGTTAACTGCAAAAACACAACTGAAGCTGCAGAGAAAGATAGAGAGTGACGGGGAGTTTGCGAGGCAGACAGGGAGAGAGAGGGGTGATAAGTTAGATTTAAGTTATAAAACTAACTTAAGTAACCTAATTTGACCTATGTCTGAATTATCACAAGGTCTTGTGTGTAAATAAAGAGAAACTTGATTTCAAAAGATAATTTGTTCACCTAACCATGTAATTGATAGTTCGCCCAAAAATGAAAATCCTATCACAATTTACTGACCCCATGTCATTCCAAACCAAATTTGGACTTTGGCTAATTTTTGAAACACAAAATAAGATATTTTAATGAAATCAAAATTGTGTCTCTATTATTTTCTAACACTAAAATCATGTTGAACTATATTGTTCACATCTTACAATCTACATTTATGGTTATGGCTGGTTATTTTAAAGAAAACAAATCAAATTTATTTTTGTTGTTAACAATATTATGCCACAAACACTCTTGACTGAGTTTAACCCGGAATATTCTTGTAATCTGATTAAGAAAGATCAGCGGAGAGATGTGGACATCAGATTTCTCTATAGAATTTATAAAACCTCATTAATCAGTAATGAGATCAATGCCTTGATCTTCTGCCGGGAAAGAATCTGTATCAAAATCAAGATCAGAAAATATCACACACTGTAAAAAAATATTGTTGGTTTAACTTAAAAAAGTAAGTAACCTGGTTGCCTTAAAATTTTAAGTTGATTGAACTGGAAAAAGTTAATTAATACAATGAAGGTGATTAATTTAATCATCAGAAACTCAAAATAATAAGTTATCTCAAGTAAATAAATTATTTAAGTTGATTTGACAAAAGATAAAATGTTGTGATAACAAATCTTGAAAATATTTTTTTTTTACAGTGCACCTAACAGAAACATCTTTTAAGAGATTCACTTTTCTTCAAAATGAGAAGAGAGGAAAAGGAAGGAGAGGACGAGGAGAGGAGAGGATAAAATGTATTTACTAAAATATGTATGAAAGAGACACGGAGTGGGGGGCTGGGGGTTCAAAAAAAATTGTTAATAATAATAATAATTGTTGTTCACTGCCATGACTGTTAAAGCTGAGAGAATGATCCACAATGAGTAATTCTTTGAGAAACTTTTCAGGCTTAAACTACATTTTTTAAAATGACTTTAAAATGAACAATTGCTATTGCCTCCAGGGGAGAGTCTTATGCAAGCACTGCAGTACATTTATATTACAATAATATACAGTACATCCTCTGGAGCAGAGGGAAGAAAAAATTACTTTGATAGCTATAGTTTGAATATTTTTCCGATGTTTATATACGTCTATGTAATTTCATATTAAATATAGGGCTCATTGGATTCATTTTTTTTTTTTTTTTTTTTTAATAATCCCAAATAATGACATATGTTCATATTAGCTAAGAAAAGTCCCCAAATGAAGATAATTCAAAGACATAATTGTGCTAGATGAACAGACCATGGGTTTTCAAAGACCACCAGGGTTTTGCAAAAGTAACTGGAGGACTTTTGCAAATCTTTTTTCTACAAAATGTATTGTTAATAATAATAGTCAAGTGGTTAACTCATAATATTAACTAAAACGTACAAACATAATATAATGTTAACACATTCGTTGATTTTTGTAATTTTTACCATATCATTCTGATTCCTGAAAAATCATGAAATCATGAGATAAAAAAAAAACCAACATTTAAAAGTAGTCCCCCTGTAGTCAATAATTTGATCCCTTAAATTTAAGAACTATTCACACGGGATTCATATTATCTGGTGACCTATAGTAATTTGTAATAATTGCGGAGTTTGTCTGTGATCTTAATCCCGTGGGAATCGGCCATGTCTGTAATTTGTAAAGTAAAAATTCCCCCGCAAATTACCTACTATATTTCACCGAACACCAAGGTCCTGTGATAATGTTAGTTCCGTGATCATATCCCGGATCCTATATCATTTTTCCAAGGTTTTTGTTTCATGTGCGCCTTTTTATCCATATTTCGCGAAGAATGGAGGCTGGTTTGGAGTGTTTGGGTAGTATTTTTGGTGCTGGTTCATATATCGCTATACACAACAACACAATTTTCAGAAAGTAAAAGCTGAAAATCATCAGAAGAGCAAAAACAAAAACATATTATATCATACAGCAAGACCAATAACAAAAGAAACTTCCAAGCAATAGCCTATTGACATCATATCCGGGCGATAAGTCAGTAAATTTGAGAAAAATCACAGGCTTCAGTTATCCCATGCGAATGCGGGAATTCAGATGTGGCGGGGTAATTTATAAATCAGATAATACTAATCCTGAGCGAATAGGACTTTTTGATTGTAAAAAAATATATATATATTTTTTAATAGTTTACATATATATATTTAATAATAGTTTTTTTTTCCCTGTAACTTGCATGTAACTCTACAGCCTTGCTTTATTTAGTATACGTGGAGCCATGAATACGATTACCCCCAACCCCCTCCTTCCCCTCACCCCATTCATTAGTTTTACTTCAATGATAGGTTTGTTTTTTGGGGGGTTTTTTTGGAATGAAAGATCAAAAGCGTAAACAATGCAGATTTATTTTCACAGCTTTCTTTGATCATATTTACCAAGGGTGCCCATAATTCTGACCACGACTGGGCAATGCATTTTGAACAGTGCATGCTATTTATTATACAGTATATCCAATATAATATGTCTATTATATAGGCTTATTTGCAATCAATGTATTTGAATAATATTATTAACTACTTTTTTTGTTCATTTAGTGCAATTAAATCTACAAAAATGCTTTTATATTTTCTGCAGTTTCTTTGTACTCAACTGAACTCCACCCATCATCCATTTTTTATAGTTAACCAATTGTTTTCTTTTTCCCTATACACTGTTCCTGTATTGACTGAGTGCTTGGCAATATTGTCTGGAAGCCAGCCATGGCCATAAAGAATACTGAATTGAACAACTGAGATAGCGTGAGTGCTGAAAGTTAGAGAGAGAGGCTAGCTAACGCATTGAAGCATTGCTACATACTGAGCTCTCCTTTTCAGTCTCACTCCTGAACTAAATCCACTAAAAGCTTAAAACTCTTGCCTTCACCCTCCCTTTCCGTTCCTCAAATCTCTCCTTCTTGAGCGGAGCCGAAACCTATTTTTTTCCTCTGCGACCTCCCTGACAAACACACCCAAAAGAAAAATGTGAAGAAAGAGAGAGTGCTGGAAAAGAAGGAGGAGATAGCAGTTCTCCAGCAGCGATTCATGCATCAATTAATGAGTTGAGTTTGGCCGCAAGTCCACCCAAATCTGCAGCTCATCGCAGTGTGTGTTTATGCGTCTGTGTGTGAGTATAGAAATGTGTTACGACTGGCAACAGTAATATATAAATAATTCAAGTTTTCAAATTTGAAATGAACGGGTATAGGGGGTGTTCTGTGTTTTCGCGAGGAAGAATCCCTAAGTGCCCTTAAAATCAAGGAAGCAGGAAGTTGCCCATTGTAGAGAGGAAATTAAAAATGAATCTGCATTAGTCTTGAAACACTAGCTCAACATTAGATAAAATACATCAGCATTTAACCTCATTATATAACTGACTATGCAACATGAGAACCTCTCACAGAAAACACATTCAATTAAACTCTTTAAACACATTAAAACTGACTTGGAAACTTTTTATCATGACTTCATTTAGCTACATTTCAAATTATTTAATTTACTCTTGTCCTTTCAATATTCAAATATTAAGATCTGTCATAAAAATAAGAATTATTAAACAAACATTTCAATATTTATTGAGTGAATATACATATATATATGAATTTTTGCACAATAAAAAATAACCAAACAATTTGGCCTCTAAATATTTTACAGCCCTTTAGCAACTGCAAATTTAAACAGACTTTTTCATTTTCCAGATTCTGACTGCTAGGTTAATTGCAGAGCTTTTTTTTTTTTTTTTTTTAGAGCTCATATTATATGATGCACATACTGTCACCATGTCACTATAACTGTAGGGCATCCAACAAACTTTCTCAGCGACACACCAGACAAACAAAAGACAGAAAACTGGGGGGGGAAATGTTTCTCCATTTCCTCTGGTGCTCTTTCTGTTGATGTGTGTGAGCGCTCTAGTCAAAGTGAAGTCAAAGCAAGTCTAGCTGTGTGACATGTCAGAGAATCAGAAAAGACTGGAAAGATACATGGAGGTTTTATCAAACGGCTGCAGATGTGCTGCGAAGCCTGAGAGCAGAGGATGATGGGATATCGCCTCACTCTGCCCAGGGATCTGAGCAACGTCAGAGCACTGCATCGTCCAAATTCATTTCAGAGAGCTTAAACAACCCACACACACACATACACATCATGTAACTCCATGGCCGTAAATATGGTGTGTCAAATGAGAATGAGAAATTGTCTATGGAGATTTGTTGGGATCTTGCAACTGTCAACTCTGTGACTTGATTCTCACATAAAATTAAATAAAAATAAGTTGGAAGCTATTTACTTAATATAGTATTTGAGAACAGTGACAGTATGTTTGAAAGCTTCTGATTGGTTGACAGACAATCCCACGGTGTCGACTAATATTCTATACAGTAACTGCCTTAAAGGGATACTCTATACTTTTTTTGGAAATAGGCTCCTTGTACAACTCCCTCAGAGTTAAACAGTTGGGTTTTACCATTTTCGAATCCATTCAGCCGATTTTCTGATATTTAGAAGAATATCAGTAACCCGACAGTTTCTGGTCTCATTGAAAAAAAAAAATATACTATGGAAGTCAATGAGGCCAGAAACTGTCTGGTTACTGATATTCTTCTAAATATCAGAACATCAGCTGAATGGATTCAAAAAACATAAAAATCAACAGTTTAACTCTGGGGAAGTTGTACAATTAGCCTATTTCCAAAAAAAGTGCAGTATCCCTTTAAAAGGAAATAGCATTTGGCCACAAAGATCCATATCACTTCACCATGCTCTTTATTGCAAATCAAGGAACCTCCAGCGAGACCTACAGTCCACCATTACAAAACACCAACAAAAGAACAAAAATGGCATACAAAAAAAAAAAAAAAATCAACAAAAAGGAGGCAAACCAAAAATAAAATAAAATAATATAATAAAAAAAAAAAGGAAATTAAAAATAATTTATTTTAATTATTGTAGGCAGCTGGGCATTAGCAGATACTTAGTCTTAGATCTGTTAGGTCCGCAATGATGAGACGGGTGAACAAATGTGCTGGTAATAACGGTCTCTCATCAGCGTAATTATGGGCTGGTAATCATAAGAACTCTCTATGTACCGACCCAGAGCTTGAGTCATTCAACCCCAGAATGTTATATAGGACATCTACATGCATCAGACCTCTCAATGAGAGACAAAACAAAATAAAGTAATATAAACTCAAATAATAATATACTAATAATACTCATACTAATACTAATAATATTAAGTCACGTCTACAAACTTCACATTATCTTTTGAGATCAGCATGATAGACAAGCTAAATTACTAGAGCTTTGAGCTCTGAAGAAAGGATGTTGCAAGCCAAATGGTTGAGGATCTATAGGCTGACATATGGGTTGCTGGTTCAAGCCCCCAGTTTATCACCATTCTGCCCTTAATTAAGAACCCTAACCCCAAGTTCCTCAGGGGATTAGATGTACTGTGAGTCACTTTGAAAGAGACAGGCATCAAACAATAACAATTTGTTAATTAAGACCAGATCATGAGATTAAAGCAATTGTGTGTTTGTAATTAATAAACTGAAATGCAAGAACTCACTTAAACTAAAATTACCCAAGCATGCAGTGATGTTACTACTGATATAGATAAAAAATATATCTGATTATTCATTTGGAATTATGCACACACACACACACACACACACACACACACACACACACACACACACACACACACTTCAAATATACTGAATGTAAAGGGGGGGTTGGAAGGTGAGAAAAAAAAGAGTTGACATTCATTGTTTTTTCAGCCCTGAAGCAGAAAGTCCTCTTTCCAGCATGAATTCCCATAACACCCTCACAACAGAGAAAAGACAGAGAGAGAGAAAATTAAAAACTAGACACAGTAAGAGACAAAGAGAAAAACCTAGTGGTTCACTGAAAACAAATTGTTCTGAGTGAAAGATGTCTCTCACCAAGATACATGAGAGGAGAAAAAGGATTGAGAGAAAGATAAGAAAGAAAATAGGGAACACTGACAGAATGCAACAATGAAGTATTATAGCAAACAATTTAACAGAGGTGCAGTGGGACGCTTCCTTTGCAGCTGACACAAATATTTTCTAAGATCATTTTGCTAACATTGACATTTATTTATGTAAATGTTATTTTTTTTAATGTTCTCTTAACATTTAAAACATTTAAACCTTTTGGTTATGCAAACATTACACAACTTTACGTTTTAATGTTCTCTGAGAATTCTGATTAAGGATGCACGATTTATCAGCCACCGGTTCATTTTTCATTATTCGGCCAATAGGAAAATGTGTCTGTATTAAATCCGATAAATAATGGAATATTTCTCTTCACTGAGACACATTATGTTTTATTAAAAAAGTTCGTGAGGAGCACGTTCAGACACTGTAAAAATGAATATGCTTTATCTTATCAATAGAATTGTGGCAACAGATTACAAGCAATATTATTAATTAAATGTAACAAATTAGAATTGAGTAATAATGAATCAAAATATTCCTTAAAAGTTAACCATTTAAAATGAGTAAACTGTACACCAAAAGATTTAACAAAAATATCTCACTAACAGACAGAAATCAAAGATTAATTAAGAACTATTTATTTTTTATTGCCAACATTGAAGACACCTGATGTTAACAAGCAGAATCTGAAGGAGAAACCCATAATTTTAAAACAAACCTAAAACAAACACAGATCACCATAATGATGACTTAAATTTGTTTTTTTGGTTGTTGTTGTAAGTTTTACTCAAATGGTTAACTTTTAAGGAATTCATTTGATTAATTATTACTCAATTCTAATTTGTTAAATGTAATTAATAATATTGCTTGTAATCTGTTGCCACAATTTTTTTTTGATTAGATAAAGTTCATTTTTACAGTGGATAATTAAACCTAATTAAACACATGTGGAGCACATTCAGATAATCAAACCTAATTAGACGCGAGTGAAGCACACTCTGTTAATCAACCCAATCAACGAGTTAAGAGGTATATATACAGCAAACTTACCTCAGTTCATTGACAGTTTAACAGCATCCCTCCGCCACCCCAACTCCTCACTTCTTGTCTTAAATACTCTTACAACAACTTGGGCAAAAATTCCGAGCTCGGAGCCCTACCCCCGGACAGCACGCCAAATACGCGTAATCTTCTCTCTGTTTAATTGATGTAAGTGTGAACTCGTGAATTCAGATGCGCACTGTTCGCCATACTGGTTTTGAATTGCTTGAAACATGTTTGGAAAATACAATTAAGTGCAACATATGCAGCACAAGTCCGCCATAGGCTACAATTATAATGAAAACATTTTATTGTGTGCTTGCGACATAGCTTTTAATGGTGAGACTTTTGCTTTTGTAAGCAGGCTTTCAAAAACTATATAAAATTTCGATTTAGATTTATCGGCCAACATATCGGTTATGGGCTTTCAAATATAAAGAATTATCAGTATCTGCATATATATTTCGGTACATCTCTAATTCTGGGGTGCATTTCCCGTACAACGGCATAGTTCGCTGCCACACTACCATAATACGATGCATCGTTGGAGAAATCAACTAGCTAGTCACGACTGTTTCCCGAAACCCATTGTCGCAAAGTATCGTTCAACCACGTTGGTTTCGCAGATGGTGGAATAATAACTGCTTTTAATGAAACTGTTTGAGATCCAATTACGGCTAGATTTTTTAATATAAATTACAAACATGTAATCTGAGGACTAATTCTAATTGTTCTCAGTTATTTTGCTTTATTACCAGACTCGATATTTGGCTCGTTCTTGCATAGTAGAGCACGTTCGCACATGCGCACTCTTCAAACACGGTACTTCAAATCTTTTGACAAACTAAAAGACGTAAACTCCATTTGTATTTATTCTAAATAAAAGGCACTGGTTGTACTGAATGTCAGCTTGCTTCTTTTGCTCAAGATAAGGATTTATTACCTCCAAATGTGATGCAATATAGAAACGATGCCTCTAACCACAGGTCGAGAGCTGTTGTTCAAACCACACAACTTTGCGATGCTGTTTGCGAATGTTCATTGGAACGATGGTTTCGGGAAACACCGACTCGTTGAACTATGCTGATAACGATGGAACTTGCGATCATAGTTGGCTAACGATGCTTTCGGGAAACGCATCCCTGATAATTAGTAACATTTTAAAAAATGTAAGACAAAAGTGCAACTAAATTGTTTCAGGACAAAAGCATTCCATGAACGATGTATTAATGTTTTATTTAATGTTTTAAATTTTTTAGGACCTCAGACCCAATAACTCAGGTTCAACATTCAGTTAATGTTACTGGACGAATGTTTGCTCGTAACTTTGAGAGAACCTTACCAGAACGTTAGGCTAAGTTCAGAGAATGTTCCCCGTTAGCTGGTTTGCTTGTTGCTGCTTGACTGAGTCCAGGTTAGTCCAGCGAAAACCTCAAACTGAATGATTGATGGTTGTCACACACACGTGTTTGTCCTAAAATAAACCTCAAAGTGGATCTGTTCTTATGTAAAGGGTTTCAGCAAACCTTAACCACTGTTTGCTTTCATTTTGGCTGATCTGTTCATGTGTTTAATGTGAAAATTCACATCAGACAGTGGGTTGGGTGTAATTAGGCTCAGATGTGCTTATTTTGCCTGAATTCGGGATTTCCACGGCATCAGGGACCCACAGACTGAAACTCAGCCAGAAGCACTATATAAGCACTATGATACTCACACATGCTCAAACTCAAACTAGATCACAAGTGTACAGATGTGTTATAACACACTTGACAGATGCAGGGACAGAGGGGCCATATGTAAGGTGTGCTGATCTGAAAATCACTCAAACATCAACAGCAACAGTGAATGGCTATAATGGGGGGGGGGGGGGGTTCTTGTTAAATAAATTGAATTTTATTTTGGATTTCTATATTAAATAATTTAGTTCAAGTTACAGCTTTAACTTAATACATATAAATAGGTATATATGTGCGCTATTCAGTTACAGAAATAAATTGATCACATTTTCACAAAAAGGTTTTCAACATTGATGATAATAATGAATGATTGTTGAGCAGAAAATCAGCTTATTAGAATGATTTCTGAAGGATAATGCGACACTAAAGACCGGTGTAATGACAGCTGAAAATTCAGCTTTTGCAAAACAAAAATGAATTACATTTTAAAATGTATTAAAATAGTAAACAGTTATTTGAAATTGTAATAATATTTCACAACATTACTGTACTATAATGGTGATCAAATAAATTCAGCCTTGGTGAACATCTTTCAAACAGAGAACAGAGACCTCTTTCAAAAACACAAGTACAGTTTTTAAAGGTACATAAATAAGGAGTAATTAGTAAGTAGTTTGTTAAGATTTCAAGTACCAATCACAAATTAGAAATGCCTTGTAGTATTTATTTATATCTGAATACATTTTAATGGTATAAAATTAAGTGATTATGTTTAAAATGCTTGTGTTCCCAGCATGCACTGAATAAGGTTCCAAGTATTCACTTTGTCCATTTATTTGCAGTTATTTTGTTGTAATTGTTAGTAGCTTGTGGTATGTAAGTAGCAAGTAGCAAGTAGCAATGGTAAGTAGTGTCCATTTCCACTCAGAATTACCAGTTAATACACAAACATGTTTTATATGTTGATTTTTAGGTTGATAAATTAAGTTAGATTCTCATTCAGTTTAGTCAATTTTAGCTTTAATTTCAGATATCAAATGCAGACTTTGCTGACGTCTCCTTCTGATTTCTCTCCTGAGAAAAAGACTCACACAACTTCACATCACTGTGCACAACATACCAAAGTCTGCAATGAAATGTCAGATATTTCAGTATGAACACAATTATTTATCACTGAATTCTCCCATAGACCAAATGTTTCTGGGATGCTATACTCTTTCATTTTAAAGTTCTATGCTCTTGCAGATGTTTTCCACATCTGCGTCTATTTTTGTTTTTGTTTCAGGAGAAACACTTTGGATAAAGTTGAAACTTAAATGAAGCATAACTGAGAACTCCATCAAGTCTCCCGAGCATAAAAGAGTAGCATTCTCCTTTGGGTATTTTTTTTATTTTGTTTGTTTACCTGTTCTTTTCTTTAGGCAGTTATTGCACTGTCTCTCACTGTAACAATAAATAAACACTTCAACACACACACACATGCTAACACACAACCTATCCACCCAGCTCACCCTGTGACTGAGCAAGTCATCCATTTATGCGCTTCACCTCAGGAAACACTGGGGGTCACTTACTCTCTATTACTTTCTTTCTCTCTATCTCTTGATTCCCGCAGAGGCTGTGTCATGACAGTAATGTTAATCTTGTCCTGTGAGACAGAAATGATGATCGAATGAAAGAAAGGAGGGCGAGACTGCAGTAATAAAGTGCTCTCTATCTCTCTCCGTCTCTCAGACAAGGTCTGGTGAACTCTGAGGTGACGAGTGAAGCTGTGGTCATCCCTGCCCTTATTTTCTCATTGGGAGATCATCTCTGTGTGATTCCACTTGATAGGATCACAATGTAGGATTTGACGCAGAGGGTGTTTGTTTTTGTGAAAGGTGCAGATTTCATCTGTCTGGTGTTTTGTTATTCTCTCATTAATCAACACTTTGGCAGACGGCTCAGCTGCACACAAAGCAATTTACGGAAAATAACCAATCACCAATACGAGAGCCATGAAACCTTCATGCATAAATATTCAGAAGTTTCAAACTTCTCCATTCTTTCTTCCAAATTACCTTCTAAACAACACATTTTGTATAACTAATTCTGTTTAATCAATCCATTTACGACCCATTTTATGAAGGTATCAATGTATATAAACTTACAAATTCAGCATTTACGGAAAACTTGAAAACTAATGCATAAAAAAAAATCGACCTCATTGCAACTTTAGACCAGGTCTGCCAAATAAACTGAACACTTCCTCAATTCTACCTACAGTCATCACTCTCAAGTAACTGCAGATCCACAACAGACTGTTCTGCCAATGTTTTGACACCATTGTCATGTATATTTAATAGTTGATAGTCATTCTTTTTATATAACTTCCTATTCAGACTCGGATGCCATACTGAAAAAAATCAAGCAATCATTTTCTTCATTTCATTTTTCATTGCACTCCAAACACATCAAACAATTTAACTTATGAGAGGAGAACAGGTGCAAAAACTCTGTATTTAAAACTTTAAATCAATTTGCAGGAAAAATATAATCACCAAGAAAAAAAATGCTGTTGTCATCATTTAAGAAACAATCAACTTGTAATTCAACTTAAATTACATTAAACTGATTTTAAAAAAGTTGGTTAAATCTTGTATAATTTATAACAAAAAAATGGAAAATTTCTTAACTTGCAATGTAGAAACATACAGTATGTTGTCATAGCTTATTGACCATATCATTTTTTACAGTGAACCTCCACTGTGTAAATGTAACTAATTTTAGCACTATAAAAATGGACAGACAACTGTATTCTGGATAGTCACACACGCGCAATGACACAAACATATAATTACACACATTGGTTCTCTGTGAAGGCTTTGATGAATTATTCAAACCACACTTGATAAATTAGTGGGACTGAACGAACAGGGTCTGGTCAGATGACTACACTCAAATCATTTGAACTGAAACCCAAACCAGCTGCAGAAACCCGAGATTCCCACTGTGACCCAGACATCAGCCTTTCCAACAAGTAACAGTTATTTGTCACAGTTAATAGCCTGTGAAAACACACACAATAATGCAGCCAAACATCTTAATAAACACAAACACACACAATGCACGTGCAGTTCGAGTCTATGAAGTTGGTAATGAGATAATGAGAGAAAAATAAGCAACAACTAGCAGCAGGTAAACAAAACATTAGCATCGCAAACAAATTCTTGGCAAGAAAGATGAGCACACTAAAGAAAAAGAGAATGATTATGACTGGAAAGAAATATTTCAAACCAGGTTTAGGGCATTAAAACTTAAAGGTCTCCAATTGTTCCACCTCAGACGGTGCAAATCAAATGTAATTAGCACATTCTCGCTCTTTCTCTGCCCCTCTCTGTCTACATCTTTCTCTTTCCTGTCAATCTATGGGCTAATTAAACTTTATCTGGGTCTCAGGACTGGCAGATCACTGGATTTGACAGACACACACCGCCATTGCCCCTTTTCAACCATTGGCAACATCTTTCAGATTCATCCTGTGAGTGAGAATGAGTTTATCAGCATAGCGAGGCCTATCCCGCTACCAGTGCTCGGGTTAAACACTCTCACACTAACAGTAGATCCAGGACCTGCACACAACAGAGCCAAACCAAATAAACTTCTACATTCAGCTGTGATTCACAAAGGATTATTTCAGCAGCCAGTATCAGCGGGGCATCTGTGTGTTCCTAAGCCTTTTGCTCCCGACAACATCCTCCCTCATAGTCACAGCAAACACATAACCAGCTCTGTTAGGAGGAGAATAAATGCACACTGTGGCCTAAAGGGAGTTATATCAGCCAACCACATCAGTCAAAGCAACGCAATTACTGGGCAAATTATAGTTCCTACTACATTATAAATATACGATATACAGTACTGTACAAAAGTCATAGGCACGTTAGTATTTTAGCTTGTAGGTTTATTCAAGCATCTTGGATACTTTGCCGCTGTTCTTCTGAAATTAGTCTGTCTCAGTTTTTCTGTTTCTTCATGTAATCCCAGACAGACATGATGATGGTGAGATCAGATCTCAATGTGGAGCGCCAGCTGTTGTCAGAGACTGCATACAAAAAACTCACTGAAATATTATGGCAAAATGAATGTTTGGAAATTTCCTACTAACACACTACAGCAAAAGATATAAATAACTGGTTTAAAAAAAAAAAAAAAACATTTTTGTGGGGGTGAAAATACAAATGTGACTAAGACTTTTGCACAGAAATGTATAAACAAATGTAAAAATGTGCAAGTGTAAATCAAAATGACTGGTTTAATGTATTATTTACTAAAACGCAAAATATAGGATAATTTTAGACAGGTAAATCAGGCCTGTAACACTGGGACAAATGACATAAAAAACTATTTTATTAATAGGAACATTTCGTAAGAAATTACGATAATAACACTTTAATATTAATAGCAGCCAACTAGGCTATTTGTCGTTAATGATAGCTGAACCGTTTATTTGAAAGGAACGGATGGACAAAATGAAAAGGACTTGCCATCAGTAGCTATAGCTCACATGAGTGCGTTGGTGGCCGTATGTGTGCGTTACGGCGCATCTATGCGCGTGCCAGCCTGCCAGGCTCCGTGTAGCCTACACTGTACAGGGACCGGAGACCTTTTACTCTGTTCCCAACCACCAGGGTAAGCTGATTTACAGGGGTAAGCCTGACTTTTACATGGCATATACTGTTAATGCGGTAAGAAGACAAGCACCGGCGTCAACACACACACACACCCTCGCTCTCCCGCGCGCGCGCACACGCAAACTCATCAAGCTCATTGCCCTTTTTTACTCTAGTATTACTTCTAAACCACGCTTGACACAAAATAGTCCAGCTTTAAAGCTCCCAGGGTGATTCTCGGGTTTACACACAGACTATAGCCTGCCTATTAAGTTTCAGTGACCCGCGTCCGGTCACGATCCGAATGCATGACTCACTGAAGCAATAGTCATGGATCACTAAAACAGGCAATACTTGTTTATTTTACAAAGTTGATCAATGATTTTTAACTCAGTGGACTACTAAACACCTTATTCTTCTTTGTGGACATCTACGTTTTGAGGGGGAACAAAACATTTAAGCAAATCTAAGAGTCAATTTCTGTCAAACCAAAATGAATAATGAAAGCTGCATATACCTGTTAGTGCGGTGGTCCGGATTATTGCCCAGCAGGAGAGAGGGGTCTCATTGCCCGTCCATTATGAGTTATTCCATCCACGAACCGGAGAGGCTTCAACAATCCGCAACAAAGGATCCCTCCTATCTACAACTATGTCAGAGAGAGTCCGAAACCCACAAATACAGCAAAGAAGTTCAGTCCTCTGATCACAGAAGCGCCCGATGTCCCTGCAGGGCGTCCGGGTGCGCGGAGACGCAAAGTTCCTTCTCTCGCAGCGTCTCAGATCTTCATCTCAACTCAACGGAGAAAGGTGTGAAACTTCACATCAGAGCTTTCGCTTCTGGTTTAAAAAGCACAGAAATGTTTCTAACGGAGCCATCACCCTACGTAGTACCCTGTTGGGCTTGTTGTCACGGTGTTTGTCGGCGCTGGAGACAGTGCACGCTCTGTGCAGGATCTGCCGGTGCTGAAGGCAAAGGTCTGGATCGCTGTGCTGCGCCGACTCGATCCCTGCGTGCTCTCCAGGGATGTCAGAAGGAACACAGCGCACAGTGAATCAGCGCCACCCAGCGGCGTGTGTGAAAGCTATCCTGCCGACCGGTTCTTTCCTTTATGTTCTTTTTGAACATTTTACAGGTACATCTGAGTGGTTTACGACTTAGCTAAACCTGCTATTTAAACGCACAAAAACTGATAACTACATACAACTAGCCTACTACATTTAACAATAAAAAGCTGACATCAACTACAATGTGTTAAATAGTGAAACTTTTTTTAACACATGAACAAACATTCAAGTCACACATTAATAAACTCCTAATTGCTTAATAGTTGGTAAGGCATAGGATTAAGGGACTATGTTAATGCATAAGGTATTAATATGTACTTTATAAGTATTAATAAAAAGCCAATATCCTAGTAATATGCATGCTAAGCAACTTAAAAGTGAGAGTTGACCCTAAACTTCTCTTCTCTTCTATTTCTCCACAAGAAAATAAAAACTCAATGGAAATAAATAAGTTTGTATTTATTTATTTATTTATACTTCAGTTTTAATATTTGATTAAAAAGATTTAAAGTTTTGTATTCATGATGTGTTAACCCAGTTAAAATTATAACTTATCCTTATCAAAATGATATGCAATTCCATATCTGTCATAATTACAGGTTTGTGTCTCCTCATTTTAAATTAATTCATCTTATTTTTTATTTTATTTATTTTTGCTAAGCCTTGTCCGAAGTACAGTATCTGTAATAGACAAGCCTGGTTTTGTTTTTATTTCATTATTGAAAATTATTATTTGTAATTTTGTCATGGCCTTCAAAAAATAAGTCATAGTTAAATTAAATGGAAATCTTAAAAGCATGTGGCACAAATGCAAAATTCTGACACATCTGATAATTGTTCAATTCTAATATTTAATGAAGTGAGGATTATATTGTTATTTTTTTCTATATAAAAAATTACGTAATTGGGCTAAATATAGAATAATTACCCATAGTACCTTTAATTTAAGAGCAGGCACAACCATAAAAAAAAAAAAAAAAAAAAAAAAAAAACAGTCCATAATACTGTGTTGGAGATTCTGAGGACAGAAAAGCCCCAAAAAAACGATGTATTTTAATTGAGGGTCATGGAGGTACATGACAGCATCATTGATTATTTCAGTCAAATGTACAATTTGAAATGATTGCCACTGAATCGTGTGAAATGTCCATTGCACATGGGTCTCATTTTGGCACCAAAGAGGCATTTGACAAAATGAGCCCCCCTCAGTAGATGAAGATTGAGCAGAGCACTCTTGGCTCTATCATCTGAGCGCCTCCCCCGCAGCTGAAATTCAATAGAAGTCACAAAGAATGATACATATGTGTTGGACTTCTTAAGTGATTTATAACGCTCGCTGTGTGTAGGGTGGACAAGTTGCCACTAGAGATGTTTGGTGAGAGAATGAACGAGATATGAGGGATAAAGAGATGGGGCAAAGAGATGAACAGAAAGAGAGGTGAACAGACTGAGAAAGAGAGAAGAAGAGAGAAAGACATTTGGCAGACATTGTTAAAAGCCTTTCAGAAGGCATTTGCTGTTGTCGATACATTTGGCTCAAGTTTATTACACCTGAAAGTAACTAATGCTTCCCATTACACTTCAAAGCCAAGCTTTTCAGAGACATCTTACCATCTCTGCTCTCACTCTTTCTTTTCCCCAGAGTCTTTGGCGGAGTGTGTCTTTGGTCTGATCTAAGATCAGCAGTGCCGGCCCGAGCCTTTTGGGGGCCCTAAGCAGAATTTGATTTGGGGGCCCCTCCCACCACATGGAGTCTTGCTATTATTGACACAAATGTCATGCTATACTGTTACATTATAAATTAATACAGTGAAGTTATGTATTAATACAAATTGAATACTTAATAAAAAATAATAACTTAAATAAAATTAACTTTTACTTTACTCTTTTACTAACTCTTTGAAACTTCTGAAAACAAACTCACATCACATTAAATAAATTGTTTATTTATTTATTTTTTACAAATGCAAATGTGCAATCTTCAATTACAAAATAGACAAACATTAATAAAATCAAAAATAAAATGTTACAAAAAACTTTGATGCTTAAATAGTGAAAGTGCATCAGTATTTCACGTTTGTTTTTAAACCGAGTAACTTTTAATTTACTCAATACAGTGTGACTCCTCAAAATCTTTCCTTCCTAGCTTTTCTGGAGGCAAAGTCACTGATGACATCATTGTACTTTATACATTGGCCAACTTTGTTATTAATACTAATAACAGCAAGTCCACTTAGTCTTTCCTGGGCCATTGATGATCTCAGATATGTTTTAATCAATTTGAGCTTGGAAAAGCTCCTCTCTGCTGAGGCAACTGTTACAGGCAGAGTGCAGGCTATCCTGAGAGCTACCCAAAGATTAGGGTAAAGCTCACACATCTCATTTTGTGAGAGGTATGTGAGAAGCTCAAAGGCAGTTGTCATAGTTTGGGGAAGTTCAGGAAGACTCTCAATCTCTACAGCTAGTGCGCTACCATCAATATCAGCCTCCTCTCCACAAGAGAGTTTTTGTCCGAGAAGCTCACATTTTTCCCTCAGGACCTTTCGATCTAGTTCCCTAAAATTGAGCAGCACTCCAAAGTTTTCTTTAACCTCACTTAGAGACTGAAATCTATCCTCCAACGACTGAATGCTACAGTCCACTACAGTATTAAAAAAGGACACTTCTAGTCTCTTCATAGCATCCACTATCGGCTCATCTGCAGCCTCATAGGCAAAGTGCCTTTTTGTAGAACGCAAACGCTTCTCTTTCAGCACTGCTTCTGTGTTCATCTGCTCACAAATTTCTTTTGCAGATGTCTGTGCATCAGAGAAACCTGTTTTTCGGTAACTGATGAGTTCAACTTTGTTCTTTTGTACAAGGTTAACAGCAACATCAAGCTGCATGTTGGTTGACTGTAGAAGCTTGCTAGTGATGCTAATTTTAGACAAAATGTCAAACCAGACCACACAACAAATCTGAAATCTAAAAGAACCTATTTCTTCTGCAAGAGAGTTGTCTTCAACAGCCACTACAGGGTCAGTCGCTTTATTTCTAACTTCTAGTAGGGCTTCCCTCACCTTCTCTGCCTGGTAGCGCAAAGCTTCAATGCTTTTAATCCGGCTTTCCCAGCGCGTCTCACTCCAGGACTTGAGGGTAAGGTCAACAAACTTCCGCAAGATGGCCCACCTCTGAGTGGACCCAGCGAACAAATTGTACACCTTCTCCACATTTCCAAAAAAACAAGAAGCATCCTTTGATGCTTTAGCCGCATCTGAGACTGTCAGATTTAGGGTATGAGCACTGCAAGGCACATAAAAAGCTCTTGGATTTTTAACTAATAGCCTAGCCTGCACTCCTTTGTTTTTCCCCTTCATATTAGCCCCATTGTCATAGGACTGACCCCGACAATCCTGAAAAGGGATGTTCAATTCATCAAGCCTGTTAAGGATTTGAGTGGACAAACCCAGGCCAGTGGATTCTGGTGCTATCAGAAATCCTAAAAAGTGCTCTTTTATTTCTGGTGTTTTGCCCAGAGTGACTGTGCGCACCACAACAGACATTTGTTCATGGTGACTAACATCTGGTGTACAGTCTAAAATAATTGAATAATATTTGCTGTCCTTGATTTCTGCCACCATTACCTCCATTATTTTGTCACTGACACACTCTATCAGCTCATTCTGGATAGTCTTACCCAGGTACGTGTTGTGCTGCATTCCACTATCAATTCGTCTGATGTGGTCTTTTAACACTGGGTCAAATTTTGCCATCAGTTCCACCTCTTTAAGGAAGTTACCATTGTTAACCTTGTGCAAAGTATCAACAGACCCTCTGAGCGCAAGATTCCTCTCTGCCAAAGACTGAATGATACTAATCAAACGGATGAGAACATCTCTCCAACGATTTTTTTCTGCCTCCAAAAGGGCCATTTCTGTTGCATCAATAGTCTTCTGCTTAGAAAGACGGGTGGCAAAGTCTTTCCACTTTACCATATTATTGCAATGATCTTGACTATTCTCATGTTGTTTCAGCAAAGCACCTACATTTACCCAATCACGCTGTCCCTCTGTTGACAGTTTTGTGGACTTTCTCGAGAATAATTTGCAACAGAAGCAGTAAACTGCATCATTTTTCTTTGAATAAATTAGCCAGCTTCGCTTGATTTTTTCTCCATTAACTAATTGTCTGTATGTATAGTGGTAGTGAAAGCTTCGTCCATCTGATTTTTTGGGGAAGGTGAAGGTGTCACTTATTGGCACTGGCCCTCTTTTTACCAGATCAGTCCTTTCTGAGTCGGACAGGAATGCTGACCATTCAGCTGGGTCAATTGGAGGAGCTGGTGATCTATCTTGATAGCTGGAGCTTGTTGAGGGAGTCGATGCGAAATCTATAGCAGTGGGGGCAGATGTAGAAGGACCTGTAGGGACATTAGATTTAAAAAAAAAAATAGAATTATAACATAACACAGGATATTTTACAGTAAAGCCAAAACAAAACAAAAACTGTTAGATTAACTGACCCGTCATGCCGGCTGAGGTTGAAACCGATGTATCAGTCAATGTAAGTGCTGGTAACTGTTCCTCGCATTCAAGTGATGTTAACTGTTCCTCGCTTTCAGGTGCCAGTAACTCTGCAGTGGATGAACCTGCAATGATCAAATAAATAAACAAACAAATAAATAAATAAAAAACTATGTTAAATGTGTCATGTCATATTAACAGGCTATGTAACCATTTTCCATCAAGAAAAACCTCACCAGCAGCTGTATCATCAGCTGTGGAGGCACTGACAATTGTTGAAACATCAGGGGTAGGTGGAGTTGGTTGTGCTCTAGCTCCAAAGTACTTCAACAGTGTTCCTGAAAGAAAAAGAAAAAAAAAAAACTTTGCATAAAAAGTGCATAGTTGTTCGAGCAGAAATAGTTTTGCATCACTACTAACACTCATCAACAAGCAATTCCACACCTAACAATTCATATTCTTTAGGCAAATGAGGCATAATTGCATCACTCGCCAACATTCTCGACACAGGATCGTTCACTTTAACACATACAGCAATGCTAGCTGGCATCCAGAACACCTAGAAGGTTAAATAAGTAGCTAGTTCACTTAAAAAAAAAAAAAAAAAAGTGCTGATAATTTACTCACCCCCATGTCATCCAAGATATCCTTATCATTCTTTCTTCAGTCGAAAAGAAATTAAGATGAATACATTACAGGATTTTTCTTCATATATGCACTTTTTTCTTGGACACTAAACGGTTCAAGGTCCAAGACAGTTTATAAAGACTTAAACTTTGTTATTTATTTATTAAATGAGCGACCGTTTCGCTTGATAAGACCCTTATTCATCGTCTTGTGTCGTTTTGAACAGTTTGCACTGAAACTGTCTTTGGACCTTGAACCGTTTGGTTGACAGTAAAGTGCATTATATGGAAAAAAAATGCTGGAATGTGTTCATCAAACCTTAATTTCTTTTCTGAAGAAAGTAAGACATGGATACTGTATCTTGGATTCTATTCTTTTTTATAAGTGAACTAACGTTACTCCTTTAAGTTCCCCTTCGTCTGTTTTCTCCAAATTTAACCGATATCTATCAATACGTGAAAAAGTACACCTAGATGGGAGACATTTTACTGTTGATGGCGGGAATTTAGCTATATTTAGCTAGGGATTCAAACGATCATGACTAACGTTAGCTGCTAACTTACCTCAAGTGAGAATTCAATTTGTAACTGCACAATTAAACAGACTGTAAAAAAAAATCATGCAAACATACCTTTTTCTTGCTCTTTTTTCTCCTCCTCTGTCCTTTTCTTCTTTCTCTTTTCGGCACCAGAGGGATAAATCCTTTTTTGTGACATGATGGCTTAACATTACCGACATTACCGTGATAATCACGACGTATATGCGCGCGCTGCGTGCAATTGCGCGAGATCGTCAATGCGCGCGAGTCGTGAGGTGAGTTTATGCGCATGATTCAAATGCTGGCAGACACAGCAGGCGTTGTAGGCAGGTACTGATCATGAAATCTGAATTTTCTTGTCTAGAATTATTCATTCATTCATTTATGTCACTTAAGTCATCTTATAAAAAAAAAAAAAAAAAAAAAAAAAAAATTAACTCGACTGGGGGGCCCCCTGGTGGCCAGGGGGCCCCAAGCAGCCGCTTAGTTCGCTTATGCCTCGGGCCGGCCCTGAAGATCAGTTGAGCGTGCTCTTCCTGTAACAGCATTAGATGAGGCCGGAAGGTCTCAGAACAGCAATAAAATCAAATCCATCTGTTGGGTCAAAGTGGGTTTTATGGGCCGGTCTGTCGTGTTGAGCCGCTGAGGATACCTGAATCTGAGTGTCAGCCATTGTTTAAAGCTTATAAAGCTCAGCAATCTCCCACATGTGATTCAGACCAAAACAGAGCTCTATTTTTACTGCTGATATCTTATGTGAGTGGCATCTCCTATCATACAGACCGATATGTGTGACAGAGTCAATGTACTGTTGACATGTTTGTTTGGTCTGCATTAGACCCTTTCACAGCAGGAGTGCTGCTAGACAGACACAACTGGGCTAAAGGCTAACAGGGGGGGACCATGCTGGGTTAACAGCTGTGTCAGAGAGAGAGAGACATACAGTCGAAGCATAAAAATGACAGTAAAAGATGGAGAGAGAAGAGTGACTGATGCCATCTTTGGATTGACACACAAACCTGTCAATTTTTTCCCTTAAATTGTAATCATTACCAGGGGCGGACTGGGACCAAAAAGTGGCCCTGCACTTTCTGGCCCACAACAGCCAACCACATCCCAAAACATAACACATTGGCCCATTAATATGCAGAATATTTTTTAACACCACTTATAGCATGAAAATATAACATAATACAAAAATGAATGCTATTTTAAGTAACACAACATATTAGGTCATATTTGTAAAACCAAAGGGAAAGCAAAGAGATGAACATTACACACAACATTTTTAATATAATACTATCAAGACAGCATTTCAGCTAGTCAGGTTGAACTGCTACTCTTCTCACCAAATGTATAATCTGTTCATTTTAAGCATTTCACAGCAACTAATTAGTCCTTCTCCGATGATGCATTTTGACTGTGTCAGTGATTGTGTCGCACAATGTGACGTTTACCTATTTAACAACAGGTAAACGTCAACATGTGAACACACTTCACGTGACCACAAATTATGCTAGGCATAGTTGCTGAAGAACTTTACTATGACTGGTTTCATTTATCATGACACCATGAACAGCATAACAAGTTTTATTACCCAAATTTAATTACATAAACTTAAATTTCGGTTTCAGTGTTTTGGTAAAAAACGCACACAAAAAAATAGTGAGCAATAATTTTAACTTAAACTGCCATTTTAATGTTGCTTGGCCAATTGTTTCATATATAAGCACTGCTGGTCAGACCGCTGAATGCTCTGACTGATCAACTGAATTTCTGTGACCTTATATTGCAAAACCATTAAAATAAATATTATTGATGTACAGTTGTGCTATTTAATAGGGATGCACCGATATGAACATTTTGGCCAATACCGATAATTCTTTATCTTTGAAAGCCGATAACCGATATATCGGCCGATAAATCTAATTTTTCCAATTTTTATGTAATTTTTGAAAGCCTGATTGCAAAAACAAAAGTCTCACAATTAAAATCCGTTCCCTAACACAATTATAATGTTCTCATTATAATTTCATGTAGCCGATATGACAGCACATTTTGCACTTAACTATATTTTATATTCCAATCATATTTCAAACAATTAAGATCAATCATGTTAAACAGTCTGCACCTTAAGTGTCTCAGGTGTCAAGTGTTGAAGGAAATAATTCATTATTTATCAGCTTTAATATATCAGCCAAATTTTATTATCATAAAAATGAGCAAATATCGTCCGATACCGATATGGTGGCCGATATATCGTGCACCCCTACTATTTAACATAATAAATTAATGTGGACCTTTAGTTCCAAAAAAACAAAATTAGGAAAACATTACACCCTCTGATTTAAACATAAGAGCAAATAGCAAGTGAAAATGACAGTAGACAGTTTTACCCCTGGAGACAGTGTAAGGATGGTGGTGTAGTGTGTCAACTCATCTGTCAACACTCATCAGAGTCCACAACACATAAACCTCTACACCTCTGTGTCTAACACACTTCTAAATGTGAACTATACACACAATTAATTAACCACACACACTCTCTGAGCCCTTGTATATTTCACAGGTCTGAAAGGGGTCATCAGAGTAAAGCTGTGTTTGTGATCTCAGTTTCAAACAGTTTAATTACAGTAATTTGATGACTTACATTATTATGTCCATTGGGACGTCTGCTTTTTTTGTTGCTGGGGTAAGATGTGGTGCTTGTCTCTATATATTCTCTTTGTGTTCCCCTTTTGCTCCTCCCAATATACGCTAAACAGGTTCAGGAGGGCCACCTGGTTAGTGTTCCAGCTCGTAAGCCGCATCATGGTGTTGGAACTGGGAATGTGCCAGTGTCTGGGTCAGGTGTAGTACATGGCAAAACGTTAGTCTAGGACAAACTCAGGTGACGCAGTGTGATTAATTCTATAAAAAAACACCTGCGCGAGCAACCCGGTCTCATCCCAAGACGTCATATAACTGATGTTTTGGGACGTCTTTTGACCATACGTCAATATTCGCCTTTTTAGGGCCCCCTTAAACGTTGGTAGATGAGGTTATGGGATCCTAACTCTACCCCAGACCTAAAACTAACCGTAAACCTAACCCGTCACCTAACTGACATTAAAGGTAAAGCGTCAGTTGTATGACGGCCCGGGATCGCCATCTACCGACGTTTAAGGGGGCCCTAAAAAGGCGGATATTGACGTATGGTCAAAAGACGTCCCAAGACGTCAGTTATATGACTTTTTGGGATGAGACTGTGTTAGCGCGAGAGTGTCACCAGCTTATTTTCTTCAGAAGCCGCTTGTCAATCACTGTGTGCAAAACTGTCTGTCAGTCTGTCTTTAGCCCAGGAGTTGACAACTTGTGAAGACAATGTCAAAGTTTAGGAGATGTATTTCGCCGTGCCCCATTCCATTACTGGGGACGAAGGACATGAGCTGTGTGTTCTTTGTTTAGAAGTGGGGCATGCTAGATCAGAACTCAATGGAGCTGATTGTAAGCACTGCGAGCATTTTAATATGAGAAAGCCCTGCTCCCGCCTCACCCTGTTTGTAGATCAGGGGACTTTTTCGGGTCCCGCTGCTTCCGAGACTGCCCGCCGACTTTACCCATGGGGCTTGCAGATAGAGCTCTTATGGCGCTTTTCCATTACCAGTACCAGCTCGACTCAACTCGGCTCGGCTCGACTCTGCTCGCTTTTCGTTCGTTTTTTTAATCTGGAAAAAAAAGTTATCACAATTCATAAAAAAAAACTTTTTGCAACTTTGATGCAGCTGTTTTTAATATTGATAAGAAATATTCCTGGAGTAATGGCTGCTGAAAATTCAGCTTCACCATCACAGGAATAAATTACAGTATAAAATATATGAAAATAGAAAATAATATCTCATAATGTACATTGAGTATGTCCAAACAAACATCCTTTTCTGTTGGTGGAAATTAGATCATGTATTATTTAAATAACATTGATAACATAAATCCGTATTTCAGGTCTCAGATCTGAGCTCTAGCTGTAAATTGGCTAAAACTAATTAAAAAAAAAATAACACTGTGAAACTGATTTATTTATTTGCTTTAAAAAGCCTGGAATTTATAATGCACTTTAAACAGTGGATTGATCATTAGTAATGAGCAGGCTGTTCTGTCAGTAAGTCAAGGTTTCACATTTGCATAAATAAGAACATAATTCTAACATTTCTTAGAAGAAAAACTGTAAGCTTTCATTGTCTTGATAATAAATTGTATCACTTTAACATCATTTCAGTCAAGCAGCATCAACCCTTAAGCTGAAAGCAGAAAAGTCTCTTAAACTAAATGTTACCTCTTAGTTCAACAGTGAACTGTTCACACTAAAGGTTTTCTAGATTCCAATATTCTGCTGTCTGGTTATAACAATGTCTCAAATCATGTCAAAAGACACAATACGGTTTCTATGCTCCCTCAACAAGACAATTAAAAAAAAATGTTATTCTAGACATTCTTTAATACCTCATTATTTTCAGAAAGGAGCTTCAGGACAGATTGATAGTGATTGTTTAGCAATTTACCTTTGTTAGTGTTAGCAACTCCAGACCAGAATAATTCAGTGTTGACATGAACAATTTAACAAACCTCAACACATCCCATTCTGCCATCTGTCTTAAACCCTCCTCACACACACAAACATAGAGTGGAAGAAAGAAACTGACATTTTGGTATGTAGAATATTTACATGTCATGTGGTTTTTACATGATTTATTTTCCATACAGACACTTTTGGTTTGCTCACTGAAGATAAAGGCACTATTTTCTGTAAAGCAGCTTACAAAAAATATGATTTGTGAAAACTGCTATGGAAATAAAACTTGATGTATGGGTGCTGAGAGAGTGAGAGAGAGAGAGAGAGAGAGAGAGAGAGAGAGAGAGAGAGAGAGAGAGAGAGAGAGAGAGAGAGAGAGAGAGAGAGAGAGAGAGAGAGAGAGAGAGAGAGAGAGAGAGAGAGAGAGAGAGAGAGAGAGATAGGCTGAGTGGCAACAGAAATCGCAATTACAACAAACCTATGACTTGTTTTCTTATGTGTAAAGTAACATGTTTTCTCTCTCAATACAATGATTGGGTCCAATGTTTTCTTTGGACAGTGTAAAACAGTGTTAAAATACTAAAAATCTGTAATTTTGTGTTACAAAATTAAAATTACGTAATTTTGTGTTACAAAATCTGTAATTTTGTGTTTTGTGTTCCACAGGTTTGGAAAAACACGAGGGAAAGTACATGATACACAACTGTTTAAAAGTCAGGGTCAGTTTTTTTGTTTTTAAGAAAAAAAAAATGTGAAATAGGTTTATGTTCAGGTATGCACAATTGTGAGCAAAATGTATAATAACTTTAAAGCAGTTATGCCAATTTTTCTTTTTAAACAAATGAGTTTATATATATATATATATATATATATATATATATATATATATTAAAAAGTGTTTAGAAATAAAGAATACCTAAATGACATCGATCTCAGGGATGGAGAAGAACACAACAATCATCATACAGATTATTCTGCATCCTTTCTACATCTGATGTTTAATGATCACATCTATTCATTTACTAAATGTAAAACTACTTTATTGCTCCAGTACATTTTCATTAAGATGTTGTTCAATTCCCTTATTAAGCACTTTTCCTCTGAGGACTGTAGGATGGCGAGTTATTTCAGGCTTAACTCTGCTTGTGCAGATATTTGGTACCCACAGTGTGGGCAAAACCAGACACACACACACACACACACACACACACACACACACTGAAAGCAGTTCTGTTCTCTCCAAACAGATCTATGTGTGGCAAGTGCAGATGGGTGTTTTATAAAGGAATGTTGTGATGCTCAGACGGATCTACACCAGTTGCTTGTCGAGATAAACAGCATATCCCCCAACGCCACACACACACACACACACACAGTCTGATACTGAAAATGTTTCATTAATGTCACAGATAGGATCAGGTCTAAGATTAAAAGCCTATGTGTGTGTGCATTTAAAAAAGGAACGAGAAGTTGTATGTGTTTCTGTCTGATAACTGATCGTTGATGCATCAAATCAGTTACAGGTAGCATACTTCAAACTTATGACTTCACTGACTTTCACTCGTCTCTCATTAGCAACATTCAGCAGCTCGTGTCGACAGTCACCATGTGCATGTCAAGATAAACCACACCATTATAAAACAGCAGTGTAAAGCCCAGTGATGAACACACACACTTTTATAGACCCCAATCCACGAGAATATTTACAGAGCAGCATATTACTCAAAAAGGAAAGTAAGGATATTTATGAAATCCGTCGTTTCTGTATCATGATGCTTTCAGCAGATTTATTCATGCTGATATCCTATCTCATATATTCCCCTTTGCACATTTGTATGTTATGATGTAACAAGGTGTGACAATTTAAAAGACATATGAGGTCTGAAAGTCTATCATTGTGTGTGTATGACTGCTCCTTTCTGCTCTAACAAACAGAATCTTTCTCTCCATTTATATGACTCACGTTGTTTGATATTCAACAAACCGCCTCCAAAAACTGACATAATGGCATTCTTACACACACATACAGAGAGAGACAGACAGAGTGAGAGGGGGAGACTGGCACTGCTAAAATACCAGCATTAGCATATGAAAGCTGCATCTGCGTGTCTGTTTGTGTCTGCGTTGTGTACGGCGGTTTGCTGTATGAGACACAGCGGAGTGTGTAGTGATATTCTACTCTGAGCTGAACATGGCTGCGAATGAGTCACAGTGAGCTAAAGGTGATGTCCTCTGGGACTCCTCAAAAGCCGGTCCACTCGCTCACACACACACACACACATTAACCATGCCAACATCTGCCTGACAAAAGGGCATTTGTGGAGGATAGACATTCATCGGCAAACCAGGCTTATGTCCAATTATTCTGGCATCAGGATCATGTCAATTCATGTGTTCCTGAGTCAGTAGCGGGAGCTGTCCTCTGTACTGTGGTGCTGAAACTCTCCAGGAGGATCCTGCAGTGATGGCATGGTCAGGGAATGGTTACTATGAAGGGCGGGCAAAGCCTTTTTTCCTCCATCAATATAGGCTAATGTTATAAAACTGTACAAAGTGAACGCTTAGGTTTTAGTTATAGCTGGTCATAATATTTCTAAAGTTTTAAGCATATTTTTGAAGTTATCTGATGTGACAATTTTTTTTAAATATGCAAATATGACCTGCTCCATTATTTTGAGTCACTTTGACCCAGAAACTACGGAGGCGTATTGCATTCACTTGAAGAAAAAAAAATCTATTCTGTTTTTCTGAATTAACGAGTTAATTTTTCATGAGAAAAAAAAATTGCTCTGTTTTTCTGAATTAATGAGTTAATTATTCATGAGAAAAAAAAATTGCTCTGTTTTTCTGAATTAACGAGTTAATTTTTCATGAGAAAATTTTTTTTGCTCTGTTTTTCTGAATTAATGAGTTAATTTTTAATGGAATTTTTTTTGCTCTGTTTTTCTGAATTAATGAGTTAATTCAGAAAAAACAGCAAAAATAAATTTTCTCATGAAAAATTAACTCATTAATTCAGAAAAACAGAGCAAAAACTTTTTTTTCTCATGAAAAATTAACTCATTAATTCAGAAAAACAGAGCAAAAAAAATTCCATTAAAAATTAACTCATTAATTCAGAAAAACAGAGCAAAAAAAATTTTCTCATGAAAAATTAACTTATTAATTCAGAAAAACAGAGCAAAAAAATTCCATTAAAAATTAACTCATTAATTCAGAAAAACAGAGCAAAAAAAATTTCTCATGAAAAATTAACTCGTTAATTCAGAAAAACAGAGCAAAACTTTTTTTTCTCATGAAAAATTAACTCATTAATTCAGAAAAACAGAGCAAAAAAAATTTTTCTCATGAAAAATTAACTCGTTAATTCAGAAAAACAGAGCAAATTTTTTTTCTCATGAATAATTAACTCATTAATTCAGAAAAACAGAGCAATTTTTTTTTTTCTCATGAAAAATTAACTCGTTAATTCAGAAAAACAGAGTAGATTTTTTTTCTTCAAGTGAATGCAATACGCCTCCGTAAGAAACACACATTGAGTTTTATTAACCAATAAAAAAATCCTGGGGAACTAAACCCCTGGTCAGAGCCTGACTCCACCCACTGGCAATATTTGAAAATGCTGAAAAAGTGGGCAGACCCCAGCGGAGATAGAGGGGATGAAATAGATGCTAAAACACTCTATCCTGATTGTTTTCAATACTCACAATTCCAATTCCTGACTCCCTACAGTGGTTTTGACGACACAAGATAGTTTTTATACTGCCAAGGGCGTAGCTCGCGTGGGGAGCTGAAACCTGGGTACGTCACGAAGTACGGAACATCCAATAGGAAAATTCAACTGCAGTAGCCATCGTTCAACCTGAAGAGGGCAGCACTAAGACGTTTTTACACCATATATTGTTGAAATAAAACATTTTATAAACAAATGTCAAAAAAGTTACTCGAATCAATGACTGGTTTTAATAAAGATCCATTCTTCTTGTGTTTCTGGATTAAAGTGGCTAATTGGCAGGTCACAAATATTCCATAGTCTCAAATTTAATATATATATATATAAAAAAAAAAGATTTAAAGTTTGTTTACTTAATTTAATGTTTACTTTGAAAATTAAAAAAAAAAATTATTCAGCAAGGATGCATTGATCATGAGTGACAAAGACATTTTACAAATGCTGCACTTTTGAACTTGCTATTCATCAAGGAATTCTGAAACAAATAACATTTTTGAAAATATATTACAGTACAATTATTTTCAACACTGATGAAATGTTTCTTGAGCACCAAATCAGCATTTTATAATAATTTCTGAGGGATCATGTGGCACTGACCAGAGTAATGATGCTGAAAATTCAGCTTTTCCATCACAAGACTAAAATATATTATTTCAAAATATATTAAAAAAAAAAAAAAAAACAAGTTCTTTCAAATTGTAATTACATTTCAAAATATTTTTGATGGTGGTAGTATATACACATGTCCAAATCTAGTTAAAACATCACACACACACTCACTCACTCTTCTCTTCCCTGTTATGCAGTTACACTATTGCCCAGCATTGCTTTACCATTACCCACAATCCCTCTCTCTTAGTCAACTATTTCAACACTGTCAAACACAGACCTCTTTATATTCACCCAGTCTCTCTCTTTTCTCTCTCTCTCTCTCTCTCACACACACACACACACTCACAGTTATACTCTGAATGTGTAAGTAGGTTCTGTGGCAGAAATGAGCTCTGGGTCATTACTGTGGTGATGTGCAGAGAACCAGAGGCAATGATAATCAGAAAACAGACACATGTTACCGAAGAAGACAGACAGACTGGCGGACTACAGTTCAAAATTCAAGACATTTACCAATTTTTTCTGCCTTTTTAGAAGTATTAATCAGACAGGAAGTAAGAGAGGGAAAGGGAGAGAGAGAGAGAAAAGCAGACAATGAGGTCGTGGCGGAAAAGAAGTTCTCTGTTCTCTGTACAGAACAAATGCACAGCAGCTTATTAGAGGAGACGAGAGGCTTCCTCTGCGGCGTTACAATCTGAGTGAGCACCCAATTTACAGAGGGCTTGGAATATGAAAGGTCATCCTAAAATGACATGGCTCAGTTATGTAATAAATTGAAATGATTGATCAGTTTGTAGATTTTAAAAAATAGCTTTCCCCTTGTTGTTAATTCATTTCATGAAAAGAGACACAGATGATTTTTCCCAAGAGATCTCTCGTATGTATTTATCATTTTTTATCAAGACATAGGAGACAAACAGAGGTCTTCATTCAGCATCGTTGCCATCTCTTCCTGCTTTCCGGACAAAAGGGCTCAGTCTTTATACTACTGACCAATAAAAAAACTACATCACCATAGTAACACATAACACATACATTACCAGAGGAACATGTGGTTCCCATTAACAATGGAATGTATATCCAATCCCAGTGGAAACTGTACACTGCATATACTTTCAGTCTCACTCCAACAAACTCTCTCCCACATCTTCAAAACATTATGATTCACAAAATGCGATGATTACAAAGTAATAATAGTATTAAAAACAACATAAAATTTTGAGATTGTCAATCTTCACTGCCTCATGAAGATGAATGTTTAACTCAAATGCAGGTTTAGGTGAACGACATATTTTCCTAGTCATGATCCCTGCATCTCACAGGCTTTCCACTCCAAAAGGATTTTCATTTAGAGACTAAGCTCCTGTTATTGCCCCTTTCATCCATCCATCCTTCTATTGTCTCATTCTTCCATCGCTGCACCCTTCCTTCTTTTCCTTATCCTCTCATTCTATGTGTTTACCTAATCCTTCTCTTGTTCTCCGGCTAGTGGCATGCAGCGGCTGTTCTTGCGTTTCCGATTTCTCCATAATCCAAAGCATTTCAGGAAAAAACAACAAAAATCTGGGATTAAGTTTCAGTGGCCTTGTGGAAGACAAATCTCTCTCTCTCTCTCTCTCTTGCTCGCTGTTTTTCGCATTGCTTTCTTCACAAAAGCAGCTTTTGTACTTATCAGGATAAAATCAAGCCAAGGCATTTGAAAGTCTGGGGGGTGATGCAAAAAAAAAGTCCTATGGGACTCACACAGGCAGCTTTTAGTAAAAGAAGATGCTAGTGGATTTTTTTTTTCTTTTAAGAATTGGAAACAAAGAGCACATCCATCCAAAGAAGGATTAACGGTTTTATCAAAGACAAACATACTATTTTATTGGATAAATTGGTTGAAATGTGGGGCTTTTACAATAACAGAAGTTACGATCTGAACCCTGCTAGTCAAGATAAACAGACAACAAAGGTCAGTTTGGTATTTTAGGAGCAAACATTTTTTTAATTCAACCATAGCAATATGCAATGGCGTGAAACTCACTTTGTGGTCCTATTTATTTTCTTTTTTAAATGCAAATGTATTTGAAAATGTATTTGAAAATAGTTATTAAAATATGTACATTCACAAATAGCTCAAAATGCGTAGAGATAACACGCCACTTGACTCGAAAGTGGCGTGTATGTTTACGCAAAAGTCATGTCATGTTGTCACTTGAGTTAGCATTTCCATTGACTCCAATTCATTTTGGCGTCACTTTGACAGTGAATAACTTTTACATCTGAGGCATTTGAAGACCCCATTTGTCCATTATTTATTTGGAGTAAAATGATCCATTACCTTGTTTGTAGCTTATGTTATGGCCCAGTAGAAGCAGTTTTTTGTAAAAGTAGGCTAACGATTGCGTCATAACCATGCGACTCTCTGTCGCCCAGTAGAGAGATTACCATATGGACAAGAGGAGAAGCTCCGCGGACAATCGGGGAAACATGGAGGCAAAATGACAAAATAATTCATCAGAATACCTAGCAAAAGTTTCTCCTGCTCCTAGCTCATGGACAGCTCCTACTCCCACTCTCCGCCTCTGCAAGTTTCGGAAGGGAATGATTCAGATTTCTAATGCCATAGCCACTAGAAGACAGACAGGTTGCTCACGTCACATCTACGTCGTCAAGCTCCGTTTGAGTCGGTTTGAGTCTGGGCGTCAGGAACGGAAGTCCTAAAAAAAAAAAAACGCTAAAAATGGGCTTCACTTGTCTCAATTGAGTTCCAATGAGATGGCTCAGTCCACTTCTTATACTGTCTATGGTGCAGAGACATCTCTGCGTGAATGCTATTTACGACAGTACAAGTACTCCACAGCGACTCTAGGGGTCACAGTTTGAAAAAAACGGAAATCCTGCAAAGTGCTGCTTTAATGTATTTGGTCTTGGCGGAATAGATCTGCTGCAACGCTGCCGCTACAGAGCAACCGAGATTTGCTACTGCGAATACATTCACAGACATTGCTGTGAGCAAGTAAGACATGCTGCTGCTTCTGCACATGTAACAGACATGAATTAACTGCAGACGGTAACAGCAAACAATGCCAGGAATTTGAATGTTTGAGCAGCAAGCTCATTGGCTGCTGATGCAAAAGCAACCAATAAGGTGTGCCAAATAGCAACTAAAGACATATCAGCCTGCACCATTCAAAGTTTCATGCCAGATCTGGGTAATTAATATTTTCTTGAAAATAGTATAGGCCCCCCCACACAAATCCACTGTTTATGAATACAAAAAGCAAATCTACAAGAACTTTTAACTAGACAATTTAAAAGAACCCATAAAGTAATCTAATAAAAGCACTTGTAAACCTTGAAAAATTGAATTTCACAAAAGTATCTGCCGGCGGCTCCCATTATATCATTGAGGTCATAATGTCAATGAAAACATGCATACACTTTCACACAAAACACAGCACTTGAGCATCACTTCAAATCCTCTGCTGTGCTAAAATGTCCAAAAATATTCTCCAGCTGCTGAAAGTCAACTACACGCTCCTCTTCTCTGTGCAGAGCTCTCACAATAAACCCACCTGTGTGGCATTCATCAGTATCAACACAATAGAACAGCAACGCTTTTTTTATCTCAGGAAAAAGGCAGACATCTGTTCCCAGCCCTCTATGCCTGCACTGCTTTTATGGATCCCTAATTTAATGTGTCCCTTCTGTTCTGCAAAATAATATCACACACAGCACTGCTTACAGCTGGATCATCATCACTTAACAATAGGCAATTATATGAGCTCTAACCAGCTGCACTCTAAAGGACAAAGAGGAAATCCAAACTGTCCAAAGTTGAAAAAGCTGCTAAACAACAATATTAATGAACTTTGGAAAATATGTTTGTTTTTGTTTTTTTGCTCACCAATTAACAAATGTTGCAATGTTACTCATTTAGGGAAATACCTGCTCCTAATATTAGTCTTTTGGCACCTCAAAAGTCATATTTATATAAGCAGCACATAATCCCGCAATAATATGTATTAATCTTTAATAAGAAATTATACAAGCCAGATTAACTGTTTAATTTGATTCGTATAAAATATCAGGTACACTTTCCAAACATCTGCATCTAAAGCTACAGAGAGAAAGAGGGGGAAGAGAAAGAAAGCACCTGTTCTGTATCAACCTACTGCCACCTAGTGGTTTGTGTCATGGTTTCTTTTTATAGAGACCAAATATGAAATGATCCATTAAAATCAAAAACATCATGGAAATCATCACCCATATAGGCCTATATATTTTTTAACTAGTTTGATCTTTTAAAAGTAAATTTTGTCATTGTTTTGGAGCACACTAGCTTATAGATAACAGTAAGGCTCACATATTCATAAAAGCCAAAACACTTTAAATAGGGCATAATTTGAGGGAACAACCATTTCCGAAACCATTGTGAGTGCACTTATTCAATCTCACATTCAATCCCACTACTCGGACTGTGTTCTAGAAATAAATTTGATATTGATATGAGGGTAGGCAGACATTCAGAGGCATAAAGTACTGTAAGTATTACATTCAACAATGCAACAATAATAAAACAATGCATTGGAATTCACTATATTACGGAGCCCCCCAGTCCCACTTTGGCAAAAAAAATTAATTATAACTATCTTGTGGCCTCAAGATAGTAACTCGTGGCCTCAAGATACTATCTCGTGGCCTCAAGATACTAACTCTATCTTGAGGCCACGAGTTACTATCTTGTGGCCTCAATATACTAACTCATGGTCTCAAGATACTATTTCGTGGCCTCAAAATAGTAACTCATGGCCTCAAGATAGAGTTAGTATCTTGAGAAACGAGATAGTATCTTGAGGCCACGAGTTACTATCTTGAGGCCACAAGCCTATTTACTTTTGATACTTGAGTACTTTTAAAAACAAGTAGGCCTACTTCTGTACTGTAACTTAAGTGAAAATCTGTCTTAACTTTTACTTGTAAAGGAGTAATATGGAGTATTAATATACGAAGTTATGTAGTTTGTTCACCTCTGTTAACATCTCACAATTCTAGCTCACTTAGTTGA
>NW_024121099.1:48768979-48910624 GCF_016745375.1 Pimephales promelas
AAAACCAGACACACACACACACACACACACACACACACACACACTGAAAGCAGTTCTGTTCTCTCCGAACAGATCTATGTGTGGCAAGTGCAGATGGGTGTTTTATAAAGGAATGATGTGATGCTCAGACGGATCTACTACACCAGTTGCTTGTCGAGATAAACAGCATATCCCCCAACGCCACACACACACACACACACACACACACACACACACACAGTCTGATACTGAAAATGTTTCATTAATGTCACAGATAGGATAAGGTCTAAGATTAAAAGCCTATGTGTGTGTGCATTTAAAAAAGGAACGAGAAGTTGTATGTGTGTTTCTGTCTGATAACTGATCGTTGATGCATCAAATCAGTTACAGGTAGCATACTTCAAACTTATGACTTCACTGACTTTCACTCGTCTCTCATTAGCAACATTCACCAGCTCGTGTCGACAGTCACCATGTGCATGTCAAGATAAACCACACCATTATAAAACAGCAGTGTAAAGCCCAGTGATGAACACACACACTTTTATAGACCCCAATCCACGAGAATATTTACAGAGCAGCATATTACTCAAAAAGGAAAGTAAGGATATTTATGAAATCCGTCGTTTCTGTATCATGATGCTTTCAGCAGATTTATTCATGCTGATATCCTATCTCATATATTCCCCTTTGCACATTTGTATGTTATGATGTAACAAGGTGTGACAATTTAAAAGACATATGAGGTCTGAAAGTCTATCATTGTGTGTGTATGACGGCTCCTTTCTGCTCTAACAAACAGAATCTTTCTCTCCATTTATATGACTCACGTTGTTTGATATTCAACAAACCGCCTCCAAAAACTGACATAATGGCATTCTTACACACACATACAGAGAGAGACAGACAGAGTGAGAGGGGGAGACTGGCACTGCTAAAATACCAGCATTAGCATATGAAAGCTGCATCTGCGTGTCTGTTTGTGTCTGCGTTGTGTACGGCGGTTTGCTGTATGAGACACAGCGGAGTGTGTAGTGATATTCTACTCTGAGCTGAACATGGCTGCGAATGAGTCACAGTGAGCTAAAGGTGATGTCCTCTGGGACTCCTCAAAAGCCGGTCCACTCGCTCGCACACACACATTAACCATGCCAACATCTGCCTGACAAAAGGGCATTTGTGGAGGATAGACATTCATCGGCAAACCAGGCTTATGTCCAATTATTCTGGCATCAGGATCATGTCAATTCATGTGTTCCTGAGTCAGTAGCGGGAGCTGTCCTCTGTACTGTGGTGCTGAAACTCTCCAGGAGGATCCTGCAGTGATGGCATGGTCAGGGAATGGAAGGGCAGGCAAAGCCTTTTTTCCTCCATCAATATAGGCTAATGTTATAAAACTGTACAAAGGGAACGCTTAGGTTTTTGTTATAGCTGGTCATAATATTTCTAAAGTTTTAAGCATATTTTTGAAGTTATCTGATGTGACAATTTTTTTAAATATGCAAATATGACCTGCTCCATTATTTTGAGTCATTTTGACCCAGAAACACACATTGAGTTTTATTAACCAATAAAAAAAATCCTGGGGAACTAAACCCCTGGTCGGAGCCTGACTCCACCCACTGGCAATATTTGAAAATGCTGAAAAAGTGGGCAGACCCCAGCGGAGATAGAGGGGACGAAATAGATGCTAAAACACTCTATCCTGGTCGTTTTCAATACTCACAATTCCAATTCCTGACTTCCTACAGTGGTTTTGATGACACAAGATAGTTTTTATACTGCCAAGGTGGTGAGCTGAAACCTGGGTACGTCACGAAGTACGGAACATCCAATAGGAAAAATCAACTGCAGTAGCCATCGTTCAACCTGAAGAGGGCAGCACTAAGACGTTTTTACACCATATATTGTAGAAATAAAACATTTTATAAACAAATGTCAAAAAAGTTACTCGAATCAATGACTGGTTTTAATAAAGATCCATTCTTCTTGTGTTTCTGGATTAAAGTGGCTAATTGGCAGGTCACAAATATTCCATAGTCTCAAATTTAATATAAAAAAAAAAAAAAAAAAAAGATTTAAAGTTTGTTTACTTAATTTAATGTTTACTTTGAAAATTAAAAAAAAAAAATTATTCAGCAAGGATGCATTGATCATGAGTGACAAAGACATTTTACAAATGCTGCACTTTTGAACTTGCTATTCATCAAGGAATTCTGAAACAAATAACATTTTTGAAAATATATTACAGTACAATTATTTTCAACACTGATGAAATGTTTCTTGAGCACCAAATCAGCATTTTATAATAATTTCTGAGGGATCATGTGGCACTGACCAGAGTAATGATGCTGAAAATTCAGCTTTTCCATCACAAGACTAAAATATATTATTTCAAAATATATTAAAATAATTAAAAAAAAAGTTCTTTCAAATTGTAATTACATTTCAAAATATTTTTGATGGTGGTAGTATACACATGTCCAAATCTAGTTAAAACATCACATACACACTCACTCACTCTTCTCTTCCCTGTTATGCAGTTACACTATTGCCCAGCATTGCTTTACCATTACCCACAATCCCTCTCTCTTAGTCAACTATTTCAACACTGTCAAACACAGACCTCTTTATATTCACCCAGTCTCTCTCTTTTTCTCTCTCTCTCACACACACACTCACAGTTATACTCTGAATAAGTAAGTAGGTTCTGTGGCAGAAATGAGCTCTGGGTCATTACTGTGGTGATGTGCAGAGAACCAGAGGCAATGATAATCAGAAAACAGACACATGTTACCGAAGAAGACAGACAGACTGGCGGACTACAGTTCAAAATTCAAGACATTTTCCAAATGTTTCTGCCTTTTTAGAAGTATTAATCAGACAGGAAGTAAGAGAGGGAAAGGGAGAGAGAGAGAGAAAAGCAGACAATGAGGCCGTGGCGAAAAAGAAGTTCTCTGTTCTCTGTACAGAACAAATGCACAGCAGCTTATTAGAGGAGACGAGAGGCTTCCTCTGCGGCGTTACAATCTGAGTGAGCACCCAATTTACAGAGGGCTTGGAATATGAAAGGTCATCCTAAAATGACATGGCTCAGTTATGTAATAAATTGAAATGATTGATCAGTTTGTAGATTTTAAAAAATAGCTTTCCCCTTGTTGTTAATTCATTTCATGAAAAGAGACACAGGTGATTTTTGCCAAGAGATCTCTCGTATGTATTTATCAATTTTATAAGACATAGGAGACAAACAGAGGTCTTCATTCAGCATTGTTGCCATCTCTTCCTGCTTTCCGGACAAAAGGGCTCAGTCTTTATACTACTGACCAATAAAAAAACTACATCACCATAGTAACACATAACACATACATTACCAGAGGAACATGTGGTTCCCATTAACAATGGAATGTATATCCAATCCCGGTGGAAACTGTACACTGCATATACTTTCAGTCTCACTCCAACAAACTCTCTCCCACATCTTCAAAACATTATGATTCACAAAATGCGATGATTACAAAGTAATAATAGTATTAAAAACAACATAAAATGTTGAGATTGTCAATCTTCACTGCCTCATGAAGATAAATGTTTAACTCAAATGCAGGTTTAGGTGAACGACATATTTTCCTAGTCATGATCCCTGCATCTCACAGGCTTTCCACTCCAAAAGGATTTTCATTTAGAGACTAAGCTCCTGTTATTGCCCCTTTCATCCATCCATCCTTCTATTGTCTCATTCTTCCATCGCTGCATCCTTCCTTCTTTTCCTTATCCTCTCATTCTATGTGTTTACCTAATCCTTCTCTTGTTCTCCGGCTAGTGGCATGCAGCGGCTGTTCTTGCGTTTCCGATTTCTCCATAATCCAAAGCATTTCAGGAAAAAACAACAAAAATCTGGGATTAAGTTTCAGTGGCCTTGTGGAAGACAAATCTCTCTCTCTCTCTTGCTCGCTGTTTATCGCATTGCTTTCTTCACAAAAGCAGCTTTTGTACTTATCAGGATAAAATCAAGCCAAGGCATTTGAAAGTCTGGGGGGTGATGCAAAAAAAAAAGTCCTATGGGACTCACACAGGCAGCTTTTAGTAAAAGAAGATGCTAGTGGATTTTTTTTTTTTTTTCTTTTAAGAATTGGAAACAAAGAGCACATCCATCCAAAGAAGGATTAACGGTTTTATCAAAGACAAACAGACTATTTTATTGGATAAATTGGTTGAAATGTGGGGCTTTTACAATAACAGAAGTTACGATCTGAACCCTGCTAGTCAAGATAAACAGACAACAAAGGTCAGTTTGGTATTTTAGGAGCAAACATTTTTTTAATTTAACCTTAGCAATATGGGTCAATGGCGTGAAACTCACTTTGTGGTCCTATTAATTTTCTTTTTTAAATGCAAATGTATTTTAAAATGTATTTGAAAATAGTTATTAAAATATGTACATTCACATGTATTTATATAAGGAAATATGTTACACTTTTTACTTAGGTTACACCACATGGCATTTTTAGTCATTAAATTTCTGTCATGACAACTCTCGGGAGATTGGTATAGAGATTGGCATAGTAATGGATATGGCAATGTTAAAGCAGCTCTATGCAGTTTTTTTTTTTACCTTAACTGAATAGCTTCAGAGTTATTGCAATGGTTATATGACTACTTTTGGGTTGAATGTTGTGCGTCTCGCCCCCTGTCGGCTGTGAACGGAAAAACACACATGCAACTATGAGCCGGCGAGCCGATCAAGTTTCGCCGACATTTGACGGCTTGTACAGACACAGGGAATCACTCGGACGTTAATGGCGTAGACATACATGCACGCACGCACGCGGATAGCTCAAAATGCGTAGAGATAACACGCCACTTGACTCGAAAGTGGCGTGTATGTTTACGCAAAAGTCATGTCATGTTGTCACTTGAGTTAGCATTTCCATTGACTCCAATTCATTTTGGCGTCACTTTGACAGCGAATAACTTTTACATCTGAGGCATTTGAAGACCCCATTTGTCCATTATTTATTTGGAGTAAAATGATCCATTACCTTGTTTGTAGCTTATGTTATGGCCCAGTAGAAGCAGTTTTTTGTAAAAGTAGGCTAACGATTGCGTCATAACCATGCGACTCTCTGTCGCACAGTAGAGAGATTACCGTATGGACAAGAGGAGAAGCTCCGCGGACAATCGGGGAAACATGGAGGCAAAATGACAAAATAATTCATCAGAATACCTAGCAAAAGTTTCTCCTGCTCCTAGCTCATAGACAGCTCCTACTCACACTCTCCGCCTCTGCAAGTTTCGGAAGGGAATGATTCAGATTTCTAATGCCATAGCCACTAGAAGACAGACAGGTTGCTCACGTCACATCTACGTCGTCAAGCTCCGTTTGAGTCGGTTTGAGTCTGCGCGTCAGGAACGGAAGTCCTAAAAAAAAACTGCTAAAAATGGGCTTCACTTGTCTCAATTGAGTTCCAATGAGATGGCTCAGTCCACTTCTTATACTGTCTATGGTGCAGAGACATCTCTGTGTGAATGCTATTTACGACAGTACAAGTACTCCACAGCGACTCTAGGGGTCACAGTTTGAAAAAAACGGAAATCCTGCAAAGTGCTGCTTTAATGTATTTGGTCTTGGCGGAATAGATCTGCAACGCTGCCGCTACAGAGCAACCGAGACTTGCTACTGCGAATACATTCACAGACATTGCTGTGAGCAAGTAAGACATGCTGCTGCTTCTGCACATGAATTAACTGCAGACGGTAACCGCAAACAATGCCAGGAATTTGAATTTTTGAGCAGCAAGCTCATTGGCTGCTGATGCAAAAGCAACCAATAAGGTGTGCCAAATAGATAAGGACATGATTGCTACCAGTTAAAGACATATCAGCCTGCATCATTCAGAGTTTCATGCCAGAACTGGGTAATTAATATTTTCTTGAAAATGGTATAGGCCCCCCCACATAAATCCACTGTTTATGAATACAAATGCAAATCTACAAGAACTTTTAACTAGACAATTTAAAAGAACCCATATAATAATCTAATAAAAGCACTTGTAAACCTTGAAAAATTGAATTTCACAAAAGTATCTGCCGGCGGCTCCCATTATATCATTGAGGTCATAATGTCAATGAAAACATGCATACACTTTCACACAAAACACAGCACTTGAGCATCACTTCAAATCCTCTGCTGTGCTAAAATGTCCAAAAATATTCTCCAGCTGCTGAAAGTCAACTACACGCTCCTCTTCTCTGTGCAGAGCTCTCACAATAAACCCACCTGTGTGGCATTCATCAGTATCAACACAATAGAACAGCAACGCTTTTTTTTATCTCAGGAAAAAGGCAGACATCTGTTCCCAGCCCTCTATGCCTGCACTGCTTTTATGGATCCCTAATTTAATGTGTCCCTTCTGTTCTGCAAAATAATATCACACACAGCACTGCTTACAGCTGGATCATCATCACTTAACAATAGGCAATTATATGAGCTCTAACCAGCTGCACTCTAAAGGACAAAGAGGAAATCCAAACTGTCCAAAGTTGAAAAAGCTGCTAAACAACAATATTAATGAACTTTGGAAAATATGTTTGTTTTTGTTTTTTTGCTCACCAATTAACAATTACCATATGTTGCAATGTTACTCATTTAGGGAAATACCTGCTCCTAATATTAGTCTTTTGGCACCTCAAAAGTCATATTTATATAAGCAGCACATAATCCTGAAATAATATGTATTAATCTTTAATAAGAAATTATACAAGCCAGATTAACTGTTTAATTTGATTCGTATAAAATATCAGGTACACTTTCCAAACATCTGCATCTAAAGCTACAGAGAGAGAGGGGGGAAGAGAAAGAAAGCACCTGTTCTGTATCAACCTACTGCCACCTAGCGGTTTGTGTCATGGTTTCTTTTTATAGAGACCAAATATGAAATGATCCATTAAAATCAAAAACATCATGGAAATCATCACCCATATAGGCCTATATATTTTTTAACTAGTTTGATCTTTTAAAAGTAAATTTTGTCATTGTTTTGGAGCACACTAGCTTATAGATAACAGTAAGGCTCACATATTCATAAAAGCCAAAACACTTTAAATAGGGCATAATTTGAGGGAACAACCATTTCCGAAACCATTGTGAGTGCACTTATTCAATCTCACATTCAATCCCACTACTCGGACTGTGTTAGAAATAAATTTGATATTGATATGAGGGTAGGCAGACATTCAGAGGCATAAAGTACTGTAAGTATTACATTCAACAATGCAACAATAATAAAACAATGCATTGGAATTCACTATATTACGGAGCCCCCCTAGTCCCACTTTGGCAAAAAAAAATTAATTATAACTATATCTTGTGGCCTCAAGATAGTAACTCGTAGGCCACGAGTTACTATCTTGAGGCCACGAGTTAGTATCTTGAGGCCACTATTTACTTTTGATACTTGAGTACTTTTAAAAACAAGTAGGCCTACTTCTGTACTGTAACTTAAGTGAAAATCTGTCTTAACTTTTACTTGTAAAGGAGTAATATGGAGTAATAATATACGAAGTTGTGTAGTTTGTTCAACTCTGTTAATATCTCACAATTCTAGCTCACTTAGTTGAGCTAAGTAATATATATATATATATATATATATATATATATATATATATTAAATATTATGTGTGTGTGTGTGTGTTCAGCTGAAGAAATAAAGACACACACACAAACACACAGAAAAAAGAATAATGGACATTCAAACAGATGTTTGTCAGTACCGGATTATTTTGTTTTACATTATAGGATAATATCAGAAAAAAAACTATTTATCATACAAAGACATCCCTAATTTGCAAAAGCTTACAACTAATATTAAACAGAAAATGGTACAAAAAGAAAATGGTAGAAAAAGAATTTAATTAATTAAATTTTAACCAAATGAGTCACATATAAGCAGAAAACATCTTCATATTGAGTCAGCAGCAGCACTATACTTTTGTAATATTTTCTTGCCTGTACAAATGTTTTATTTTATTTACATTCTCATTTCCCTAGGGATGCTGCCAATCCTTTCCCTGCATCACACGCTCTCTGCATTTCATATCTTAATAATATCTGCCTAAAGTTGAACAAAGACATTTTTCAGACATTTAAAATGATAATTGCAATTGAATTGCTGAGAGAAATATGCACAGTATTGTGGGAGTTTTATATGGGAAATGAATAATAATGAAGACAACAAACTGAAGTAAATATTGTTTTGTTCGTAGTTATTGGCCGTATCTCCTCACACTCAGCGTCATAAACCAATAATGTTTTTAAAATAATAACGAGAGAATATTTTATTCTTGAAATGTTATTGCAGTTTGAGTAATAACCCACAATTTGACTGAAAATATTGACTTGGCTCAAATGCAAATTCTTAAAAATGTTACTTTCCTGTGTGACAGAGCAAAAAAGTCCAATAAAAATATCCAGTGACTGGCATATTACAATTCAGTTCTGCGTGTAAAATTAGATTAAAACTAAAAAATGCTCTACTAATTAATATATATTTAATTTTATAAAAAAGTGCAAATATAATATCATAAATATCTGACATCATAGAAAATGCACAGTACATAACTATACACAACAAAATGAAATATTGTATACATAAATATACATACTTTAACAGAAATATGCTTTACAAATAATCAGCTCCTTATTCATTTTAAAATTCGTCTCAGCCATATTCAAACACACACCATGCACATACAGCACTATTTTTTATATTTCTCTTAATCATTTCACATTAAACATCACTACTGTGTTTATTATCATTCACTCATGATGAATATTTTAAGCTGCAGGTCTTAAAACAACATATTATATTTACAACAAAACAACAAACAAATATAGAGCAATAAGTAACAATTTAGCTCATGCACCAGCTTGTAATGAAGTGTTATGTCCTCTAGATGTCACTATTGTAAAGAATGATGGGAAAATGAGTGACAGACTACACATACATGCAAGATTAAAACACTGCAAAGACAGACAAAAGGTAAACTTAACATTTGTTTACCCGACAAATTATTTTTTAAAGAAGTTTTCTTGTCCAGATTTAGAGTTCATTACTGCTCATATGCTTCTGTTGAGCTGTGATCTCAGAGAAAGAGTTAGAGAAGATGCACAACAGACACTCAGTGATACACATGACTCTACTTTTCGAAACACATGCGGATGACGTCATTGTGTAATCTGAGAAACAAAAGAGCAGATCTTTAGGCCTGACTCATCATCAGGATCAGCTATAGACTACACAAACAACAGGCAAGGCTTTAGTTTAGACCTGTGGTCATAGCAACACAAGTCACATACCAAGAAAACAGGCAACCAAGATCCTTAAAGCTGACTCACCTGGAAAACATAAGAAAACTTATAATAGCCTATCTTCCTAAGTCAGCAAGGAAACTTTATTTCCTGTATGGCTATAAATAGACATGCATTAAAACTAATTATTTACAACAATATTGAGACCAAATTCAATTTCCTGCTTCTTATTACACACCAGGTTGTCATTTTATGGCTATAGATCTGGTTGATTCATCATAGGTTACCAATTGTCATCAAACAGAAAAGCAGGACCAAATTAATTTCACAACATTGTGATTAAACATCATGTTATAGGCAATCTAAATATAGACATCCATCATTTCTCCCAGTTTACTCTTTTACGATTCTTATCCCAGTCTCAACTTGATTAATGAAGCGTATCCAGACAAATAGTGAACCTGAGATCTTGCAGACTATTAGAACTGAGCAACGTTTTCATGCAGTGATCTGTATAGAAGTTACAGGCTATAAATGTTTGCAACTATTAACATATTTGTAACTTTCGATGATCTGTTGTATTGTGTAAAATAGTGTTAGTTGACATGCTGTGTTATACAATCTAGTTTTATAAAATTGCACTCACAGGGTCTCGGCATTTGCTGAGTCGGGGAGAAAAGTTTTTATATTCAATTCACAGTCTCTCTACATATATTAATATCACTTACCCATGTTACAACCATCCCCGGTCTCCCTAATTTAAACGGATAAGTTGTAAAAAAAAAAAAAAAAAAAAAAAAAATTGTAATGAAGGGCAAAACAAGCTGACCAAAACCACTTTTTGCTTCAGGCTGTAAACGTTTTTTTTTTTTTTCTGCTGTAAAAGTTGGGTATTTTAACTTGGGAGAGATGCAGATTTGACTCACTTCTGCAGAATGCCTCAAGCGGTCAGTAGATGAATTGCAGTTTAATGCACTTCCGTGTTGGTTTCAAGAGACAGGGAGGTTGCCTCTTGGTCTCAAGTCCTTCAGCCTAGTTCACACTACATGATTTAAAGCCCGATTTGCAAAATTGTTGAGCTCGCCGACAGGTCAAGGTGTTATCGCGTGCAAATTGTGGGGGATTAGTGGGTGATGAACGCTCGCCAATCTGTTAGTATGAAAGCGCCAGCAACGCATCAAAAACACGCTAGATGTTTCTAGCATGCTAGATATCCAGAGCTGTCGCACGACTCAACCTCACGTGATGTCATGAGCTACAGCCAATCAGAGTTAAATACGCAGGTCAGCCAAACATAAACATGCAGCTACATCTCCGATATAAACATGCTATATTCACCTCCAACTCTCTCTGTAGCACAGACAATCCCTGCTGTTCGCGTATGCGGTCCATTCTTTCGCCCATACTCTCTTATTTATTTTTGTATTTTTTTTTTTTGCGTTTTTTCTCAGAGCACATCATCGGGCAAACAGTTTGCAGCACTAGTTTCTGTCTGACATCCATATTCGCGTGTTGTGTTCTTCTTCGCTGGGTTTTGGTGCGTGTGCTGTTTCTCATCATTTCCGATTCGCTTTATCGCGGGATTTTTCGTGATAAAACGTGGTTTGTAGACAAGATAGAATCGTTGGGTGACAGAGTAGTGTGTTACCTCCTGTCGCGGATCAATCACATTGTGTCGTGTGGTGTGAACACCTCAACAACTTGAACACTCCTGGTTTCACATAGAGCAAGTCATGTAGTGTGAACCGCACAGTTTTAAAATCATGTAGTGTGAACTAGGCTTTAAATGTGCGACTCGAGTTCTCCTACTCTGGTAAATAATGCCTTTTTCAAAAATGAACTATTCCTTTAAAAACAAAAACATATTTGTATTTACAATAAAGTGTTCTAAATTTCAAATTATTTGACTGAAAATGTCCACTTTCTTTTCAATCGAGCTGGCACAAACGTGCGAGACTTCTGGTGTCCTTCACTTCTAGTTATTTTTAGCTGTACAAAAACAGCTTATGTTGCTTGATATTGTAAACTGGTATTTCTCATATTATTTTAAGTTATTGTCGTAGTTATAAACAGTGGTTTGTAGCGCACACATTTGACCATTTATTGCACTGTTCTTAGTTATTTAAAAATGGCGGCTAATAAATCTGAAATCTCGCACAATCACAGAAAACAGCGTTGCAAAATGAGGTGGATATGGATCAGCTCTCACCTCATTACGAATCGGATCTGTCTTGGTTCAGTGGGTCAATGAGTTGTTCACACAATAAACGTGAATGTTTAATTCAAACCGGTTTTGTGAGCATGTTCGAACATTGGTAAGCCGATTCAGTAAACGGAACCGACTGAATAGACTGATTCGTTGAAGAATCTTACAGAACTGCATATGGTGCATTTGGATTTCAATCAACTGGTCACTATGGCAAGCCATTTCAACATTTAACAGCTAGACTGGATATGTGTTGCAGATGTCTGTTAGGCTAATTCAGTTTTGCCTTGTCAAAAAGAACATTTCAGATATCCGCAACTACATTCTTTTGGTTCTTTCTGCCAACCAGTTCGCGCCCATGCCCATATCATGAATTACTAAATTACAGAAATCTCTATCTGTCATTTTGACTAGTCACAATTACATTACCGATATCGTGAATGACAATTCCAACTATCCAAAATGTAGTTAATTAGAATGACGTTGTTGATATCTGCAATGTTAATTCCGGATAGTTAAACTTAGCTTTTAAATGCTAAGATGGCTTGCCATAGGTCACCCTCGCAGGCACTGCGCTCACACCTCAACCCCCTGCCACCGCTCGTGCCAATGATGTCATTCTATTTCAACGGCTGAGGGGCGTGGCCGTGACAGCCAGCTCCTCCCTTCGAGCCAATAGCATTTGGGCATAGACAACTCCAGACCAGTAGCGCGTGTCCATAGTCTGTGGGAGGATCTAACGGCAGCGCTCCTAGTCCTCTCCACGGACAGCCAAACATTTGAACACACACACTGCGCCAGAGAAAAAAAGGAAACCTTTAGCGGTGAAACTTCAGTTTGATCAGAAGGTAAGAGTTGATTTCGAAAGCATTTGCGTTACTATTAGTTTTTATTAGGTAGTGGAACAAGCAAGAGCCCTTTCACGGTTTAACGTTAACTCTTCTGCGGGGAGAAAAGAAGTAGGTGTTGGCTTCAGAAAAGCGTATTTTATGAAGATCAACAACTTGACGTGTTTCTTAAAAAGCCAGGGAAAATATTTTGATTGTGAGTTATGAGGACACAAAAGCGTCGCTGAAGTTGTGGTGTGTTTACTAAGGTGGTCACACCACCTGTTTTCACACACAGATCGGTATCGCAGTGTTTGCTTTAGACCACAACACAAGATTCAGATGGATTTGGCTTGGGAGTGTAAGACAACACCCCTGTTGAATTCCCTACATCGTTGTGTTTAGGCTCACAATGTCGTAGATCATTTCAGAGACATCAACGTTAACACTAAAATCCGCTCGTGTAGACACAGACACCGAGTGTTTATTGGTGAAACTTGGAAGATGACGAAAGACCGCGCCTCGAAATAAAATAACTAACTTTCAGCTCATGTTTTTTCCAAGTCTGAGCAGCTCTTAGTGTGGGTTCGTGTTAAAGAATTGTGTAATGCCAAAGTTTCAAGCCAAACTTTTGTTTTGGGTCAGTGAGGTGATGGTAATTATTTTGAAGGGATTGATAAAATTGGTACTTACTACGTTTTCATTAATTGTAAAAGTTTTCAAATAACTTTGAAGGACTATTAAAGTACGCTTACCTTAGATGAATAACATTACTCCAGTTTTCGAGGGGAAGATTGTTTTTCTACTGTACATGGAGCTGGTCGCCTCCTCCTGAACGCCGCCATGTCGACGACGTCACATGACCGGGCCTCGAAATACAGCTGACCGAAATTCCAAAGAATGTTGAGAGTATGGAACGAAAAATGTAATTCTTAAAAAATAAAAAAAAATAAAAGAAAGGCTGAGATTATTGGTTCTTATTGTTTCATTTGTAAGATACATAAGCAAATAAACAAACATTTTCATTTTATTTTATATTTGAAAACTTATTTCTTAGAAAAAAAAAATTCACCAAGGAAAAAAATAGTACTTTATGACCCCCCCACTTCTTTACATTTAGTCTTGTTTGGAAAGCTATTTTCACTCGGATATGTACAGGGAAGAAAGCACTATTGTATCAGAATTTCTGTTTCATGCCGACTTGTGACATGCCAAATTGTTTTTTGAAAGCAAAATCAGTGTTTTTGAAAAAAAAAATATATATATATATATATATATATATAAAACCATCTCTTGTGTAAATGATAACATTTCTAAGAACTTTGTATTAGATTTTCTTGTTTGTCATTGAACCATGTGCGTTTTGGACAGAAACCGCTGGTCTTGGTCTGTTTTGTAGGCTACTGAAAGTGAAATGTTCATCTAGTTCATATAAAAACTTGTTAAACAGGAATGATCCAGGTGTTTGTGTTTGAAGCAGTCGCCTATAGGAAATCTACCTCAATGTGTTTGGTAAGGAAGAGGCCACATTTCAGCAGGAATTTCTGAGTTATTCTCTCTGAAACAGACCACCTCCTCCATGTAAGGACAGTGTTTACATCCCAACTGCCATGGCTTGAAAAATACTGAGCTACCTAGACAGAATCGGGCTTACTGAGGACTGTAATATTTACTTGTTTAATGTTTTTTTTTTTTTTTTATCTGATGATGAGTGTGACTGTGATGCAGAAAAAGAGTGGAGGGTCTGAAGAGCATCAGTTTCACCTGATAAGAATGAGTGAGTGTGCCAGTCTTGCTAGTAGGGACTAGGAAGGCTGCGTCTGTTGTGCCGCCTCAGCAGTGCCAACAGGTGTGGGCTTGCAGCCACACTTCTCTCTGTTTATGAGAGGTGCAGATCGATATGGGTCATTATTCAGCTTGCTGTTCAAAAATCAAAGTGAGGCACACTGGTTTGATTCAGAAGCAGACTTTAGTGCTTTAGCCTTTAGTGTGCACATTTGTGATGCAAACTCTGCTAAATGAAATAGTAAAATAATCAAAACAGAACTGACATTTGTAAATGAATTATTAAATGTGTTTACTGAGTGTTGACGAATAGGGAGGTTGGTTTGTTTGCCTTTATAAGCAGAATGTTTTTGAGGGTGGTTTCCTGCATGCTAAAAACAAGTAGGCCTAGATGTCCTGGAGGACTATCTGTATGCTGTTGTGTCCTCTGGGCTGTTTTCTCCTCCTGTGGTATTGTATCACACACTTAAGAAGTAGAGGTATGTTTTAATCCACCAGCAAGGATACTGATTTGATAAAAGTGCTGTCAAACGATTAAAATATTTAATTACGATTAATCACTTCACATTAATGTCATTTAACTTGCGATTAATCACACATTTTTATCTATTCTAAATGTCTCTTGATTTTCTTTTTGTCCCATTTTATTTTTTTCTTATTTTAATGCTATTATCAGCATGGAAAAGTGGATCAGTTTGCTTTGTGCAAATGTTTTTTTTATTGTTCAACGTTGACAATACTGTGTTCAATTTTACACTAACATTCTCACTTGGAGCAAATAACCTCTCAATGTAACTCTGGCAACTTTTTAAAAGTAAACTTTCTCAGAATCTTATTGGCATCCATTTCGGCGTCTCATGCTCGTTATCCACTCAAAACGTAACGTTAACCTACTATATATAAACAAGTGTGTGCGGCATGCCTGTTGTTTTGTTTCCGGTCTAGCTAGATCCGCTTGCGCTTTGGTCAACGAAGCGGAAGCAACAAAACGTCCTCGTGCGGCGCAAGCCATTGAAACAAAGTTACAAATTTGTCAGGTCAAAAAGGCCGTTACCCGCACAATAAAATAAATTGTTGCCGTTAAAATGGGTTTGCGTTAACGCCATTAATAATGTGTTTAACTGACAGCCCTAGAATTAACATTAAAAAAATATAAAGCAGTTGTTTAAACTGTACTATTTTATTAGCCATTCAATATAGTACAGTTTAAGGCTGGTCCCAAACTTTTGATGTACTTTTGAAATATTTTGACCTCGCAATGACCTCTAACAAATCGGTGTCCTTGCTTGTGGATCCAAGTGTTCCTTTGCTTCGAGTATCTGAATGCTGTCTTGTGGGCAACACTGCGTTTTGGATGACCCAAGTTTGAATCTCAGCTCATGGTTCTTTCTGATCCCATCCCCCTCTGGGTTCCCTGCTCTGTCTCTTTAACCACCAAGAAGCATCCCTAAATAAGTGTCCTAAATAAGTTTAAAGACCCTTGATCTCACAGAGGTCAGCATCAATACACCTGGATTCCCAAGTGTTTTTCTGCTGAAAAGGAAAGCCGATCTTTTATACAAAAAAAGATGAATGATTTCATTTTTTATGAAATTAAAAAATAGAGCAAACATGTCCAAACTAGCAGCCTCCATACCTTTTCGCTCACTTTCTGACTGTTCAAAGATCAGTTTGTTGTGTGCTATGTCACTGAATTTGAGTGGTTATGCATGGGAAGCTGTTTTCGGGTTAGTGTGAGCCCTCTGGGCTGCAGTTCATTTAGTCTTCGATGACAACCTCATCGTGTGAGAAAGAGGGACAAAAAATATGAGGAGGAGGAAGAGAGGACAGTTTTTAATTAGGACACCCTCTTTTTTTTCTCCTCTCCATATCACCCTCTCTAGGAACATGAACAAACATTCAAGTAGGTCAGACACTTCTGCTTCTTCTGTCCTTAGCTTAGAAAAATCTGTAGGCCACATTTTCATTTTGCTAGGGTGACTCTTTCCTTCCGTCTTTCGTTTGTTGCTTCATTCCTGACTGAATGAAAGTTGAAATCGGAGGCACTCAGAAATGCTCAGTCTTTATTTACAGTGTAAAATCATTGTTTCTATAGTCCTAAATTTATGCGTAAGAACTTTAATTAAAGTTTTGCTATATTTGTTTCAGATTTTCTGCCTTGATTAATCTCTCAGTGTGATAAGGAAGCCAAACACTAGTGAGGCCTTTAAATTAGAGTTTAATCTTCTGTGCTCGTCTCTGTTCTTCCGTGTGGAGAATCTGATCTAAGGGCCTGCTGCTGCTCAGAAGTATGAGGCTGTTATGTTCTTGTGTCTGGCATTTGCTTTTGATTGGCTGCCTGTCACCCTTGGGGTCAATGAATCCTGTAATATAGCTTAAGTGTTGCTGTAGCAATCTTACAATCTGCAGCAAGTGGCACTGGGATTGTGTTTAAGCAAGTTGTTGTCATTTGGCTTTCACATTAACACACTGTGTCATCTGGTGATAAGACATTACTATACACATTGGTGGAGATTTAGTTTTTCACCAAGAATTCCAATGTTAAACACAATTATTTAAAAAGTTGAAATCATGCAGGCTGATGGCTTCAACAAAAGCACATACCATTGATTAACAACTTCGTAGCTTACAGTAGGTCTATATTTAAAGGTTTAAGTTAGTTAAAAAAATCTATTCCCCTATTTACTACCTGACTTGCACTCTAAGTGATACAGATGTGTACAGCTGGACTATGGTTAACAGTGTACAGTAAATTACGGCTTCAGGTTAAGCGTTATTTTCATAGTTTTTTTTTTCTGTAGTAGAATATTTTTTTTTGTAGCAGAAGTATCCCTCATACTTGAATCATAAATTCTGATTTTAATCTCTGTTTATCTTTCTGTTTTACAGAGACTTTGTACTCTTTAATTCCAAGACCAGGCTTTGTTTGCCAGGCAAATTACATACACTAAAAGCACAACCAATGATAAACACGATGAACCAACAACTTGTGATGTCCGTTTCCTCTGTAATATGTAAAGAGTAACTGACATCAAGCCGTTGAATTATTATAAAACTATACGTAATTATTAGTGTGCATTATTGTTATTATTATTATTATTATGTTTTATGAAATACCCCAGAGTCAATGATTCTGCTTATGCTATGGTTACTACACCTCAAAACATTGTTCAAGAACAAAAGCATTTTAAGATTTTTTTTTTCAGGTTTTTGTCCTTAAAACGCTCGTGTGTTGGACTAATTTCTTATTCATCTAATCCCAATCCTCCGTTGCTAATTTCAAGATGTCCCTTTAGAGCTAGGAACGGAGGCTTGAGCCACTGATAGCAGATTAATGCAGTTATTAGAGAGAGCTAGCATGTGTGAATTACCAGTCTATGGTTGCATATTTACACTGCAAGTCTTAATGCACAGATCCGATCTTTTGATCAGATCCGATTTTTTGGCCCAACTGTTTACACTCACTTTAGACAGGGCTTGTAGGGATGCACGATATTGGATTTTGGCCGATAATCGATATACAGATATTTTCAAACTAATTTTGCCCAATGCCGATGTATTTTTTTTTTAAGTGCAAAAAAAAAAAAAAAAAAACTTATTAAAGTTCTCAGTCAAGAGCAGTGAGTGATTTAAATTTATCTGATTTGCTTTTTTGCTTTTCAAGCAAGTCTCTCAGTTTCTGTATTTCTCTATGTAATTTTGAGTTTCCTCTTTTTGCCTTTATTTTTCCAGTCTTCTTTAGTCTGAAATAAACAAGTATATTGTATATTAATATACAAACAAAACATGTTGGTAACTGGGAACATTAACCTTCTTGTCTTGCCTCATGAACTCTACCTGCTGCTCTGAGGTGGATGGTTGTCTGGACTCTCCGGTGGTGTAATTACGTTCTCAAGCCGGCTCTTTCTCTCTCTGCTATTCTGTTTAGCTTTCTTCCAGTATGCCCTCTTTTTTCTTTTCTCTGTCTCACTCATACCTGCCACTGTCTTCACCTTTCCTTGTGACCTGAGCCTGTCCAATGCCTCTTTCTGCTTCTCCAAACATTCTGCCCTATTTTCAGGATCTGCATCACGACAAGCCCTGTATCTCCGCTATCTCTCAGCTGCGGACACCTATTTGAATTTATAATTTTTAAAAGTAAAATAATCTACATTACATAATATAATATACACATGTGCAGTCCATATAAATAACATAGAAACAAGTATGATATGCCATAGAGTAAATCAGAGTATCCAGCGCTCATAATTATTACATTGACGCATTTGGGTATAAATTCAATAAATATTATTCCTGTGTATAGAATCTATCTATATATGTAATAACATTAAATCTGATATAGTAACTTTGAACTATTTAAACAAAAAAACGCTTTCGTCCGTGCTCTGGTGAAGCTTAACAGGTACAACTGATATGATCTGATATCATTATATCGCACACCCCTAGGTTGACCCCCTCTCAGGAATATTGAAGACACACATCATCAGCAAACACAAAGCCCTTTTGGTTCATTTCAGTTTTGCCTACATGTTTCTGATAAAAAAAAATGTCTAGCGATCCAGTGGGAAAAGAATAGGTGCGTTTCTGTGAGGCGTCTCACTCTCAGGCCTTACAGACCCCCTGATGATCTCTGCGGGTCATTAATTGTGAGATTAGCTGTGAATTGATGGCAGAGCTTCACCTTATTAAATGAATACTTATACCCCATTAAATATTTCTAATGTGCTCCAGTGGGTTTAAGTATATTGAAGCTCCCGTCAGATTCCCTGGAGATAGAGATTCATCATCTTTACCTGTTCATACAGACGCATACAGTGAGCGCAGTAAGATTCCTGCTGAAAATAATTGGTCAATATTGGTCATCATGGTTCGTTTTCGAGCCTAATACATCTAGTATTAAAGGTGCAATAATGTAAAAACCCAATTCTCAACATTACTATGTGTGTGTGTGTGTGTGTAGTTCGCTCAGTAATAGAACTTTATTTTGATTGTGAAATATATATTTTGGTGCTTCTACTTTATTTATAATTCTTGGTGTGAACAAGCCTAAATTATACAGGACTAGGGGTGTCGTGTCACAATATGCTGGTATTGATGATAATCGTGATGATACAATTTATTTAATTATTTTATATTTATATAACGTTAATACTGGACTTATGATAATATCATAAATTCAATTCCAGTAACTCTGGTTGACAGTCCAACATAGAAGGTGGCAGTATTGCTCTTTAAAACTGGTTACCACCCATCATAAAACGGCAAAAAGAAGGCTGCGATGATGCTGTGTTGTTTCACACCGAAAGCTCTACCGAAAAACAGTTAAGTCAGCTCGCTATTGTGGGAGTTTTTTCTTTTCTTTCTTTTTTTTTTTTTTTTAAATAGGGTGTTAGACACCCCACACTACAGGAAGGGCCAGTCAAAATGCTTTTGTACACATATGGTTACAGCAAAAAATTTGACAAAAGTATACACATCCAGTTGGCAAAAATAGAATAGAATAGAAAAAATATTTATTGCATGTTCTCTATTTATGGAGCTGTGGTGTGCCTTTTTCTTTTTGTGATTTTTGTGAAACTCTCCCTTCACCTCTGTACACTATTTTTTTTCTTTTTTTATAAGCATTAAAGGATTAGTTCACTTTTGAAAAAACTTTTGCTGATAAATTACTCACCCCCCATGTCATCCAAGATGTCCATGTCTTTCTTTCCTCAGTCGAAAAGAAATTAAGGTTTTTGATGAAAACATTCCAGGATTTTTCTCCTTATAATGGACTTCAATGGGAACCAGGTCCAACCGAGGTCCAAACGACAGTTAATAACAGTTTCAGATGCAGCTTCAAATGTCTTTAAACGACACCAAACGATGAATAAGGGTCTTATCATGCGAAACGATCGGTTATTTCAAAGCTTATTCCAAAAATGTAGCTTTTCTAAGGACAAATGCTAGCCTTGTAATATATTGTAAGGCGCGTTTGCAACGTCACGTAATACGTAATTACGTTCAAAAGGTCACGGGCGACGTAGCCGGAAGTACAGAATCAAAATCGTCCGACATCGTTGTTTTACCTTTTAATTCCTTTTTTGTAAACGGCGTTTGAGTTAGTTTTCACGTTCAACCTATGCGTTCAACTTGTAAACACTCTGAACTTCTGGCTACGTCGCCCGTGACCTTTTGAACGTGCTTGCGTATTACGTGACGTTGCAAACGCGCCTCGCAGAATGGAGAAAGGCTAGCATTTGTCCTTAGAAAAGTTACATTTTTGGAATAAGCTTTGAAATAACCGATCGTTTCGCATGATAAGACCCTTATTCATCGTCTGGTGTCGTTTAAAGACATTTGAAGCTGCATCTGTAACTGTTATAACTGTCGTTTGGACCTCGGTTGGACCTGGTTCCCATGGAAGTCCATTATAAGGAGAAAAATCCTGGAATGTTTTCATCAAAATCAAAAACCTTAATTTCTTTTCGACTGAGGAAAGAAAGACATGGACATCTTGGATGACATGGGGGTGAGTAAATTATCAGCAAAAGTTTTTTCAAAAGTGAACTAATCCTTTAATTACTCAGAAAATCAAAAAACACAATCAAACAAAAATACTTGACTGTTGGCATTATTAACATTATTCAATATTAGTCTATACTAGTTATATCAATAATATTGTTATCGTGTTTTCTTTTGGCCACAATAATAACATAGTGGCGACTGCTTATCCCAACTAGGTTAGGTAATTTTGCTAATCCCTAAATAGGGTCATCGTGCAAACAGTTGGTTTGAGCTTCAGGCAGAGAGGGAATGCGTGATTTTACAGCTTGCCTGTGAGGTTCAGACACGTTTCACAGATCTCTGTGCTGCGGCTCCCACTGCAGCCATCATATATTCACATCGTCCACCAGACACAATCTCACCAGTGCTCACATCATCCGTTACTTCCTGGAGACTCACAGGAACCATGCCAGTGGGCATCACTCAGCACAATATCATTTTTTTTTTTTTACCCTACCTTTCTGAGGTCTTTGTGGAGCAATTCATTGAACAAGCAGTCTGATAGATGAGTGCAGACTTTAGTGGAGACGCTTCACGGAACCCTCACACTGGACGATATAGCCTTTTAACAATATATATATATATATATATATATATATATATATATATATATACTATAAAATATAATCTAAATTAATATTATTAAAAAATAACACTACTCCGGTTTGACAGTCATTTATACCCAGAAGCAGCTGTGGGATTTTTTTTTTTTTTAAATTTCACCAGATACAATGTTTTTAGGAGCCTGCATGTGAACAGGAAGGGAGTTGTCAGAACAGGAAGTGGGCTCGTTCTCTTCTTGCCACCAGAGGACAAGGAAATGTTTCCACATTGTGCCTTCAGAGACGTGACAGCATTCCCCGAGCAAGCATGTGGGACATTCCCTGTGTGACATATCACAGATTTTCTCATCTATACTAAAAAAATTAATTTCCTCATTATTTCAGTTTCAGTGAATTGATAGGTCGGCTTTGTAACTTTTCGACTTCTTCTCAACTGTTTTAAAAAGCCAGTGGTGTTCGGGAATGTGTGTTTGAAGGGCTTAAGATAAAGGCAACAGAGATTAATGTCTGTGCATGTGAGAATATAGGCTGCCGTCACCAAGAAAACCTTTCTCTCTACAGGGAGGCACGTTTAAGAATAGCACTGACCTGCTTCGGTTCTTTTCTCTCTCTCAGAACTTGTCCGCTTTGATTTTTCAAGTTCAGAGTGTGGGTGTCTCTGTTTCAGGATAAGCTGACAACTTCTAATCAAAATGTCTGATTATGAAACTGCAGTCCTAACTAGTTTGAAAGTAATCAAATGATGAGTCATTTACACTAGGCCTATGTAACTTTATTTTTTTTTTTTTTTCAAATTAAAAAAAAAAATGTTCTATGAGCAAGTCCATCAATCTACCTTCCAAAATGTGTTTTTGTCTTCTAAATAACTATGGTGCCCTGCGTGACTTCCGCAAGACGCATGCAGTTTTGTTTATTAACCACTAGAGCACCAAAAGCCTACCTTTGTAATGTGTTTGTCCCTCACACACTTTCATTACTATAGATAGTATTTTAAATGTACACTCACAACTGTTCCAAAGTTTGAGGTTTGCAAGTTGTTCACTTTTTTTTTTCTGAAAGTCTCTGTTCACCAAAGGCTGTATTTATTTGTTAAAAAATACAGTAGAAACAATATTACGGAGTTATTACAATTTATTATTACAAATTGTTTTCTATTTTAATATTATTTAAAAATAGAAATCATTCTAAGGCCGTGTGTCGTATGCGCCTGGCATTTGTTTTCAATGGGAGTGCCGCGTTTTTTAAACGCCATGAGCGTACCTAGGCACTGAGTTTTTTTTGGGTTTTTTTTTTTTCACGCTGAAGCGCCGAGCGGCCAGCGTTTTTACTGGTGGTCCAATCACAGTGGAGGAGGGCGGGACTAATACCACGTTTAAAATAACAGTAGGCTATTTCTGTGATATTACTATGATTTTTGTTTTGTACTTGCTTGCCTGAGTGCTGATGTGTTGGAAGATGGCATGTGTGTTTATTAGTTTAAATTTCTACATAGCCTACAACCTACTTTCTCACACACATGAATCATGCACGCAAGCCCAAAATCTTGTCTGCATTAACTGGGCTACTGTACGTGTGTGTGTGTGTGTGTGTGTGTTTGTGCTTAAATGTGGACAACTGGTTAGATTGGCACTATTTAAAGAAAATGCATGTCTGTGAGTGTATGCTGTTTGGCTGTGACATTTCTGGGCCATCGTGTCCTTATTTTTTTCTCCAAATTGTGAGAAAGAGGAAAAGGGTGGGACAGGAAAGTCTTTCTTACTGTATTTTTTCCATACTCTTCATGCTCTCACTTTCTGTGGATACAAGAACTTCTCCCAAATAAGGCCTTAAACAAAATGTACTTTTTTTCATTCTATTTAGGGGTTGAGTTTGGGTCTTGATCAGCATTTTGGCCTCTTGATTCTGCATAAATGGTGGATAGATCATGGACCTGCTAACACTCTATTATGTTTCATTCCTCAAACAGAGGTTCACTCACTTATTATAATGATTTTTGGACATATTTCGTGGCTCTTTGGAATACTTGGTTTTTATTTGTTAAATGTTTGTTTACAATTACTGCGAAACTGGACATCTCATCGCACGCAGTCAATGGCAACGTATCGCTGCTTCTTTCACGTCTTTTAATTTCTTCAGTCTCAATCTTTTAATTTCATTGCATTTCTATGATATTTAAAATGGCTAATTGGCTCTAACTTCTGCGAATAGTTACAATTACCGGATGTAATAATAAAACATGTACTGTAGTTAAACATGTTTGCTATGCTAACCAGTCTCTAGAAAAAGTTTATTGGATTGGGTACAATATTATGTTGTAATATTGTTGCAATCATTGTTGTTACAGAGTTGTTGTATACAATTTTCATGTTTTATTTTTAATTGCTCAATAGCTATGCACTAAATGGGATAATCTACAGCCAGTGGGTCATCATCACAGAATATGAATATTGTAGGCTGTTTGTTTTGTGAATTTAATTTTAACCATGTCTCATGGTAGTCTTCTTTCTTTTTCTTAAGTGATGGCAGCTATTCGTAAGAAGCTGGTGATTGTGGGAGATGGAGCCTGTGGAAAAACATGTTTGCTCATTGTGTTCAGTAAAGACCAGTTCCCAGAGGTCTACGTGCCCACAGTGTTCGAAAACTACATTGCTGACATAGAGGTGGACGGCAAACAGGTCAGTTATCCCAAAATAGTGTTGTACACACACAGTCCTTCTTCCTTGTTTTGTGGACTGAAGCACTGAGAATGTGTTGTGTCTGTGTATGCTTGTTTGAGAGAGGGAATTGGGTGTTCCTGCAACTTTTTAACCCAAATGTCAGGTCATCCTGATCAGACATGCTGGATATAATATAAGAGAGGTTCAGCAAGAGTGATTGCTCCTCTGATCTGATCTTACTACTACAGGAAATGGTTTACGATTTTTGTTCATGTTTGGACTTGTAAGCTTCTTTGAAATAGAGGACGACGGTATTGAAATGAACCTATAAGTTAAGGAAGAATATGATTTCAGGAGTTAAATTTGGCCAGACCAGTGTTCCAGAACTTTTAATTAAAAGATTTGCAGTTTTATTTTTCTATATCCTGTATGCTCAAGAACCCATATTTTATTTCACACACACACACAAAAAAACTCCTAACCCTTGAATGTTCTTGTATTGTCATTGAAGACCTCTACACCAGTTTGAACTGCAGTTATCTCTTTAAATAGCTTTAGGTTTATAAATGGTTTTTATATTTATGACCACTGACATTGACAACAAGTCCAGTGACAATCCATCAGATGACACACAATATTGAAGTATCTTTCTTTCTCTCTCTCTCTCTCTCTCTCAGGTGGAATTGGCTCTATGGGACACAGCTGGTCAGGAAGACTATGATCGGTTGAGGCCATTGTCGTATCCAGACACAGATGTTATTCTGATGTGTTTCTCTATAGACAGTCCAGATAGTTTAGGTACCTAACCACACACACACAATACTGATTGAAATGCTTACTGACTCCAAACTTCAGAACAGTAAAGACATTCACGTTAAGCTGTTCTTTTGAACTTTCTATTTTTCTATTAAGAATTCTGAAAAAAATAACAATGCATCAAAATTCTCCACAAAAATAAGCTGTGTTAATAATACGAAATGTTTCGTGACAACCAAATCAGCAAATTAGCGTGATCACGGGACACTGAAGAAATGATGCTGTAAATTCAGCTTTGACATCACAGGAATAAATTACATTTTTAAATTAGAATAGAAAACAATTATTTTAAACTGTATTTTGAATCAAATAAATGCAGCCTTGTTGAGCATAAGAGACTAAAAAAAATTGTAAAAACCCCAAACTTTTGAATGCTAGTGTTTATTGGTAGTTTCCAATTCCTGATTCACAGCAAATTCAGTTTTAACTGAGTGTAAGTAATTCAACTTGCACATATTACATTAAAGTAAAATGATTAAATATTAAAATTTCCTTAATTTTCTGTATTAAATTATTTTTTTAAAAATATTTTAACTTTGGCATCAGGTTTCATAATTTATGTTCTGGCCTCTTCCAGAGAATATTCCGGAGAAATGGACGCCAGAGGTAAAACATTTTTGTCCCAATGTTCCCATCATCCTAGTGGGCAATAAAAAGGACCTGCGGAATGATGAACACACACGCAGGGAGCTGATCAAGATGAAACAGGTATGGCAGGTGTGTGTGTGTGTGTGTGTGTGTGCGCGCGCACACACACGCAGATGTTGCCATAGTAACATGAAACAGAGGTTTATAAGACACAGCAGAGGCCTTTTGTTGGCCTTTGCCTTAACAAACAGGACACTTCCTGTCTCTTAAAACCACAAAGGAAAATGGAAATGCAGCTGTTTCCTGTGGGGAAAAAGCTGCCTTCAGGGATTACATCATGCTGAAGGTTTGTTTGTAAGAGTAAGGCAAAAAAAAAACAGTAGTGAAACTTCCATGCTAGTCGTCATATTACTTTTAAATGTATACATGTATCATTTTTAAGTTATTTTCTAATGAGGAAGATTTTAGTATACACTATTTGTACTGTAATGATCCATCATATTCTCCCAAATTGTTCGTCTACTTTTAACCACTTTAAATAGCCACTTTGTGTTTAAAGGGACTGTTGTTTGATCATTTAAGGTAGCCAAGAAACATTGTTGTTAGTGTCTTGGAATGCTCACTGAGCTCAAACCCTGATTTTATCTCTACAGGAATGTGGCAGATTGTAAGTCATGTGACATTCAGAATACTATACTTCTACAGTATGAAATGTTTATTGACGTTCATTGTGTGTTGTAACCTTCGCTTTGAATCAGTATGCAATTACAAAAGTTACATTTTAAATTGATATTAATCTAACTACATGATTTGATTTGGTGCATAAATATAAACAACACAGAATTCAAATATAAGAGGGCAGCTGAAATGGATATTTGCTTTTTATGAAAACATTAGGGTGAAGTTCTAGTATGCTGATTTACTCTTAAACATTTCTTACTATTATCAATGTTGACAGTTATGTTTATTAGCTGAAATAGAAGTCTATAGCATTTATTTGAAATAGAAAGTGAAATGGAAACCTTTTGTAACATCTATAAATGTCTTTATTGGCACTTTTGATCAATTAAATGCAGTTCATTAGTAGACATTGTGTTCACTATTATATGTTGTTAGTGTACAAATGAATCTAGTGAGAGGGTGAGTAGTTTATTTTCTAAAAGAATGCTTCCTCTCATCGTGCACATGTTTTTAGGAACCTGTAAAACCAGAGGAGGGCCGTGACATGGCTAACAGGATCAGTGCATTTGGATATTTGGAGTGTTCGGCTAAAACTAAGGATGGAGTGCGTGAGGTGTTTGAGATGGCCACCAGGGCAGCGCTGCAGGTGCGCAAGCGGAAGAAGAGAGGCGGTTGCCTACTGTTATGAGTCCCCCCCACCCCACACACACACACACCTCCATGTTCCTTTCTGCAGCTGACCCAAGGAAAAAGCTACAGTACCTGCTGCGCACCACATGTCTCGCAATCCAGGAGTGGATGACAGAAAAATATTTATAAAGAAACCAAAGTGTGTGTCAGTACCCAATGCCTCCTCCTTGCCATCTTTTTCTCTCTTTTTTTCTTTTCTTTTCACCAGCATACTTTCCTTCCTTTCTTCCTTCTCTGGAAGAAAGACTGTTATTAATTTTGTATTTGTACATAAATCTCTGTATCTCTCGGCTCTGGTTTACAGTTATTCTAATGCCTCTGTATATGATGCTCAGTGATTTAAGTTTGAAAAAAAGAAGCAAAAATACATTTATCATTCATTTAAACTGCCAGCCTGTACTCTGTGTGTCTGTTTTTTGACTGCTGATTTTGGGACTGTTCAACTGCTAAACTTTCTTTATCTTTGTCCAATGGAGTTGCCCTTAAGGATCGATTGCATATCTATTTTACGTGAATGAAATTTAGGCTGTAAGGAATAGATGTAGTCTGATCACTAGGTTTACTGTTATACATATTTGTGTTTGCTTTGCAAAAGAAAAAATATATATACATGGACAAAAATGCTCAAGTTTATAATTTTGTGCCAAGTATAAACAATTTTTAATGGTTTTCAGGCTAAAACTAAATTAGCATTACGTGCTAACTAAATTAGCTGGTCTGCTCAGGATGGTGTGTGTGTGTGTGTGTGTGTGAGAGAGAGAGAGAGAGATGCACTATGAGATAAAAAGTAATATATAGCCTATCTCACAACTCTTGAGGGGGGAAAAGGTCAGAATTGCAAGTTATAAACTAGAAATTGCGAGATTTAAACAGACTGTAAAAACATAATGGACAAAGCGTGTGTAACATCACCTAAAGACTTTCTGAAGAACGGTTTTGAGGCAGTTTATGGGGGGTATGGGTGGCGCCATCTTGGGAAATCCTAATCCCACCCACCTTCTGGCCAATCCATATATGGGTAGAAGGGCAGGCTTTGTGTGAGACATAGCAGGCTGGTGGACTTTAGCCAAGCAGTCTCTGCAATCTGTAACGTTACAAGATGGACTGGCAGACTAGGCTACTTTTTACAGTCAATATTGACCCTACCAATTTTGAACTCGGACGTGTGCTTTAATCCGTTGCGGAGACTCACTCTATTCGTTCAAGTGAAATCCCAACGTAATGCACACAATGTCCCTGCTTGATATACAACCACTGATAAACATAATCTGTTTTAATGGGATAGAAAAAAACTATACGAGTACGGATTAGAACCCAGAACCTAGGACAGGCTTGGCAAGTTCTGCCTCTGGACCATTAAAGTGCATGTAATGGTTGGATTTATGTATTTCTTCACAAACCTCGAATTCTCACCAACAATGACATATTAGATCTCATTAAACGACAAATTAAACACAATGTACTATTTAAATCTTTTCTGGACATCGGTATGTTACAGTAGTACGTACATCTGATTTATGATTTAGCATTATTAGCCCCCCCACCTGTAACTACCTCGGACGCTAACTTATCTGGGGTGATTTAATCCTAACTGTTGCAATTCCACTGCCCACAAACATTGATGCTAAATAGTGCAAACTACGTGAAATAGTAGTGGAATGTAACTTACCGTAAAAAAAATGGAGCGAACTCCTACAGGGTCGGTAAGTGCAGTTTATAGCAGAGCAACCCATTTTATTTCGATATTTCAATACAAATGTTCAGAAAGGATACAGAGGTGGTAGGCTATGATGTGTGTCAGATCATACGCTACGGCAGCGCCATCTTTGATTTTTAATGAGAATGAAAGCGAGGCTGTGAGGGATAGACTTGCATCTCTTAAATGGGCTGTACTGTTAGTTAATGTGTTTTTCGGATTGTTCAGCTCATGAAACACTGGAAAAATATCTTTTCAAGAAATGTCAGGTGACAAAAAACTCCCGACAATGTAAGCTGTGGAAAATTGTAAGTAATCTAGCCGCTTTATTCAGCTTTTTACAGCTGATGCCTATTGGAAACACAGTATGTCTATCCCTCACAGCCTCACTTTCATACCCGAGTCCGACATGGCGCCTATGACGTCACTCGGCACACCCCGCTATCAGCTTTCAATCAAGCTTTCAATCAAAGTTAACCACGCCCTTATAGAGTGTCAAAATTATGACGTCACTTTGTTTTTTCGCGTCAAAACGCGAAATTGAGTAAGCATTTTTATCAATATATATGATTAAAATTCTGTTATGTGCAAGCCCTGAAATTTACACATTTAAATTCACAGAAATTTAAGCCAAGTCAATGTTTTGGGTACAAGTGTATCATACAGTCTGACTTGAAATGGTTGATTTTGTTGTTAAAGGGTTAGTTCACCCAAAAATGAAAATTAAGTCATTAATTACTCACCCCCATGCTGTTCCAACCCCGTAAGACCTTCGTTCATCTTCGTTCATTCATCAAGATGAACGAAGGTCTTACGGGGTTGGTACAGCATGGGGGTGAGTAATTTAATGTAGAAATAAAAATGAACTATATCATCAACAAAAAAAAACAGTGGTTTAAAAATCAGTCCACGTGGTCTTTTTTTTTTTTTTTTAGAGTAGATTAAAGTATTTTTGTACAGTAAAAATCGTAGTGTGCACCATGCTTAGATTGGGCAGATCTAGGATTTCAATGCTAGCTTCAAAAGAAGGTGGGTGTAGAACAGATGTGGCTAGTGAAGACTGGCTCTTAGTAATCATGTCTCCATTCAGGATTCAGGTGTTGTTGGACCACACTCTCCTCAGTTTCCACTAGGGGGAGAAAGAACACAACAGTCAGTTTTTTTCACAACTATAAACTATAAATTACCATAGAACAAGATTGCTGGTAACTTTTCAAATTGAGCAGAAGCCAATTATAACCATATTAAAAGTTATATATTTATTTGAGATATAATTTTTTAACTGTGATTGAATTCAGTTTGACTAGTTCATTAAAGTCTTAAAAGCCCTACAAGATCTTCCTTTATGAAAGTGGGAAGCATTATGATCAGGAGATGTATATGTTTTTGTTTGCTGACAACCGGTTCTGAAAAAAAAATGGAGGAAAGAAGATTCCTGTTTGCAATGCATTTGTAATTTGACACAATGTGATGTTTTTGGCAGAACATCAAGACATGCATGCTACTCAATGAATTTTCTTTTTTTTAAATGAAGACTTCCCAGGTATTTTGAGGGTATTACACTAAATCAAGTTATTATTATTTTTAACCCAAGAAAGATCATTTCTGAAATCTACAGTAGCCATTAAAGTTGTGGCATGAAAAACAGGTTTAAGTCAAACGCCGTGTTGTGACTGCCAAAGGTTTATAATTACAGCTTGTCTCACCATTCTCATCGTCAAAGTTGAGAGCAAGAAGCCGCTTTTCAACCTCCTCTATGCCCTCTACACTAGTAAAAGGAAGCCCGGTGTAACCTCCCTGCTCGAAGCAGAAGTCAATAAACCTATAAAAATACAAAAGAGACACAAGTCATTTAGTCAGTTTCTCATCAGGGTTTGTATTTCATCCATGTGTAAGTTGCAAGTGTACAGTAATTACCGGCCCCAGATTTCATCTGTGCGCAGAATGAAGGGGTTTCCCACCATGATGAGCAGGGACTTTGCTCTTGTCACCGCAACATTGAATCTCTAAAGAACAAGGCATAAATTCAAGACTAAAGTGTGTCAGAAAGAGCACATTCACAATATAGCACACAACTTAGTTCAAGTTCACATCATTTTGTTATATTACACTACCCTTGTAAAGTTTGGGGTCTGTACCTTCTCATTCTTGAGAAACCCAATGCTGAATGTTTCATCGAAAGTGATGTATTCCTTGCTGCTCCGAACAGCTGACACCATGATGACTTTCCTCTCTTGGCCTTGAAACTCCTCCACGGAACCAACCTACACAACACACAGAATGCACAAAGGGAGACGGATATGATTCTGTCCTAAATTAAAGATAAAAATCCATACCAGAGTCTCTACTAACTTTAAGGTCATTAATGCACATGCACTTTTGGAGGTCCTCTTCTGATCTGATGGCCTGTCTGATCTTCTCCACCTAGGAAATGAAACCCCAGAGAAAGTTAAGTGATGGTACAGACCATCAGAGATTTAAGAGAAGTGTTTTAACTGCTATTTTTTGGTGACAGAATAGGGCTGTCCAAGAGCAGGCTCCACCTGTTTCCTGTAGGGGGCGATGATGCCAATTTCTCTAGGGGAGATTCTAGAGATTCCCCTCTTGGCCTGTGTCAGGAGCAGCTTCTTCAGGTAATCTATGATGATATCGATTTCAAAGATGTTAAAGAATGAGGGGCTGTTCGACTCTCTTTCATCCTTCCCAGGAACTCCATGGAAAATCACAGGAAATTCCTGAGGGGGGAAAAAAAACTGGGTAATCTCCAGGAAACTGATTTAACTATAGTCACTAAAGTGCTGTTTAATTTGTCTCATACTCTTTTGGGCAGGTACTCCCAAGTGCAGTACTGGTTAGAGCTGATCTCATTTGCACATGCCTTCAACTCCCCATCATAGAACAACTCATTAGGAACCTTCAGAATGGATGGATGAGACCTGAAGAGAGAGAGAGAGAGAGAGAGAATAAAATAAGTGCACACTATGGTCTATGTAATTTTAAAATTTGGTCCTACAAATGCACAATATTAAAATTGTCATGGTATATCTGAAAACAAATGTGAAATAAATGTTATCTTTAATATGTGTGTGACCATCATAAGAGAGCACACACAAACCTTATTCTAATATGGAATTCTATTGGAATGTTAAAGAGTGTTGATATGTGACTTCCACTCAATTAAAAAATGATGAACAAGTCTAAGACTAAACTAGGTTAATGGCTTAAACGGGATTGTTTTGAACATAAGCTGAAAACGAAATCAGAGTGATTCTGCCAGAGCCCGTCTCTGATCCTGCCAACGACTGTAGTTTCCATCACCTCCCAAAAGACGACGAATCTTCCTGTGTACATTTGTTTAAATTCTTAATATTCTATAAACTCTATCAGCATGTGTTTGGCTGTTTTCTACTGATGTTACACCTAAACTCAGGATCAAGCCTGTGCTGACAGAATACCAAATGTGCCAGTTAATGTATTCAAGCAGCACATTCATTTATAATTTTGAATAAACTCCAAAGCACAATGACTAAGTGTGTATTTTTTATTTTAATTGTTTGTCAGCTCACACAACTGTCTGTCACCATGCCTTGATGAGTATTGATTATTAATAATGTTATTATAATACTCCCAATCAACTACTGTGGAGGGTAAAGGTACTGTTATTTCACCCTTTTTAATTTCGTTGAGGTTGTGTTCCCACATCGTTAGCTAGTTTGGATCGCTATAACTTGAATGACTGTCAACTGTTGAATGAACGAGTGTCAAGCATGTCAAATCGCGCTTTGTTTACTTCCAACCGGAAGTCGCGCCCACTTTTGACGCAAGGCCTCATGGGGCGTAGGAAACTTGTGGATATGTTTATCAAGCGACGCGAATACTTTTTGTGCGAAAAAACAAACAAAAATAACGAGTTTATTCGACTATTTCTTTTCCTCCTTGTAGGCCAGAACGAGACTTCCTTAGATTTCCACGACGCATGCGCGAGATTTGCTATCTGCTCACACCAGCTTCACTACTTCAGATCGCAATTCTCGCGCATGCGTCGTGGAAATCTATAAGGAAGTCTCGTTCTGGCCTACAAGGAAGAAAAGAAATAGTCGAATAAACTCGTTATTTTTGTTTGTTTTTTCGCACAAAAAGTATTCGCGTCGCTTGATAAACATATAGTTGAGCCACGGTAGTCACTTGGGATATTTAAACATTTTCTTCATTGACTTTCTGGGCCGTCAAGAGGCAGTCCCTTAGGAGCCAATGTGGTAGTTATACAGCTCTCAAATTTAATCAAAAATATCTTCATTTGTGTTCCGAAGACGAACGAAGGTCTTACGGGGTTGGTACAGCATGGGGGTGAGTAATTAATGACTTAATTTTCATTTTTGGGTGAACTAACCCTTTAAGACACAACAGTTAACAGAGTTAAGAGTTAACAGTGACACAATTGGAAATATGTGTCTCTCTTTCAGTGATATATTATTTGCCACAACACTAACAAATAGACAATATAAAAAATCTTTACTATTTATTTAATTATATACCATACACAGCAAATTTCAGGAGTTGAAAAATCATGAGTTAGGCAAAAAAGTGTGAAAGAGTTAATTTTTTGGAGTTATTTTTTTAACTCTGACTACGGTTTGTGTTATTGGATACTCCCCGGCTGTGTTGTATTTTGGAGTTCATTCATTGGTGTTCAGGAGCGTGTTTTAACACTACACCTGGAGTTATTTTTGAGAAGTGCTTCACGACACGACCCTGCCGCTGCACAAAGGAATAATGGACTTACGCTTCGTCGTGAGGTATGTAAAACTAAAGTGTAACTTATATAAAACTATTTAAAAAATATATTTTCTGACAAACACGTTTGGTCATCGCGTAGCTGTTACGTTACAGGCTACTTTGTTTACTAATTAACGTCAACGACCATGACAAACTTGCTGTTGAACGCATGTTTAAATTACTTGTTTCAAATTTTGAAATGGCTATTTGCGTGGGTTTTTTGTCGATGTAAACGAGTTAACATTAGCTAACCGTCTTTCCATTCACAGTGTTTCTGAAAATGAGTGTTTTGCCGTGAAATTGATGCATCAATGCATTACAGGCAATTGAATTGTAACAGCTATGTTACGTTAGGCTATATTAGTGGTGACCCACGATGTGCGTGATTTTCAGCTTATATATTTTGCATTCTCAATGAATGGTGCCAGATTATATTATGCCTCATGCTGTTGTTTTGTGATCTTCAGACGACTGTCCTGCAGCAAGCGGTTGAAGGTTACTCCTCCTCAAGTCTGAACCAAATGGATTTGCTCAAATAAAGGCAGTAAATCAAGAGTATGGTGTCCAGTGTAGTAATTTCCACACAAAACATTATATTGTGTTAAATAAATGTTAACTCTAAGAAGTGTTAAACTAAACTGGTAACACTGGTAATGAGTTCATATAATTAATTTTAGAGTTACATTTACTCTCTGTAGGATTAGTATTTTAACTCCATTTTAACTCTGAAAAAAGTGTTAAAAATTCAACTCCAAGAGCAGAGTTATTTTAACTCTGCGCTGGAGTCTAATTGATGGTCTCACATGTACACTCAGATTGAGTTGATTTTAACTAACAGGGAGTTTATTCCAAAAACCAGAATTTGCTGTGTACTATTCTAAAACCTGTATTATTATTCTTTTTTTGTATTTATTCTTGGTCTTAACACCTAGAAGGTAGTCTAAATAATTGAAAATTTGTCTAAATAAATAAAAAAGCTTATTTCTACCATGGATTAAAAAAAGATATGTAATTGCAACTTTTTATCAAACAATTTTGACTCTTTTTCTTGCAATTGCATGTGATTGACAGGCGGTCCCGCTCTTATTATTTTTTTGAATAAACTGCCAAACTCCATAAAAATAAGAATTATCAATTTTGATTTGATGGTGAGTAAGAACTATGCACACCGAAGTGCCCTACCTGTAATTTAGAAGAAGTTTGGTAACGTAGCGTTTGTCAAACTCAATGTCATCTTTCTTATAAAGATCATTCTGTGTCATCAGCCTCTCCAGCAAAGAGACATCTATAAGGAAAGACACACAACTCCAGATTACAATACAAAACGATAAAACACACCACTTTGCTTATCCCTCCATTTTTCTTATTTACAACAGTCATAATTAAGCGCTTTAAAGCTTAGATGGTAAACAATAATGCAATTTTTTGGGAATATAATCCATTGCAAACATAATTTCAACATGAAATGAATTAGCTTATAGGTCAAGTGTGTGATGTGTCTGTATGTTCATCTCACCAAACCCATGATTAATGGCAAGAGGAGACCTCAGAATTGGTCCCAACTGCTTGGGATCTCCAGCCAAAACAAGCTGCCCGGTCTCTACATTCAGCAGTCCTAAACACACCCAATGAGACAATGTAATGATTCAAAAAACGGATCGCATTACTATAAGACTTATTACAGTACATATTGTTGGCAAATAGAGTAAACACGCATTTGAGTGAGAGTGGTTGCCCACCTGCCACACTGATGATGGTCTCTGACTCCACAGCATGTCCTGCCTCATCCACAAAGATGTGAGAAAAATGATCCACAGGAATACCCCCACTGACCAGCCTACCAACACAGATACAGTGATTACTGACCGCTGAAAATCATATCAGTTTATAGAATTTGTATAAGATGACGCCCTTCACCTGCCAGCGGTGACTATAGTGCTGACCAGGATCTTGTAGGACATTAGATCCTCTTTACATGGGAAAATAATCATCTCTCCCTCCGCATTGCAGTTGTTCTAAACACACACACACACACACACACAGACAATCAAAATAAAAGCAAACTAGCATATAGTAACTCCATATAGCATTTGGTCACCTATACATGAATTTCACTGCATTACATAAAGGGTGACTAAATTTTTTTTTCTGTATTCACTAACCTTTAGAATTTTAGGGATTTCTTTTGGATTGCGTGAACTAGCGTAGAGTCGGTATATTTTACGTGCATCAACATGTTGACTAGTGATCAACTTTTCACACAGTTGATCAGCTGCACTGTTAGAAGGAGCGCAAGCTAGGATATAGGCATCGGGTATATTCTTCTCCACCTGAGAGATGTTGAGAAACAGGGAAACAAACAGAAGGAGTGACTGAATGCATTAGCTTTTACCAACATGACATCATGACTTTTGCGTAAACATACACGCCAATTTCGAGTCAAGTGGCGTGTTATCTCGACGCATTTTGAGCTATCCGCGTGTATGTCTACGCCATTAACATCCGCGACTTGTACATCTACATCTGGGGAGCTATGTTTTTCTTTCCTACGATGGTAAGGGAACAGTCATAAATGCCATTAACCCCAGTGACAGTTAGGTTTAGGGACAGGGTTGAGGTAAGTCATATATTTATATATACAGTAATAACGTTAAGTCAACGGCGTTCAAAAACACGCTGAAAAGCGATTATGCGTGTTGATAGCACGCCAAAAATGGAAATACGAATTGGCGTGTCATACACACGCTACTTCATGAGATCAGTCTGCTTTTACACTAAAATATTTCATGCAGGCAAGTTTAATACCATATAACATTTTCATGCAGGCCCGGGGGTGTGTTTACTTTGGTGTGTTTGATAACCAGTTTTACCTGTTTGATGGCCTCTACTATCGTGACAGTTTTACCAGTGCCAGGAGGTCCAAACACCAGGTGGGGTGCCGGCTTGGACGTACCGGCCACGATGTTACATACAGCGCTGTACTGTTCAGGGTTCCTCTCAAGCTGTTGATCAAAGAGTCTAGAGACACACACATTGTGCTGAAACACTCAATGTTTCCCTCTGAAGGTTTAACAGAATAATAATAATAATAATAGCATATTAATAGCACTTCTGGATCTTACAGACCTGAGTGTAGGTGGAGACACAGGGGTCACATTCCTTGAGCCCACGGGGAACAGCACATCTCTGAGGTTGTGCTGGACCGCCATGTGTACAGCTCTGTGTTGCAGTCTCAATGGAAGACGATTCACCGTGAACTCCACACGGAATTTCATATTATCTATGTATACATGGTCAATGAACCTTAACACACACAACAAACACATTTTCTATGAATAGACATCTCATGATGAAATGACTGATTACACTGCCCTGCTTCTTGAAAAAAATTCTAGTTATTTGCAAAAAAAAGACCTAATGCTTCAAAATGCATATCATATTTCGCGAGGAAGTGTGTGTGCTAGAGCAAAGCAGGCGTCATTTTTGGAATCAGCACCCCAATTTGAGTTCAAAAACAAAACAAAAAACCAACAACAACCAAGTATTGAATTGCATACCTTCTGGAGAAGCCTAGTTTGACTTGATCCAGTTCCACTTTGTGGACGTAGCCCTTGTATTTGGTCACGTTTGAGAACTTGACCTCCTCACTCTTGGTGAGAAGCAGGTGATCTCCCCTCAGGACTGATGGCCTGTTCTCTGATACACCGGGGAGCTTTAACAAACGAGATACACAAAGAGACCTCAAAAAAACGTGCAATCTCCAACACAGGAAGTGCTTTAAAACAGACATTTCCACTCACGTTTAAGACCAGTAGTGTTTTGTCAGTTTTGTCCCTGTATAAGGTGACTTGCTCTCTGTTGTATCTCTTGATGTCCACATGCATCTGACATTCCTCCAAGTGCAGCAGTAAATCAAAGCGTTCGGCATAATTATGGAAGCTCAGCGGACTCTGCAGTAATGATCTAGACATCACCAAACACATTAAGGAATATTATAATATAGTACATCACACTAGGAACACAGAAAATAAGTATGGAACATATGAAACACACAGCGAATATATATATACTCTCAGAAATAAAGGTACAAAAGCTGTCACTGGAGCTGTACCTTTTCAAAAAGGTACACTTTGGTACCCAAAGGCTGCATATTGGTACCTTAGTGGTACATTTAAGCACCTAAAATCTATATATTAACACCTAAAATGTACATATTAGCACCCAAAATGTACATATTAACACTTAAAATGCACATATTAGCACTTAAAATATGCATATTAGCACTTAAAATATGCATATTAGCACCTAAAATGTACATATTAGGACCTAAAATGTACATATTATGACATGAAATGAACATATTAGGACCTAAAACGGACATATTTGCGCCTAAAATAAACATATTAGGACATAAAATGTACATATTAACAACTAAAATGTACTTTTTAACACCTAAAATGTACATATTAACACCTAAAATGTACATATTAGCACCTAAAATGGACAAAAGTTTACCTTTTGAAAAGGTACAGCCCCAGTGACAGCTTTTGTACCTTTTTTTCTGAGAGCGTGTATATATATATATATATATATATATATATATATATATTAAATGGTTATTTTAAATGGTAATAATACTATTTCACTTGAATGACACTTACTGAAGTTCCTGCAACTTTCCTCTGAGGATCCGGTCAACTTTCATGAGTTTGGCCAGCACAGGGATGTCAAGAGGAGGAGTGTATTGCCCCAGTGGCAGAACACTTTCAAGATAGTTCTGAACATAACTACAGCATTGAAAAACACATGAAAATACTCACATATAAATAAAAGCATAAACAAAGCTAAAATATGTATTTACATTTCTATAACTTTAAGGAGCAGGACTAAATATTTCAATGTCGTATAATTTGTATTTACTATTTATTTAATTTTCATTTTTATTATTATTTTAAAAGAATAACTTTGATAATATTTGATATTTTGTTTACAATTAAACAGTCATCACATGATAATACTGTGTGAGGTTTCTCTTACCCTTCAGGTGGAACACCCTCGTCCACTCTACAGTTTTCGGGTTCAGAGATGTTGAGTCTCAGGGGTTTGAATGGTTCAGTAGGACCCAGTAGCGCTGCAAGCTTAGTCCTGTACTCTGCCTCAATGAAGCGCACAATGTGGAAGGGACGGGTGGTGGGCTGGGTGTTCTGCTTAAACTCAAATGCCAGAGTAAGTGAATAAACTCCAAAATGACTGCATTTGAATCTCACAGTCACCTCATACTTTTCACCTATTTAAAAAAAAACAAAAAAACAAAAACAAAGAGTTAACCTTCAATTCTGATAGATTACATTTAAGGAGTCAAACCAGAATATATTATATATTCAAATGTAACCTCTAAACAACATGGTGCAAATGGATCAGTACGTCAAGTGTCGTCCACACTCACGTGGTTCCAGGCGGAGTTCGTTGTTGCGTGTGACTTTCTTGCTGTCTTCCAGAGTGAAACACTGCAGCCAGTGAAGAGCAGTGTAGTAAGTGAAATACACGGCCTCTTGACCCGTGTTCTCCACAAACAGCTTCAGCTCGTAAACTTCTGCCCGTTCCACAGAGATCTGGATCTTTCCGTCCTTCATATACAGCTCTGAGGACACCTTCACCCCATGCTTATCAGCTATAAAATAGGACCTGTTGACAAGCATTACGGTTTTGAGATGTTATTATATAAATAAGCACTTTTGCAATTTTCCCATAATGAGATAATAATAATAATAAATCCTAATTACTATTTGCCTGTGTTTTATATCCAGTCTTGTTAAAGGACAAAATGTTTGAAGTGTCCCAGCTCACTTGTCTATACTGTTCAATCGTTGTAGGATGTCTTTCGCCAATCTTCTCCTTCTTCTGACTCCACTCTCTGGGCCTGGACCGGAGGCCTCCTGGCCACTAGGAGGCGGCGGTGAGCTAGCATTACTCGGAGCGGGAGTAGCTTGGTTTTGCTGTCTTCCACAGCGTCTGAACCATTGATCATGCAGCCTCACCCGGACCTGGATGGACCTTTTTCATGAGTTCACTACATCTAAGCTGCATCATATATTTTGCATAATCTCAAACTACATTAAACAATAAAAGCCAGTCTTTACATAAGTAATACATTTTAAACTGAGCACAGAAAAATGTACTTTGTATGTTCTTCAACTCTCCATATAACTTCCAGGCAGTGAGAACAGTAGTCTTTCCTTGTATTCAATGGCAAGGTGTGTTGTTACACTATATTGTCATATGGGGAATCAGCAAATAAATACACTCACCGGCCACTTTATTAGGTACCCCATGCTAGTAACGGGTTGGACCCCCTTTTGCCTTCAGAACTGCCTCAATTCTTCGTGGCATAGATTCAACAAGGTGCTGGAAGCATTCCTCAGGGAGTTTGGTCCATATTGACATGATGGCACCACACAGTTGCCGCAGATTTGTCGGCTGCACATCCATGATGCGAATCTCCCGTTCCACCACATCCCAAAGATGCTCTATTGGATTGAGATCTGGTGACTGTGGAGGCCATTTGAGTACAGCGAACTCATTGTCATGTTCAAGAAACCAGTCTGAGATGATTCCAGCTTTATGACATGGCGCATTATCCTGCTGAAAGTAGCCATCAGAAGTTGGGTACATTGTGGTCATAAAGGGATGGACATGGTCAGCAACAATACTCAGGTAGGCTGTGGCGTTGCAACGATGCTCAATTGGTACCAAGGGGCCCAAAGGGTTCCAAGAAAATATTCCCCACACCATGACACCACCACCACCAGCCTGAACCGTTGATACAAGGCAGGATGGATCCATGCTTTCATGTTGTAGACACCAAATTCTGACCCTAACATCCGAATGTCGCAGCAGAAATCGAGACTCATCAGACCAGGCAACGTTTTTCCAATCTTCTATTGTCCAATTTCGATGAGCTTGTGCAAATTGTAGCCTCAGTTTCCTGTTCTTAGCTGAAAGGAGTGGCACCCGGTGTGGTCTTCTGCTGCTGTAGCTCATCTGCCTCAAAGTTCGACGTACTGTGCGTTCAGAGATGCTCTTCTGCCCACCTTGGTTGTAACGGGTGGTTATTTGAGTCACTGTTGCCCTTCTATCAGCTCGAACCAGTCTGGCCATTCTCCTCTGACCTCTGGCATCAACAAGGCATTTCCGCCCACAGAACTGCCGCTCACTGGATGTTTTTTCTTTTTCGGACCATTCTCTGTAAACCCTAGAGATGGTTGTGCGTGAAAATCCCAGTAGATTAGCAGTTTCTGAAATACTCAGACCAGCCCTTCTGGCACCAACAATCATGCCACGTTCAAAGTCACTCAAATCACCTTTCTTCCCCATACTGATGCTCGGTTTGAACTGCAGGAGATTGTCTTGACCATGTCTACATGCCTAAATGCACTGAGTTGCCGCCATGTGATTGGCTGCTTAGAAATTAAGTGTTAACGAGCAGTTGGACAGGTGTACCTAATAAAGTGGCCGGTGAGTGTATATGCTTTTCAGTTAATTCTTAAAAAAGTTAAACTTTTAGGTAAATTTAATTTGGTAACACTTCACAATCATTAGTTAACTCCCATAGTGTAGAATAAACATACTTCTACAGCATATACTCATCTTAATTAATTAATTTCAACATTTACTAATACATGATTAAAATCAAAGGTTGTTTTTGCTAAAAAAATAAATAATGCACTGCACAAACATGAACAAACAATGAACATCTGTATTTTATTAACTAACATTAACAAAGATTAATAAATCTACTGTAACAAATGTATTGCTCATTGTTCATGTTAGTTAATAGGTCAAATAATGTTAACTAATGAACCTATTGTAAAGTGTTACCAGAATTTTTTTTTTTTTTAAATTATAACTAGCCTATAATTTATTTTCCTCGCAGGATTTACATTTATGCTTCTGAAAACTAGGCTACATGTCCCCAACACTTGGGCCGAAGTGCGTCTGAATCATGCCTGAACAAAATAAAAAGGGAAACAAACTCATGACTTTTACCTAGTAACAGACAGGTTAGCTGAATTATTCAAATGAAGAACCAAACACTTTATAAAAATGATGTAAGAATCATGTCACCTTTAAAGGCCATTCTATATTATTTAAAATGCTTTAGGCTACTTTTTTGCTGGTGGAATTCTCTGTGATTAATCTCTTCTTTATAAGTACTAGAACTTGGGACTAAATTGGCCCAAGTTTTAGAGTATAAAAGCATAACTTTAAGTGTAACAGTAGTTTTTGAGTGGATAACTAGTTTAAAACTTACTTGTGCGTGCAGTACAAACACAGTTTTTTTTTTTTTTTTGGGACTGCAAATATATGCCTACTACAAGTGAACTTATAGGTAACTGGAGGAGGTGGTCTGAGTTCGGTTGTTCCCGCACCGTGCCGCGGTTCGCGTGAATGTGAAATCAGCACGGACTCGGGTGCGCACTTGTTCAGGAAGTAAAGTAACCTGCGCATGCGTTTTAGCTTATTATGTATTCAGTTAAATAAAACACGTGATGATGATTTAGATGAGACTGAGCCTGCAGTCTATTCGTGCATTGAATTTGAGCGTGAAATCAGGGCACCAAATTTGGAAATCCACTGTCTCCTCAAAAGGGTCCGTTTACAATCATACCGCAAAATATCTTTACTCCGAGTCCGGTGCAGAACGCCACCTGTCAGTCACACACGCACAGTAAACCTGCATTGTTCACTCAACTGCAGATAATAATAAAAAAACACTATATTGACGCGTTCTGATTTCTAATATGCACGCAAACGCACCAAGGTTCGCCGCAGCAAACGAGCCCATGTAAAAGCCCCCTTCATTTGGATCCAGACCAGCTTCCCCTTCTTGATTTCACCCTGTGTTACAGTTTGCTTTATGGGGAATTTCCATAGACATGATAACTATTAAATAATATAAAAATAGGCTAATGTAACTATTAAATATCCTAACCCTACGCCTGAACGAGAAAACTTTCTGAATTTAAAAAGAGAAAGAAAGAAAGAAAGAAAGAAAGAAAGAAAGAAAGAAAGAAAGAAAGAAAGAAAGAAAGAAAGAAAGAAAGAAAGAAAGAAAGAAAGAAAGAAAGAGAAAGAAAGAAAGAAAGAAAGAAAGAAAGATTTCTTACGTTGCTGTTAAAGAAAACGTGACCAGATCTGGAAAGACGCGCTTTGTTGCCGTTTCTCAATGCAAAGATGACTCTAGAGAATTGTGGGTCTTTGACACGACCGTCCCTGTTAAGACAAATGTGCAACTGATTATGCTTGTTCATTTAACTGACAATTAATAAAAAACGTCCACTGATGTGCATCAGTGTTTTACCTGTCTCGAAACTCTTCGTTGTAGATGTCTCTGAGTGTGTTTCTGTCAGTAATGGATCTCCTGTTTGTTTCCTCTATGAACTCTATGAAATCCAATCCAATTGCGCGCACAGCGGCTATAGAGAGATAATTACTCCTGTTTCTTCTGTTCATTCTGTTGAATACCTAAAGCTCGCAGGTCAACACACTCTCTCATATGAACCGCAGGCACAGGATATTTTGCGGAAGAGTTATTTCCAGGGAAAGCGAAACTTAAGCTTAAGTCTATAACAGGATACTTTTGCGCATCCATATGTATGGGAAAATACGATATGAAGTGTATAAGACGATAGTACTCTCAAAACAAAAGTTGCAGAATTATATAAATATACTTTTTTTTTTTTTTTTTAACTTTTTTTTTTATTCCGCGCCACCTTTGGACCAGAGAGCAGCACTACAGATAGATAACAAATATTGGACACGACTGCCCTGCTGAAAAGAGACATCAGTCAGCTTAGGTTTGGAGACCACCAGAAACTGGCTTGGCCAAGGAAGGCAGACCAGTTTGTCTTCCCATATGTACATGTATAAAATATAAACATATGCACATATAGTAAAAACATACAGGATATGTATATACACAGCTATTATAAACCTATTCGAAATTTGAACCATTCCATATAGATTTATCCAAATATGTGTTTATGTTTATTTTGACATGTATGAAGTATCCTTATATATTAATATAAAAAACATTATTGTACATACTGTATATGCACAGCTTTATATGAAACCTATTAGAAATTTGAACAATTCCATATTGATATACACTCCCCTAAAGGATTATTAGGTACACCTGTTCAATTTCTCAATAATGCAATTATCTACCAACCAATCAAACAAACCAATGGGAACAAAATCAAAACCATTATCACCATAAATTATTAAGTATTATTAAATGAATGCTGCTATGTTTTGTCTGAAAGTTTTAATAAATAAAGACCTTCATTTTTAGTAATCAGTGATTTATCAATCATGTTTTATGTGCTCATATTTATTTAGCCTAATGTATCTAAACATATAAACAAAATTGGATATAAAGCCCTGAGTTGAAAGGACAAGTTTGCAGATTTTCAACCGTATTTTCAATTGCATGTCTATATGTAAATGAACAATGTTTACTTTTTTAATGTTACCTGTACCCAGATCTCCCTGTTTATTTGTCAGCAAACATTTGACAGCTCTAGGGCTTTTGTTAAAACTACAGTGCACTAATGGGTGTTGGAGTTTCCATCTCTTTCAAGGCAAAAGGCTACCGCTACAGCTCCTTTTCTCAGCTTTCTCTAATCATACTCACACAGCTTCATTACTTGAGTAAAAGTACAAATAGCCCTTGCTAAATTTTACTCAAGTACAATTCAAAGTACTACAGTCAGATGTCTACTAAAGGAAAAGTACTGAAGTACTTGTTTTTTTAAATTACTTGAGTATCAGCAGTACATTTTCTAAATATTGCATACTGTCACAGTGCTTTCATTTATGTACAGAAACGTCCAATATGAAGTTATGAAAAATGTTAATGTTAATACCATGAAAAATGTAAAATCAAGTCATTTTCATCTTTTTACCATGTTGCTTTATTGAACATTTCTCACTTGCCCACAAGGCAATTAGCACAATGGCAACTCTCTGACAAACATCTGATTTTTTTGCACCCACATTTGAACCTGATTGTGTTAAACACACCGCATTCTCAAGAACACCAAAGCAAATGTTTGGCTTACATTAATGTGAAATATCAGAAAAGAAAATTCAGCTAACAATTGTGTGTACATAATCAGTTTCTCTGTTTTTTCATCAATCAAATCAATAAACGGGTTGACACATTCCCGGGATGGACCTAATGCGTGTTCGTCCATGGTTTCGTCTCATCTAAATCTGACCACGGAGTTGACTTTGGCGGAAAGCTGATGGTGATTGCTTATAGGCTGTCCAAATCAGTGGCGCCAGCACAATCCAATCACGTTTGAGAGGGAAACAATAAATTGAGGGTTTCCTAGATTTTTTTTTTCCCTTTTTTTTTTTTTTGGAGGAGTAACGGGTACCCGCGGTTATGGATAGAAATGTAGTGGAGGAAAGAGTACAATATTTGCCTCTCAAATGTACTTGAGTAAAGTCATGAGTACTCCCCAAAAATGATACTCGAGTAAAGTACAGATTTATCAAAATCTACTCAAGTAAATGTACTCCGTTACTGTCTGGCTCTGATCATAATGTATACAGTACATAGTACATAGACAGATAAGTTTTATTAAAAGCATATCCTGAGAACAATGAATTACCAATTTAATGCAATGTTTATATCTCATAGTACTGTTTTAGCTTTAAAATCAATCTAAGTTTAAGACTTTTCCAGTGTAACTTCACAAAGGGGTGTGGCTATACCAATGAAGACCTGAGTGGGAGGGGCTTTAATAATGACACTTCATTTTATTTTAATGTTCATGTCTCCATGGAGGATTCTCATATTGCTGGACCACACTCTCCTCTGTTTCCACTAGGGGGAGAAAGAATATGATAGTGAGCACTTGGTTTACATGATTTACTGTACATATTTAATCCCAACAAAGAGAAAGAAGAAATTGTCCTGAAAAAAGAGGCTATAAACAAAACAGGAGAGCTGTGTTGGTTCAAATGCACAACTGTCTAAAAGTTTCATCTTTGACATGATCCTTCATTCAAATACGCTGAGTTGATGCTGATGAAACATTTATTGTTATTATTATTTTCAGTCGTGCTGCTGGATATTTTTGTGGGAATAGTGAGACATCTTTCCATGAATCTTTGATGAATAAAAAGATCAAACGAAAAGCATTTATTTGAAATAGAAATATTTTTTAATATTATAAATGCCTTTACTGTCCTTTTGATCGATTTCACATGTATTCTTTTTTTCTCTATGTAAAAAAGACAAGTCAATAAATGGTGATTTATGAATATGCGGTCACACTATGCCTCAGGTACACAAAATGACTACAGACACTGAATACACATTGGAAACAGCATGTGATGTCACAATTGTGGGCCATTTAAATAAATAATCAATTATAAATACGATACATTTAAAATATTCAAATATATCTTTTTGCAAATTCACAGGCGAGTTCACGACACTAGAACTTAAACGAAAGACCGCACTTTACTTAAGGCCATCTCTTACCTGTGATCTCCTGGATGTTTAGAGCGATCAGACGCTGAACAACCTCCTCCGTTCCCTCCAAGTTGGACATATCATATCCAGTATAACCTTTCTGCTCAGTGCAGTAACTAATAAACCTACAAACACAATCGTGGAAAAAAATAAATAAAAATGAACTCCCAAGTCCAGAATTCAAATAAAATTTCATTTCATGTTAGTTGGAAATGAACATACCTCCCCCAGGTTGTGTCTGTTTGTAGAACGATGGGGTTTCCCACCACGATCAGCAGGGCTTTTGCTCTCGTCACCGCCACATTGAATCTCTGGAGGAGAGAGTTGTGAGTCAACTTTATTTTCTGGGCTTCAGTGTGTTGTATTGTCTACTGTGTGTGAGAGATACTACCTTCTCATTCTTGAGAAACCCAATATTGAATGTTTCGTCCAAAGTGAAGTGTTCCTTGCTGCTGCGAACTGTTGACACCATAATCACTTTCCTCTCTTGGCCTTGAAACTCCTCTACTGAACCAACCTACACAACACAACACGTACAGCAGTCATTTTTTTGCTCACGTGTCCTGACAAGGATGAGAATGATAACAGAGTGCTCAGACTCGCACTGACCTTCAATTCTTCAATGCCAATGTAGGATCTAAGTTCCCTGTCAATCTTGATACCTTGCCTGATTTTTTCTACCTGTACAATTAAAACAATATTGAAAAATGGTATACAATTATAAAAAAAAATGAATCAAAGTTGTTTCCTATTCAAAACTTGTTTGAATAATGGGCAGCAATCTATGTGGAAAGAAAACAGTAAACAAAAAAGTGTAGACATTTCTGATTGTCCAAATGTAGTGAAGACTAGTTACAATATATATATATATATACACATTTTAAACTAATGCTGTTTTTTTGTTATATTATCACCATTATATTATCATAGTTTCCACAAAAAAATGTTTGCAGCACATTTGTTTTTAACATTGATACTAATAAGAAATGTTTCTTGAGTACCAAATCAGCATATTAGAATGATTGCTGAAGGATCATGTGACACTGAAGACATATGAAGACAGCCTTGGTGAGCAGAAGAGACTTCTTTCAAACACGTAAAAAAAACCTTGTAATGTAACTTGTAAACTTGTTCAGTAATGAAACTGAAAATTCAGCTTTGCCCTCACAGGAATAAGTTACAATTTAAAATATATCAAAATAAAAAATATATATTTTAAATTGTACTGTAACATCTCACAATATTAGAGATTTTACTGTCACATACGAGACTTCTATCAAATGTCATTTAAAAAAAAAAACATACTGACTGCAAAATTTTCCAATGGTAATGCATCTCTGCAAACAACTTTTTTCGAGGGTTTACTTGCTACTATATTGGCAGAATTTTGTGTGTGGTATGCACCAGGTTTGATGTGGCTGAGCTGTTAAAAAGGTATTTTTTTACCTGTTTCCTGTAGGGGGCGATAATACCAATCTCTTTAGGGGAGATTTTTGCAATGCCCTTCTTGGCCTGTGTCAGGAGCAGCTTCTTCAGGTAGTCTAAGATGATATTGATCTCAGAGATATTGAAAAAGGAGGGGCTGTTTGACTCTCTGTCATCCTTTCCAACTACTCCATGGAAAATCACAGGAAATCCCTAAAAAAACAGCAGACCAGAGCAGAATGTGTCATCTCTAAAGGTACAAAAATCGGAGAAAGGAAAGAATCGGATAAAATTATAAGTGAAACCCAACAAGAAGATTAAAAAGGGACCTTGGTTTTGAACTTTACAAATTAACAGAGTAACATCAGCATTACAAAAATGTGGAGACGGGCTCTTCTGGAATAAAAACATCCTTAATCAGCAAGTGTAGCCATGAAATACAACCGAGTTCAAGAAGACCGTTATCTCAGTTTGTGGCCTTCACATTCCTTACATGAATGACTGCTATGTTTGCAGGCACGTGTGGCCCCATAATCTATGTTGACTACATGTAAAAAGTGAATGAGAGAAATTGAAAAGCTCAAAACAACACATTTATAGTAGTTTGTTTAATCTACAACACGCATGCAGGTTAACTCGACTCAATTGGGGACTAGTCTTTCCTCGTTCATGTATGCCCAGAAAAGAGATTTGTGTGACATAGACAAATAATCATGCTTTATGTCCCTGAGTTTCAGAATGAAGCAAAGACACAACAAATGGACAAAAGCAAGATATACTGTATGTTTACTAAAACTATACTTAAATACTGATGGGGGCGCTACAACTGTAAAACCTTAAGGAAAGGGTCACTCAAAAATGAAACTTCTGTCATCATTCACTGGGGCAAAAATAAAAGTGTTGTTTATATATATTTTCAGTGATTCAATTGCTTGTAGAGCCACTTTTAGCAGAAATAAGTCTGTCTCAATAATTCAGTCTCTCAAATACAGCCAAATACAGGAAATACATCATGTAATAGACATGGTGAGGGTATTGGCACAGATGTATATCTGTATATCAATAATTTTTGTCTATCTATTTCTGCAGCTGTTGCCCTTGACCAGGTTATACCGACACAGCTTTTGCACAACCGTATGACATAATGGATAGTTGACTTGACCTTCTTTATCTGACTTAAACACTGGTATGTATGCTCTTGCCCTTGTTCACTTCTTCTTCTTGCTCTTTGCTTCAAGGGCGCTTCAGTTTTCTCTCTCTTTGAAAGATTATTAAACTAAGATCTCAGATTCTAGATCTCAGACTTAGGCTTTAAATTCAAGTACTTCATTTATTTTAAAGTAAGATTTCTGTTTTGTTTAGTTTTTTCCAGCAAATGAAATTACTTTATTATTTATAAAATTACTTTATTCTTTCTAAAAAATATTTAAAACAAATGTTTTAAATCAAAATATTGAAATGTTTTTCATCAGGCTTGAGTGTCTGGGATGTCTTACTGGTTTGGGGAGGGGCTCCCAACTGCAGTACTGGTTAGAGCTGATCACATCTGCACATGACAGCAACTCTCCATCATAGAACAACTCATTAGGAACCTTCAGAATGGATGGATGAGACCTAGAGAGAGAGATAGAGAATGAATGAAAAATGGTTAATAGAGAGTTTTAAAAAAATAGACTTATTATAGTGGCCCTAAAATGTAATTCGGACACAAGTCTAACTTTAGGACTTTAGGGTTACATAGAAAATATATTTTAAAAAAAATCTCCCAACCTATTTTACTCAGATTGGCCCTTTCCCAAAGTTTTCATATGGCATGCTGTCCTCAGAGTCCGAAGACTTGCGACTAAAAGTTCTCCATAGCACAACCTTTTTCCAGTCTACATAGCAAAAATCGCAACGCACAGCAGCTTTCTCCGTTTCCCATGTTCATTCATGGTCGGAAGTGAAATTTAAGTTCAAGGTCTGTTGTCTTTCTTCTTAGTAATGGGTTGTGCCTCTATCTTTGCTGAGCATAGCTCTCTGTTACTAAGCAGACAAGGTCTTTTACTACTGGCTACAAGTCAAAACTACTTAATCAAAAAGACAAATGGCTCTAGCTGGTATGTGTGCCTCATTCATAACCATCTGTCCTTTCTCCACACAGAGGTTTAGGAATTTTTCTGCAGTATACATTTTGGAAACTTTCTCTACGTATATCAAAATCTTCCCCCAGACAAGTTCAAAATAGTTAGTTCAGCCTTGAGGCCAGTGTGCTTGTTCCAACTATGTTCCATAGTTACAGTAGATAAAAACAGTTTGCAGTTAATCTTTGTTAATGTTAGCTAATAGAAAATGTAACTGTGTTCATAGTTAGCTCACGTCCATTACATAATATTAATAGATTCAACTTTTGATGTTAATAATGTATTAGTAAGTTTTGACTAACTAAGATTAATAAATGCTTTATTACAAGTCACACTGTTAGTTCATGTAAACTAATGTAGTTCGCTAAGATTAGCAATTGAAACCGTATTGTATAATGTTACTGTTTTATTTAACACATATTGTGTGAACATGTTTTAATGGACCCCAATTATTTAGTGCTTCCTTGAGACCAGCTAGTCAGTCAGACAACTAGTCAATTCATAGTTTTTTTTTTTTTAGATGAGGTCTCTGGATTATTCAGACTTTACCTGTAGTTCCGCAGCAGTTTGGTGACATAACGATTGTCATATCCTGTAGTACCTTTCTGATAAAGTTCATTTTGTGTCATCAGCCTCTCCAGCAAAGAAAGACCTAAAACCACATTTATTGTTATGAAGGAGATTTTTAACTTTAAACATACCTAACATTTCTTATTGCAGGATTAACATTTATAAACTTATATTTACGGACCAGATTTTATGTCCTCCTGATACATAAAACCATATAATTCAATTCAAGAAAAGGGTGCCTTTTCTTTTTCAGGCGACAGTGTGAAGAACCAATCATAATTAACTTAAGTCGGGTGCATAGGGGAATTCTACCTCAGAGTACACTGTATGTGCATTCATTTGTATCTCACCCAGTCCGTATTTAATAGCAAAAGGAGATCTCAGTATTGGTCCCAGCTGCTTGGGATCTCCAGCCAAAACAAGCTGCCCGGTCTCTGCATTCAGCAGTCCTAAACACACCCACACAATGATTAGAATAGAGAAATGCTACCACAGACTGATCTCTTTTGAAAGGTCTGATGGTTTTCAGTGTTATTCTGTAAAGTGTTCCACCTCCCACACTGATGATGGTCTCTGGCTCCACAGCATGTCCTGCCTCATCCACAAAGATGTGAGAAAAATGATCCACAGGAATACCCCCACTGACCAGCCTACCAACACAGACACACATAAACACTCTTTACCTATTGGCTGCTGTGTGCATGTTAGAGAGTACTGTGTTTGTATAAGATGACGCCCTTCACCTGCCTGCGGTGACTAGAGTGCTGACCAGGATCTTGTAGGACATTAGATCCTCTTTACATGGGAAGATAATCATTCCTCCGTCCACATTACTGTTGTTCTAAACACACAAAAACACAGTCAACAATAAAAAAAAACTACAAACAACTCCCTCTCTCTATTCCCATGACTTACTACTGAAATTATAATTCAAGATTATTAAATATAGCACATCATTTGAAAGATTTAAATTGGTTGAATATCTAAACAACTTAAATTACATTGTAATGGGTTAAACAATGTCAAACTCATATATATATATATATATATATATACACCACTGTATATTTTTTTAATAATGCTGCATGCATGTCTTTCCCCCACTTTTATAATGAATCGATCTCTCTGACATAAAGTCTTTTTTGAACAAGTGGTTCAAACTGAAGTAATGTTTCTTCAAAATGTTAAACATTGAGCCTGGCGAAAAATTTGCGAATGCAACAATAATTTAAAATTCTTTAAAATTTAAAATCTTTCAATTATAACTTGAAATTTTTTAGCTGAGTTAAACTAGAAACTGAGTGATGCAATCATAAAATAATTATATGTATTTATATGAAGCTTAAATATTTATATTTGTCACAATCTCAGCCTGTGTGTGAGGATATTTGGTATGTCCGGTCATGTGCCATGCCATGTTTTCTCATTACCTTGTTAAGCTTGTCTGCCCCTGTGTATTTATAGCCCTCGTGTTTCACTTTTTACTTTGTCGGTTGTTGTACAGTGCATGTAATTGTTGAGTTTTTGTTCCTTGAATTCTGTGTTATCTGTTTAATGTGTTATTTTATTAAAAATTCTGGGTTTAGATCCGTACCTCAGCCTGCTTTTTCCATATTGAATCCATATGGAACTTTTTTTGTTTGAGGTTTTTAGTTTAAAAATGAAAAGTAAAAATATACTACTGTTATTCTATATTTTCTATATATTTTTATTGTATTAATTCAATTAAACCTTTAATTAATAAATCAAGTCACACAAGCACTAACCTGTAAAACTTGAGGGATTTCATTTGGATTGCGTGAACTAGCGTAGAGTCGGTATATTTTACGTGCATCAACATGTTTACTAGTGATCAACTTTTCACACAGTTGATCAGCTGCACTGTTAGAAGGAGCGCAAGCTAGGATATAGGCATCAGGTATATTCTTCTCCACCTAAGAGATAAAAGACAGAGCGAGGCAAAGAAGCAATCACAATAGCCGTTCTGCTTATTAAATTTTGCATACAGACAGAATGAGATGTGATGATTTGCATGTAGGTGTGTCTGTCGGGTGTGCGTTTACTTAAAATGATAATCAGTTTTACCTGTTTGATGGCCTCTAGTATCGTGACAGTTTTACCAGTGCCAGGAGGTCCAAACACCAGGTATGGTGCCGGCTTGGACGTACCGGCCACGATGTTACATACAGCAGTTTTCTGTTCAGGGTTCCTCTCAAGCTGTAGATCAAATAGTCTAGAGACACACACACACACACACACATCCAGCTGAAATACTCCATAATGTTACACAAAAAAAAATGATTTAGTAGCACAGATTCAGTCCAGATGGGTCTTACTGACCTGAGTGTAGGTGGAGACACAGGGGTCACATTCCTTGAGCCCACGGGGAACAGCACATCTCTGAGGTTGTGCTGGACCGCCATGTGTACAGCTCTGTGTTGCAGTTTCAATGGAAGACGATTCACCGTGAACTCCACACGGAATTTCATATTATCTATGAAATTGTCAAGCAGCCTTTACACATAAAACACACACAAAGTTTAAGTGGTTATAAATTGGTCTGTAAACAAATATGCAAAATGAGACCAAATGAACATGCTAATATTCTGATTTGCTGCTCAGTAAACATTTCTTATTATTATCAATGTTGAAACCAGTTGTGTGGCTTAATGTTTTTGTTGGAAACTGATGTTTTTTGTTTGAAACTGTTGGAAAACACTTTTTAGGATTCTTTTATGAATATAAAGTTCAAAACAACAGCATCTATCTAAAATAGAAATCTTTTGTAACATTAGAAATTGCTTTACTGCGATCAATTTTATAAAACCTTGCTGAACAAAAGTAACAAACATAACTTTTACTATTCAAAAATGAGTTTTGTTACGCTAAATGTATATAGGTTGGTCGGTTTTGAATGCACATGGACAGAATATGATGATGTATCTTTCTCATTTTGAGGTTAATTTGGGAAAAACAAAGCCTTGAGTGTTGTAATTTTTAAGTGTGACCCTTTAAAATGCTCTTTAGCCTAAAGGCTTATATAAACTCCTCATACTTCATACCCTTTGGAGAAGCCCAGTTTGACTTGATCCAGTTCCACTCTGTGGACATAGCCCTTGTATTTGGTGACAGTTGAGAAATTGACCTCCTCACTCTTGGTGAGAAACAGGTGATCTCCCCTCAGGACTGATGGCCTGTTCTCTGATACACCAGGAAGCTTTAACACAAGAGATACACAAACAGACGTCAAAACGGCATCACTTTCAAACAAATATAAACGTAAATACTACTTAAAGGGACAGTTCACCCCAATATGACAAAGCATAATGTTGTTCCAAAACCATTTGCTGTTATTTATATTTGTTTTCTTTGTAGTCCATTTAATATCTTCAGTGGAGTTGAAAATTATCAGCAAAAAACATCATATTTTGAGTAGATACAATTGTGACAGAATTTTCCATTTTGGATGAAGAGCCATGCCCATGGGCTCTGTATGTGCCCAACACAAGTCTGATGGTTAAAGCACACAAAATGGGAAACACTACAGGAGTTTTGAAATCATCATCTGATTAAAACTATTCAAAACTATTTCCGGGAGACGCGTGTTTCACGTTCTTTAACAGTCCGCATGGAAACAAAGCCATTGTGACGCCAAACCCCCTCAAGGAAGAAGAAAGCCATTGTATTCACAACTGTGAAATTAAGTGTTTATCAGGATCAACTAAATGCTGGATTTTCAAAAGTATGTGAAGTTAAAGTAACACTATGTAGTTTTTCAATCTTCATAATATATTTCCAAGCCCCCTGTTTTTGTACATTGACTTACAATAGGTTAAATAACATGCCTGTCATAGCTTGACGTGGTCTGTATCGCTTTTACTTTCACTATGTAACTTCGGGTTTCGTGTAGTAACCGGAGCACAAAAAGAACTACAAAATTTGACTGCTTTACGGCATACGGCACTTCCCCCACCACATCCTCAAATTGTCTGTGGCCCGGGAGTCTCCCGCATATTGATAGCGTTTCCCTGATGCTGGCAAATTAGTTCAAATCTCCCGGAATCTACTCTGGGCATAACATACATAGCGCACGCACGGCAGAGAGCTGCCACTCACCTCTAAGATCAGCAGTTGTTTGTTCTCTTCGGTCCTTCACCATGGACACATCTTCTTTGTTATATCTCTTAATGTCCAGACGCATCTGATCCTCCTCCAGGTACAAAAGTAAATCAAAGCGCTTATCGTAGTTCAGAAAATCCAGATCACTTTCAAGTAGTGACCTACAAACCACCAAAAGTACAGAGAAAACAGTCACAATGGCTTTTACTATACATACATGCAGGGAGATTTTCTGTACCATTCAGGGACTAGTAACAGGTCTCAGATCAACTGTAAAAAGCACAATTGGAGCTTAAGACCACTAACTTTTGTTCCTGGAGCTGTGTTCTGAGACCCAGGAAACAGTTAACTTTCAGGATCTCAACTAAATCAGAGATGTAAGAAGGAAGATGGTAAGGCTCCAGTGGCAGTACAAATTTCAAAAAGATTTGGGTAGAACTGCAAAAGAGAAGAAAAAAAAAACATGCAAGTGACTGATTTCTGTACAAATAAACATAGGGGAAAACAGAAGTGTATATAATTCCTAAAAAGAGGGATTTTCCTCTCACCTCTCAGGTGGAAAGCCCTCATCTATGTTGCACCTCATTGGCTCATAGGTCTCAAGCTTTTGATGTCTAAATGGTGCTGTAGGACCCAGTAGTGCTGTAAACTCAGACCTGTACTCTGCCTCAATGAAGCGCACAATGTGGAAAGGACGGGTGGTGACCTGGGTATTTTCCTTAAACTCAAATGCCAGAATGGCTGAATGAACTCCCATACCATCTGATTGGAATTTCAAGGTCACCTCATACTTTTCACCTTTAAAATTGAGAGAGAGAAAACACAGTTTGAGTTCAAACCTCCTTAACATGACATCCCAATCCATCATAGGCACATGTGGCAACCGCTGCACCAAACAAATGTTTCATACATTTCTAATATATCAAATTAAATTCTGTGTCTGAAATCAAATCACATACTGTATAGTAGACACTACATATGGACCACTGACAAAAAAATACATTCTATATAGTAATGTAATAAGAATGTTAATCTGGATGTACTACATCCACCATGCGTCTTGACTGTCATGTGACCTATGGCGCCAGTTTAGTTGCTTCACTTTAATTCACAAATCCTCTTCCGTGGCCTCACGGGATAGTAAAGTGCACATTAGATGCACAGTTCGGAATCTCGCCAGCCATCAGTACTTTCTACGTACTGTTTTATGAATAGTGACATACTGGTCAGCTCACATGCTGTTTTTTGCCTACTATCTAAAATGGAAGTAGGCATATTCGGAAGCAGGAAAAGTCACAACAAAAATCACTAGCAAGCTACAGTACCCTAAAAAAAAACACCAACACCCATTTCTCATTTTGCTGTATGGTTTGGTTGCACTCACGTGGTTCCAGGCGGAGTTCATTGTTGCGTGTGACTTTCTTGCGGTCTTCCAGAGTGAAACACAGCTGCCAGTGAAGAGCAGTGTAGTAAGTGAAATACACGGCCTCTTGACCCGTGTTCTCCACAAACAGCTTCAGCTCATAAACTTCTGCCCGTTCCACAGAGAGCTGAATCTTGCCATCCTCTATTTGCAAATCTGAGGACACCCGCACCCCATTCTTATCAGCTATAAAATGGGACCTGGGGAGGAAAGAGCAGCAACACTGTTTTGATATTTCGATTTATTTTCAGAGGTTGGTTTCTATCCACTGTTCAAAGAGGCCAGTTCACCTCTCTGTACTGTTCAGTCGGCGTAGGATGTCTTTTGCCAGTTTTCTCCGGGCTCTGACTCCACTCTCTGGCCCTGGCACTGATGGTGGGTCAGGACCCTGCGCACTAGCGGATGGTGGTAAGCTACCATTACTCAAAGTAGGGGGATTAGCTTGGATTGACAGTCTGTGATGGGGTCTGGCCCATTGATCATGTGGCCTCGTTCGGACCTAGAAATGTCACAATAGGTTTGTCAGTCTTTAACCATTCTCAGTAAAACATTACATTGTGACAGGGCTCAACATTTATGATATAACAATAACCGTATTTTATTTTATTTTTTTTTGCAGGTCCAGTGTTTCATATTTTTAATGAGTTTCTGTAATTGAAATTAAAAAATAAAACAAAATATAAATATTTAAATGAAATAGGCTGTGTTAACTTAATCTTGAAAAACATTATACAAGTTGCTTTGGTAGCTAAATAAAAAGAAATAAATAAGTTGAAGCTAAATTAAACTAAAACTGAAATAAAAACAAATTAAAGTTAAATGGAAATGGTGATATCAAAAATAATAAAAATGACAAAAGCATATCAAAATAACTAAAAAAGTAAAGTTAAAATGGAAAATAACTAATTAAACATTATTAAATGAAGAGTTCAGATGCAAAAGCCTCTAAGTGCCATTTGAAAATTTCTTTTAAAATGATCATTTTTATCAAGCTTGTATATTTAAGTTCAGTAATTTCACTTAAATGGCAATGAAGATTACCTATTAATTGTCATTTAAGTGAAATTACTGAACTTAAATATACAAGCTTGATAAAAATGGTCATTTTGGAAGAAAATTTCAAATGGCATTTAGAGGCTTTTGCATCTGAACTCTTCAAATACTGATAGTATATAAATATATTTATATTATATATATAAAGACTTGAACATGTTCAAGATGAAAGTTTTACCTTTCACTAAACATATTAAGATGTACGCGAAATCGCAATGGAAGACGATTTCGATATATCAAAATATGTTTAGTGAAAGGTAAAACTTACGAAATCTCCGTGTAAAGAATGTGTGACGTAGACGCGCGAGAGATCACTTCCAGCGTAACTATGTTGGAGACGGTTCAGTTGAGATTCTGATTCAGATCAGTTCGACGGCTGTTAAAAAGAGGTAAAAACTATATAAATACCGTTCGTTTTCTCACACAAACCGCTCATTTCGTGTCTTAGGCCATCAGTGTGTACTTACTTTTACGAGTCATTAAATCATGTTTAATTTTGACTTCTCTGTGCATGCTCTTTTGGGAGATCCCCATAGACCCATTATATGACTGACAGACAACAACGGTTTGGGTGAAAAATATCAAAATTGAAAATGCTGTGGAAACAAAGACACCTACATCTTAGATGCTTTTAATTGATTGACAGTAACTTAATAGCTAGAAATGTCTATTTTCATTAAATATTAAAATTCACAAAAAAAATCACAAATGTAAAATTATCAGCAGCTATCCAGCAAATGCATGTGACTGTATAGCATCAACTTACTTATCTCACAATTGCCCCACAGTAGCAGGCTATCCTTCATGTTGAGCCTTGTATAACCAGCTAATTTATGACAGAACTATCTGATCATATTTAATTGCAGGGTTATAAATTCCCAGATTCAATAAGCCATTAATCACGGTTTCATGTTAGCCATGGCCAGTTTCATGACTAATTATTGATCAAAGAAGTTAACATAGCAGGTATTATATCTTTTATTATTAAAAACAATAACTCATGCTAGTTGGTTTTCAGTGCGTGTAAATCCTACATTATGGGGAAATGATGAGATGAGGAAAGATGAGGAAAACAGCTTGAAAAATTTAAAATGCAGAAAGTTTTCTATGATGGGTATGTTTAGGGGATTATACAGATTGTATAAAATGTCTATGTAAAGTCCCTATAAAACACAACAGAGTGCACGTTGTGTATTTCTCTTTCACTGTGTCCCTCTCCAAAGATTCCTCAAAGACAGTTAGCGTGACTATTTCTCATGAGGCATCGTTGATCTAGTCCGAAATGGCAGAGAGGAGATTGTTGTGGGTTTCTCACTTTATTATTAACATTCAGCAGAGAGGTTTATGCACAGACTGTGCTGTCTTGATTAAATCTTTAAATCTTGAGTAATAAATTGCAGTGCTAGCACATCCTAGCATATGACAGTTCAGTTGAATTGACGCAAGACACTGAAATTACGCTGTTTTATGAAAGTATGGCATAATTTAAAAATAGCACCTATTGTATTCTAAGTGGCAAATAAAAATACAAATATAATTATAGGTAGGCTAGCTAAAAATGTGTTTTAAACTAAGCTATGGCATCAAAATAAATAAATAAATCACCAACTAGACAAAGCAAGAATCGGACTAAACTGAATAGAGTTCCATAACATCTGTGCACCAATATTGGTCATTTACATGGTATTATTACAACATCTCATATCATAAATTTGCCAGAACTGATTTTCTGGTATCATCTTCCAATATGATATCAAAACGATAATCAACCCTAATGTAAAAACTGCAAGGGGTTATAGATGACTCAGTGTACTATGTATCTGAAGGAGTGTACCATCAGCTGGCCATATAGGCCATATAGAGATAAGTGAATCATTTAGGCTAACTCTGATCAAAGGTTGCAGTTTGATGAAAATGAAACTATTCCGGCTTCAAATTCAGGCACCTCTGTTATGCTTTCCAAACCCAATTTATCTTAGCATTAGGCTACAAACCGCATGATATCATAAGAAGATCTCTTTTTAAAGAGTAAACATAGTTGTGTAGCTATAAAAAAATAAAAAATAAAATAAAAAAAACACACAAAAAACCCCACACAATTTAGCTACTGAACAGCACTATAATACTGCCATTGACCACATAGCTAAATCACTCTTAATGGACATCAACGATAGCATTACAAACTGTCAGCCAGTGGTTAATAAAAAAGAGGTTTCTTACATTTCGGCTAAAGTAAACATCTGTTCTGGTGACGCGCGCTTTTTTGCACATTCGCATTGCATATAGAACAGAAGAGAAGTTTGGGTCTCTGACTCCATCCCTGTGGATAAAAATGCATTAAATAAATAAATAAGTAGGCTTTGTGTGTTTTCATAATTGCCTCGTAATATCATTAATTCTGTCCATTCATCATGTATCACTAATTTCGGTCATTTCATTTTCACGGTTTTAACTCAATTTTCAGTAGGGCTAGGCTATCAGAAAATTCAAAATGATCATTGCAGGTTGAAACTTTGATTTCACATAAATCAAGAATTTAAAAGTGTAACGTTAATTTAACTTCTGAAGAAAGAAAAAGTTGTCTATGTTTTTTATACTGTACACTTCCTCTTTAAATGTTTGAATGTAGGCTATAATGCAAATATCGATAATTTCAGTGTCTACGTAAGAAGAATATGTTGGCTAATATTTGCAATAAATACAAATAAATAAAACATGTCAAATGATTACCTGTCTCGGAACTCTTCATTGTAGGCTGTTTTGAGCGTGGTTCTATCAGTAATGGCTCTCCTGTTGCTTTCCTCCAGCCACTCTATAAAGTCAAATCCAACTGCACGCAAATCAGCTTTAGAAAGCTTTTTCTGTACCATGCTTCTTGCCGTTGGTTGGTATCGTGAGCTCTGTGGTAATGTAGCCTACAGTACGAGTCAGTTATGATTCACAGTGGCTTTAAAAATGAAAGCGCAGCTGTTTCAGCGGAAGTAACGGAAGAAACGAAACTTAAGATCTATGGTAGGTTTGATCTTCAACAATGAAAACGTAACATCTAGGCTACACTTCGTTTACTTCTGCTAAAGAGAGACCTTTCAGGATGTCCGGAGCGCTAGTAGGATAAATTAAAGAAGTAAAAAGGCACATTATTTTATGAAACTCCATACAAGCGCTTGGTGCGCTCTCTGGTGGTCAGATCAAATATATACACCAATTCTTGAAAAGTTGGTGTTCGTTTCTGATGGCTGTGTAGGCTGTTTCATTTATATTGTCCATTTTGCTTTTCCTTTTGCTTATAAAAAGGAATTCAGGCAATTACGCAAAATAGGCCTAGTATATGGTGTTTCACGCCGCGGGTAACTGAAAAAAGACTTTTTTTTATTATTTTTTTTTAACTGACAAGATTTCATGAGGGCTAACGTTACTCTGGTAACTTATGCGTGTTTCCACAAATATGTTCTTGCATCCCATTCGGAGACTAAACTCAGGTAAAATATAAGTTTTATTTTAAAAACTAGTGCAGCGAAAACTAATGGGCTTTATGCATAGCTGCACTACTTCCTGAACTTCAGCCAGCTTTGTTTCCTGTCTGCCATTATTGGGCAAACTTGATTAATTCAGGTGTGTCTGATTATTGTTGCCATGACTACTGAGGTCAGGCACACATGAATTAATCAATTTGTCCAATAATAGCAGACAGGAAACGGCTGACTGAAGTTCAGGAAGTAGTGCAGCTGGGCATAAATCCAGTTGGTAACAGTGGTCACGCCATCTCTTAAAGGGGTTGGTATCCGTTTCACAAGAGGTAAACAAGTCTTTGATGTCCCCGGTGTGTATGTGGAAGTTAGGTTGACCTACAAATCAGAAGGTTGGTGGTTCAATCCCCGGTTCCAACTGAGGAAGAGTCGAGGTGTCCATGAGCAAGACACCTAACCCCAGCTGTATGGCGCCCAATGCAGTGCCTAAGCTCCAGGTAAATTTTACACAACCTATATGTTTTGAGTGTCGGCCTAGTCCATGTATTTATTATTAAAGAAAGGAGTTTTCGCTGTAGTTTCATCAGTCGCTAAATAAAAAACACATACTTGTCCACTTTCTTTATAATCTATTCACACTTTAAATAAAATAGTTTTATTTGGCATAAAGAAAAGAGTCAATACAAATTGTTCCATGGGTCAACATTTCTTTTCTACTTCTAGCCTATTTAGAAAGTGGAAATGGTAAAATAAATGTTCCTCTGCTGCCACCTACTGATTAAAGTGTTCATCTCATCTCATTCTGTTAAAGGTCCCTTTCTTCGTGATCCCATGTTTCAAACTTTAGTGTAATTTTGTTGTTAAAGTATAAATAATATCTGTAAAATTATAAAGTTCAATTTGGACTACATGGAACGCCAATTTGGCCCACAGGAATGCTAGCAAGTCTATTTGATGTGATATTTACATCTGGAAGACGTATATTTAAGAGTGTTTGCTCATCTGCAATACGTCTATAGGACGTTTCCTGTCAGATCTCAAATAGATGTTGTACACCCCGGTAGAGTACTTGGAGGTATAGCCTACCAGACACGTTGGTTGTGACAATAATAGCCAAAAAAAAAAAAAAAAAAAAAACATGTGTTGGCAATAATCTTTCCCCTATGTCTATATGAGCTTACTGATATATAACATGTAAAACATTATAACATGTAAAACATTAACTTATGTAAAAGCTGTTTCTGAAAAGAAAGTGCTTTAACTGCTAAATGTATTTTTATTTTGCCTTGAACCTGTATATAGGGATGTGTTACTCATATTAAACACTAGATGTCAGTCTTAACCTTAAAAAAAAAAAATGTAGCCAGAAGTTTTGTAAATCATAAAATATTTCCCATTAAATGCACTTTGACATTTATGCTATTTACCATGTCTAATATAATTTTTTAAAACCTGACCAGTTAAAAATGAGTATCAGTAGGGGCCTATGCTGTAGTTTTTTTTATTCTCTACCCCCTGTCTGCCTCTCACTGTGATAAAGGGTGATATGGGTGGTTAGACGTTAAGAGTATGTCCGTCTGTGGTAAAGAGGATGCTTGAGGTTCTTATCAGTTCCTGCTTATGACCCAGACAGACTGGAGAGCCCCTCTTCAGCTGCCTGCCCTCCCCAGGATGAGTGCACCCTGCCGGGCCAACACTCCATCGTTACACCCTTATCTCCACCTGTGGAGGAATTTTCCAGCCATATATGCCGCTCTCCTACTACTGTGTGCACGACAGATGAGGCCAAGTGTGCTGTATAGCATCTGAGAATGCGTGTGTAGGCATTCGTGTAAGTAGTTTGAATGAAGGGTGTGTGTCTGTTTTGGGTCTCTTCCTCTGAAAAGATGTTAAAACTTCTCATCTCTTTCTGGCTTTCATGCTTTAAGACTCCATTTTTATAGACTGTTTGGACTGATAATCTCTGTTTACAAGCTTTACCTTTATTTACAGCGCTGTTTACGAGCTATTCTTCCTCTTAGTGTTGGGAAAGAAAGCAGGGAGGAGGAGGGAGGGAGAGTGGGAGATGAGAGGAGAGGAAAGAGTGTTTGTTGAGGAATGCAAAGTGGTGATGTGCAGGTTATGGTGTCTATGTGTGTTTGAGTGAGTGAGTGTGTATTGTAGATAGTAAAACTAGGAGAGTCATGAGAAGGTTAAGAGCAGTGTTGTACTTGCCTAAAATTCTCATGATAGATCAAAGGGGGTCTGTCTGGTCCCTCCTCTGTGTAACTCTGTCTGTGACGAGCTGATTTCTTTCTTGCATAACTAAAACTTTCATCCATCACAGTGACATGAGCTGATCCCTTTCCCTGTTCAGTGATTAGAGCTCATCTCTATCAGTGACACTGATTTAAGCTGATCCCCTTTTTTGAGTAATGATGATTTAAGCAATTTTTTTTTTTTCTAAATTGTGAGCTGTGAGTTCATCCCCTTTTCAGTGATAGGGATTTGAGCGATTTTAGCTGATCCCAGTCCTTGAGCTGATCTCAATTTTAAATACAGGGATTTAATCCAATCTTTTTATCAGTGACAGTGTTTTGAGCTGACCACTCTTAATCATTTTGACCCTTTTCAATGACTCTGTTTTGAGCTGATCCCTCTCTCCTTAAGCTGATCCTCTTTTCAGTGAAGTGATTTGAGCTGATCTCTACCTGAAGTTCTCTAGATTACAGCGACTTGAGCTGATCTGCATTTCAGAGGAGTGATTTGAGCTGTTCTCTATGTCAGTGTCAGTGATTTAATTTGACTGTTCTTTTTTTTCAAGAAAGTACCATAGACATAATAAATTATAGAAAACTTGTTGACCGCTAAAATAACTTGCTACTGACAATATACACTATTGACGGATCACTCCTATTGGTTGTCACTCCCAAAAGTGGCTCTTCATTTTGCATAAAGTTAAATATCTCAACTTTGTCGCATCGCTGGACACGCCTACAACCTATCGCCAATGGTCACATTTGCCTGTGTTGCCGGGAATTGCCAGCTCTTCATTTAAATGAATGGGATCATGTGGCTTTGTTGCTGCGTGTCACTGGCAATGTGAACGCAGCTTGATAGTAATTTGAGGTGATTTCTCTCTTTTATCTCTCTCTTGATCTGTGCTTGTGACTTTAGCTGAACTCTTTTCTTGGGCTAATTCCTTATTCAGTGACTGTGATTTGAACTAATCTCTCTCTATAAATGATTTACCAGATCTCTGTCCTCTGATACAGTGATTATAGCTGATCTATCTATAATCTATCCATGACAGTGATTTGATTTTCCATCCATCTTCTTCAGTTTTGACGCATTTTTAGTGACTGATTTGAGCTGAATTGATTGAGCTGATTTGAACTATATCTCTCTCTATAAATGATTTAGCAAATCTCTGTCCTTGAGCTGATCCCCTTTCAATACAGTGACTCATGAGTTCACATAATCATAGTGTAGATGCATATTGGCATGCTGTTTGAGGAGACGGCTGCTAGATCGGAATTTGGTCCGAATCCAGAGTACTCCTCCATATTCATGAGGAGGAGTTGGGGTTGTAAACTGACATGGGATAGAGGTGAGTCGGCTATAGGCCTCCTCCCGTGCTGCGTCTCCAGAACTTTGTCATTTTGATCTCTATCACTCTACCACAGTGACTTGAGCTGATCCCTAATTTGAGTGACAATGATTTAAAGGGATACTCCACCCAAAAATAAAAATTCTGTCATCATTTACTCTCCCTCAAGTTGTTGCAAAGCTGTATGAGTATCTTTCTTCTGATGAACACAAAGGAAGATATTTTGAAAAACGACTGGAACCAAACAGTTGTTTGGCACCATTGACTCCCATAGTAGAAAAAAAAATACTATGGAAGTCAATGGGGCCCCACAACTATTTGGTTCCAATCATTGTTCAAAATATCTTCCTTTGTGTGCATCAGAAGAAAGATACTCATACAGCTTTGCAACAACATAAAGGGTGAGTAAATGATGAATTTGCAACAACATAAAGGGCGAGTAAACAAAGAATTTTCATTTTTGGATGGAGTATCCTTTTGAGTGGATCTTTATTTCTGCAGCTATTTGAGCTGATATCTCTCCTTGAGCTATTGCTAATATCTGTATTTTAAGCAGATTCCTCTTTTTGAGTTGATCCCCCTTATAATAAATTAATTTGTTTTGAGCTGATCCTTCTATCGGAACCAATCCTTATATGACTTGAGCTGATCCCTTTTTTCAGTGACAGTGATTTAAGATCAGCTGATCTCTCTATTTGAACTAATTTTTTTGTGTTTTTTTTTAAATAATAACAAGTCGGATGACAGCATGAATACCAATAAAAAAATGCTACTTTCCTGTTATCCGGACCCCACCTCAAAAAAACAGTAAAATAGAATTTTTTGGAAATAGTTTATTCCCCATTCATCCAATAAGCAATCAACAAAGCAATATAAGATCATGACAATACTTGTGGTGGCCAATGGATCTTCACTTCTTCCAGGATAGCATCGAAGGGGTCCTCTTCTCCAATTGAGCTCCTCCACATGAATTCCGTCAGGTATGACTTTGTTGTAGCGATGGTTCACCTTGAAATGCTCGAACCCGGCCGCCTCCAGCTCCTGCGTCTTGTAGCCTAACCCTAACCCACCCTAACCTTGATAACAGGAAAAAAATACTGCTTATTAGGCGGGAGTTGGAAACAGTGATTTTGGCACGTATTTGAAATTTTATATGGTGGGGTCCGGATAACAGGAAAACACAAAGGACACAAGGGTAAATTAAAGGAACATACAAATAAACCCCAGCAGCCAATTGCAGCACAGGATAATGCATCATCAATATAAAACAAAAATTTTAGATTTTAGAGCTTGGGCTGTACTACTCCAATGAGAGACCGTTTGTATTCTATCTAGCCCACATCTTTGCAGTGCTGCGTTCTAAACAGGCAATTTAATGAAAAGACAGCAGCCAGAATCTTCTAAGATCCATGTCAGGAGTGAACCATTGTTGTATAATTGTTTTTTTTCTTTCGCAGAAGTGAAACCAGAAATTAACAATCTTCTCTGAACTATAGTAAAGTTGTATGAAGAATCATCATTCAACAACATAAGACAATAAGGATAACACGAAACGAGGGGTTTGTGTGAGAAAACTAACAGGATTTATAACGTTTTTACCTTTTCTACAGCCACGTCCAAGTGATCTGAGGGCGCGGGCGCTTTGTGGCCGTGGTAACGAGGTAAAAACAACATAAATACTGTTCATTTTCTCACACAAACTGCTCATTTCGTGTCTTAGGCCATCAATGTGTACTTGCATTTACGAGTCATTAAATGGTGTTTAATTTGGACTTCTCTGTGCATGCTCTTTGAGGTGGTGACCCTAGACCTCCATTATATGACTGACAGACAAGAACAGTTATTTGAGCTGATTTCTCTGTATGACAGTGACTTTAGCTGATCCCTCTCTTAGTGACAGTGCTCCTTCTCCTGCATAGTTCAGACTCTCTCTGTGGCAATGACTGATCCCTCTTCTATGTAACTCTCTCGACTATTTTCTGCTCTAATAGATGGTAAACGTCTGTGTGAACAGAGCAGTGGGATCCAGAGCAGAAAAAAATGTTTACAACACTGTGATCTATCGACCATTAACAACAGGCTTAAAGCAGCCAACCCACATATCTCAGCATAACTCTGCACACCATGGAGAATATCACTGCATGATGGATTCACCAGTGTAAATTTGAGTGCTTTGTGCACGTGTGTGTTTAGTATATATGTGTACTACTGGAATGGTTGGATTGCTTCTAGATTACAGAAATGTCATTACATAAGACAGAGCTCTTTTTAAGTGTATGTGTGACTTGCCTGTCTGTCTGTGTTGGTGGGTGGAGTAAGGTGGATTGAATTGCATTGGTACTCATATTAGCATAACTAGGGCTCAGAATTATTAAATGGTTAGTTCACCCAAAAATGAAAAGTCTGTATAAGTTATCATTAAAACTGAACATTTTATATCTGGAGGCCTATATCTTTGGATGTTTATTTAGTCATTTAGCATAGATGCTCTCAAAGCTAATAGGCCTAATGATTTCTGCAGTGATTCAGTGCAGCTGGACCCAAAGCTTCGTGGTAGGGGATTTCACAATTTGGTTTTAGTTTTTAAAGTTTTTTCCAAACATATCACAAATGAGTGCAAAAAAAACAAAAACATCATATCAAAATCAGAGGCCATCACCCACAGAATGTTTTACTGTAAAATCCAGCATGATTGAAGATCTTTATTACTGTAAGATACAAGGCCTTAAAAATGATCAAATAGTTCAAAGGAACTGGTATTAGTATTGATTTGGTATAAGTGATTTGAATTGGCCCGCAGAGGGAGGAGATTCTTAAGCCTAAGGTATGGGAAGATTAAAAAACAACAACAACACGAGGGTAGAAGAACTCGAACAAATAAAAAGCAAAATACAGAGATGCCAAAACATCTGCTTGTTAAAGCAGCACTTTGCAAGATTTTCGTTTTTGTCAAACTGTGACCCCTAGAGTCGCTGTGGAGTACTTGTACAGTCGTAAATAGCATTCACGCAGAGATGTCTCTGCACTCACGGCCGGATCCCCTCCCCATGTATACCGGTACCTGTTCAGTAGGATGGAAGCTGTAACGAGTGGAAATAAGGTGTGGCCCCTTTAAGAGCTGTGCCCTGTTGAACTGTCGGCAGTCTATATTGTATGCGCCTCGACCACCGCATGTATACGGCGCCACTTCGAGACACACAACATTCAACCCGAAAATAGTCATATAACCATTGCAATAACTCTGAAGCTATTCAGTTAAGGTAAAAAAAAACTGCATAGAGCTGCTTTAAAAGAGAATAAACATACCAATAAGGTAGCAAAGATCCCAAGAAGGCCCAGAGCTATTTTATCATATATGCAATAGAATAAAGGTATGTTTACACAACTTCAACTAAAAACTGAAAACTTTGTATGCGTTTTGGCCGTTCATTTACAGAACAACCGTTTTGGTGGTTTGAAAATGCAAGCTTTTGAAAATGTGCAAGATACCTTTATGACCGTGAATTTGTGAAAATGGTTTCTCTGTACTAAGTGGCATCGCCAACTACTGGCCTGGCATGCATAGTACAGCATTTTTGTTGTATTTGCAGATCCGTGGGACCGGTGTTCGCTTTGACAACATTGTCATTTGTTTTTAGTACATTGTTGTAATGTACTAGCAAATCAGCTTGATGAAAATGTGTGATCAAATGTGACTAAAGCAAGTCAAAATACTTGTTGAGTTCAGTGTTTATATTTTTCTAAAGTAAATAGTTTAAAGTAACAACATTACTAACATTTTTTCAGTAGCATCACAGCAGGTTTTATGGTAAAATAATACTTTTATCAACTGATTTTAAATGGACACTCCACTTTATTTTGGAAATAGGCTCATTTTACAACTCCCCCAGAGTTAAACAGTTGAGTTTTACCGTATTCGAATCCATTCAGCCGATTTTCTGATATTTAGAAGAATATCAGTAACCAGACAGTTTCTGGTCTCATTGACTTCCATAATGCAAAATATACCATGGAAGTCAATGAGACCAGAAACTTTTTTTGCTGATATTTTACTGATATTCTGTTGTTTTGTGCTTTATTGCACGCATATTTAAAACTGACTGAACTCAAGCAAAACTGCAAGGCAATGTTAGAAACCAAATTGTTTTAGTGAATTGGTTAGTCAGTTTAGGTAAATTAACAGATTTATAAAAAAAAAAAAAATCACTGATTGATGTGCTGCACAGCATTTTATTTTATTTTTTCTCAACTGTGTGTTTTGCTGCACTGGGTAGGATAAGCTAAAGACTGCCTGAAGACTGATCACTGAGTTTTCATTATCTTAGAACTGATGTGTTACACGCCTGCATGCAAAGATATGCTGCTGTTATCAATGCAAGGCCACAGGGTCAGACAACACCTGAAATAGGCAAACACACACACATTTGCACACACAAACACTCACTTGATAGCAAGGGCTGGTGTGAAAAGTGAGAGTTGGCAGGTGAAAAGAAACAAATGTCAAGTAGTAGAAATCAGAACAGCTGGAGAAAAATGATTTACACACTACTGGAGTGCGTGTGTGTGTGCGTGTCAAGCATCAATATTGCTGGGCATGTTGGTCGAGCAGTTTCGCTAGCTAAATAGCACATTTAACAGCACCAAACCAGCACTAATCGGCATAAACCCGCATAGATCAGAGAGGAAATGGACATGCCTGCTAGACATAAACTACACTGATCACAAGTATGCCAACACACATAAGCAGTGTGCTGTTCTATGTTGTGTGTTGCATGTGTCTCTCTGGTGCTCTCAGTTTGCTGTTCGTGGGTGTGATGAGGTGTAAAGTAACGCAGCCAGTTGTTTACAAACAGACGTGCGGCTTGACAGGGTGACGCTCTCGTTGTTTGTGTTTTGCGTTCCATCGAAGCTGGCGGACACTGACCCAGGGCGAGAGGAGTCGGCAGAGAGCGGGGAGTGTTTGAAAAGATGCAGATAAGTGGAGAGCCACATTCCGTACGCTGACCGGAGGCGTCTGAGAGGCACAACACTCTCACAGGAACACTCTCAGAAAAAAAGGTACAAAAGCCATCACTGGGGCTGTACCTTTTCAAAAGGTACACTTTTGTAACAAAGGCTGCATATTGGTACCTTAGTGGTACATATTAGCACCTAAAATGTACATATTAGCATTAAAATGTACATATTAGCACCTAAAATGTACATATTAGCACCTGAAATGGACATATTAGCACCTAAAATGTACATATTAGCACCTAAAATGTACATATTAGCTCCTAAAATGTACATATTGACACCTAAAATTTACTCATTAGCACCTAAAATGGACAAAAGTTTACTTTTTGAAAAGGTACAGCCCCAGAGACAGATTTTGTACCTTTTTTTCTGAGAGTGAACAAACCCAGCCTCTGCTTTGACTCTGATGGACTCGGTAAAGAAAACATGCTGTGACTGGATAACAGTTTTGCATATTATAATGAGTTTCAACTCACCCGTCGGTGCACGTGGGGGAAGTTGTTTTGAAAACGTCCAATGTTGTAAAATGTTAACTGGAATGATTCGCCCGTACATGTTCGACCCAGAGTCCGTGTGTTGCACAATTCCTGTCAGATTCGATATAGACGGCACAGCACCGTTCTTTTCTCTTAATCGGTCTGCAAATCCAGTCTTGTTTACAAAACAATCCTCAGTGAAATGAAGCGAACTGACGGACAATGTTTTACCTCATCAGCTGGAACGTCATTAAAAATAAAGTTTATCCATGCAGTCCTGAATCCAGAGGAAGCATATACAGCGATTGTATTCTTCCGCAACCAGGCGCTGCACAATATTTTGTACTGCTCGGTAGCTCGATCCGGTTTGTCATCACGAGGTAGGCATCTATGTTATTTATGCGTGAAATGCGCAAATCGGTGGGCGGGCGGGGCTAAACTGACCGTGTTGAACCAGGCGTTGATCTTCTTCTGCAGGGGTGGTGTTTTATCCTCTTTGACATCATAGTTCCCCACTTTTAAAAACGAGTCGTTTGTTGGGGCTGGTGCTAACAAGGACGTTTTCTGAAACTTACAGGATATTCTTATAATATGATGACCTCTTAGATGTCAAAAGCTCAAGGAAAGTTTGATTTCTCAGTTCATCACCTCTTTAAGTTTTCTCTTTAAAATCGTATAATTTCCTATTAATTCAAAAGAATGTGAGTGAATACCAATATGATGGTGCGGTGGCTTCACTTTTTGACGTCATTAGCAATCCAGTCATTTATATAGATCAGTGTATATCACACATTATTTCTTGTTATTGTGAATATATTTCTCAAAATGTAAGAGAGTCCCGCCCAAACTCACACCATTGGTTGTGCCGACGTTGCTGCTTCTGGCTTGTTGAGATGCTCAAACAAACAGAGCGGTGTTTTGATAGCGCCACAGTGTTTACCCTTTTCAGGTAAATCAACCTCCAAACAGCTTACTTTTTCTTGTCTCTGTATATCAAGCCGGGACAGGAGACGGTAAGTGTATGTGAAAATGAGGAACACACAGCAAGCAAAAGCAGCCTGACATTACAAGCTGTCAAATCACAACAGCCACATCACAGAAAGAGAGAGAACAAGACAAAAAGGGTCCGTACCGAGGGACCACCGAGGGTTCTATTAAAAGCACATGGTGGGTGGGGGGCAGACTATATTCTGGTTTAGGGGCTGTGGAACAGCACGACCAGGCCTCTAAGATCTGTGTAATCTACAACAGACCAGACCACCTAAACCTCCGACCTCCCCCTTCTCTCTTTCATCTTCCTCTCTTCTCTTAGTCTAATCTCGCCTAAGAACACATCTTGGTCATTTTAAACCATTTTTTTCCTCATGATTCCTTCATGATAATGATTTATTACCTTTCATCATATCAATCTTGCAGATATTTGATTTTAACTCAAGTATGAGGTGCAGATCGGCATGGTAGAGTGATCTGGTCAGTGGCCTATCTTTCGCTCACTCTCACTCTCTTTTTCTCTCTGGCTAGAGTTGGGTAAAAGTTTTTTGGCCTTCTCAGCGGCTGACTTCATTTGAAATGGAGAACGGTTTCACGCTGCTTGCAAAATCATAACTCAGGCAGGCAGGAGGAGACGCCAGAAACGAGGCCCAGAGATTCGAGATGCTCAGTCAGTCTTCTCTGCAGGTACAGAAAACACCAGTCCAGCTCAGGTCAGAGGGTCCAACCTGCTTACTCACACAAACACACTATCTATCTATCTATCTATCTATCTATCTATCTATCTATCTATCTATCTATCTATCTATCTATCTATCTATCTATCTATCGTTCTATCTATCTATCTATCGTTCTATCTATTGTTCTATCATTCTATTTATCTATCGTTCTATCTATCGTTGCAAACTATCTATCATTCTATAGATCGTTCTACCGCTCGATCTATCTTATCGATCTAACGTTCTATCTATCTATCTATCTATCTATCTATCTATCTATCTATCTATCTATCTATCTATCTATCTATCTATCTATCTATCTATCTATCTATCTATCTATCTATCTATCTATCAATCATTCTATCTATTGTTCTATCATTCTATTTATCTATCGTTCTATCTATCGTTGCAAACTATCTATCATTCTATCGATCTATCTAGCGATCTATCATTCTATAGATTGTTCTACGCTCGATCTATCTATCTATCTAACGATCTATCTATCTATCTATCTATCTATCTATCTATCTATCTATCTATCTATCTATCTATCTATCTATCTATCTATCTATCTATCTATCTATCTATCTATCTATCTATCTATCTATCTATCTATCCATCTATCGTTATATCGATCTATCGATTTCTATCTATCTATCTATCTATCTATCTATCTATCAATCAATCATTCTATCTATTGTTCTATCTATTGTTCTATCATTCTATTTATCTATCGTTCTATCTATCGTTGCAAACTATCTATCATTCTATCGATCTATCTAGCGATCTATCATTCTATAGATTGTTCTACCGCTCGATCTATCTATCTATCTATCTATCTATCTATCTATCTATCTATCTATCTATCTATCTATCTATCTATCTATCTATCTATCTATCTATCTATCTATCTATCTATCTATCTATCTATCTATCTATCTATCTATCCATCTATCGTTATATCGATCTATCTATCTATCTATCTATCTATCTATCTATTATCATTCTGTCTATCATTTGTTCTATCATTCAGTTTAATGTTTGTTCTATCATTCTATCTGTCGTTCTATCATTTGTTCTAACATTCTGTCTATGGTTCTGTCTATCATGTTCCATCGATTTGTCTATTATTTGTTATATCATCCTATCATTTTGTCTATCGTTTGTCCTATCATTCTGTCTATCGTTTGTTCTATCATTCTGTCTACCGTTTGTTTCATCATTCTGTTTGTTGTTTGTTCAATCATTCTGTCTATCGTAGTTTTCTGTCGTTCTGGCTATGGTTCTATGGTTCTTTGTTCTATTTCTATCTGTCGCTCTGTATTTTGTTCAATCTTATGTACTATCTATACATCTATATATCTATGTATCGTTTTATTGATCTGCTGTTCTATTGTCTGTCTGTCATTCTATCTTTCTGGGTGTTGACCTTTGGTGTGAATGTTCTTCCAACTCATGTGTAGCACACGGAGAGAAAAAGACAAAGGAACATACTCTGTTCCATCACATCAAAATGACATCAGCAGAGAAATATCACCATCTCAGGAAACAAAGGTGCTGCAATCCTCTAATATCACCTGCCAATAGTTTTAACACACGGTAAAGAAATCTGGCCAAATGCGATATCTCTCTTTCTTTCTGCCTCTATCTCTTTCTCTCTCTCTCTCTCAGCATTTGTCTCTGGAGAATGATGAAAGAAACACAAATCATTCAGATGTAGTGATCGTTCAGAGGAATAACAGTTTGATTTTTTGGAAAAATGACTTTTTGAAGTGTTATTTGGCAGAACTGATGAAATATGAGCAGTTAGAACAGATCTCTCTATCAGATCCAATCCATAGAAATATGAATGCTTTTGAACTTTGTAAAAGTAATTAATTTGCATACAATTAAACTATAAATGAGTCATTAAGTCCATTCCAGATATGTCAAGAACTTAAAATCTTAGTTTTGGTAAAGCATATTGGTTATTTTATGATGTTGTCATATTCATGATGCTGCTGGTTAATCTTTTTTTAGCACTGACTTCACTCGATGACCATGCCAAAAATCCACTGCAAAAACCGCATGGAAGTTTGAGCCGAGACATATATGACCTTTCTGTTAAAATATGTACAAAAACTTCATCTAATATTTCAGCGTGTAAAGAATGAATGTAAAACAGGAAGAGATTACAAAATGTGAACCACTGCCATAAACAAATGCAGATTTAACTTTCAGCTGATTGGAGATATAATTTACCACAGAAAACAAATAAGTCAGCAACAGTCGTATTACTTTAGTCAACCATAATTGTAATGAATAATCCTTTGCTTCTTTGATAGTCATGCCAATACGGCCTTATCAATTTGTTTTTACACGCGAAAGAGAGAAACAGGCATCAAAAGAGACAGAGAGTTTGTATAAATCGAAACAGAATATGTTTCGGCTGGTTGATCTGTAGTGTAGAGCAGGTCCGTCCTGGCTTGAATATCAAAGCTTTCCTGTAGGCTGTTCTACATTCAAGCTACACACACACACACACACACACACACACACTCACACACACACAAACACCTGCAGCAAGTTAGAAATGGTGTCATCGCTCAGAGAATAGTGAGGTACTCTCATTCTCCCTCACTCTGCCTTCTCATGTTGACCCCCTCCAGGCTGAAACATCATGTGCAACCCTTATTGAGTGTGTACACACACAAAAACACAAGCATACATGTTACAAACAGTACTTCAATTTGAACCAAGTGCTTTTTTTGGTAGTTTTGTGCTTAAAGGGATAGTTCACCCAAAAAAAATGGAAATTCTTGTTTGTTTCATTCACCATTCACCCTCATTACTTTCCAAACCTCGTTATGCATAATACAAAAGATGTTTTGAAGAATGGTGAAAAAGCATCTCTAAATAAAGTAAAACTAAATAGGGTTGGAGGGCGGGTAAAATCGTAGGGTCCAAGCGAAATTCAATAGATCAATAATATGTTATAGGTCATATATGCTATAGGTCTTCTGAATAAATGGCTGGAAATGAAGTGATGTATTGTAAATGTAACTACCTTATCTAATACTCTGTTCATACAGGCAGCAAAAAATCATATTTTCGGATGGAATCCAGATTCATTTGGATGTTTTCAGTCTAAATCTGCAAAAACATGACATTAGATTTTTACATTATATGAGGTTTGAGATCAGATCTAAATCAGTGACCAGATTTCAAGTTGGTTTTTCATCTTTAAAAAAAAAAATTTGATTATGATGCCACACACAAAAAATTCTGAATTCATTCATGATGACATTCAGTGGTGGTAACTGAATGTACCTGTTTAAGACCAAACATTAATGTGTAAATTCAGTACTTCCTTTAACACACTTTGTTAGTTCAATACCACAAGAAGATGGACGCACTGAATGCCAACTGATGCGCCTTGGCACAGTGTTGATGCTTAAAGTGTAACTTCGCCGATTTTCAACCCGCATTGTATTTTTACAATGTTGCTAGTAATGTAATGAAAAATGTTTGCACACTTTGCATCAAAAGTCTGCTGGAGGATGCAAAAACGTGTCTTGCTGCGTATTTTTGACAGCACCAGGACTTTCTTGAAAACTACAGTTTATACTTCTGCATATTTTATCCCCGCCCACAGTCGGATCAGATCGGTTGAGGGTTTTCTTACGAGAGGTTCTCTCGTACTGTGTAATATTACACTAGGGGAAAATGCTAGTCTGATTAAAAGCCATCTGCAGGGCGAGTCTTTGTACCTGAAGCAAGCCGCTGGCCTACATCTCGCCGCCTTCAGTCGCCGTTCCTTCTAAAGCTTTCCGGCATTACGTATGTTCATCCCACAGATGCGTGCCTAAATCAACACACCGTTCAGAGCTCAGGTGATTTCCCTGTCTGCCCTGCCTGTTTACAGTGAGGAGAAGGACGCAAGCTTCCTTTGCCCAGTCAGGGCATTGAGCTTACGTGTCTCTTTTTCGTCTGTTTTCAGACAGACTGAGCAACGTGTAATGGAACAACCCGGTCTCATCCCAAATCGTCATATAACTGACGTTTTGGGACGTCTTTTGACCATACGTCAATATTCGCCTTTTTAGGGCCCCCTTAAACGTCGGTAGATGAGGTTATGGGATCCTAACTCTACCCCATACCTAAACTTAACCCTAAACCTAGCCCGTCACCTAACTGACGTTAAAGGTAAAGCGTCAGTTGTATGACGGCCCGGGATCGCCATCTACCGACGTTTAAGGGGGCCCTAAAAAGGCGGATATTGACGGTCAAAATACGTCCCAAAACGTCAGTTATATGACGATTTGGGATGAGACTGTGTTAAATGGAACATATGGCAACGGTTTTCTTACCTGTCGTCTACAAACATGGGAAAACAACATCCTTTTTCTATCACCTATTAAAAAAAATTTTATTGAAAGCTAATTTTCCCTGTGGTTATGTACCCCTTTAAGTTATTAAAGATCGGGGCTAAAAACAAATCGGAATTGAGTGCAGTGTGAACAAAGCCTTAACCTAAATTCACTTCGGATCAAAATTCATTAGTTTCAGCTTTCAAAACCAGCTGGCGTCCGGTCCACATATCCCTAGATTCGCTCCTCGGTTAAATGTGCAGGTCGTCACATGACCGTGCAGCAGTTTAGAATTCAGCATTCTCCTGTAGTGCAAGAGATCAGAGCAAATTCTGCTAAATAAACAGCTCCGCTTCAACAAACCGGCCTGCACCGTGCGAAAGAGTGAGCGAGTGAGAGACAGAAAGGGAAAGTGAGGCACAGACACATCAACACACTGACCCTGCACAGAGCTGACAGCACTGCTGACGAAGACACATTAACTCACACACACACATATTATACACCATGAGGCTCTGTGACATGTTGGACATGAGTAGTGAATGAGGAGATGTGATCTTATACAGATCACTGGGTTGTTACTTCCTGGTGTGCTGTAAGAGGTGGTCTGTAATAGACCCATGTCTAAATATCACCATTACATTGAGCAATACACTATGGGTGGATGGATCCAAGGCCATAGAATTTAGTAGCGTACGTTAGGGTCATGTCCCTAACAATATTTAATGAAACTGAATTGTCCCTAAATAATTTTGATGAAAAAAAAATGTTTTTATGAAACCACTGCTGTTGTAATTTTGGACACATCTGTAATGGGTTATACTATTGACATTCTCAATAAGTCAAAGTAAATACTGTACGTAAGAAAACTGCATGCATGCCTATATATAGGCTATTCTTATTGTAATGATGAGGTAGGAACGAAGCAGAGAGAGAATCCACATGCAAGCACTACTTTAATAAAGCAAAAAGGTAATCCAGGACAAACAACGGAACTTGGGACAGGAACATAGGAAACAGCTAAAAGAAACGACTACCGACAAACAACAACTGAAGCTCGGAGGTTTCAATACATAGGCAAACAAGCTAAACAAGATAACAAGGGGCCGGGCGGAGCTAATTAGAAACACCTGAAAAGACTAATAAACATAACGGGAACACAGACCTGAATCATGACACTGATGCTGAATTTATTTTCAATTTAATTTGTTCCAGCTGCCGCTTTTATGTCCCCACCAATGTCGAAATGAAACCAATGTCCTTAGATGGATCAATCAGTCCTTCTGAAATCGTTTGAATACGCTGATTTAGTGCTTAGTTAGTTCAATACCACAAGAAGATGGACACACTGAATGCCAACTGATGCGCCTTGGCACAGTGTTGATGCTTAAAGTGTAACTTCGCCGATTTTCAACCCGCATTGTATTTTTACAATGTTGCTAGTAATGTAATGAAAAATGTTTGCACACTTTGCATCAAAAGTCTGCTGGAGGATGCAAAAACGTGTCTTGCTGCGTATTTTTGCCTTTCTAGTGCTCAAGAAACATTTTTTAATATCGTCAATGTTGAAAACAGGTGTTGCACTTAATATTTGTGTGGAAACTACAATACATTTTTCCAGTTTCTACAATGAATATTTCAGAATAACCGCATCTGACATGTAACATTTATATGTGACAGTGGGACAAGAAAATGTCTTTGCATTTTTTCTAATGTTTCTGTGCATTTTAAATTATTTAAATTAATTATTATTATTTTGTTATTGTATCACTATAGAGATAGGTAATACTCTTGCAAGGAAAAGTAAGAGAGAGAAAACAAATAGAGACCGAGAGTGAGAGAGGTTGGGCCAGGGCTTGTTTACTGAAATCGCTGAATTAGTTATAAACACATTAATCTGGTTGAGCAGGAAGGCGGCATGCCAGAGAGAGAGAGATTTCCCCATATGAAACAGAGAGGAGAGGAGGTCCAGTATAAAGCATTGACACTCCTTCATATGCATCTGTTCTCCTCTCAGCAGACAGACAGTGATGCAGACAGTGAGGGGCCCAGTCTGGAAATGGGAACTTATTTTAGGCTGCGTTCTCCTGCCTAGTCAGATCCTGTGTGTGAGTGTGTGTGTGTGTGTGTGTGTGTGTGTGTGTGTCGTAAATGTTGGTCACCTTTTTTGCAGTAGCTAGTCTAAGGTCAGAAATTAGCAGTGGACAGATAATGCTCAAATGGTGATGTGTCATGACATGTGACCTGCATGACTCAGAGACAGACGGAGAAAGAGACAGAGAGTCTCTCCTGCATCATTTCCTCATCTGCGGTTCCCAATGCTGAGTTGTATCCTATCCGACACACATACATAAACACAGTCTCACAAATTATTGAAACAATTGAAATCACTTCTGAATTCTTTTTAAATAATATTTAAATATTTATAGTAATATTTAATATTTTAAAAATTAATTTAATGTTTTTTTTAAAAAAAAGTCTCTTCTACTCACAGGCTGGATTTATTTGTTCAAAATACAGAACAAATATCTATATTGTGAAATATTATATATTAAAGTAAATAGTAGATGTTATATATGTGTGTTTGTTTTATCTTTATTTAATCTTATATATATATATATATTTTTGAAATGAAAAAGCTGAATTTTCAGCATCATTACTACAGGCTTTAGTAGCAGAAACCATTCTAATATGCTGATGGTACTTAGCTATTATCAATTATTTTTGGTGTTCAGTTATTAATTATGGTTCTTATTATTATCAATGTTGAAAACATATTTTTTCAGACCCCACGAAAATATTAAGCAGCACAACTGTTTTCAACATTGCTATTAATAAGAATTGTTTCTTGAGCAGCAAATCAGTGTATTAGACTGATTTCTGAAGGATATGCCACTGAAGACTTGAGGAATGATACTAAAAATTTAGCTTTGATATCACTGGAATAAATTACATTTTAAAGTATATTAAAATAGAAATTATTTAAGATAAATTGTTATAATAATTTGAGCATGATACTTCTTTCAAAAACATTGTTAATATTCTAAACTTTTGACTGTCATGTAGACACCAACACTGACTAAGTCTAAGCTGTAAATCTTTTTAAATTTACAGCATAAATGTACATTTGTGGTGGTAAATCTATAATTTAATATTAACTTGGCTGTTTATATCACTTAGGTTACTAAGTGGTTCATAACAAATGTCTTTGAATGTCTGTATGTGAGCACAGTAGCTGGAAAGAGATTTAGATTCAGAGTGTCTGAATGTGAATAGATTCCATCATGCTGTCAGACCATCCAAAAATACAAGACCATAAATTAGTTTAAAGTCTAAGTCAAATGACAGTATGGACAGTCTCTCTCTCTCTCTCTCTCCCTTCTCTAGTGGAGGTATATTTAGATGCTTTGTTCTTTACTTCATTTAATGCCCATGAATACATGCTGATTCATGTTAATTGTCACTTGCGCTCTGCTCATCCATCGCATTGGTCGTCTATTTGTACACTCTTAAAAATGCAGGGTTGTCTTAACCCAAATTTGGGTCACATTTGGACAAACCTAACCTTTGGGTTACTTTTTTTTTAATTAAAAAATGTAACCCAATGGCTGATTTTGTCCACAATTGACACAGATTTAGATTAAAACAACTCAGCATTTTTTAGAGCCAGTCTGATTTTGGATTAGGTCAGGAGATCAGAATGTTTTAACACTTAAATGATTTTCAAAAACATTAAAATGTCATGAATGCATCATCTGCTTTATCAGCATTAGTTTTAAAAAAGTGAGCTGATTGGTTCTTATTCCAGCATAGTGAGAGAGGCATTTTTTTTTTTTTTTGCAAACAATGTACAGAAATGTACAACTTCCGCATTATAACGTTCAACATCAGCAGCTTCATATTGAGAATGTGCTACAATACGATTTAACCAGGCTCAAGTGAAAAACTGCTGACTTTTTGGTAGCATATTCTTTGCTGATTCTGTAGGAAAATCTGAATTCTGCAGAATGGATTTAAATCTAAAATGTCTTAAACTGAGTAGAGAATATACTATTTGGAAGTTTACAAGTACGATGATGGATGGATAGTTTGATTGATCAAGCCTGCCACTAGTTATCCGGTTATCAGTGTGTTCACCATGGAAGAATCCGTGATGCCATCACAGAATTTGACAAAAAACTGCTATACACAAACTGATCAGGGGAGATAATATGTTCACAGTTTAATGAGGCCAGATTTCATAGCAAACACAGACAACTTGAATAGCCTAAAGTGTCAAAATCAGCAAATATCGTCCAGTGAAGGTGAAACAATCTGTGGCGACCACTGAATATTCCGTGGTACGGTCGCGGAAGAATCCGTTGTGCCATCACAGAATTTGTCAATAAGCAAAAGGCTATAGAAACTGGTCAGCGGAGATAAGAGGTTCACAGTTTAATTAGGCTACACGAATCACAAACTTGAATAGCCTTCTTAAAGTGTCAATATCAGCAATAGGCAATATCATCCAGTGAAGTTGAAACAATCTGTGGCAACCACTGAATATTCCGTGGTGTTCCATGTAAAAGGTTTCTTTGACAACAGTGGATAAGCTGGAAGCGTTAATAAGTTCATACATCAGGAAATGGTTGGAAGTTCCACGCTGGGAATGACCTTAGTAGAGGTAAGACTGGAAATTACCTTAGTAGAGTCACGCGAAAAAAATGTGTAACGGAGGCAGCATCTGTGTTAAAAACTGGTATAAAGTGGTCAGCAAAGAAATCTGTGGTAGAGGCAAAGGCTGCCCTTCAAATTGGTGATATCATGGGACAGGTATAGCTTGGAAGAGGGGGTTTTGGGCTCAGTTTAGCTCCTCCTAAATGGCACAAGGCAGGCCCAGCTCAAAGGAGGAAATTGGTAGTCAACGAGGTGCGAAAGCAGGAGGACAGGATGAGGTGTATAAAGGCCATTTCCGAGGCCAAGTAGGGAGAGTGGATGAGATGGGAGAGTGTGGAACAACGCAAGATGGGCTGGCAAGACCTTTGGTCAGTGAAAGAGAGTAGGATCAGTTTCCTTATCAGGTCAAAATATGATGATCTCCCATCACCCCAGAACTTATAACTCTGGGTAGGAGAAGATCCCTCTTGTCCTTTGTGTTAATCACATGCCACATTACGGGACATTTTGACAGGATGTAAGGTGGCTCTTAGCCAAGGTTGGTTTACTTGGCACCATGACCAAGTACTATGATGTTTGGCTTTAGCATTGGAAGGCAAGGTTAACATGACCAATAAGTTGCCGCCTGTTCTAGCAAAACATTACACACAGAAGACAATATATTCCTCTGCCCAGGTGAGCAACCACCAAGAAAAGGTGTTAACACCAATTCTCGCCCAGGACAACTGGAAGCTGCTAGGGACTGGAAAATGCTGGCTGATCTTGATCAACGTCTTATTTTTCCACCTGAGATTGCCACCACTAACCTACGACCAGATATCGTTTTGTGGTCTGGATCAGCACGCATTGTTCAATTCATAGAGTGAAAAGTGCCATGGTGCATATGAGAGGAAGAAACTGAGGTATGCTCATCTGGCCACTGAAGCAGAACAGTGAGGATGGAGAGTCCAGGTTTATTCAGTGGAAGTGGGTTGTCAAGGATTTGTGGCACACTCTACAACCCGCTTCCTCAGAGACATCGGATTCAGTGGCCAAGAGTTGCGTCACACATTAAAGAACTTATGTGAAGCAGCAGAGAGGAGCAGCTACTGGCTGTGGTTGAGACGGAAATAATCTGGCTGGCTGTGTACAGGCAGCGCAGTCTCATCCCAAGACGTCATATAACTGACGTTTTGGGACGTCTTTTGACCATACGTCAACATCCGCCGTTTTAGGGTACCCTTTAACGTCGGTTAGATGACGTTATCGGATCCTAACCCTACCCCGAACCTAAACCTTCCCCGTCACCTAACTGACGGTAAAGGTAAAGCGTCAGTTGTATGACGTCCCAGGATCGTCATGTAATTGACGTTAAAGGGTACCCTAAACCGCCACACTACGGTTTCGTAGAATTATTGAAAAACTCAAAGAGTCTGTTGGTTTATTTGTATAGTTTAATTACAGTTATTACGTTCCTGTGTATATTGCGTGAATGACGGGCGGTGTTTGGGCAGATATTGCGTTTTGCGGTAGGTAGTATGCCATACGGAACCGTTGCCACCTACTTTACCGTTGAACCTACTTTAATAAAGACAGTGGGACTCGACAGCCTTAGTCAAACGGGTTGGCGCGTATGTTTGGGTTGCGGAGAGATTGTGGTTAGTCACATGTGAACTACGTGGAAGGAGCAACCTCAGCAGCAGGAGGGATGTAAAGGTCAGTAACCTGGGCTTGTTTGTGTGGGGGACGGAGGGGGGTGACTGTGGGATGCCAGAGTCACTGTTTCTGTACCTGTGTGAGCCCTCTTGAGGTGTCGTGGGCTAGTCGACGAAACACTGAGGACACAAGGTGCCTTGAAGACCCTAGAGATGTAGAAACCCTACTCGGCTCAATCCAAACGGTTATCTTGCTGGTCCACTGGGGAGACCACACTGTAGTTGCAGCCGTTGTGTGTGCCGAGTACACTGCAGCCATTATTGCCGAACAGAAGGAGATTCACATCACCATTTGGAAATAAGCGTAAATGGGTGGAGAAGCATAGGTTACAGTAAAGCTACTTCTTAGTTTGTGCTTATCTTCTTGGCGAAAGCCGAGAACAAATCAGCATGAAGTTTTAACATCTACTCTCGTGTAATGGAAATCAAATAATCAGAAATGTACATATACAAATCACAGTTAGCTAAAATGTATTAATTGCCAATAATCAATATGAGCAGCAGCAGTAAAAATCAACAGTAGCAGCGTAGCATAGAACTATTCAGCCAAGACGAGAAACATGCATAACATCATATACATTACCATGCTGAAGAGGTTTCATGACAAAAAAAAAAAAAATAGCAGATGAAACTAAATATTGAATTTACTTGTCTTCCCTTATATAGAAAATGTTAAAATTGTTACTTCTTATATGTTGTCAATAATAATCTCTATTATTCACAACAATGAAACTATTTTTTCTTAAAATTATTTTAATATGAACAAAACATATTTGCCGTTAAAATAACTTCATTGTTGTTTGATGTAACATTGTCTGGAAGGCTCCCCAACAAATTCCCTATTCTAAGAATGGGGACACCAAATTGTACAACAAGGGTAGAACAAGTTGTTCATAACACACATTATATACATACATGAACCTTCACACAAGCTAAGATGAAGATTCACATACTCTGCAACATTTTACAGAAAGTAGCCTACAGAGCTGTACTAATTTAAATGTCTTATTGGACAGAACTTGAACAGTTGAGAGAGGTTTTATAATCAGGTGTGAGTTTCCCAGAGCCCCTTTCTAAAATAGCCAGCGGTGAACTTCTAAGCAGTGAGGCAGGAGGACACTCGCAGTGTCCTCATTCCTGAAACAGAGCCAAACCTTACGACAATGAAGAGTTAAGACCTGTCACACAAACACAGGTTCAGATTCACACACAGGTACAGAAATAAACTGTGAGCTCATTCTCTCAGGTGTTCCTGTACCCTGTGGTCACCTTGAGTGTCTGTTCCGTCTATTATAGAGCAGTCGAGAGAGAGGGACACACATGAGCATGACTGAGAGCTGATCTCATGGAGTAATGGCATTCTGCATCCAGCCAAACCTCAATGTTCAGAATCACAGTAATGTGCTTGTTAATTTGTATTTCTTTAATTTATGCATGTATGTACGTATATACGATATTTAAATCTTTTATAAAGATTTTAATACTTAAAGTCATGCACACTAAAAGTGACAATGATATTTACAGTGTTACAAAAGATTTCAAATAAATTCAGTTATTTTGAACTTTCTATTCATTAAAGAATCCTGAACAAAATGTATCACATTTCCAAAAAAAATGTTAGGCGACACAACTATTTTAAACATTGATCATTCGAAATGTCATGTAGAATATTTTCTGATGGATCATTTTACACTGATGGAGTAATGGCTGCTCAATTCAGCTTTGCCATCATAGGAGTAAAGCAAGAGAAATCGTTCAAGGTTTGGGTTTTCCAAAAAGGTTTTCCCACTTACAGAGCATGTAGAAGTCTGTCATTTTCATCATAGGTAGGTACTCTTCAACTGTGAGTGACGAAATCTAAAACAAAAATCCAGAAAATCACATTGTATGATTTTTAAGTATTTGCGAAACCTGAAGGATCTGGAGAAGGCCTGTATGGAGGAGTGGGCCAAAATCCCTGCTGCAGTTTGTGCAAACCTAGTCAAGTACTACTGGAAATGTATGATCGCTGTAATTGCAAACAAAGGTTTCTGTACCAAATATTAAGGTCTGATTCTCTGAAGAAGTATCAAATACTTATGTCATGCAATAAAATGCAAATTAATTACTATAATAATGTGATTATGTTACTAAATTGTTTAGTGTTTTGTGATTAATGTTACTAAATACATGTGACTTTCTGGATTTTTCTTTTAGATTCCGTCACTCACAGTTGAAGAGTACCTATGATAAAAATTACTGACTTCTACATGCTTTTTAAGTGGGAAAACCTGCAAAATCGGCAGTGTATCTATATATATATATATATATATATATATATATATATATATATATATATATATATATATATATATATATATATATATATATATATATATATAACATATATTTGATTTTCTTTAAATAGTTTCTCAATTTGAAAACTCCCAAAATGCCTTGTTCTGTCCAATAATCTGGAGTAAACTGCATCAGCAAGAAAGTATATATCTTCAAATTTCAAATGTTAACTTCAAATAACATTTCAGTTTCATTTCATTCTAAAAATGACTGTCAGACTAGCAAATTGAAAGTGAAAACACTGTTTTCAGTGTAAAATGTGATTTACTATTATTTTGTCATTCTATAATTCCTCTTTATTTACCATAAAATCACCATCTGAACTGACACGCACAAATGTTCACCACGTTTAGAGGATAGGCCTCTCTGTTTCAATCTCACACACAGACTATAAGCAGTGCCAGCTTTATGTGGACAAAAGCATCTAAGGGGCTAAAGTTTAAGTACAAATGAAGTTTAAGTACAAATGAAAATTTCAGGCAAGAAGATTAGCCTAATTCAGGATTTACAGCTAAACATAATTGTTCATTTAATCCCTGGTGGAAAGTGCAGATAATGCTAATAGTTTCAATTCCAATAGGGATTTGGGCCTATTTCTGCGCCAGTTCACTTTCAAGTGCTCAGTGAAGTGTTACAGAAGTGCAGTCTTTGGTGTTTCAGATTCCTCATCTGGAGCTGAAGTTGCTGCTACTGTTGGAACTGGGTATTTGAATGCTTTATATTGTGTGGTTTAAATAATTTACATTAAGAGTGGTGACGCCATAGGATTCTGCAGTGTTTACAACAGTTAAGACAGACCATTGTGAGTGGATCTTACACATTGCATTAATAAAGAGAATGGTTTTACTTATCTAGAGTCATGCAACAGGCAACTATGTGATGTTTTGAAACTGGAATCCGCGCGATGTTTATACACAGCAGCACTCGTGCAAGCTCTAGAGTCTTATCTGTAAACACGAGCTTGTGTATTCAGACACGCGCATCTCTCCAGACGATTGCGCCTGCCATCAGTGCGAATACTGCGTTCTTGAGTGGATTCAAGTGTTTGATTGTAATTTATTAGATTGGCTACAGTTATCATAATAAGGGTTTTGTAACTGCACACTATCCTACGAGCAAAGCACGCTTAAAATAATAAAAAGCTATCTGACTTTATAATGTAAACAATGAACATTGATTGATTTGAGCATCGCTCAAACCCAAACTGTAAAACCTTTTAACTCATTAAAATAGACATTAATTTTATGGCAAACGTCTTAACTGCCTATAACCTTTGACCAATGTATTATTATTATTGCTTTATGGGATATATTTAATTCGAAAGTCGAGTTAAGTGAACGGATTGTATTGTTACAAGTGACGGACATTGAAGTTAAATGTACAAATTAAAGTGTGTAGTCTCATTTCCCCCCTATTCTCGTTTGTTTGTGAGGTTGCACTCCAGCGGAGTGTGTATATAAGGATGCTGCGTGTTGTTCAGCAGGTGATAGGAGCGTGGCGCGTGTCTCCACTGACCAGGGAACGGCGCGTATCCCGAGCGAGCTCAAGCTTCCCCGGGGCTCCGGTCTCTGTGAGCTTTACCCAATAAGATTGGAGAGACGGCGGGCTGTCAACATTCCTATCGCCCCTCTCTCTCTCCCCCCGTCGCCCACCCCTTCGGTCTGCAGTTCGCACAGTTCATCGCCCCGGTTTATCTCGCGCAGTCTGCTATCAGCGCTCGCAGACTCCAATGGAAAAACGGAGAGGCGCGTGTTTCACAGCCCTGCCTGAACGCAAAACGTGGGGAGAAAAAGTGGAAAAGTTGGCACTCTTGCTGATCAAATTGCACCTCACCGAGACTTCATCTGTTCTCAAGAGGAGGTGAAAAAAAGAAAAGAAAGCGCTCTCTGAACCTGCCGTCTGGCTTGGATTATTTCTGCTGCGGTTGCCAGATCTCGGGGAATACTTTTATATGGCACACGCTAATATCCGGGCAGATACATGATATCCGTCCGCGCATCGTCCGCACGGAACTCCGTACATCTGTCCGGCTATCAGAAATCCAAACTTCAGCAGGTCCTCGCAGACCTAAACGTTCTTTACACCAATTTCCTACAGTACAGAATCGTGTTTTCTTATCACCGCTGGAGGACACGCTCAACTATGTTTGGCTGCGGTAAAGTTATTGGGTCGCCCCGGATTCTCAACAGATCTACCGCTGCTCCCGGAGGCTCAGGATTAAGACACATAATCAGAAACAGCACAGGCTCATCCTATGGTCCCCGTGCGTCCTCGAGGTTGTGCTGCGCGTTCCTGTTACTCCTGCTCATCCTCACGCCGCGCGTGGACTCGTCCTGGTGGTGAGTAGCGTCCAGCATCCCCGCGCGCCGCCGCTGCCACACACTCGCGCGCAGAAACCGAGCGGTTATTTCTGCTCTTGGTGATCGAGCTGCCATCATTTTGGGAGACTGGACATTTATAAAGATATGTTAGTTGGATATAGCTAGTGTTTTCTTTAGTGATGGCTTTGAATAACAATGGTAGGCTATAAGTGTGTGTGTTAACTGTAGCCTAGTTTAATGAAAAACAGAGTTTTAAACCTTTGGGCATTGTTTTTTTTAATTATGTCTGTGTTTTAATGGTCATTTAAAGTATAGGGCCGGCTAGGTTTAGAGTGTTTGACTTAAAGCAATTTCTGTCGTTAGTTTATTGGGCGAAATATGGTGAGGTTCGTCTCGCGCGCTGAATTGATTGGCACGCACAGTTAGCCAAGTATCTTAAATACATTTTAGACAAAGCTCTTTGTCTTATATGCAAGCAAAGTCTTTGTATTATATGCGTCCTATCCATGTAAACATAATGGAGTGATAAACAAAGACAGTACAGAGGTAGTAACTACGTATCCTGACGGAAAGTGCTCGCGCAGCTGTTGCTATGGTTATCTTCAGGCGAAAGCGACTTCTGTTTGCGAGCGTCTCTCTAGCGCGGTCTGAATAACTAACTTGTTGTCTAACCTTTGTGGTTACTAAAACACCGTTTTTGTTTGACAACGCTGCTGAAATATAAAGTTATACTTATTTTCGAAAGTAGCTATACACTTGAGACCCCCAGCCTTTTGTTTTTATTTTCTTTGGGGTGGTTTAAGCTTTAATTATGGGGTTCAGAACCCCCAAACTCCCCATAATTCGCACCCTGTTGGTGGATAGAGGTCTGGACTCGGAAGATGGCAGTCAACTCGAGTAGCTACTAAAACGAACACACACGTTGGTGCAGGAACGCAGCTCCACCGGCACCGCCCTCTCCACCAAGATATTGGCATTTAAAATGCAATTATTCTAGAAACACACAAATCGTGCATTTCGCCCCCTCAAAATATAATTTTAAATGCGCATGAGGGATGGGGTTTCCCCCAGAGCTTGTGCTTATAACAGGCCCTGTACATCATTATATCAGAGTAATGGGTTGGGTTTTCATGGTGTGCTTGAGGTGTGGTGCCAGCCAATAACAGAAGAATAAATTAAATAACTGCAATATGTGTCAGGCCTCCTGCTTAGATGCACACACACACACACACACACACACACACACACACACACACACACACACACACACACACACACACACACACACACACACACAGTGCAGTGAGTCTGAGCGATCATGAATAAACCAGCCACATGCTCACATATATAAATGTAGTTAAGGAGTGTTTGGGTTTTATGTATACTTAGAAAATAAATGCATGTGGTTGCCTGACAAATGTTAATTTAATGTTTTTGCTCAATATGCCTCCCAACTATAAAACATGCTGTATTCCAGCGCTCTGCTGCTCTCTGATGAAGATCATGTTATCTTACATACTGGACCTCTAACAATTTCGTCAGTCCTTACTAACTGCTCAGAAATAGGTTTGATTTGCACGGAAACTAAGAAAATAAAAAATTAATCAGAGGAAAGCAAGCCTTTGTTACTATCGTTGTGTAATAATAAGTCAGGCTGACATTCCCAATGTGAGGCACTCACCAGAGCCAGAGAGAAGGGGATCTTTTGCTCCCTCTTTCTCTCTCTGTGATCTGCTTATCCATCACTTTAAACAGACAGAGCAGGAATCCTCTTAAGCTACTGGGCGGCCTGTTAGTGTCCCATACGAGTGAACTTGTTTCACACACACACACACACACACACACAGAGAGAGAGAGAGAGAGAGAGAGACGAAGCCAAACGTAAGCCTTTCCGGGACTTCCACACAGATATTAAGATGTGTGTGTGTCCTTTGAAGTGAACTTCATCTTTGACCTGTGAGCTTTTGTACTGGGTTCGGCATGGTCTTCCACCCTTGTCCACAAAAATCTATCTATGTCTGTCTGGCTGACTGTCTAACTGTCTGTCTGTATAGTTCTATCGTTTAATATATCATAGTTTTTACCTCTATTTGGGTAATAGAAGCAAAAAATTACTAGTTGTACATTCTTTACCCAGTCAAGCCTAACTACAGAGACGCAGCGTAAATGAGAGCAGATTTTACTGTGTTTTTACAGCATGTGGTTGTGGTCTCCTGTGGATAATTAATAACCACCAATGTGTGAGACAAGCCTGGTGTGTGTGGGTGAGCGTTTCCAAACTCTAACTATTGAACGCAAAGCGCAGGGTCCGATAAAGCCCTATAATCACAGTCAAATGAGGCATCGGAGTGGGAGGAACACAGTCGTTATAAAAAGGTTGATCAACATTCACAAATATTTTTTAAAAAGGTAAAAACTTAATTTTCTCATAAAAAATGCAGACTTTTTTTTTTTTGCAAACTAAAATATTCAGCACTAAATCCTCCTTTAGTCTGACATGATTTAGCGTGTGTTAGTGTGAACGCTTGATGTGATATGGTTTGGGTGAGAAAGAGTGGGATTTTATCCCAGTTTCTGTTGGCATTAGACAAACGGTTTATCGAACAGTGATGGATTGAAAAAATCAGATCAGGAGTGAAAACCATACAGAGATTAAAAGAGAGACAGAATGCATCATAATTCATTACAGTAAATATTCTTCTGTTCTGATTACCTAAGTAGAGTCAAGTGTGACATCACAGCAAATGATAATTGGAGCTAAAACATAATACTTCATATAAAACAGCAATAGTCTAAAAAATAGATACAGGTTATCATAGAGGCTCAAAAATGTATCGCCAATTGGTTGATGTTGAACTTATTATGCATGTGCCTTGGCATAAATCATAAATAATGGCTGCTTTGTGAATGTCTGTTTATGACACATGCCAGTTTGCCAAACTTTCCAATGAAATTCTACTAATGAGTGGTAAGATTCTGGGAATGATCAAACTCTTTGGCATCAGGCAATGCATAATCACTGAATGTTTACTGATTCAGCACAAAAACTGACTGTTTGGTTCAGTAATTTAGGTTTTAAACCTCTCTCTGTGTATATTTCAGGTATATTGGAGCCCTTGGTGCACGTGTGATCTGTGACAATATTCCCGGGTTGGTGAATAAACAGAGACAGTTGTGTCAGAAGTATCCAGACATCATGCAGTCGATCGGTGGCGGGGCTAAAGAGTGGATTCGAGAGTGCCAGCATCAATTCCGCCATCACCGCTGGAACTGCAGCGCCCTGGACAGAGACCATACTGTTTTTGGAAGAGTCATACAGCGCAGTGAGTACTAGAAATGTGTCTGTGCGTTTTGGAGACAGAAGGAGTCAAGGCTGATGAAGAAAAAAATTGAAACGCTAAATCTTAAAAGAGAATGACTGAAGTTATCATTTTAAATGTAACAGCAATGTTTAGTTTATAAGGAATATTTATTACTCCATGAGAGAAATACAATGCATAACATTTGAATTTTTTTAGACATTATTCATTATTATAATTATTCAAGGTTACACTTTATTTTGACAGTCCACTTTAGATGAATTATTAGTTGACCGGTCAGTAGAACAAGTTGACATGGACTTGCAAAGTTACTTATGGTCTGTTGGGGGACCATGTTAGCAGACTGTATACTAATACTCTAATGACTGCTAGTTAACATGATGCAAAGTTATTTATATATACATATATGGACTATTAGACATTAAACCAATAACAATAATGACAATACTATAATATTTTAGTAGTCAATTCAAGTAAATTTGATGATTATTATTGTATTTTTTTAATTGAAACTATCAAAACTATATTAACTCTAGTGTCAGTGATCTCACAATCCTGAGGGGCTGGATTGCACAATGCAAGAAGACCTTACATCCATTACGACCTGCTGGGAAACAGAAATAAGGTCCTTTCGCACCAGGTAGTTATAGAAAATCAATTATTAGGAACTAGCAAGAACTAAAATGTTATCCTAGGGCCATTCTGCTGGTCACACCGCCAATAGGAACTCTCAACCCGGCATCCAACAACATAAAGAACTCCACCACATAAAGGTTAAGAAGTGCCTGGACTTTTGCGTCAGTCTATCTATCGCTGTTTTGTGGAGTTAGTTCGTAGAGTTATTATACATAAACTGTGTGTTTAAACTGCTTTTTACCGGCATACATTTGGTTAATCAATGTGCAGTTACTATATATTCCTATAACTAAAATCATACCCAGTTCCTGTGGTGCAAACATGCCAAAAAGCGGGTACTTCCGGCAATAGTTATTGGACCTAAGTGAGTACCGGTGCTAAAGCCCCTACAAACTGATTCTCAAACTATTTCTCTCTTTAAATATCTCTCTGTGCATCTCATATGGTAAATACCTAGATCGGCATTCTGCGCTGTCACCACATAAATCAGTATGGATCAGAATAGGGTAATGACATTTTAAACAGTTACTCTCTTGGACATGTACATCACTGTTTATCACTGAGGGATGTCAATGAAACGACTCGGATCCCACAAGAAAATGCAGCCACATTCACACAAATCCCAGGCCAGGTGTGATAAACAGACATAACCCCACAGGATCACTTATTTCAGTCTGAACCTGAAGTTTACTCAAGAAATCTGCACTGTAAATGTGCTTTCTGTTTGGCTTTCATACAGTGTTCCAAAGATCCCTGTGTGAAAAGATCACCCCTCCAGCATTCTCTATGCCTCTTTACCACATAAACAGGCATAGTGGATGTAAATGTTTGGAGAGATGATTCTGGCAGCCGGACAGACTCTCGCAGCACTGCCTGTATTCAGTTTATGAAATGGAATTAGAATTGGAGCGGTTGCCAAGAGAGGATTCTCCTATAAACGGCAACTGTACTATTAAAAAAATATATTTTTCTTTAGAGAATATCTTGCTGTATGAATGATGGAGCGATTCAAACATAGATATCCTCCAGATGTCATTGCACTACATGAGCACAGATCATTGAAACACATTTTAGCCGCAACAGGAAACTGAAAACGACTGCAGTGCAGCGTGAGAAGGACAACTTTACGTGGAGATCTGGGCAGGGGGGTCCTACAATAAAAGACCCTATTAAAACAAAATTTAAGTTCTGTGGAAGTTATTCATTAATCACTAGCAATAAATAACTTCAAGGTATTTAAATGCTACTCCACATTTAGCATTTGGTTTAAAAAAATCTAACTTAAATCTATTGATTTGTCCTCCAATGTGTCACAATTATTATTAATACTATTAATACACTCGCCTAAAGGATTATTAGGAACACCTGTTCAATTTCTCATTAATGTAATTATCTAATCAACCAATCACATGGCAGTTGCTTCAATGCATTTAGGGGTGTGGTCCTGGTCAAGACAGTCTCCTGAACTCCAAACTGAATGTCAGAATGGGAAAGAAATGTGATTTAAACAATTTTGAGCGTGGCATGTTTGTTGTTGCTAGGGTTTACAAAGAATGGTGTGAAAAGGGAAAAACGTCGAGTATGCGGCCGTTCTGTGGGCGAAAATGCCTTGTTGAAAATCCCCAGTAGAAGACCCCACCGGGTACCACTCATTTCCACTACAAATAGGAAAAATACACTACAGTTTACAAGAGCTCACCAAAATCAGACAGTTGAAGACTGGAAAAATGTTGCCTGGTCTGATGAGTCTCGATTTCTGTTGAGAATTTCAGATCAGAATTTTTCATAAACAGAATGAGAACATGGATCCATCATGCCCTTTTACCACTGTGCAGGCTGGTGGTGGTGGTATAATGGTGTCGGGGATGTTTTCTTGGCACATTTAGGCCCCTTAGTGCCAATTGGACATCGTTTAAATACCATGGCCTAAATGAGCATTGTTTCTGACCATGTCCATCCCTTTATGGCCACCATATACCCATCCTCTGATGGCTACTTCCAGCAGGATAATACACCATGTCACAAAGCTTGAATCATTTCAAATTGGTTTTTGAACACTAAAATGGCCCCCACATTCACCAGATCTCAACGCAATAGAGCATCTTTGGGATGTGGTGGAACGGGAGCTTCATGCCCTGGATGTGCATCCCACGATTCTCCATCGACTGCAAGATGCTATCCTATCAATACGGGCCAACATCCCTAAAGAATGCTTTTAGTACCTTGTTGAATCAGTGTCACATAGAATTAAGGCAGTTCTGAAGGCGAAAGGGGGTCAAACACAGTATTAGTATGGTGTTCCTAATAATCCTTTAGGTGAGTGTTTATTAAAATGTAATTTAACCCTGTTAACTGTTGAAAATTGTGTTTTTTGTGGAAACTATTAAAACTTTTTCCCAGGATTTTTGTATGAATAAAAAGTTCAAAAGAAGCATTTATTTGAAATAAAATTCTTCTGTAACATTATAAATATTTTTACTATCAGTTTTAATCAATTTAACACATCCTTGCTTAATAAAGTCATAAATGTCTTAAAAAAAACATCTTATTGACCCCAAACTTTTGAACTATGGTGCAAATGTAACTATAAAATATAACATACCAAATATGATATATATTGTAATTTTATAATTTCAATGGAAAATGCATATTTAAAACAACTATAAAACATGTTTTAGAGAACACACTTTTGGTTTCTTCTCAAAACTGGAGTCTGTCCATCATGATTTACATTTGGTATTTTTCTTACATTCAGTCTGGCTAAAGGAATCGGTGTGAGTGGCGTGACTCCAAACATGCAGGATGCTTAGAAAAAGCAGGTTAAGGTTAGAAAATAACTGTGGCAGTTCACTATCAGACTGCTAACCTTCAAACAATTTATCCTAGCAGAGAATGGCCCACCCTGGAGGGATTAGGCCTGTACTAATATTTAAACCAAACACTCACACTGGGGCAAGTCACACCCCTAGGCAGGTCTCTGGCGGACAAATCAGAAGTGCTGCTTGGGATTATATGAGAGTGGAGGGTGTGTTTAAATGTCTTGAGTGTCTAATTAAGGACCTGAATGTGTTTGTTGTGGCTTCATGATCTTTGTTTTCGCAGGCAGTCGTGAGGCGGCGTTCGTATATGCGATCTCCTCGGCGGGAGTGGTTTTCGCCATTACCCGTGCCTGCAGTCAGGGGGAGCTAAAGTCGTGCAACTGTGACCCTCACAAGCGTGGCCGGGCCAGCGACGAACGAGGGGAGTTTGACTGGGGTGGCTGCAGTGACAACATCAACTATGGGATAAAGTTCGCCAAAGCCTTCGTAGATGCAAAAGAGCGAACTGTGAAAGATGCAAGAGCACTCATGAACCTTCATAACAACCGCTGTGGCAGAATGGTGAGAACAGAGACTATGTGACACATTCATTGTGTTATAACTGTATTCTGGAAAAGTTGAATGAATGAAGCCAGTATTGCAACCAGGGTTTGACATTACACTCGCCAACTCACCAAATGCGGGTGAAAATCCACTGTGGCGGGTAACGCATATCAACACACTGGCTAATTTGGCGGGTTATGATTCAGAGTCCTTTCCATAAAAAGAGGCTCAATCATTAGCAAATCAAAGTGTAAAGAGGGTTGCATACTGAGAGAAACACTGTGCTGCGCCACGTCTTTAATTTTGCATCCGAAATCACATACTTCCCTACAATATAGTATAGAAAACAGTATGCCACAAAAGTAAGATGGATGACCTACTACTTTTGGTGAGATTCTGAAGTGTGCGGCACTTTACTATCCTATTATGCCACAGGAGAGGATTTGTGAATGGCAGTGAAGCAATGCAAGTAATGCAGGCAGGTCACATTCAGATTACATTCATACTATACATATTCGAGCCCGATCTCATGAAAGTTCGTATCTATAGCACGAATGTCATTTCTTGTGCCATTTATACGCCAAAAATAGTTTTTGCGTGTATATGGTACGCGTTTTTCGTGTGCATATGATACGCACTTTATGGCGTATAATACGCACGAACTCCCCACTCCCCTCCCCCCTAAACCTACCCAAGGGGTTTTCAGTGCATAGCATATGCACGCAAAAAACATTTTTGGCGTAATGCCACGAGAAATGACATTCGTGGTATAAATACGCACTTTCATGAGATACCATACGCACACCGGCGGCACCACTCAGCTTCTATGAAGATGCCTGAGGTACGTTGCTTATTGTCTGGTGTGTTTCGCTGGAGCCCTAGAAGACAGTTGAGAGGCCACTTTTTCTAACCCGTTCTTATAAATGCTGCATGTCCAAGACTTTTGGGCAAAAAGAACCTTATTTTGTTACACGCAATTATGCGAAAAGTTGCAGAGGATTTTATTTTTATTTCTATTTTATTTTATTTCAATGGTATCTCCAAACAGTTATTGACTGTCATGAAGCTGAAAGCAATTCAATGATTCATAATCATAATATATATGTATTTAAAACCAAATCTAATCTGTGCCATTGATAATCTGGTTTATTTGTGCGAATCTTGTTTTGGCTTGGCGACGTTCTGAATTGCTGGTAACTTAACAATTTAGTAGCCAAATTGGCTGGTGAGTGAAAAAGTTTGATTATAACTAAACAACTCGGTATATAAATACGGGCATAAATAACACAAAAACATTGTTCTATGATAACATTCCTTTGAAACTCTGTTTACATTCTGAGGCAATTCTTGGCCACATGGAATCTGTTCATATAATTACTACTAGGCATGTTTTCTCTGTTTCTCTTTTTTACAGGCTGTAAAACGGTTTATGAAGCTGGAGTGTAAATGTCATGGAGTCAGTGGGTCATGCACTCTGAGAACCTGCTGGTTGGCAATGTCAGATTTCCGTAAAACAGGAGATTACCTTCGCAAAAAATACAACGGAGCCATCGAGGTCACCATGAACCAAGATGGGACAGGATTCACAGTAGCCAATAAAGACTTCAGGAAAGCCACAAAAAATGACTTGGTGTACTTCGAAACCTCACCTGATTACTGCCTCATGGACAAAGCTGCAGGTAAGAATGAAAATGAAAACATAAAATTACGTTTCTGTAATGTTTCTGTATTTATTAAATTTATCATTTTAATTATTTACATTTAATTTATTATTAATTATTGTATTATTATTAATGTATATATACAATATATACTGTATATATATAATGATAATTTAAAAAAAAACATTTTTTTAATTGTTTCTTTCTTTCATCAATACTTTGGTCAGATGTTGCCTTCTTCACAAAGAATATATGCATAAAAAAAAGACCACAAAGTAACTTACGACTGGCATTATTAGTTAAATTGGTTAAAGAATTTATAACAAAGTAAACCCGGATGTTTGAATATTATCACTACTGCGTTGCCTTTCAAGCTGTATAAATGTTGACTTATTTAGTAATAATGCAATTAGCACTGTGACTCATGTATTACTAATGTCACAAATAGTTAACTCTGACTAACTGCTGACGCACTCAGTATATTGGATTTTGCTTAGACTTCTCAGAATTAAGAGTTAGATTATACCAGACGTGCAGAATGCAGGAAGTGCTTAGTCTGCCTGATGAATAAAGGTATAAAAGTGTGATGAATAAAATCCTGTTTATGAGACAGTAAAGTGTTTAATGACGTATAAGCGGGCGTTTACACAACACCATTTTCAACAAGAACTTGAAAGTTTTTGGGACCTGAAAATGCAAACCTTTGAAAACGGGTTTCAAATTGTCCATTTAAAAAAAAAAAAAAAAATACTGTTATCATCTCAGTGTAAACTACAAAAATGCAAATTTGTGAAAGCAGTCATGGAGTGCCATGTTAAATCTATAGCCACATAGTTTTCTTCACAAAGTAACATCGCCAACTACTGGCCTGGCAGCATAATGCAGCGTTTTTAGTCGTTTTAGTCTATCCGTTTGAACGGGGATTGTTTTGACAATGTTGTTGTCTGTACACGGACAACGCAAAGGAAAAACGTTTCTGTTTTTAGACCATGGCTTTTGTGTAAACGTACCGTAACAGGTTGGCCACTGAATCACCTTCAGACCTCAGAGGATCCTCACTCCTGAGATCCAGTATGATGGTGGTAAGCCATGTTCATTTTTACATGACTTGATGGAGAAAGACAGTCAGTGAGTACATTTCAGTAACTGAGGTAAATTGACTCTCACACCTGCCCTGCCCTGCCCTAAACCCAACCATAAACCTTAAGGGTAAAAAGAGCAATAGAGGCTTTGACAGGGTCAGAAGAGGTGGGATGGGATTTTTTTTTTTTTTTGCTCCGTTAATCCTTGATGCTCTGACACACACTCATGCATGTATCATCTGGACTAGCGGCACAAGGTCCATGTTCAGTTGGTGATGGGTCATAAATAGAAACCTTTTCATTACTTTATGACTCAATTTTTTAGATATATTTGTAAAGTATATGTATTTATTAATTCATTTTTTATATATATTTTATCTGTAGTGTTTCATAGGGAATGAATCTAAAAATGCAACTTCTGTGAAAGCATCTTAGCACTTGTTATGCTTTGCAGATGTGTTACTTTTTTGGGGTGGTGTGCCACTCAACCATACATTTTGTTGCATTCTGTTCCATTTAGCTGTTTTTAAACACAAGAACGCATCTTAACACTCCATTAGAAATGTAGCATATTGATAAACCTATTATCCAGGGCTTCCCTAAAACTAACTATAGTTTAGACAACGTATTCCTACTGCAGACATATCACGTCACACTGTGTTACTCTGCTTTTTTTGAGAATGCTTCTGCAGCTCATGCATCAGTGTGATGGTTTGAGTGTGTGTTTGGGTCAGACAGACAGCTCACAGCTCAGTGATTTTAGAGGGTCAATGCGCTTACCCCCTAACCACCACCAGCATCACCACCCCAGTGGAATTTGCACCCCAAGGATACAACAGGCTCATTTTTCAAATCCCATTCTTTCAAAGCTGCCAGCACAACCATCACTCTCTGGTTCTCATGGCCGCAGGGCAAGCAGATTTTTTTTTTTTTTTTTTTAAGAAAGAGAGCATCTCTGTCCACTGTGTGTTTAACCTTGCGAAACAACAACATGCAGACTCCAAAACACCAATCTGATTATTGATGGTCGGTCTTACTTTCTGTGTGACTTTGTGTTGCTATAGACTGTTGGGTAGGATGTTTCATAGAAGGTTTTACTGTGATACCGTTTTGGACTCCTCAAAGAACCTTTCATGAACACTACTTAAAAGAACCATTTTGTCTTAGTGGTAAGACCTATTGTAATAATCCAAAGAACCTTTTGTCCACTATAAAATAAATCAATAAAACTTTAAATGGAAAGGTGGATGTTAAAGGTTCTTCATGGACTTATTTTTCTGTATTTGTTCATTGAAATGTATTAGTTATTTTATATCATTATTATTTTTCAGATGTAATTTTGTGTGTCCAGTCAAATGGTTTTTCGGCGGAATTATACTACCATTACGACCTTTAATAAAATAAAATAATAATCAGAAAAATCACTTTAAAAAAAAAAAGAATTACACTGTCTGTTAAACCTTTAAACAAAATAGAAAAAAAAGTTTACTTGTTTTTTTACGTGAAACTTTTAAGTTTCATTTTATGCATCTTATTTAGTAATTTATTGATTACAAAAATATGCATTAACAAATGTGAATCTTTCTCTTTATTTAATTCTTTTTTGTCCATAATAGAAACTTTTAACTGTGCTTTTTGGTCAAAAGGAATGACATATTGTTATAAATTACTAATATAAATGTAGAAATATGTATATCAAATATATATTCCACTAATATATTTAATTTGTAATTAATTTTATTTTGATGATTCTATGAATCTATGATTAACTGATTTGATGCTTATTTGTATTGTTGTGGGCTTAATACATTTTGAAATGCGTTATTACTTTTTGGGTTATGTTGCACCACTTGATGTCCAATGTAAAATCTGGGTCTTGAAACGAAATCATTTCCTTTTTTTTTTTGCATTCCAGGTTCATTGGGAACTGCTGGTCGGGTCTGTAACAAGACATCCCGGGGAACCGACGGCTGCGAGGTCATGTGTTGCGGACGGGGCTACGACACCACACGCGTAAAACGCATCACCAAGTGTGAGTGTAAGTTTAAGTGGTGTTGCGCTGTTGAGTGCAAAGACTGCGAGGAGGCTGTCGACATTCACACCTGCAAAGCTCCTAAACGTGCCGAATGGCTGGACCAGACCTGAGACAAGCCCACTTCCTCCCGTTCCTCAGGATTTTGTCCACGGCAATCTGGGATATGAAGTCCATCCCTTGCGATTTGTACCCCTCCCCCAATTCCTATTCTTTGTTGCATGGCTTTATTTGAACTTATTTTGTGAAAGCACTACAACTGAAATCTACATTTCTCATGAGCGCCTTGCACACTTTGCCTGATATGGCAGATGTATCTCTCTTTCTTCTTCTCTCTCTTTTGTTGTTGTTGTTGTTTTGAATTGATCGGAGGACGGTAAAGGTTTAGGATTCAAGAACAACCTGTGCTGTAATGTATATATACGTGTATATATATATATATATATATATATATGTATATGTATATATATACATATATACAGTATATATATATATATATATATATATATATATATATACAGTATATTGTTTAGTTTTTGATGTGAGAGTTTTGTTCTATGAGTGTTGTTTGTGACAAAAGGTGTGCTGCTTTTAAAATGATATTTTAAACTGACTCTGAGCCTATCAGATATTATCCTGGCCAATAGCTGAATATGTACATCACATGTTATCGACAACACAGCCGTGTACTTCACATTCATCACGTGCCCATACTGGACTACAGCATTTTACTCTGACTATTGGTACGGAATATAACAGAACGAAAGAGGCTGGTCAGAGGGACTCGAGAGGACAAAATGGATGACAGCTATGTGGGCTGCTCACTCCACATGGAGCCCTAGTTTCTCTGGAAGCTACAGAGGCGTTTGGAAGGGTTAGATGTAATATTAATAATATAAATGAGCATGCACTAAGGACATTAGCTAACAGTTGAGCGTAAATGACATGTTATTATGAAACTCATCATTGCCTGTGTAAACAAGAAGAATGGTGTTAACAGCTGTAACTGGTAGAGGTGTAAGCTCTTATTAGCTCTCCTGTGCTGTGGTACTTGTTAACTGTGTAATTATTTTTTCAGCAAAAGTTCATATAAAGACATTAATTAAGACATAAAGAGTCATTTTATTTAGCTTTTCTTCCCCTTAGCCATAAACATCATGTGACAATTTACTCTGGAACTGCAGGATAATGATGCCAACTTCACTCCATCCATTTAAATAAAAAAATCCTCTTGAAAGAATTGAGCACTGGTAAAATATTTAATAATAATAATATATATATATACATACACAGTGGGGCCAAAAACTATTTAGTCAGCCACTGATTGTGCAATTTCTCCAACTTAGAATGATGAGAGAGGTCTGTAATTTTCATAGGTACACTTTAACTATGAGAGACAAAATGGAAATCACATTGTAGGATTTTGAAAAGAATTTATCAACTAAATACTTTTGTAACATAACCTTTGTTGGCAATGACAGAGGTCAAATGTTTCCTGTAAGTCACCAGGTTTGCGCACACTGTAGCTGGTGTTTTGGCCCATTCCTCCATGCAGATCTCCTCTAGAGCAGTAATGTTTCGGGGCTGTCGCTGCAACACGGACTTTCAACTCCCTCCACAAATTTTCTATGGGGTTGAGGTCTGGAGACAGTCCACTCCAGGACCTTGAAATGCTTTTTTGCTCCTTCATTGCCTGGGCGGTGTATTTGGGATCATTGTCATGCTGGAAGACCCAGCCACGTTTCATCTTCATGGCTCTCACTGATAGAAGGAGGATTTGGCTTAAAATCTCACGATACATGGCCCTGTTCATTCTTCCCTCAACACGGATCAGTTTTCCTGTCCCCTTTGCAGAAAAACAACCCCAGAGCATGATGTTTCCTCCCCCATGCTTCACAGTGGTGTTCTTGGGATGGAACTCATCATTCTTCAAACAAATTCTTCAGTTGAGTTTTTACCAAAAAGTTCTATTTTGGTTTCATCTGACCACATGATATTCTCCCAATCCTCTTCTGGATCATCCATATGCTCTCTGGAAAACTTCAGATGGGCCTGGACATGTACTGGCTTAAGCAGGGGGACACGCCTGGCACTGCAGGATTTGAGTCCCTCTTGGTGTAGTGTGTTACTGATGGTAGCCTTTGTTACTTTGGTCCCAGCTCTCTGCAGGTCATTCATCAGGTCCCTCCGTGTAGTTCTGGGATTTTTGCTCACCGTTCTCATGATCATTTTGACCCAACGAGATGAGATCTTGCGTGGAACCCCATCGAGGGAGATTATCGAGGTCTTGTATGTCTTCCATTTTCTTACAATTGCTCCAACAGTTGATTTTTTTCACATCAAGCTGATTGCCTATTGTAGATTCACTCATCCCATTCTGGTGCAGGGCGACAATTTTCTTCCTGGTGTCCTTCGACAGCTCTTTGGTCTTGGCCATGGTTGAGTTTGGAGTGTGACTGTTTGAGGTTGTGGACAGGTGTCTTTTATACAGATAACAGTTTCAAACGGGTAATTTACAAATAATTTCTTAAAAATCCTACAGTGATTTCCTGTATTTTTTTTTCCTCATTTTGTCACTCATAGTTGAAGTGTACCTATAATACAATTAAATCAATACAATTTCTATTCATCAAAAAATCCTGAAAAAAATAAGCAACTGTTTTCAACTGCGATAATAATAATAATAATTAGAAATGTGTCTTGAGCACCAAATCTGCATATTAGAATGATTTCTGAAGGATCATGTGACACTAAAGACTGGAGTAATGATGCTGACAATTCAGATTTGCCATCACAGAAATAAATTATATTTTAAAAATATATAAAAATTGAAACAGAATAAATTAAATTGGAATAATACTTGATAATAAGGACGATGGTATGCAGTATATCTGCCTGCGGTGGTTAATGAGTCATGCTAACCATCGAGACATTGACCCCTTGGTTTAAATCAGACTTTGCATTAGGGTATCTTAAGTAAGATCTTAGACATAAGGGCTGCTTAATAAAAGGGCCTCCCTTTCTACGAATCGTGACCAGTGACCAACCCGAACTGTCTAATAATGAGCTGATTAGTTTAATGACAGGGCAGAGGCAGCTTTGAACAGGCCTCCATCATAGTGGGGCTTGTGTCTGCTTGTGATTTCAGAGCTTTTTCTGGATGGTTTGTTTTCTAACCAAAGCATGTTGTTTCCTACAATCCTTTCTCCTTTATTAGGTACAAGTCATGTTTTTCGAAGGTTTGCTTTTATTGAACTTTAAAAGTTTGATTTTAGTTGAAATTAAACAATTATTTGTCCTTTTCAACGTTTTGTGAAAAAAAAAGACATTCAGGACTCTCTTTTTTTTTACGAAGTTGCACTTACAGATAAGGTGAATGTGATTTCAACAAGTGCAACATGATCCTGGGTCAACATCTTTGTTGATCCTGGAACATTCCAATCAACCAATCAGATTTGAGGGACAAGTTTACAGTTTATGTCAAGTTTAGGCTTACAGCTAGGTGCTTCTACATCAGTGTTGACAGGTACATAATATCCTACAAGGATACCAAAAAAAGGATGACATCAGGCCAAGAAGACTGGTACTAATATTCACGTTAATCAGATATGGTCGCCCCTATACCCTCAATATCAAATTTATTTCTAGAGCATAGATTGACTGTGAGATTGAATAAGTACAATCAATAACATCCACAATGGTTCCGGACACCCAAATGGCTGTTCCCTCAAATGGTGCCCTATTTAAAGTCTCCAAAACAATGACAAAATTCACATTTAAAAGTCCAAACTCAACGTTGAAAATGAGATTGATGTCAGAATCCAACGTCAGATTGATGTCTATCTCCAACCTTGGACAGACGCATTGTGGTTGAAAATGAAAATCAGGTTGACCTCAGAAACCAACATCAGTCGGGTTCTGACGTCAACCCAACTTTCATTTCCAACCAAAATCCAACGACTGTCCAGAGTTGGATGTTGACATTAATCTGACTTCGGGTTTTGACGTCAACCTGACTTTCATTTACAACCAAAATGCAACCCATGCAACCAAAATCATCCCCTGACTGACGTTACTACTTTCTATTCAAGGACCTTGACGAAATTGTAGTGGAGTAAAAAGTACGACATTTGTTAAAGTAAGTTAAAGTAAAAGGTTTCCAGAAAACAATAATAATCAAGTTAAAGTATGGACATTCAAAAAGTGTACTTAAACTCAAGTAAATGTACTTTGTTACTGTGTTATTCACCCATCATTTCCCTGTGATTTTAGCGATACGTTGGAGGTAGGGATAGGGTTAGGACCAAACTTTTGGACAAAAATGTTGTTACAGGATCAACAAAATATGTTGATCCAGGAACATGTCTTACTTGGCAAAATCTAACAGATAATGTGACTGTAGCTTGGCTTTGTTGAGCATGCACACAGGTCAGTCAGACTACATTAGCTCTCAGTACTGAAAAAGACAGAGGTCACACGGAACATGTGATAAATCCTTCAAATATCTGATTACGCATAGTGTTGTATACTTTGACACATAGACAAAGACTGCAGCTCAAACATGTTGAATACGAGTGCTTCAGTTACACTGCTGCTTTGTTTACATACAGTATTGCTTGTGTGTGTGTTCTGAAACAGGCCTAAACATGATGTTCTGTAAAAGTGAAAGTATTGTAATCTGTCAAACATTCAGTGTTTCCTGAGGAAGCTAAGTACAGTTCGATCTAATAAGGAAGCAGTTGTGCACAGGTTTCTCAGATTGCTTTGAATGCAGACCATTATAACTAATCGTTGCAGTATGATAATTCAAGCCTTTTAACAGTGGCTTTAAACACACTTAATATGACCCTAGAGGATCAGGGCGCTGATAGAGAGATATAGGAACAGAGGGATAGAGAGAGATCAGTGCTGCCTGCAGCCTCATGTCACTAGCAAATAAATAGGCATCATGGTATCTGACTAATGCCACCAATCGGGCCCCGCTGAGTGGTCTGTTTGGGTCTGTCCTAATTCCGCTGGTGGGTGAGAGAGTGCATGACCCTGATTAGGATCCAGGTTGCAAACGATGATTTATTAAACCTGGTTCAGAGAAGTTGGTTACAGGCAACTCTCAAAACCATTTTGGGTTTGCGCGGCATGCACCGGCAACCACAGTTCTGAGAAGAGCTGTTTTTTGAGGCCGAATAAAGGGTCAAATGAATGATCTCACAGTGTTCTACTATTCACTTAATCCATCAGATGAAGAGAACTCTGGATTTGAGTTCTCTTCAATGATTTTAAAGTAAATTATAAACCACCCGAAAGGGATTCTAATTGGGTGAAAGGTATTTGTTGGATGGATGAAGATGTGGATGGATGAAATCTTTCACATTGGCCATTACCCTCAGGATGGTATGGGGTCGTTCTAATTTTAGAAACACCATACAGGTCGAACAAGCACCTTAACAATTTTCCCACCTTTCAAAACAACAACAACAAAAACATATACCCAGACAGTCATAAACAAATCAAAACAAATAATAACAATAAAGCATGTTACCCTGCCGACTACGCCAAGGCTGTTGGTGTTTGTTTAACTGCACTGGACTACGCCACTCCAATTTTGTTTGGGTAGGAGACATCTTCTAAACGTCTATGTGACATCTGACGGGAAACGTCTCTGTGATGTACGTGTGCTATCAGGGTATTGTCCATGTTGTTTTCAATAAAAAACATTGCATTGCACAAAGCAAGCCGATCCACTTTTCCATTTTGATAATAGCATTAAAATCAGAGAGAGAAAAAAACAATGAAAAAAAAAAGAAATCAAGAGACATTTAGAATCGATAAAAATGTGTGATTAATTGCGATTAATTGCGAGTTAACTATGACATTAATGCGATTTATCGCGATTAAATATTTTAATCATTTAACAGCACTAGTTTAATAAGAAGTATCATGCTCACCAAGGCTGCATTTATTTTATCAAAAATACAATAAAACCATAATATAGTGAAATATTATCATTTAAAATAACAAATAGTCATAGAATAAAATAACAAATAGTTTCTATTTGATTATATTTTAAAATGTAATTTATTCCTGTGTTAAAAAAGTTTTTCAGCATCTCTCCAGTCTTCAGAATATCAGAATATATATATATATATATATATATATATATATACACCCTATGTATACCCTAGTCAAATAATAGTGCAAAATCTTAAACACTTTTCTTCATTTTATGCCTTAAATTTATTTTAACTTTGATTCATTTTAATCAATACTGTAGTCTTAGCATAGCAATACTGTTTTCTAAATTTTTCTCACACACACACACGCACACACACAAACAAACACACACACTACTGTTCAAAGAAAGGTGTGGAAAATATTTGATGTTAAATTATTTTATAAAGACCATGATGGAAGACAGAAACCAAAACCTCATTCCTGTACTCATACAAGGGAAATAGACAGAGATGAAGGGAATGGGAAAAGGGGGGAATGAAGAGAGGTGAGGAAAGAGAAGAGAAGAGAGGAGTGTTGGGTTTCTGAGTGGCCTGGCGGGCATTTTTATCAGCAAGCCTGATCTTAATCTGAGCAGAAAAGCAGCCTTCTCAGAAGCACACACACACACACATTCATCTTCATTACTTCTCCTGTCACCTTGTGCTGCTCCAGTGCATGCTGGGGTCTGAACGAGACCCAAAAATCCAGTTAGGACATTGCTAAAGATGCAAACGCACATACATATACACTTGCTCTCAGACTAAAAGATATCAGTATCACAGACCCCCCACTATCAGTGACACCAACTCGCCATTTGTCCATCTGAGTGCCTGCATGTCATCGGATTTTACCATACTCAATTCCTCCCTTCTTTTCTCCATACATCATTCCCTACCTTATTCACCTCTTAGACTGACATCAGGTGAAGCTCTTCATCAAGTTAATAAGAATTTATGCTGCAAAAAGTGGATAAAAAATGCATATGTAACATCATGGGAACTTTTCTCACAGATATTATTATACACAATAGTTCACACACATACATACATGCACAGACATGCTAATTCAAGCATATGAGGGCTGCTTCATATCAAGCCAGACACACTGCATTAGTTTCCTCTGGGGAAATTGAGATATTTCAACACTATCTCACGACCAATTCGTACGAATTCGACGCATGATTAAAAAGTGACTAATTCGTACTAATTCGTATGATCTCACTCGTACTAATTCGTACGATTTGTCTAAACCCACGTGATGGTTAGGTTTAGGGGCGGGGTAAGGGGTAGGTCATTCGTACGAATTCATACGAATTGGCCAATTCGTAAAATATGTACGATTTAGCAAAATCGCATTAATTCGTACGAGTGAGGTCGTATGAATTGTTACGAATTAGCCACTTTTTAATCATTCGTCGAATTAGTACGACTTGGTCGTGAGATCGGGTTGGATATTTAGTGTGATTGTGTGTGAGATAGAGAGATATATAGAAAGGAGGAGGAGGAGCAGTTTTATGGTTTTACCTATGTTTATAAGATTGCAGAGGAAGGCCAGAGGGAGTGACCACAAAACAGAACATAGAGTCCATTACGTGGTATCATATAAAAATCCCCCTGAGTCAGCACTCAAGAATGCCTTCAACTGATCTTCCCTGTTACTCTCTGTCTGTCTGTCTGTCTGTCTGTCTGTCTGTCTGTCTGTCTGTCTGTCTGTCTGTCTGTCTGTCTGTCTGTCTATCTATCTATCTATCTATCTATCTATCTATCTATCTATCTATCTGTCTGTCTGTCTGTCTGTCTGTATCGATCTATCTATCTAGATAGATCGATCTATCTATCTAGATCTATCTATCTATCTATCTATCTATCTATCTATCTATCTATCTATCTATCTATCTATCTATCTATCTATCTATCTATCTATCTATCTATCTATCTATCTATCTATCTATCTATCGTTCTATCTATCGTTCTATCGTTCTATCTATCGATCTATCTATCTATTGTTATATCATTTTTCCGGTCCTACTACTGACTGTTGACTTTACATCTGTTTACTAAAAATCTGGTTGTACTTTTTTCCCCAATAGTAAACTTTAGACATTTTCTTAACTTTGCCAGTACGTCAACCAACTCTCTGTTAGGTTAGGGGTAAGAGTCAGTAGAATAAGTTATAAGTTGACGTACTTAAAAAAAAAAAAAATCAATTTCCCATCAAAATACTGTAAACTGTTAGCAGATATTACTGTAAGCAGTCTACCAATAGTTCATTTATTTTTCGGTGACATTTGATGCAGTTAATTGTAGTTACTCCAAATGTCTAAAGTTGACTATCGAAATAAAGTGGTAATAAAAGGTTTGCACTCACTGACCATATGAGCATGATAGGAATTGGAAGTCATACATTCTGCACTGATAAGACATTTTCTTATTGTTGATGAATGATTTGTTCAGAAATCCTGCTGTTTTTTCAGCATATTTGTGCAGTAATTTATCCTAAATTATCCTTATTATGTATATATAATTTAGGCATATTCATTTATTATTGCATTCCAATATGCAATGATCCACTGGAGGCAAATTATAGCAAGAATCCAAGTATTTATTACAATTAAAACAAAACATGAAACAAACTAAGGCATGAACTTACACAAAAGCAGGACAACAGGAAAAAATACTTGACCAAGACACATGGCGAACATGAGGGAACTCCGGCGCAAAATGAACCTTTGGTCTAATAAAACATTGGTACCTAGTCAACCGTTCTCTGAGATTTGTTTACATAATAAGTAAAAAGAAATTGCTAGTTAATACCACTAACAAGGCTCAAAATAGCCCCACACTAACACAGTAACATAATCAGGGTCCCTACATGCAAAACGAAGCATTGAGAACTTTGTAACTTTGTACAAAGTAGTGACTTACTGCGTTGCTCTGATTAGTTGTACGTTTACCGACTATCCAATTGAGTGCAGAGTTGTTGTTTTTTGTTGTTGTTGTTTTTTTTTTTCCTGGTTCGGTTAAGACATGCCTCATAATCAAAGCCCTATGGAGCAGTTTCAGACTCATATTCTGACAAGAATATGAGTATGACGAAGTCAGGCTACTTTACATGTGCAGTAACTTTAAAATGTCTGTTACTGTATGTAGTCTTGCCATAGCCACTAAAGTACAGTATATATCCTATAACTGAGTTAATTTGATGTATTATGTTATATTGATTACCTGATTACATGTATGAATGAATGAGTGCTGACTCTGCTTATTGGCTTGAGGGTCTCTGGGTCAAATGCATGAGATTCCAGTCCTCTGAAAGGTATGAGTGAGCAAGAACGAGAGAGAGCAGACAGACAGGGGGATCGTTCAGGTGCCTTTGAAGTTGCTTAGTGACTGTGCGTTTAAATGTACCGATGCTCTCTGAAAACATTTAAAAAAAAAATTATTCCTGGGATTATGGGGTCAAGGTCAAACTATTTAAATCTGGACACTCAAAAACCCCCTTTCCTGTTCACTTGGTTTCACAGGTTGTTCATTTATACCGTGGATCGCTCCAACCGGAACATTTAATCAGTGAGTCGAATAGCAAACAACTTTATAAGATACAGTTTTAAAAACATTTAAAAAAAAAACTGGATGGTTTGAACAATAAAAAAACATATATGTTCAATAACATTTTTTATGACTTAATCAATGGATTGGGAATGTAAGCAACACTTTTCTGTTTGCTGGCTCGGACAGCAGTTTCAATTTCTCCCATTTTAAATATTAAGCAGCAATATTTTTTAAATAAAATGTAAAAAATTAAAAAAAAATGATATAATGCTTTAAAATGCAGTGAAATAAAATAAAAGGTTTTCATTATATAAAATAAAATAATTTCTATCCACCACTGAAAACGACCTTGTCATTTGAAAACAGGTTGTTGAGAAAAGTAAATACTTTACCATAAAAAAAACGAAAAAAAAACTTTTCTTTCTTCTCAAAATTAATGCAATGGAATCGTTAAGGAACATCATTCAGACAAATTAGAACCAGATATTTTTAATTCCTATGATTCCCCTAACAAACCAATGTGCACACAAAACACGTACACAAACAAACACACCCTTACACACATTGTAACAGCTGACTTCTTTTTTGCTCCTTGGTTTGTTTGACATTTCTCTCATCCTCATCTCAGAGCTGACATCATCTAACCCCCCTCGCCCTCGATGGCAAGGACGCTCCAACCAAAATAAACAGGCATGCCAGGGACACCTTAACGGCGCTCCCTCTCACAGCACTTCACTTTGACTCTCAAATCACATTTCTCAAAAGTGTTTAAACTGTAGGGGTTTACTCAGCCATAAACAGACTCCTAATGTGTTTACATAGCCATATATTCTGCCCATCTACAGCTGTTAGAGAGAGATGGCATGTGTGGGGGGCTAAAGAGACAGAGAGAGTGTGGCAGATGACTGACAGAAATGTGAAGAGGATGAGATTAAAACACCTGTACATCTCAGACACAGGTGTGGAGACCTACTTGTAATACTGTCAAGTCATTGTAAGACTTTTTTTATTTCGAAATAGTGCGAGTTCGGGAGAGGAGAGAGAGAGAGAGATGTTTGTGCATGTTTGAAAGTCTCAGTAAACATTTCAATAAACACATTCCCACTCAACTAGAGCAACATAACATCACAGAGATGTTCATCTGCAATATCACGACATCTCACTGTCGATAATCGTTCTCACTCTCTCTTTCTCCCTCTTGAGCCCCCACAGGTCAATCGGGCATCTTTTTAATATATTTCAGTTGTTTCTCAGATAAAGCAAAGAGATTAAATGGAGAGCAAATGGAGAGGCCCTTGGGTCTCTACAAAGTCTCACACTGTTCTTAGATTGACCAAGAGACCAAAGTTTGAAAATGAAAAGTCACCAAATGAAACCAAACTTTCTCACAAATTCTTCTAAGACCAAGTCAACAATTGACTCACTTGTTTTTGTTCTTTATTTCTCTTCTATGAAAAACATCTGAAGCTAAGTTGATATTTAAAATTACTGAGAACATATTAAAGCCACAGCACTGAAAGAACATACTCTGAGCAAAAAAAAAAAAAAAATCTTGTTTTTCTGTTTTTCTCCTCGATTCATTCATCAGCATCTCTCCCAATACTTTTAGAGAAAGAGGTTTAAGGGTTTCATCCTTTTTTTTTTCTTACTCCATTTTTTCTTGCTTTGTTACGCGTTTTCAGCAGCCAGTAGGCCTACTTCCAGTTTTTTTTTACAAGATGCGTTACATAATAAAGAGACAAAATGTGTGTGAGAGAACAGCACATTTGAAGACAAGTGTTGTTATTGTAAACTAAAACTGAAACTATTAAATATTTTGGAAATATTTTGGTAATGTTGCGTAGGAGAAAATCCCTTGTTGATGCCAGGAGAATCAGGGGTCAGGGGAGAATGGCCAGACTGGTCTGCAGAAGAGCATCTACAACACGTTGAACCTTGGTGACACTCTTGCTAGCTAAGAACAGGAAAGAAAAGGTCTGACGAATTTCTGCTGGGACATTCTGGTAGAGTTAGAATTTGGCGTAAACAACATGAAAGCACTGATTCATCTACCTAATATCAACTTGTGCTGGTGGTGTAATGGTGGGGTTAATATATATTTTTTTTTTTTGGCAAACTTTGGGCCCCTTTTATTCTACATATGGATCGTCTATTCGTCATATACTGAAATACAAATCTAATGTTCTTGCCATTCAGGTAATCTGTCTTCATGTCTCATAGAGGTCTCTGAAAGATGCTTTGATTTCTTTCATAGATTTTCAGTTTTTCTGTATTACGTGAAGATTACATAACGTGTTGTAAAGTGACCAAACAAGTAGGATAATGAATCACTTTAACTTTACTGAGTTTTCCCTGGAGTTTACTCAACACCATCACCACCTACCACACACACACACATACACAAACATCCCGACACACACCTGAACGTGCTGATAGCACTCTTCTCCCCTTAAACACCAGCAGCAAAAACAAACGCTGCAGGGTGTTGTGATGCTTTACCGTCAAACAAACCTGACCTTCTGTCCCCCTCCTCTGTCTCTGTGTTGCTGTCTGGGTTTAGAGGAATGATAGCCTCTGCGTGAGGGATTTTTCACTGTCCTCACTGTGTGTGTAAGTGCTAAAAACGCTTTTCAGTCGTAACCAGAATTCCTCAGTGGAGATGAATCAGTCTGATTGGTTGTGACACACAGCAATCGTATAGGAGACCAACAGCTGATAATATAGCAGTTATTCCCATCACATTTAAAGCCAAGGAGTAAAGTCTGTCATTCCACAAAAAGATCTTGTATAAGCTGTGTTTGATCCGCTAAGGCGCAGAACACTCCATCTGGATAACTGGAGGTCTCCATGGACTCGTTGCCTTTGTTTTTGTGCCTCAAATGCATGAGCTGCCAGTCTTGGTTTGAAATGTTTAATAAAATAGAAGGTAAACCTGGCAAAGCAGGAAGCCCTTGACAGCATCTTGTTTTGGTGGGACCAGCTTTATGTGAACACAATGTCTTTAAAATTCAGAGAGATAATGAGACAGAGAGAAGAGATAACAAGATAGTCAGAAGGCTTCAAATCAGCACTACTGCATAGGCAAAAAAATAAAAAAAAGTCAAATAAACCACAATGCAAAAAATGCATGTGAGAGATATGAAATAAAACACTTCAGGCAATGGAACAATTTAAAATTGTGTGCATTTTTTTGTTTCTCATGAAAACCTTTAGAAAAGGATATTTTTTTTAAAGTGAATGCAATCAGAAACACATTCTATGTCAGGGTTTCTGTCACCTCTGTTTGGTTTATCTCTGGACATTCAGTTTGTAATGTGTAAAACCTGATTATTGATTAATTTGCCCCACCTATGAATGTGCTTTATTTAATAAAAAAGCAGATTACAAGCAATATTATTAATTAAATTTAAAGAAAATAGAATTGAGTAATAATTAATCAAACGAATTCCTTAAAAGTTAACCATTTAAAATGAGTAAAACTTTTTTTTCAGTAAATTTAAGTCACCATTATGGTGATCGGTGTTTGTTTTAGGTTTGTTTAAAAAATACGTTTTTCTCTTTCTGTGATTATGCTTGTTAACATCAGGTGTCTTCAATGTTGTCAATATAAAATAAAGAGTTCTTAATTCATCTTTAATGTCTGTCTGTTATTAAGATATTTTTGTTTATTTTTTTGTTGTTGTAAGTTTAACTTATTTTAAATGGTTAACTTTTAAGGAATGATTTGATTCATTAATACTCAATTCTAATTTGTTAAATTTAATTAATAATATTGCTTGTAATCTGTTGCCACAATTTTATTGATTAGATAAAGCGTATTCATTTTTACAGTGTACCTTCCTATTTAGTCTCCCTGCATTTGCAGTCCTGCTGGTTCGTTTCCTATGTTCTTTTGTGTTGCCTGTTTTGCCAGATGCCTATTCTATTCTATTCTATTCTATTCTATTCTATTCTATTCTATTCTATTCTATTCTATTCTATTCTATTCTATTCTATTCTGCTAGTTTTATTTATTTATTTATTTATTTAAAAAAAGTTGGTCACCCTAAGCATACTTTCTCCCATCCAGATTTATATGCAAGCCATTTACAGATTTCCCTTAAGAGTTTAAATGCATTTTTGGAACTTGGTTTTGGCACATTGATTGTTAAAGCCGCCTGACATGGAAGTGGCTCCACCAATTGTGTGAGTTTGGGACGGGGTTTGTCTGTTTTGACGACCAATTGAGTACAGGCAAAGTGTTCAAGGAAACCAGTTTGAAAATAGTCATATTTTTTACCAATAATACTGGACACCGAAATCCTCTGCTGTGAAGTAACAAAAGCTTCTCAGTTACAGCACATGCGTGTGGTTTGGAAGAAGTCTCTGTTTGATTGGATCACAAAAGGGATAATACCTCCACATATCCCGCTACATCAAAGCGGGAGGCCTTAACACCTGTCACATCACATCAGTGGCTTTCCAAGTATGTGTGTGTGTGAGGGGCAGAATCTATCAGGGCAAAGCAGGATCAAAGGGAGGTAAGGTTACTACACGCACAGGTCGTGGGAACACACCTCACTTCCTCACTGCACACGCACATACAAGGATTTTAACTGCAGTGCAAGGGAGATGAACACAAGAAATATAAACCAATAGACATAACGTTAGTTATGATCAAAGAGATGACACATTAGTGATGGATGACTTTCTCTCTCACTTCTCTCATCCCTCATTACCCCTATTTTGCTGTGTTGTGATGATAAGGCTTTAAAAAGTTCACACTTTGTGAGGACGTTCATTGATATAATGCAATCCCTAGCCCCTTTCCCTAACCTTAACCATCACAACGAAGTGCCTAACCATAACCATAACCTTAACCTAATTCTATTAACCACATAATGAAGAACAGCCCTCTCAAACAGCCATTTAAATGGGTGCCAGAACATGAGGAATGGCAAAACGTTGTTCTCACTCTGAGGGTCTAAAACTCAAACTGGTCCTCACAATGATAACTGTACAAGTAAACACACACACATTTGTTCCAGTTCCAGTTTTGCGGTCTTCAATTGTAATCTTTATTGGAAGGCCCTCACTAGCCTAAGAAAGTATTCCTCTCTGTATCCTTTCACTCTTTTTTTCTGTTCAGATATCATACTTCCATGCTTGAAAGCTGTTTGAAAGGTTGTGGAAAGAATTTGTAAATCTAAATGATATGTTTGCCTTTGCTTTGTTTAATTCTGCTCTGTTAAGAATCATATTTAATCTGTACGGTTGAAATATTGAGGCCCTTTATGGAGCTATGTAGCTAGGTATGTGATGAACCTTTTTGCATCCAGCCTCTGGAAAATAAGGAGTTCACCATAATCTGTGGTTTCAACAACAGGACATGACAGAGGAGATGGGAGAAGAGGAGCAGAGAGAGAAAGGGGAAAATAAATAGGGGCGTAAAGACTCTCTAGCCGTTCTCTCCCGGCAAGCGCATTAGTTCCAGGATGTTAAAATGAACTCCGATGGATCATCCTCTTTGTGAGATCGACTTTCATAATGCCCTGTTTACATTTATATGTCCATTTCATTTATGTTTTTAGGCATACACTCTAAAACCACTTACAAAAATGTGTGTGTATTGTGCAGTTATTCAGCAGGTGAAAAAGTTAATAGAAATGTCATCTTTCCCTATTTATCAGAACGTGAACTGTTTATCTCCTTTTGAATGAGTGAATGTTGAGGTATGTAGGCCTACTATGTCAAATATCTTCTTGAGAATAAAACGCCCCAGATGTGCATGTTGATGGCCTGCAGTGATTTCACCACTATGGTTTTAGTTGAAGGTGCTTCCCACAGTAATGGCGCCATCTGTTGGCCAATAAAGTTTTTTTTCTTGTTTTTTTTTTTTTTTTACATTGAACAGAAGTTCAAATGTTTGATAAACACTGCTGTCTGCGTTTAAGTCATGCGTCTAGATCATAGACTGTAAAAACCGGGTTGAAGAAATATTGTTTAGGCCAATTTGTTTGATATAATCCCAACAATTTAACGCAAGTGAATTGAACTCAGATCTTCTTGATTAAAGCCCAACGCTTTATTAACTGAGCCACTGCATCTATTGCGGTTTTGGTTTTATTTGTTGGAAAAATAAATATAGAAATATAATTTGACACAGGGCAGTATAGCCCTATTTATGGTTCTGAGTTTAAACTAAACCGTGACATTCCAAATTGGACCAACGTGATTATTTCACGTCTTATCGTGATACGGGTTGGGCACTGAAGTTACAGGAGTTTCTTCCCGTTGCTAAGCAATGGAACTAGGTCGAGTATTTAAAAGGTTATGGTTAACACGGTTAACCAATAGGTCGTGATGGTAAGTTTTAAGTGATCACGTTTGGGGGGTTTAAACCGCGACATCTACACGTTTTCAAAAGTAGACCAACGTGAAATAATCATGTCTTGATTATTTCACGTTGGTCTTGTCACGATACCGGGTTGAAGAAATATTGTTTAGGCCACTTTGTTTGATATTATCACAACAATTTAACGCAAGTATGGGAATTGAGCTCAGGTCTTCTTAACTGAGCCACTGCATCTGTTGAGTTCAAGGATGTATTGGAAGAGGTTTTATTGCAGGTTTGGCTTTATTTGTCGGAAAAATAAATATAGAAATATAATTTGACACAAGAGGGCAGTATAGCCCTATTTATGGTTTTGAGTTTAAACTAAACCGTGACATCTACACGTTTTCCAAAGTGGACCAACGTGATTATTTCACGTCTTGTCGTGATACGGGTTGGGCACTGAAGTTACAGGAGTGTCTTCCCGTTGCTAAGCAATGGAACTAGGTCGAGTATTTAAAAGGTTATGGTTAACACGGTTAACGTGGTTTAACGTCGATGTAATACGTTGTTTTAGCTTACCTTTTGCTTATTAGAGGAGCTGGAGGACGCCGGAAAAATAGACATTTTACTCTTTGGCTGCTTCATTAAAAACGTGACATTTAGACATTATATATATATATAGCCTATTGCATTTTAAATAATAGAACATTTCTCAGTGATCGTAAATAAAACAAAATTCAATTTTTCTCGGTTTAATGAAAACCTACATCTACACATTTTCCAAAGTGGACTATTTAGGCTGCTTCATTAAAAATGTGACATTTAGACGTTTTCTTCGGCGTGGATCCAGGCAAATGAATCCTTTTCACCTTGAAAATAAGAAATGTTTTTTTTTTTTCTTGCATTTTAATAGACCATTTCTCAGTGATCGTCAATAAAAGAAAATTCCATTTTTCTCGGTTTAATGAAAACCAATAGGTCGGGATGGTAAGTTTTAAGTGTAAGTTTCATGTTTGAGGGGGTTTAAAGCGTGACATACACGTTTTCCAACGTGATTATTTCACCTCTTGTCAGGATACGGGGTTGGACAGGGTTTTATTGCGGGATTGGTTTTATTTGATGGAAAAATAAATATAGAAATATATTTTGACACAAGAGGGCAGTATAGCCCTATTTATGGTTTTGAGTTTAAACATCTAATAACAATAAATGTTTTTTTTTTGTTTGTTTGCATTTTAAATAATAGAACATTTCACAGTGATCGTAAATAAAACAAAATTCCATTTTCTCGGTTTAATGAAAACCAATTAGTATTATTAGTATAATATTATTAGTTTTAAAAACTACAGACATGGAGGACGTGCGAGTCCAGGTTGAGTAGGGTTTATGGGGTTTGAGTGATTAATTATCAGTATCTAACCAGACGAAAATGTATTTATTCAATATTGCTACATTTTATTGCAGCTGCAGGAGCATTGTAAACTTTTGTAAAGATAGGCTACATTTAGCCATTAACTTTTATATGCATCATTACATTCTTGCGAAGGAGAATCTCTGCATGAAGGACCCACGACTGGCAGATGAACATGCTACAGCATTTCTTTCCGAAATGGTAAGAAATTATATTAGATTGAATGGAGGATTTTAACGCTGACGAGATGATTGACAGGGCAGGATGCAGGCGACAGATCTGCCAGTTAAAGATGAAGTAGTCGGCTATGTCCCAAAGCTTGCCTACTTTTGCTACACACTCAAAAGTAGGCTATGTTCTTTTTCTTCACAAAAAAGAGTACTTGTTTTAGGGCGCAGCATCGTGCGTAGCAAAAGTAGGCGATTTGGGATGCAGCCTCAGTGACAAAAAAACATGCTCACTCACTTGTCGCCGCCTACTGCCTTAATGCAGAAGGACCACTAAATTAATCAGTATTTATTTATTTTTATTTTTAATAAACTGATTCAAAAGATTCGAGTCATCGATATGAATTAATGAATCCCGGACGGGATATGTGAATGAATGGAGTGCAACTTTAAATCTTCCTTTTATCCTCTCTTCATGTCGATTGACAGACCAGAGGCGGGAGGCGAGAGCAGCAGTAGCGCGAGCTGCGAGGCGGTGGCTCGCACTTCGTTTTGCCCTATTATGGTCACGAGCGTGACAGCGCGCGCTACCCAGCATGCGCCGCGGCGTGAGGCTCCGCCACAGCCAAGATGACCGACTTTGAGGAGCCGCTTTCAGACGAGGAGAAGGTAAAAATAAACAATAAGTACCTTTAACAAACCACTCAAATACACGCGCTCGTATGTCCTCATATTAAAGCACTCCGTTTGCAGAAGGTTTAATGGCTGCTCCCCGGAAGGAGCGCGAGGCAGTCTAGCCGGTTAGCAATGTGCTAATTTGTGAGGAAGTGAAATCGCAGCTTTGCACTCCCTTAAAACACAGATACCTGACTTAATAACAGCGATGCACGGAACAAATAACCAGTATTTGAACAACCCTCGGGCTGTACGTTAGAGTCAAAATGGCCGTGTTGTTTCCAGTGGTAGTGTTGTGACTATCAGCTGTTAGCCTGTTAGCTGTCAGAGGGAGTTCAGAAATAGATGTCAGCAGATCCACCCACTCCGAACCGAGCCGATGGGCTTTAACGGGCCGTGCTCTGGTAGAGTTACACATGTGTGGGACAGCAGATGCCAGATCCTCCTGACACGAAAGCCATCTGAGCCGAAAACATCGGCCGGATGAAGTTACGACCGCAAGGACGGGTGTGTTTTGGGGTGGAAGTCTGCAATCTCTGCGGGTTTGAGTGGATAGTGCATCATTTACACAAAATCTGTCATCATTGATACACTGTGTTGTTTTTGCAGTAAAACACAAAATGAGATGTTTGGAGAATGCCAGTCTCAGTCACAGTTCACTTTTAATCGCGTCTTTTTGCATAGCCTATATTAAAAGTGAATGGTGACCGAGGTTGTTATTCATATGTTTTCACTTTGACAGTAGGTTTGAGTTTCATATGGTGCAGGCCAGTGGTGACTGATTTTATTCGTGCTTTTTTGCCATTCTATCTCTGTGGAAAAGCTGCGTTTAACCGCCACATTTTCTTCCCTTTAATACACTTTCTGTATACTGTCAAAGCTTTGAGTTCCAGGCTCAGCTGACTTCCTCAGCCAGACCACATGAGATGATAATTTAGAAAGATTACCAGGTGCTTCCCTTTATGTTAACCTCTTTCTCTTCTCTTCATTATTTAAAATGTATTCGTCCCTTTGGTGGTCAGAAAACTGCACTGCTCATGTCATTTGGTTCAAAAGACATTAACTGTATGGTTTGTTGTTTGTGTGATCAGTGAAAGTTGCTTTTAATTGAATTAACAGCAGCAGTTCAGGTTAAGTGAATTAATATGGTTTCAAAACAATTTTAATTGACAAAGTTTACCCAAAAATGAAAATGGTCATCATATTTTACTCTCAACATGTCTCCCCAAACCGTATGACTTTTCTTCTTTGGATCAAAACAATTTTGAAAAATGTATTTATTTTTTGTCAATACAATGAAAGTCAATGGTTTTGTAAAATAGGGAACTATTACAGTAGTAATGTTTATAATTATTATTATTTTTTTTAATTATGATAATTATTAGTATGTACATATTTTGGGCTTTGTTTAAAAAAAAATCATTAAAAAAAATCATTCACTTTTTAATTTTAATTTGCTATTACAATATTCATCAGAATTTTGTTTCTGCCTCCACATCATCAGCCCAATCACTGACTTTCATTATATGGACAAAACAGTTTAAAAGACATTCTTAAAAAAATATTGTATTTTAGTGAACTATCATTTTAGTAGCACACAACAGATCTGATGTATAATTGAACTGGTCTGAAACACAAATACATTTAAGCTAAGTTTGAGTTTATGTGGAGTTGGTTTGAGTTAGATATTTTTGGATTTTTATTACTGTGGGTGATGTGGTTTTGAAGTATTAACAGTGTTTAAATGGTAAGTTGTGCTTTTTTGGGGATATGTGGATTGTTGAGATCTCAGCAATGTGTGTTATTGAAGTGTTACAGGGTTCATGTATGCTGTAATTTGAGCTCTGGAGTCACTCGCCAGAAACTGGCTGTTATTCAGTATTGCTGAAGCCACCGTGTTTCAGTAAGGCAAATATGTGCCCACTTGTAATTTATTATGTTTTATTTCCGCAGGTCCGCATCGCATCTAACTTTGTGACCCACGCTCCCCCAGGAGAATTCAATGAAGTCTTCAATGGTGAGTGTCAATTTAAGCTGTTATGGGAACTTTTTCAGTTACATTATTGGTCTAAAGTGGTAGTTCATGAACACATGCTCAGTCTAGTTTTTCATTATGCTTTTACTACTTGCTGATGTGATCTGATGTGTCCTGTTGCATACTACGACATGTATACTAAAATCAAACACACACTAGTACTACACACCATGCACATTTAAACTACCATGTTTAGGGTCATTTAGATTTTGAATGAAATCAATACTTTTGTTCAGCATTTTATTGATCAAAAGCAACATTTAAAGATGATTTCAATATCTATTTCAAAGAAATGCTGTTTTTGAACTTTCAAATAAATCATAGAATCCTATTAAAAAGCATGTCTTTAACATTTGAAGAAATTATTCTTCAGCACCAAATCTGCATATTTGAATGATTTCTGAAGGATCATGTGGCACTGAAGTAATGGCTGTTAAAAAAATTGCTTTTACATCACAGGAATAAACAACATTTTAAAATATATTAATATAGTACTGTATTTTGTCAAAATATCTTACTGTGTGTTTGATCAAATAAATGCAGCCTTGTATAAGAGACTACTTTAAAAAACAATTTAAAAAAATCATATAGACCCCAAACTTTTAAATGGTAGTGTACAGTTTCTATACTGTACTACAGTGCACACTATACTACAAGCCGGATAGCAGACCGTGTGCGTGAATTACAAGATTGTTATCTCCAACTGAAGCTACAATCCCAGCTTATCTCCCTCAAATTTGAGCTAGTGGCAATAACAGATTTGATTCTTCACATCTTCAAACAACATGGGGGAAAGTCTTATGATTTGCACAGAACAGGTAAAAAGAGTTGAAAAATATAAATGCGATGGTGCTTGGGAGACATCAGAGGCTGTTTTTCTTTTTGCTCCCACTTCACAACGCATTGCTCTCTTGCAGTTTAGTTTGCTGTTCCCCATCTCGCTCATCAAGACAAAATTTCAAACCAGCTTTATATTACACCAGGTTTTTGCTTGATTTTTATCTTTTTGTTTTTGTAGATGTGCGACTCCTCCTCAACAATGACAACCTCCTTCGGGAAGGGGCAGCACAGTAAGTTATTTTGCAGATCTGTGTGTCTCATGTTATAGTGGCAAGAAAAAGTATGCAGACCTTTTGGAATAAACTGTTTTTTGCAGTAATTTGACCAAAAAATTAATATCTGGTCCTCATCTAAGTCGGAACAATAGACAAACACAATGAGCTTCAGGCTATGTTTACACAGAAACGATCTGAAGAGAAAACGCGAACGTGGCGTTACGTTATCACTTTTTAATCTGCGTTTAGACGAGGGTTATGGGTGGGAAATCCGCGTGCATATGGTGTGAAATTCGATGTAGTATGCACTCCAGGCAGCTAGGTGGCGATGTTGAGCACTGCCACACAACACCAAGTCTGCGCGCCTGCGTACAACCTTCCCTGTTTAGCAGACACTTGCGTTTTTACCCTTTAGACGGGAACGCAACGGTGGATCGTTTTTAAGATTTCCTCTCTGGAGGGTGGTTTCACTTTTTTGCGTTTTTAAGCCCCAAAAACGCCGTCGCCGTGTAAACGAAAGGCATATCCGATAAAATATTTTTACGTTTTCAGCCGCAAGCGTTCTCTTGTAAACAGGGCCTGATGATAGGGCAAGATGATAAAACAAAACCATTAAAGCCATCCTGATATTATCCTGTAGGATATTTTGGTGCATAAACACTTTGAGATTGCTTTGAGTGTCTTTTATCAGTCAAAGTAGCTCTACACCACACCTTCAAACTCATTTCATTAATTGGTCTCCAGGTGGGCAAACTTCTGACTCCAATTAGCTTTTGTTGAAGTAATTAGTCTATGGAATGACTTTTTCTTCCAAACACTTTGAATGTTTAATGGGTGTGTTCAATGAAATTGTTTGTGTGTTATGAGCTTAAGCACTTTGTGTTTGTCTGTTGTTGTGACTTATGGCAGAAAACCAGTTCATTTCAATGGGTTCACATACTTTTGCCGTCCAGATGCATCTGTGTGTTTAAAGTTTGTGATTCTAAAGAGGATTCATGCTGCATTGTCTCTTTCTCTGTTTCCCAGTGCCTTTGCTCAGTATAATATGGATCAGTTCACACCTGTCAAACTGGATGGAAGTGAGGAGTCGGTAGGTTCATGATTTGATTGCAGTTCAAACTCTCAGATTCAGTTTAGGTTGTAAATGTCCAAGTACGTTGAGTTCCTGTCTTGTCCTAAGACTCTGTTTTAAATTGAGAGCACACTGTTGACACATTATTTATTCAAGCTGGGTGTAAACTCTGCTCTCTGGAGATCTGTGTTTACTTTGTATGTGTGATTAGGGCAGGTGTGGTCATTGAACTGGGAGTGTTTGCTGCTGCATGAGAGTGGCTGTAGAGCTCTGTGTGTGATTTAGTTCTGTCTGAAGAACAAGGCACATCCTGTTCCTGCAGGTTCTGATCACCGAGCATGGAGATCTGGGTCAGGGACGGTTCTTCGACCCACGGAAGCGGGTTTCATTCCGTTTCGATCACCTCCGAAAGGAAGCGAGCGATCCTCAGTCTTACGAGGGAGAGACCGGCCTCCGGTCCTGGAGAGACGCCTGTGATGAAGTGCTCAGTGCTTACGTGAAGGAGCACTATCCCAGTGGAGTTTGCACGGTACGTGTTTCCCATGGGAATCTCAACAAAATAATATGATTTCTGTAATGCGTATGCATTGCAGCCATTATTTGTGAAATCATGCTCCCTTGGACACATATGTTCTGATGTTTTTGCTACAGGTCTATGGGAAAACTGTTGATGGTCAGCAAACAATCATTGCTTGTATTGAGGGTCATAAGTTTGAGCCCAAAAACTTTTGGTGAGTAATGTTCAGTGATTTATCATCGTATAGGTGACTCTCTGGAATAGCTAATTCTAATTGTTCATTCAAAGCATTTAAATATTATTGTCATATAATGTGACAACTGATTTCATACATAACTTTAATGTTACTTTTCAGTCTCTTTCATCTCGCATAATAAATGAATTTAAACTCTTATCAGTATTTCATGTCTTTTTATTTTTTAATTGATTTACACTACCATTCAAAAGTTTGGAGTCAAAAAGTTTTTGAAAGAAGTCTCTTCTGCTTACCAATGCTGAATTTAGTTGACTAAACATACTGTAAACAGTAATATTGTGAAATATTATTACAATTTAAAATTTTCTCTTGATATATTTTAAAATTTAATTTATTCATGTGATGGCAATTTTTAGCAGCAATGCTGAAAAGTGGTACTGCTTAAAGTTATGTGGAAATGTTATAATATCCTTCCAAGATTCTTTAATGAATAAAAAGTTAAAAAGAACAGCATTTATTTGAAATGGAATACTTTTTTAACATAAATGTCTTTACTGTGCAGTCATCAGTCACTTTGATTCAAAAGCTATAATGGTCTGATTGAACCTCGACTCAGATGATCTTATCATCTTGTTTTTCTCTTGTTAGGAATGGCCGGTGCAGGTCAGAGTGGAAGTTCACCATTAGTCAGTCATCAGCTCAGGTGGTGGGAGTATTGAAGATCCAGGTGAGACTTGACAGACAAGAATAGTGGGGATGCGAAGAAAGTTTGACGGTGAAGAGTTTTTAATAAATAATTTCCTACAGGTGCATTATTACGAGGATGGTAATGTTCAACTGGTGAGCCATAAGGAAGTGGAGGAGTCCATTGTAGTGACTGTAAGTAAAAAAAACCCCAAATGTTTATGTTTGGTTAATGTGTAAGATTTCAAATTAAATTCCTGCCTTTTTATCTCTAGAATGAAATCCAGACTGCCAAGGAATTTATAAAAATCATTGAAAATGCTGAAAATGATTACCAGGTGAGAATTTGTTCATGTGTACATTTAATTATTTTATGACTTTACATCCCTAATAAATGCTTTCCTCCAGACGGCTATCAGTGAGAACTACCAGACAATGTCGGACACCACCTTCAAAGCTCTCCGCAGACAGCTGCCCGTCACTCGCACTAAGATCGACTGGAACAAGATCCTCAGCTACAAGATCGGCAAAGAGATGCAAAACGCTTAGAACCACCCCGGTTCCTTTTCCTTCTTTTAAATAGCAGAGCCGGCTCTCAGAACACCACAGGCCGTTCACTCAGTCTGAAGAAGTCTCCCAAAAATGAAAAAAAAAAAAAAAAAAAACTGTTTAAAAGAGGATGTAATTTCAGTCAACTTTCTGTCATTAATGGACTTCGATGGGTCTCAGCTGTGGAAGAGGTTTAAACGAGAACTTGAGGGATCGTGGATCTAAATTATCGACAGTTATTGCTTTTCTCTCATTTACCCGCTCGCAAGTCACTCAAAGAGTTTGTATTGTTTTGACTTGTCTTTTTTTTGTGAACTGTTACAGCTGCAATACTTGTGCAAACGGTTTTGTGTTTTAAAACAGTGGATAAGTTATGCCTCATTCACTCTATTTCTAAACCCCAATCAGGCGACAACCCCCTTTTCTTCCTCTTCCTCCACCTACTGACAACCTGGAGAGATGAGATTTCCTGCTGTCCTGTCCTCAACTATCCAGGTTGTAACAGGGAAAATTATGATGTTGGGAGAGGAGGGGAATGGGTTGTGTGTCTGTGTTTGGAATGGTCATCTGTCTTAACTGCTTTCTTCGTATCTTTCTCTAAAAGTGACTCACAATCTGCTAAACTAAAATGGTTTAATAACCAAAAAAGACAAAATAAATGAATCCATGGATAACCCTCTTTTTGTGGCAAAGACATCCAAATTAAGGCTTTATTTTTATAATTACACACCTGTTGACTTGTTTTCAGATATAGTTCAGACTGTCTGTTACAGGTACTTGTGATGCATTTAGGGTATCCACAGTCTGCGACAAATCCAAAACCCACACAGTAAATCCGATCTCTGTGAACTGACTGAGCTCCGTTGCATGTTTCTGCCGCACTGCTTTCACGTTGACTTTAGTCTTGTTTGTCTTTACTGTTCCATCAAAGATCCTCTGTAATATACACCCATCATGTAAGACTGCATATTCTCTTTCTCTCGTAACCTTTATTTTATTTTTTTTCAGATTTTAAATCATGCAAAATTAATGTCAACTCACAGTAAATGGCAACCATAATGACTAAATGGTTACTGCTGAACCTTTTATTTTGTATATCAACTGTTGAATTTGTAGCGCAATGCTGTGCAGATTCCACTTTCTTTATTTGTAGTGATGTTCTCTTGTTGATATATATTCACAATAATCAATGTATATAAAAAAACAACAGCGTAAACTTCAAAAACTCTTTATTAGCTCAGGGAAATAAATTCACTCAATTCCTAACTAGCTGGAAAAATCATCTGGAAAAATTCAACTAAATTTAACAAACAGTATTTTCATACAAATAGCTGAAAACTGGTCTGTACAAGTCTCAGGTAGAAATATAAAATTCTGGTTCAGTTTTGAAAAACAAAACAAAAACATTCCAGTAGTAAAAATCAAAACTGCTATTTGAAAATGTTTCAATACAGTAGGAGAAATAGTGAGGTATTAAAAAAAAAAAATCCAGAAAAGCAAATGACCATAGAGCAGCTGAAATCTATGTAAGAAAGGACAGAAACATGCATCACATTTACATATAAAACACAGCATACTTTGTTTTTTCGTAAGCAAGTTAAGACTATGCTGCATTTATGTGAGCAATACCTTAATGCCAGCACGATTTTTTTTACACAAACATTAAATCATTTTTATTTTCAATACTAGTTGCATTATAAAGGTCAAAAGAGGACACAGGTAAGAAAAAAAGTCATTAAATTATGACATTAACTCATTTGTGCTTTTACCATGGTTAAACATGTAAACTGGTGTTATGGCTACCAAGTATTTAATTAAGATTATTTTTTTAAATGCAAGGCTTTCCAGTCTAAACAATTTAGAGCAATGATATATATATATATATATATATATATATATATATATATATATATATATATATATATATATATATATATATATATATATATATATATATATATATATATATATATATATATCAAGGCATGGCTATTAGACCCAGAAATGTATTCTTAGAATATTTTGACTTGATTCTAAATATTGTTTGCAATCATTTAAACCATGTCTGTGAATATGTGTGGCATATAAACAAGCATTTTTTTTTATCCCACATTTACAGAGAATGTATTCTGGTTTGGCTGATGTTTAACACCACCAGATGGCAGCTTCCTGAGCAGCACTTCAGATTGACACTAGAGGACGATGTAGTCATGATGCAATACAGTAGGACAGAGGGTTTTTTTCATGACCACTTCATATTAGTTCCTTAGAAATTATCTCCAGTAGTAAATTTTGACATTGACTGAAGAACAGTAACTGCACATCTTATATGACTGCTCGACAGAAAACTAACAGTTATACATTTTACCATAAACAATATATAAACATCTCACACTCACAAAACAGATTGAGAATTTTCTCATTAGTAGCCAAAGACTGACAGATTGGTTGAAGACTTGGTCAATCAGTATTGCATGTGCTTGATTTCATAACATATTTTTACTTTATATACTTCCATATCTATCTGTGCAGGTCATTAGGAATGGACTAATTACAACAAATAACATTATTTATTAGGATAAATAAAAATCCTTTTGTAAAAAATAAAAACAGAATAAAATATCTATATATATAAAAGATTAAAATAGTATATAAATAGATTCAATCTTATAGGAGGAGAATTTGACAGGCTGGTTAAGTGTGTGAGCGTTAGTTACCTTTCAACATTTGACAGGATGAGTTAGGTGCAGAAAAAGGTTTGTTCTGGGATACCAATGTTTTAGGGGGAATCGTCTCTGAGTGCACTTATACCTGACTGCATCTGAGAGACCAGTCTAATGTAGATACAGCAGGAATGTTTAATCCTGCTCCTGGAGGACTACTTTCATACAAAGTTTACCTCAAACATGCATCAACACACCTGCCTGGACATTTCTCACAATCCTGAAGACTGGTTAAGGTGTTTAATTAGGGTTGGACCCTTCAAAAACAGGATTGGACACCCTTTGGGGGTTGCCAAATTGTCGGCCGGTTTTCCAAACCTGAGAGACCCCACACACGGCGATTAAAAAAATCACGGGTCTAACAGTTTTGGTCATACAGTGTGTGGTGCGCAGCCACATGGCAAAATCAACACATCACACACGAACCGATTTGACTCCCAAGCATTCCCAGGTCAGACGGAAAATCTCGTAAAATCCCTCAAGATCAAACGTGACTTCAGAGTAAACAATCATGACGGACGAAAAGGATGCAGTGGCGATAGAGTGCAGTTTGTTTTTAACGGAAAAAAAGTCCACCGGACATTCTGGTGCACTATACCGCCGGGCACCGGCTGTTTTGATTTTGTTTCCCGCCGGTGCTTCCTCTAAGCCTCGTCACCTCGCTTTCTGATTGGCTACATGCCACAGTTCACAGGCTGCATGCTCGCTCGTTCGTCCCCGGGGGACACACACACGATGATAAATCGGGCCAAACAAAATTGAGATCGGAGCGGTCCCGGCCTCCTTCCGAGCAGACGAGAGCAGTCTTAACACACCAAACAAGGCAGGAATATCTGATCAGATTATTTTATGATAATCGGAGCATCCTTAAGATTGTCGGAAGGGGTGAATCGGGGCTAAAATCGGGGCTAATAATCCTGCGGTGTGAACCAGCCTTAAGCTGGTTCAGGTGTGTTTCATCAAATTGCTCTCCAGGATCAGGGTTAGCTACCCTGCACTAGACCAAAAGTTTTCAATCGTGGAGTATTGTACGTAGCACTGAACAATTTGGATGTCTTTCTTATTTAAGAAACTTTCCAAGAACTGTGTCAGATAAGGGAGACATCCAAAACAGGGTACTGAAGGACAAGAATTGACAACTACAACAATAGAAAATTAGGGTGAAGAGTCCTTCAGATGCCACGGAAGTGAATAAGGCAAAGGACTGGCTGTGTACTCTAGGCTGGTTAACTAGATGATGACACAACCAAGTCAAGCTCTGTAGCATCTTCCTGACTACTGGTGAGACCACAGCTCCCAGTGAGCTCAGGGAAGTGGCTGGCCTTGCCAGAAGGAACCGGTGAGTTAGGAGACTGGTTGACCCCCTGCTTTTTGGGAGGAACAGGAGGTGGATGAAACTTCTCCGCCCTAGGAATTATCGGTGAGCGGATCCCCGGTGAGAGAATTCCTGGGCTTTTCCCTGTAGGTGAGGAGACCGCAGCCAGGTTGCGGTAATCAGTGCCAAAAGGTGAGCTGTTGGATGGAGGGAGTTTATTTGCCACTTGTTGGCTTGTGAACCGTGAAAGCACCTGAGTGACAGTGTTGCGGGCCATCTGCTTTGCAGTAGAATTGTCTGGAGTTGGAGGAGGAGTGGCGGCAGTGGGAGAGAGGTCTCTGGGCGAGTGGACAACAGTTCCTCCAAGTTGCTGGTCTACCTCAGCTTGTTGTTGAAACTTGTGGCGTGCTGCTTGGAATCGTTGGTTGATACTGGCCTGGTAAGAGGAGGGATAGGTTGGACTAGAGCAACCTAGAGAGGCCAGACGCTTGGTCAGTACAGGGGAAGAGCAAGGAGATGAGCTAAGGGAGGACGAGGCAGGACTGCTGGGGGAGAGACACTGTAAGGCCCCACTTCCTCCAGGGAGCATTACCCCATTGTCCGCCAATCCCCCTTCCTTACACCTCTCTTCGGCTGGAGACTCCGGCTCTCTGGGAGCGTGTTGACCATTTTGTTTGTGTTGAGGAGATGATTTAGATGCAACAGTTTTGCCATCGACTTCTGTTTGACTAAGTGAAGGCATGATACCTGAAGGTGTGATATCTTTCTCTGGGATTTTGACCTTTTCTTCATTATCCTTTTCTATTCTGGCCTTTTCTCTTTCTTTAATTTCATCCAACTCTTTCTTTAGACTATTGAACTGTTCCAAAAGCTCTTGATATCGTTTTTCTTCCTTCAGTAGTTTCCCTCTCATCTGCTTGTGCTCTCTATCAAATTCAGCCAGCTTTTTCTCAGCTCTTGCCTCTATCTGCTGAGCACGAGCATGTTCGCTTTCGAGCTCTCGTTTTACGATTTCGATGGCACTGCTCTCCTGTTCCAGTTGGCGGCTGAGGTCTGCAACACGCTGACTCTCCTCCTCTGCCCGTGCTGTAGCCTTCTGACATTCTTTAGCCAGTGTCGAGGATAACTGCTGCTGCTGTGCTAAATCTTCCTCAGCTTGATTTGACAGAACTGACTGCTCACGTTCTAAACGCTGGACTTGACCCCTCTCGAACTCCAGCTGTAAAGAATAAAAGCAAGAGATGTTACTTAAATAAATTCAAAGAAGCTAGTAGAGTCAGACAGTAGGGGAGCGCGGGGCACAACCTAACGCGGGGTTAAATGTAACACGGACCGTTTACATAGTTTGTCAGGATCAAGCCGGCCGTCTTTCCGCTATTTTTCTCTTGCTGCCAGAAGACAATCTCCCGGGAATTTGCGGAAAGTTTTGATTATATTTCGTGAAGATACTGGACAAAGAGTGTTTTGACACCATGAAAGCAATTTTTTTCATCATAGGTTTTTTTCGGTTTCTGAGTTGGGTGTATACGTTTCCAAATCTAACTTTATATAGCCTTAATCACTGTCTTGTTGGCTCAAACATAACACCGTTTTGAAACATGTCAGCAATTCCTAGCGACTGTTAGCTAGGGTTAAAATATGTAATACACAGCGGGGTTGGTTGTAACAGAGTGTTTCAACTTAGCCTCCAAGTGTACAATGATAATCAAATGAAAACGGATCCACACAACTTTTCAGGTTTGAGTATACATTTACCTTTGTTAGACTTTAACAAACAATGTTGGGATTTAAAATGTTTAAAATTTAGTGTACTATGAATGATAACTTGTTTATTTATTAAAAATATGGCCTGTTATTAATGCAATAAACCCTTTCAATTTTTATTTTAAGCTCATTTGTATTATCATTACTGTTATTATTAATAATAATAATAATTGTACATCATGCAGCAAAATTTCGACCCGAAAAAAAAAAAAAACGACAGTGGTACCCCTTTCGTTTTTTTTTGGGCGAAAAATTAAGTTTCTCCCAATCTTCTCAAAACTCTGGATTTTGATGGAGGGCCATGAGACTTAAACTTGAGTGCAAAAATGGAGGCTCTAGACCCTTCCAGAGCTGAGATATCGAATCTCAAAATTTCGACCCGAAAAAAAAAAAAAAACGACAGTGGTACCCCTTTTGTTTTTGTTTTTCGGCCAAATATTAAGTTTCTCCAATCTTCTCAAAACTCTGGATTCTGATAGAGGGCAATGAGACTTAAACCTGAGTGCAAAAATGGAGGCTCTAGACCCTTCCAGAGCTGAGATATCAAATCTCAAAATTTCGACCCGAAAAAAAAACGAAAGTGGTACCCCTTTCGTTTTTTTTTTTTGGGCGAAAAATTAAGTTTCTCCAATCTTCTCAAAACTCTGGATTCTTATAGAGGGCCATGAGACTTAGACCTGAGTGCAAAAATGGAGGCTCTAGACCCTTCCAGAGCTGAGATATCGAAACTCAAAATTCGGCCCGAAAAAAAAAAACGACAGTGGTACCCCTTACGTTTTTTTTTTTTTTGGGCGAAAATTTAAGTTTCTCCAATCTTCCCAAAACTCTGGATTCTGATAGAGGGCCATGAGACTTAGACCTGAGTGCAAAAATGGAGGCTCTAGACCCCTTCCAGAGCTGAGATATCGAAACTCAAATATTCGACCCAAAAAAAAACGACAGTGGTACCCCTTCGTTTTTTTTTTGGGCGAAAAATTAAGTTTCTCCAATCTTCTCAAAACTCTGGATTCTGATAGAGGGCCATGAGACTTAGACCTGAGTGCAAAAATGGAGGCTCTAGCCCCTTCCAGAGCTGAGATATCGAAACTCAAAAATTCGACCCGAAAAAAAAAAAACGACAGTGGTACCCCTTTCGTTTTTTTTTTTTGGGCGAAAAATTAAGTTTTTCCAATCTTCTCAAAACTCTGGATTCTGATAGAGGGCCATGAGACTTAGACCTGAGTGCAAAAATGGAGGCTCTAGACCCTTCCAGAGCTGAGATATCGAAACTCAAAATTCGGCCCGAAAAAAAAACGACAGTGGTACCCCCTTACGTTTTTTTTTTTTGGGCGAAAAATTAAGTTTCTCCAATCTTCCCAAAACTCTGGATTCTGATAGAGGGCCATGAGACTTAGACCTGAGTGCAAAAATGGAGGCTCTAGACCCTTCCAGAGCTGAGATATCGAAACTCAAAATTTGACCCGAAAAAAAACGACAGTGGTACCCCTTACGTTTTTTTTTGGGGCGAAAATTAAGTTTCTCCAATCTTCTCAAAACTCTGGATTCTGATAGAGGGCCATGAGACTTAGACCTGAGTGCAAAAATGGAGGCTCTAGACCCTTCCAGAGCTGAGATATCAAAACTCAAAATTCGACCCGAAAAAAAAACGACAGTGGTACCCCTTACGTTTTTTTTTTTTTGGGCGAAAAATTAAGTTTCTCCAATCTTCCCAAAACTCTGGATTCTGATAGAGGGCCATGAGACTTAGACCTGAGTGCAAAAATGGAGGCTCTAGCCCTTCCAGAGCTGAGATATCGAAACTCAAAATTCGACCCGAAAAAAAAACGACAGTGGTACCCCTTATGTTTTTTTTTTTGGGGGGGCGAAAATTTAAGTTTCTCCAATCTTCTCAAAACTCTGGATTCTGATAGAGGGCCATGAGACTTAGACCTGAGTGCAAAAATGGAGGCTCTAGCCCCTTCCAGAGCTGAGATATCAAAACTCAAAAATTCGGCCCGAAAAAAAAACGACAGTGGTACCCCTTACGTTTTTTTTTTTGGGCGAAAATTAAGTTTCTCCAATCTTCCCAAAACTCTGGATTCTGATAGAGGGCCATGAGACTTAGACCTGAGTGCAAAAATGGAGGCTCTAGCCCTTCCAGAGCTGAGATATCGAAACTCAAAAATTCGACCCGAAAAAAAAAACGACAGTGGTACCCCTTATGTTTTTTTTTTGGGCGAAAATTAAGTTTCTCCAATCTTCTCAAAACTCTGGATTCTGATAGAGGGCCATGAGACTTAGACCTGAGTGCAAAAATGGAGGCTCTAGCCCCTTCCAGAGCTGAGATATCGAAACTCAAAAATTCGACCCGAAAAAAAAACGACAGTGGTACCCCTTACGTTTTTTTTTTGGGCGAAAAATTAAGTTTCTCCAATCTTCTCAAAACTCTGGATTCTGATAGAGGGCCATGAGACTTAGACCTGAGTGCAAAAATGGAGGCTCTAGACCCTTCCAGAGCTGAGATATCGAAACTCAAAAATTTCGACCCGAAAAAAAAAAACGACAGTGTTACCCCTTTCGTTTTTTTTTCATTTTTGGGCGAAAAATTAAGTTTCTCCAATCTTCTCAAAACTCTGGATTCTGATAGAGGGCCATGAGACTTTGACCTGAGTGCAAAAATGGAGGCTCTAGACCCTTCCAGAGCTGAGATATCGAAATTCAAAATTTCGACCCGAAAAAAAACGACAGTGTTACCCCTTTCGTTTTTTTTTCATTTTTGGCGAAAAATTAAGTTTCTCCAATCTTCTCAAAACTCTGGATTATGATAGAGGGCTGTGAGACTTTGACCTGAGTGCAAAAATGGAGGCTCTAGACCCTTCCAGAGCTGAGATATCGAAATTCAAAATTTCGACCCAAAAAAAAAAACGACAGTGTTACCCCTTTCGTTTTTTTCATTTTTGGGCGAAAAATTAAGTTTCTCCAATCTTCTCAAAACTCTGGATTATGATAGAGGGCTGTGAGACTTTGACCTGAGTGCAAAAATGGAGGCTCTAGACCCTTCCAGAGCTGAGATATCGAAATTCAAAATTTCGACCCGAAAAAAAAAACGACAGTGTTACCCCTTTCGTTTTTTTCATTTGTGGGCGAAAAATTAAGTTTCTCCAATCTTCTCAAAACTCTGGATTATGATAGAGGGCTGTGAGACTTTGACCTGAGTGCAAAAATGGAGGCTCTAGACCCTTCCAGAGCTGAGATATCGAAATTCAAAATTTCGACCCGAAAAAAAAACGACAGTGTTACCCCTTTCGTTTTTTTTTTTTTTTGGGCGAAAAATTAAGTTTCTCCAATCTTCTCAAAACTCTGGATTATGATAGAGGGCTGTGAGACTTTGACCTGAGTGCAAAAATGGAGGCTCTAGACCCTTCCAGAGCTGAGATATCGAAATTCAAAATTTCGACCCGAAAAAAAAAACGACAGTGTTACCCCTTTCGTTTTTTTCATTTTTGGGCGAAAAATTAAGTTTCTCCAATCTTCTCAAAACTCTGGATTATGATAGAGGGCTGTGAGACTTTGACCTGAGTGCAAAAATGGAGGCTCTAGACCCTTCCAGAGCTGAGATATCGAAATTCAAAATTTCGACCCGAAAAAAAAAACGACAGTGTTACCCCTTTCGTTTTTTTTCATTTTTGGGCGAAAAATTAAGTTTCTCCAATCTTCTCAAAACTCTGGATTATGATAGAGGGCTGTGAGACTTTGACCTGAGTGCAAAAATGGAGGCTCTAGACCCTTCCAGAGCTGAGATATCGAAATTCAAAATTTCGACCCGAAAAAAAAAACGACAGTGTTACCCCTTTCGTTTTTTTTTTTGGGCGAAAAATTAAGTTTCTCCAATCTTCTCAAAACTCTGGATTATGATAGAGGGCCTGTGAGACTTTGACCTGAGTGCAAAAATGGAGGCTCTAGACCCTTCCAGAGCTGAGATATCGAAATTCAAAATTTCGACCCGAAAAAAAAAACGACAGTGTTACCCCTTTCGTTTTTTTTCATTTTTGGGCGAAAAATTAAGTTTCTCCAATCTTCTCAAAACTCTGGATTATGATAGAGGGCTGTGAGACTTTGACCTGAGTGCAAAAATGGAGGCTCTAGACCCTTCCAGAGCTGAGATATCGAAATTCAAAATTTCGACCCGAAAAAAAAACGACAGTGTTACCCCTTTCGTTTTTTTTCATTTTTGGGCGAAAAATTAAGTTTCTCCAATCTTCTCAAAACTCTGGATTATGATAGAGGGCTGTGAGACTTTGACCTGAGTGCAAAAATGGAGGCTCTAGACCCTTCCAGAGCTGAGATATCGAAATTCAAAATTTCGACCCGAAAAAAAAACGACAGTGTTACCCCTTTCGTTTTTTTTCATTTTTGGGCGAAAAATTAAGTTTCTCCAATCTTCTCAAAACTCTGGATTATGATAGAGGGCTGTGAGACTTTGACCTGAGTGCAAAAATGGAGGCTCTAGACCCTTCCAGAGCTGAGATATCGAAATTCAAAATTTCGACCCGAAAAAAAAACGACAGTGTTACCCCTTTCGTTTTTTTTCATTTTTGGGCGAAAAATTAAGTTTCTCCAATCTTCTCAAAACTCTGGATTATGATAGAGGGCTGTGAGACTTTGACCTGAGTGCAAAAATGGAGGCTCTAGACCCTTCCAGAGCTGAGATATCGAAATTCAAAATTTCGACCCGAAAAAAAAACGACAGTGTTACCCCTTTCGTTTTTTTCATTTTTGGGCGAAAAATTAAGTTTCTCCAATCTTCTCAAAACTCTGGATTATGATAGAGGGCTGTGAGACTTTGACCTGAGTGCAAAAATGGAGGCTCTAGACCCTTCCAGAGCTGAGATATCGAAATTCAAAATTTCGACCCGAAAAAAAAACGACAGTGTTACCCCTTTCGTTTTTTTTCATTTTTGGGCGAAAAATTAAGTTTCTCCAATCTTCTCAAAACTCTGGATTATGATAGAGGGCTGTGAGACTTTGACCTGAGTGCAAAAATGGAGGCTCTAGACCCTTCCAGAGCTGAGATATCGAAATTCAAAATTTCGACCCGAAAAAAAAACGACAGTGTTACCCCTTTCGTTTTTTTTCATTTTTGGGCGAAAAATTAAGTTTCTCCAATCTTCTCAAAACTCTGGATTATGATAGAGGGCTGTGAGACTTTGACCTGAGTGCAAAAATGGAGGCTCTAGACCCTTCCAGAGCTGAGATATCGAAATTCAAAATTTCGACCCGAAAAAAAAACGACAGTGTTACCCCTTTCGTTTTTTTTTTTTTGGGCGAAAAATTAAGTTTCTCCAATCTTCTCAAAACTCTGGATTATGATAGAGGGCTGTGAGACTTTGACCTGAGTGCAAAAATGGAGGCTCTAGACCCTTCCAGAGCTGAGATATCGAATTCAAAATTTCGACCCGAAAAAAAAACGACAGTGTTACCCCTTTCGTTTTTTTTTCATTTTTGGGCGAAAAATTAAGTTTCTCCAATCTTCTCAAAACTCTGGATTATGATAGAGGGCTGTGAGACTTTGACCTGAGTGCAAAAATGGAGGCTCTAGACCCTTCCAGAGCTGAGATATCGAAATTCAAAATTTCGACCCGAAAAAAAAACGACAGTGTTACCCCTTTCGTTTTTTTTCGTTTTTGGGCGAAAAATTAAGTTTCTCCAATCTTCTCAAAACTCTGGATTATGATAGAGGGCTGTGAGACTTTGACCTGAGTGCAAAAATGGAGGCTCTAGACCCTTCCAGAGCTGAGATATCGAAATTCAAAATTTCGACCCGAAAAAAAAACGACAGTGTTACCCCTTTCGTTTTTTTCATTTTTGGGCGAAAAATTAAGTTTCTCCAATCTTCTCAAAACTCTGGATTCTGATAGAGGACCCACGAGACTTTGACCTGAGTGCAAAAATGGAGGCTCTAGACCCTTCCAGAGCTGAGATATCGAAATTCAAATTCGACCCGAAAAAAAAACGACAGTGTTACCCCTTTCGTTTTTTTTTTTTTTTGGGCGAAAAATTTTTAAGTTTTCTCCAATCTTCTCAAAACTCTGGATTATGATAGAGGGCTGTGAGACTTTGACCTGAGTGCAAAAATGGAGGCTCTAGACCCTTCCAGAGCTGAGATATCGAAATTCAAAATTTCGCCCCAAAAAAAAAAACGACAGTGTTACCCCTTTCGTTTTTTTTTTTTGGGCGAAAAATTAAGTTTCTCCAATCTTCTCAAAACTCTGGATTATGATAGAGGGCTGTGAGACTTTGACCTGAGTGAAAAAATGGAGGCTCTAGACCCTTCCAGAGCTGAGATATCGAAATTCAAAATTCCGACCCGAAAAAAAAACGTAAGGGGTACCACTGTCGTTTTTTTTTTCGGGCTGAATTCCTGAGTTTCGATATCTCAGCTCTGGAAGGGGCTAGAGCCTCCATTTTTGCACTCAGGTCAAAGTCTCATGGCCCTCTATCAGAATCCAGAGTTTTGAGAAGATTGGAGAAACTTAATTTTTCGCCCAAAAATGAAAAAAAACGAAAGGGGTAACACTGTCGTTTTTTTTTCGGGTCGAAATTTTGAGTTTCGATATCTCAGCTCTGGAAGGGGCTAGAGCCTCCATTTTTGCACTCAGGTCTAAGTCTCATGGCCCTCTATCAGAATCCAGAGTTTTGGGAAGATTGGAGAAACTTAATTTTTCGCCCAAAAAAAAAACGTAAGGGGTACCACTGTCGTTTTTTTTTTCGGGTCGAATTTTTGAGTTTCGATATCTCAGCTCTGGAAGGGGCTAGAGCCTCCATTTTTGCACTCAGGTCTAAGTCTCATGGCCCTCTATCAGAATCCAGAGTTTTGGGAAGATTGGAGAAACTTAATTTTTCGCCCAAAAAAAAAACGTAAGGGGTACCACTGTCGTTTTTTTTTTCGGGCCGAATTTTTGAGTTTCGATATCTCAGCTCTGGAAGGGGCTAGAGCCTCCATTTTTGCACTCAGGTCTAAGTCTCATGGCCCTCTATCAGAATCCAGAGTTTGAGAAGATTGGAGAAACTTAATTTTTCGCCCCAAAAAAAAACGTAAGGGGTACCACTGTCGTTTTTTTTTTTCGGGCCGAATTTTTGAGTTTCGATATCTCAGCTCTGGAAGGGGCTAGAGCCTCCATTTTTGCACTCAGGTCTAAGTCTCATGGCCCTCTATCAGAATCCAGAGTTTTGGGAAGATTGGAGAAACTTAATTTTTCGCCCAAAAAAAAAAACGTAAGGGGTACCACTGTCGTTTTTTTTTCGGGTCGAATTTTTGAGTTTCGATATCTCAGCTCTGGAAGGGGCTAGAGCCTCCATTTTTGCACTCAGGTCTAAGTCTCATGGCCCTCTATCAGAATCCAGAGTTTTGAGAAACTTAATTTTTCGCCCAAAAAAAAAAACGTAAGGGGTACCACTGTCGTTTTTTTTTCGGGCCGAATTTTTGAGTTTCGATATCTCAGCTCTGGAAGGGGCTAGAGCCTCCATTTTTGCACTCAGGTCTAAGTCTCATGGCCCTCTATCAGAATCCAGAGTTTTGAGAAGATTGGAGAAACTTAATTTTTCGCCCAAAAAAAAAAACGTAAGGGGTACCACTGTCGTTTTTTTTTTTCGGGCCGAATTTTTGAGTTTCGATATCTCAGCTCTGGAAGGGGCTAGAGCCTCCATTTTTGCACTCAGGTCTAAGTCTCATGGCCCTCTATCAGAATCCAGAGTTTTGGGAAGATTGGAGAAACTTAATTTTTCGCCCAAAAAAAAAAACGTAAGGGGTACCACTGTCGTTTTTTTTTTCGGGCCGAATTTTTGAGTTTCGATATCTCAGCTCTGGAAGGGGCTAGAGCCTCCATTTTTGCACTCAGGTCTAAGTCTCATGGCCCTCTATCAGAATCCAGAGTTTTGAGAAGATTGGAGAAACTTAATTTTTCGCCCAAAAAAAAAAAAACGTAAGGGGTACCACTGTCGTTTTTTTTTCGGGCCGAATTTTTGAGTTTCGATATCTCAGCTCTGGAAGGGGCTAGAGCCTCCATTTTTGCACTCAGGTCTAAGTCTCATGGCCCTCTATCAGAATCCAGAGTTTTGGGAAGATTGGAGAAACTTAATTTTTCGCCCAAAAAAAAAAAACGTAAGGGGTACCACTGTCGTTTTTTTTTCGGGCCGAATTTTTGAGTTTCGATATCTCAGCTCTGGAAGGGGCTAGAGCCTCCATTTTTGCACTCAGGTCTAAGTCTCATGGCCCTCTATCAGAATCCAGAGTTTTGAGAAGATTGGAGAAACTTAATTTTTCGCCCAAAAAAAAAAACGTAAGGGGTACCACTGTCGTTTTTTTTTTCGGGTCGAATTTTTGAGTTTCGATATCTCAGCTCTGGAAGGGTCTAGAGCCTCCATTTTTGCACTCAGGTCTAAGTCTCATGGCCCTCTATCAGAATCCAGAGTTTTGGGAAGATTGGAGAAACTTAATTTTTCGCCCAAAAAAAAAAACGTAAGGGGTACCACTGTCGTTTTTTTTTTCGGGCCGAATTTTTGAGTTTCGATATCTCAGCTCTGGAAGGGTCTAGAGCCTCCATTTTTGCACTCAGGTCTAAGTCTCATGGCCCTCTATCAGAATCCAGAGTTTTGAGAAGATTGGAGAAACTTAATTTTTCGCCCAAAAAAAAAAACGTAAGGGGTACCACTGTCGTTTTTTTTTTCGGGCCGAATTTTGAGTTTCGATATCTCAGCTCTGGAAGGGGCTAGAGCCTCCATTTTTGCACTCAGGTCTAAGTCTCATGGCCCTCTATCAGAATCCAGAGTTTTGGGAAGATTGGAGAAACTTAATTTTTCGCCCAAAAAAAAAAACGTAAGGGGTACCACTGTCGTTTTTTTTTCGGGCCGAATTTTGAGTTTCGATATCTCAGCTCTGGAAGGGGCTAGAGCCTCCATTTTTGCACTCAGGTCTAAGTCTCATGGCCCTCTATCAGAATCCAGAGTTTTGGGAAGATTGGAGAAACTTAATTTTTCGCCCAAAAAAAAAAAACGTAAGGGGTACCACTGTCGTTTTTTTTTTCGGGTCGAATTTTTGAGTTTCGATATCTCAGCTCTGGAAGGGGCTAGAGCCTCCATTTTTGCACTCAGGTCTAAGTCTCATGGCCCTCTATCAGAATCCAGAGTTTTGAGAAGATTGGAGAAACTTAATTTTTCGCCCAAAAAAAAAAACGTAAGGGGTACCACTGTCGTTTTTTTTTTCGGGTCGAAATTTTGAGTTTCGATATCTCAGCTCTGGAAGGGTCTAGAGCCTCCATTTTTGCACTCAGGTCTAAGTCTCATGGCCCTCTATCAGAATCCAGAGTTTTGAGAAGATTGGAGAAACTTAATTTTTCGCCCAAAAAAAAAAACGTAAGGGGTACCACTGTCGTTTTTTTTTCGGGTCGAATTTTTGAGTTTCGATATCTCAGCTCTGGAAGGGTCTAGAGCCTCCATTTTTGCACTCAGGTCTAAGTCTCATGGCCCTCTATCAGAATCCAGAGTTTTGAGAAGATTGGAGAAACTTAATTTTTCGCCCAAAAAAAAAAAACGTAAGGGGTACCACTGTCGTTTTTTTTTTCGGGTCGAAATTTTTGAGTTTCGATATCTCAGCTCTGGAAGGGTCTAGAGCCTCCATTTTTGCACTCAGGTCTAAGTCTCATGGCCCTCTATCAGAATCCAGAGTTTTGAGAAGATTGGAGAAACTTAATTTTTCGCCCAAAAAAAAAAAAACGAAAGGGGTAACACTGTCGTTTTTTTTTTCGGGTCGAAATTTTGAGTTTCGATATCTCAGCTCTGGAAGGGTCTAGAGCCTCCATTTTTGCACTCAGGTCTAAGTCTCATGGCCCTCTATCAGAATCCAGAGTTTTGAGAAGATTGGAGAAACTTAATTTTTCGCCCCAAAAAAAAAAAACGAAAGGGGTAACACTGTCGTTTTTTTTTTCGGGTCGAAATTTTGAGTTTCGATATCTCAGCTCTGGAAGGGTCTAGAGCCTCCATTTTTGCACTCAGGTCAAAGTCTCATGGCCCTCTATCAGAATCCAGAGTTTTGAGAAGATTGGAGAAACTTAATTTTTCGCCCAAAAAAAAAAAAACGAAAGGGGTAACACTGTCGTTTTTTTTTCGGGTCGAAATTTTGAGTTTCGATATCTCAGCTCTGGAAGGGTCTAGAGCCTCCATTTTTGCACTCAGGTCAAAGTCTCATGGCCCTCTATCAGAATCCAGAGTTTTGAGAAGATTGGAGAAACTTAATTTTTCGCCCAAAAAAAAAAAAACGAAAGGGGTAACACTGTCGTTTTTTTTTTCGGGTCGAAATTTTGAATTTCGATATCTCAGCTCTGGAAGGGTCTAGAGCCTCCATTTTTGCACTCAGGTCAAAGTCTCATGGCCCTCTATCAGAATCCAGAGTTTTGAGAAGATTGGAGAAACTTAATTTTTCGCCCAAAAAAAAAAACGAAAGGGGTAACACTGTCGTTTTTTTTTTCGGGTCGAAATTTTGAATTTCGATATCTCAGCTCTGGAAGGGTCTAGAGCCTCCATTTTTGCACTCAGGTCAAAGTCTCACAGCCCTCTATCATAATCCAGAGTTTTGAGAAGATTGGAGAAACTTAATTTTTCGCCCAAAAATGAAAAAAAAACGAAAGGGGTAACACTGTCGTTTTTTTTTCGGGTCGAAATTTTGAATTTCGATATCTCAGCTCTGGAAGGGTCTAGAGCCTCCATTTTTGCACTCAGGTCAAAGTCTCACAGCCCTCTATCATAATCCAGAGTTTTGAGAAGATTGGAGAAACTTAATTTTTCGCCCAAAAATGAAAAAAAACGAAAGGGGTAACACTGTCGTTTTTTTTTCGGGTCGAAATTTTGAATTTCGATATCTCAGCTCTGGAAGGGTCTAGAGCCTCCATTTTTGCACTCAGGTCAAAGTCTCACAGCCCTCTATCATAATCCAGAGTTTTGAGAAGATTGGAGAAACTTAATTTTTCGCCCAAAAAAAAAAAAAACGAAAGGGGTAACACTGTCGTTTTTTTTTTCGGGTCGAAATTTTGAATTTCGATATCTCAGCTCTGGAAGGGTCTAGAGCCTCCATTTTTGCACTCAGGTCAAAGTCTCACAGCCCTCTATCATAATCCAGAGTTTTGAGAAGATTGGAGAAACTTAATTTTTCGCCCAAAAATGAAAAAAAACGAAAGGGGTAACACTGTCGTTTTTTTTTCGGGTCGAAATTTTGAATTTCGATATCTCAGCTCTGGAAGGGTCTAGAGCCTCCATTTTTGCACTCAGGTCAAAGTCTCACAGCCCTCTATCATAATCCAGAGTTTTGAGAAGATTGGAGAAACTTAATTTTTCGCCCAAAATGAAAAAAAACGAAAGGGGTAACACTGTCGTTTTTTTTTCGGGTCGAAATTTTGAATTTCGATATCTCAGCTCTGGAAGGGTCTAGAGCCTCCATTTTTGCACTCAGGTCAAAGTCTCATGGCCCTCTATCATAATCCAGAGTTTTGAGAAGATTGGAGAAACTTAATTTTTCGCCCAAAAAAAAAAAAACGAAAGGGGTAACACTGTCGTTTTTTTTTCGGGTCGAAATTTTGAATTTCGATATCTCAGCTCTGGAAGGGTCTAGAGCCTCCATTTTTGCACTCAGGTCAAAGTCTCATGGCCCTCTATCATAATCCAGAGTTTTGAGAAGATTGGAGAAACTTAATTTTTCGCCCAAAAACGAAAAAAAACGAAAGGGGTAACACTGTCGTTTTTTTTTCGGGTCGAAATTTTGAATTTCGATATCTCAGCTCTGGAAGGGTCTAGAGCCTCCATTTTTGCACTCAGGTCAAAGTCTCACAGCCCTCTATCATAATCCAGAGTTTTGAGAAGATTGGAGAAACTTAATTTTTCGCCCAAAAAAAAAAAACGAAAGGGGTAACACTGTCGTTTTTTTTTTCGGGTCGAAATTTTGAATTTCGATATCTCAGCTCTGGAAGGGTCTAGAGCCTCCATTTTTGCACTCAGGTCAAAGTCTCACAGCCCTCTATCATAATCCAGAGTTTTGAGAAGATTGGAGAAACTTAATTTTTCGCCCAAAAATGAAAAAAAACGAAAGGGGTAACACTGTCGTTTTTTTTTCGGGTCGAAATTTTGAATTTCGATATCTCAGCTCTGGAAGGGTCTAGAGCCTCCATTTTTGCACTCAGGTCAAAGTCTCACAGCCCTCTATCATAATCCAGAGTTTTGAGAAGATTGGAGAAACTTAATTTTTCGCCCAAAAAAAAAAAAACGAAAGGGGTAACACTGTCGTTTTTTTTTCGGGTCGAAATTTTGAATTTCGATATCTCAGCTCTGGAAGGGTCTAGAGCCTCCATTTTTGCACTCAGGTCAAAGTCTCACAGCCCTCTATCATAATCCAGAGTTTTGAGAAGATTGGAGAAACTTAATTTTTCGCCCAAAAATGAAAAAAAACGAAAGGGGTAACACTGTCGTTTTTTTTTCGGGTCGAAATTTTGAATTTCGATATCTCAGCTCTGGAAGGGTCTAGAGCCTCCATTTTTGCACTCAGGTCAAAGTCTCACAGCCCTCTATCATAATCCAGAGTTTTGAGAAGATTGGAGAAACTTAATTTTTCGCCCAAAAATGAAAAAAAACGAAAGGGGTAACACTGTCGTTTTTTTTTCGGGTCGAAATTTTGAATTTCGATATCTCAGCTCTGGAAGGGTCTAGAGCCTCCATTTTTGCACTCAGGTCAAAGTCTCACAGCCCTCTATCATAATCCAGAGTTTTGAGAAGATTGGAGAAACTTAATTTTTCGCCCAAAAAAAAAAAAAACGAAAGGGGTAACACTGTCGTTTTTTTTTTCGGGTCGAAATTTTGAATTTCGATATCTCAGCTCTGGAAGGGTCTAGAGCCTCCATTTTTGCACTCAGGTCAAAGTCTCACAGCCCTCTATCATAATCCAGAGTTTTGAGAAGATTGGAGAAACTTAATTTTTCGCCCAAAAATGAAAAAAAACGAAAGGGGTAACACTGTCGTTTTTTTTTCGGGTCGAAATTTTGAATTTCGATATCTCAGCTCTGGAAGGGTCTAGAGCCTCCATTTTTGCACTCAGGTCAAAGTCTCACAGCCCTCTATCATAATCCAGAGTTTTGAGAAGATTGGAGAAACTTAATTTTTCGCCCAAAAATGAAAAAAAAACGAAAGGGGTAACACTGTCGTTTTTTTTTCGGGTCGAAATTTTGAATTTCGATATCTCAGCTCTGGAAGGGTCTAGAGCCTCCATTTTTGCACTCAGGTCAAAGTCTCATGCCCTCTATCATAATCCAGAGTTTTGAGAAGATTGGAGAAACTTAATTTTTCGCCCAAAAACGAAAAAAAAAACGAAAGGGGTAACACTGTCGTTTTTTTTTCGGGTCGAAATTTTGAATTTCGATATCTCAGCTCTGGAAGGGTCTAGAGCCTCCATTTTTGCACTCAGGTCAAAGTCTCACAGCCCTCTATCATAATCCAGAGTTTTGAGAAGATTGGAGAAACT